>CM053026.1:308828410-309428410 GCA_028564925.1 Lithobates sylvaticus | reverse complement strand
TTTTTGGCGACTTTGGGAGCGATTTCAATAGACATCTGTGCAGGAAACCGCACAGATTTCTCTGAAATCGCCCCCGAAGTCGGACTGACATGCGGGTATGAAATTGTGCGCGTTCGGCTTAACTCGCATGATTTCAATCCCGAATCAATGTGAACCTAGGCTGTATGTAGCTCACAGTAAGCAGTGAAATCAGAATAAGCTATTTAGTTAAAGTTCAGGAGCCTGAATAACTATACAAGACTGAAGGTAAGGCTGGAGTTCAGCTTTAAGAAAATAAATCTAATTTAAAGGCAGGAGATGTATTAATACATGGAGCTATGGACATAATAATTCATAAGTAAGGTATTTGTAGATTATTAGTGTACTCACAGCTAGACATGTGCACAACAAAAAAATTTGTTTATTTTCTTTTCGTTTTTTTCGTTTCCGAAAAAAATTAGTTTTTTTTCGTTTAGTTTTTTTTGTTTCCGTCGATTCGTAACGATTCCTACATTCGTAAGTCGTCGGTGTTCGTATTCGTAACGATTCGTACATTCGTAAGAGTTATTTTTTCGTTGATTCGTTTTTTTTCGTTAGTTTAATTTTCGGACGCATTCGTATTTATTCGTACATTCGTAACATTTGTAGATTCGTAATCGGAGCATAATTCATAATTTGATGTAATGTGTATGCTATTATTACATTATAATAATTTACGAATCGAAAAAAAAAAAGTTACGAATCGAAAAAAAAAAAGTTACGAATCGAAAAAAAAGTTACGAATGTACGAATTTTTTTGTTCAATAGAGACACGGAAAATTACAAATCGAAAAAAAAAAAAAAAAGTTACGAATCGAAAAAAAAGTTACGAATCTTTTTTTTTTTTTCGATTTGTAATTTTCCATGTCTCTATTGAACCAATAGAGACACGGAAAATTACAAATCGAAAAAAAAAAAAAGTTACGAATTGAAAAAAAAAGTTACGAATCGATTTGTAATTTTCCGTGTCTCTATTGAACCAAAAGATTCGTACATTCGTAACTTTTTTTTTTTCGATTCGTAACTTTTTTTTTTCGATTCGTAAATTATTAAAATGTAATAATAATAGCATACGAATCGATCTTCTCACATCCCATGGTTAAAATTCGAGTCACATGCCATTCTCCCCTTTATCCCCTCAGGACTACTATGGTCCAAATCTATCAAACCTAACCTATTCATCACTCACAACACTATAGTATATCAATCATTATACCTTTGGTCATTATATGGGAAAAAATTTCAACTTTCATCTCCCCTCTCTCCCCTTCTCTCATTTATAGGAGATCCAGAATTTCCACAAGCGTTCCAAGATAGCTCCCAGTTTCTCCTTTGGCACTTAGCTGGGGTCACCACATACCAAGCCTTTAAAATAGGACCTAATTTTAGAACTTTTCCCCAACTACAAGCAATCCACGATTTCCCCCACTCTGAAATACACAGATACACACACACATTAAACAATTTCATCTTAGAAGAGGCTCATTAGATTCCCGTGTAGAAAGCACTCATTTTGAAAGCCTATGCCGTTCCTCTTCCAGAGATAGGGGGATTATTTCCAAATTGTACCGCATACTCAATGAGTTTGCACTAGCAGAAAAAACTAAACAGATGCTTAGCTGGGAAACCGACATAGGCCTTACCTTTGAACCGCACGAATGGTCAGAAATGTTAGTTAACATGTTTAAAAACACGATATCTTACTCAGTACGTGAAACAGCAGTCAAACTGCACACAAGGTGGTATATGACACCCACTAGAATTCACTCCATATATCCTGCAGTATCACCACTATGCTTCAGAGGTTGTAACGAACTAGGCACCCTAACACATATTTTTTGGAGTTGTAACCATCTTGAATCTATTTGGCAGAAAGTGTCCTGCAAAATATCCTCTATCGCAGGTCGTTCAATCACCCCAACGATACAAATGTGTTTATGTTTCTCTTCCATTCCCAATATCCCGACACCTTGTGAAAAACTAATTTTTACCCTATTCGTTGCCATACACTGGGTTATAGCTTTCAACTGGCGCTCCCCAGCCCTCCCTTGGTCACAAGTTCTTGCCAGAATGGAAGCAATCAAACTTTCAGAACGTATCCACCACACTTTGTATGATACTTTACATACCTTTAATAGCAAATGGATACACTGGAATACAACATCTATGTGATTAGAAAAATGTCATATATTGCAGAGAAATATAATGTATATTGAATGACTTTTTTGCAGCATTCCCTTCTCTTTATGTCCCTATTCCCCATCATGTAGCGAAATACCATAACGTGTACTCGTTTTTTGAACTTTGTCTGACACAGTTATTGTTTTCCTTTATGTTTTTTTTCAATAAAACTTTTGTAAACAAAAAAAAGTTACGAATCGAAAAAAAAAGTTACGAATGGAAAAAAAAGTTACGAATGTACGAATTTTTTGGTTCAATAGAGACACGGAAAATTACAAATCGAAAAAAAAAAATAAATAAGTTACGAATCGAAAAAAAAAAAGTTACGAATCGAAAAAGAAAGTTACGAATCGAAAAAAAGTTACGAATGTACGAATTTTTTTGTTCAATCCATTCGAAGCACGTTTAGCAGCACCATTGTAAGGGACACGGAAAATTACCAATTCAAGAAAAAAAAAAAGTTACGAATGTACGAATTTTTTCGTTCGTTTTCGTTTTTCGGATTTTCTTCATTAGTACATTCGTTGTTTCTAATTTGTTTTTTTTGGATTTACGTTGTTTTTCGGATTAGAATGATTCGTTAATCGGATTCGTTCGATTCGAATGATTCGTTAATCGTTTTCGTACGATTCGTTAATTGTATTCGTACGATTCGTTATTCGGATTCGTACGATTCGAATGATACGTTCATTCGTACGAAAACGAACGAACGAAAATAACGAAAAAAAACGAAAAACGAAAAAAAACCGAAACGAATTGCACATGTCTACTCACAGCTACTATGCAGACCTCTCCAGTAAGATAGCCTCAAAAGTTATGTATCTGTAGAGACAATATGTATTAATAATATGTATCAATATTTGGCATTAGTGAGTACAACCAAACTCCACATCTTCACTAAGGTCTTTTTAATAACAGTTTATAATGAATACTGCATAAATGCTTGCTGTGGTGCCTACCTCAGCCATTATTTAAATTATAGATCATGCTGCCATGACCACACTGCTTGATTAACTTTCTAATGACATTTTGACTTTATGTCAACACGCAGCCCCTAGGGTGTACTGGGGCATTACCCTTAGAGATATTTGTTACTAACATCACTCACGCTTGCATTGCAAGATTCAGCAATCCTATATACAGTGCTAAAAAAATGTAATGATGATATGGACATTAAATATAGACATCAAAAGCCATGACTAGATAGCAGCTTTAATTAAAATATGTCCTGGAATAAAATATATCAGAATAGTGAGTGGACTTTGAAACATATTTTAAAGGAAAAAAAATGCATTAGAAATAGCATCACATTTCAGACCAGTCTGCCAAGTGCCCTCGTCTGGAGCTGTCTGACATATTTCAGTTCTCTAAACTGAACAAAGCTTTACTTTCAAGATGTATTTTACTACCTGTTCTCTCAAAGACTTCCTATCGTAGCTGTCATTTTTACAACTAAATACATCTTTAAAAATAGAAATATAAAAGTGATTTTACCTGCCATAATATTTGTATTTCTGTCCACCCTGTCCTGAAATTTACACAGCTCTACCACACAGTACAGTCAGGCGGGTCACCTGACTTTTTTGCCCTGCAGGTGTGTTTCTTTATTCAAATCAGGCAGATTGTGGCTGGTGGGTGGGGCCAGCAGGGTGCTGTGCATAAAAACAAGAAGCTGTGGTAATGCCCACATGTGATGTTTAACCTCCATGATTGAAAGAATAGAAATCCAATGAATGAAAAGGGGTAAACCAGGGACAGTAAGGCTAGGGGAGAAATAGCTAGATGATTCTGGGTGTTGAACCATCCAGGAAACCAGGCATGCTTTTTTTTCTGTAGCTTCGAATGAGCACTGAGAGAAGCTTGCAATGTGCAGCAAAATCAGAGTACGGTAAGGTATTTCAGTAAGGGAGAGGAGCCTATAAGACTTTGCATGCAGGAAGAACTGGGGTTCAGCTTTAACCACTTGACCCCCTGGAAAATGTACCCCCCTTCATGACCAGGCCTTTTTTTGCGATACGGCACTGTGTTACTTTAACTGACAATTGCAGGGTTGTGCGACACTGTACCCAAATAAAATTGATGTCCTTTTTTTCCCACAAATAGAGCTTTCTTTTGGTGGTATTTGATCACCTCTGGGGGGTTTTTTTTTGGTTTTTTTTGCACTATAAACAAATTTTGAAAAAAAAAAAAACAAAACAATATTTTTTACTTTCTAAAAAAACATCCAATAAAAAAATAAAAATAAATCTAATGTCTTCATAAATTTAGACCAATATTCTGCTACATGTTCTTGGTAAAAAAATCCCAATAAGTTGTTTTGCGCAAAAGTTATAGCGTCTAGAAACTATGGGGTATTTTTATTTTATTTTTTTTTTTGACTAACGAATGGCGGCGATCAGTGACTTATAGCAGGACTACAATATTGCAATGGACAAATCTGACACTATTGACTAGGGATGAGCCCAATGTTCGAGTCTAACTTAAGTTGGACTCGAACATCGGGTGCTCGCCCGTTCGCCGAACAGTGAACAATATGCAAATTCGAAAGCCGCGAAACGCTGTTAAAGTCTATGGGACACTTACATGAAAAAACAAAAGTGCTAATTTAAAAAGGCTTATATGCAAGTTATTGCCATAAGAAGTGTTTGGGGACCAGGGTCCTGCCCCAGGGGACATGTATCAATGCAAAAACGGTTTTAAAACGGCCGTTTTCTCAGCAGCATTGATTTTAATAATGCTTAAGGTGAAATAATAAAAATGAAATATTCCTTTAAATATTGTGCCTGGGTGTGTCCTTAGTATGCCTGCAAAATGGTGCATTTTTCCCATGTTTATAACAGTACCACAGCAAAATTACATTTCTAAAGGAAAAAAAGTAATTTAAAACTACTCGCGGCTGTAATGTATTGTCGGGTCCCGGCAATATAGATGAAAATCATTGAAAAAAATGGCATGGGTTCCCCCCCAATCCATTACCAGGCCCTTTGGGTCTGGTATGGCTATTAGGGGAACCCTGCGCCAAAATGTTTAAAAAAAAATGGCGCTGGGGTACCCCCCAAAAATCCATACCAGGCCCTTATCCGAGCACGCAACCTGGCAGGCCGCAGGAAAAGGGGGGTGGAAGAGAGCACCCCCCCTTCTGAACCATACCAGGCCACATTTCCTCAACATGGGGAGGGTGCTTTGAGGTCCCCCCCAAAGCACCTTGTCCCCATGTTGATAGGGACAAGGGCCTCATCCCCACAATCCTTGCCCGGTGGTTGTGGGGGTCTGTGAGCAGGGGGCTTGTCGGAATCTGTAAGCCTCCTTTAACAAGGGGACCCCCAGATTCCAGCCCACCCTATGTGAATGGGTATTGGGTACAATGTACCCCTACACATTCACCAAAAAATTGTCAAAATGTTAAAAATTACAGTAGACAATTTGGGACAAGTACTTTATTAAAAAAAACTGTCCTGCGATGTCCATTCACATAACATCAAAGGGGGGTGGGGTCACCTGTTTACGTCAGCAGAGTTTTATGAGGCAGAGTTTTTTCCATTTTTTCGCCGGGCGCTATGATCGAAGATGAATGGACATGGCGGGACAGTTTTTTTAAAAATAAAGGACTTGTCCCAAATTGTGTACTGTCATTTTTCACATTTTGACACTTTAGTTGAATGTGTAGGGGTACAATGTACCCGATACCCATTCATATGGGGGGGGCGGGATCTGGGGGTCCCCTTGTTAAAGGAATATTTCATTTTTATTGTTTCACTTTAAGCATTATTAAAATCACTGCTCCCGAAAAAACTGTTGTTTTTAAAACTTTTTTTTACATTGATACATAGCCCCTGGGGAAGGACCCGGGTCCCCAAACACTTTGTATGGCAATGACTTGCATATAAGCCTTTAAAATTAGCACTTTTGATTTTTCATGTTCGTGTCCCATAGACTTTAATGGTGTTCGTACACATTTTTTGCCTGTTCGCAATGGTTGGAAAGGGGTTAACATCAGGGATGATCAAAGGGTTAACTGTGTGCCTAGCCTGTGCTTACTCACTGTGCTTTGACTAGGGGAAGGCAAATATCCATGTTCCTGCTTTGCAGAAACACAGGCTCATAGCTTCCCTTTTGACAGAACGACAATCTGCCTTGTTTACATAGGAAGATTGTCATTCTATCTGTGTCCTGTGTAATCGGCGAGTGCTGGCAGACATCGAGTCTGCGGTACTCGCCGTTGGGCTCCAGCTGTGTGTGTTCACAGCGGGAGCGGGTCGTCGGTGGTGCACGCGCACCCCAGACCCAGGAGTGTCAGATCACATACTAGGTACATGATCTGGCGCAGAGCGACCGCCCTGCTGCAGTAAATGTATGATGGGCGGTGTGCAGGTGGTTAAGAAACAAATCTAGGTCACCCCCCTGCCCTAACTTGTAATTGGACAGTGAAACACTAGCAGACTGATGATGTCATCTCTTTGCTCTCTAATTCTGTAAATATGCTCCTTGTCAGCACGTGTTGATGTAGGAAAGTTGACTTGCACATGGGTGTAATAATTTACTCATGTTTTATATGCAAGATCTTGCTAGCAGAAAGACCCTGAATATAAAAAACACACATTATGTTCTATAAAGACCTTGTGTATACACAGGTACACAAATGTGCATTCGTGTATACCTAAAATTCTTCCTCTTCTAGCTGCCAGTGTTACAATTTACGCCTGTACACTCGTATTTATTTGTGTATACACATATATGCATGTAAATTACTATAATCGATGTAAAATTAAATACCAGTTGACCTTTAGGTAGTGTGTCAGTATTTTGTTATGAAAAAGTTACCCAAATAACTCCATCATTAACTAGTGTTGCGTATCCATGACTGTATAAAGCACCATTTTCCTTATCCAGCCATTATAAGGACTCATATAGATGGGAGATTTTTTCAAACGTAGCCTTTTCTATTCAATTTGACCTGTTTTACCTGCCAATGGAACATGCTGTTTAAAGATACACAACATGAAGCAGGTCAAAAGCAGCCTCTCAACTGTCATCTATATTACTTCATTAAAGTCAAAGGCAATCTACTAACCTGCATATGATGTGCATTTCAAATTCAGGATAACATTTTCCATCTACATGAGCTCAAACATGGTTTAACTGACACAGCACTACTTCCTAATACATTCAGTTTGACTCTCAGTTATTTTGAGCCCACTCCCTAAAATCTTTTTCCCTTTGCTGTTCATGGCTGAGTGTTTGAGATGACCACATGTTGATAGGACAATGTGAAAAAAGTAAATACGTTTTAATACATCTTCTGATTCATATTCAGCAGTTATACCTTTAAAGACATTCTGTATAAAAAGGTGATTCTTGCATAGAGGTGCTGCTATCAACACCAAAGTTTGTGTGCTTACAGGCTCCACTGATTGAAATCCAGACCTTTCCCCCAAAGGTGATGTGAAACAAGACCTGTTTCCCAAAGGTTGTATAATACAGGCTCCACTGAAGGAAATCTTTGACTGCCTTTCAAAGGTTGTGTGCCTACAGATTCCAATGCTGGAAATCCAGACCTGCCCCAGAGGTTGCATGCTTACAAGCTCCAGTGATGGAAATCCAGACCTGCCCCCAAAAAGGTTATGTGCCTGCGGGCTCTGTTGATGGAAAACCCACCTGTCCTCCAAGGGTGCTTACACGCTTCAGTGATGGAAATCCAGACCTGCTCCCAAAAGTTGTGTTCTTACAGGCTCCTGTGATGGAAATCTAGACCTGTCCCCAAAGGTTGGGTGAGTATAGGCTCCAGTGATGAAAATCTATCCATACCCTTTAAGCTACATAATACATGACTACAAGTTTAAAATGGCAACAAAGTTACCAGTATAGCTGGCTATACACTAGTAAGTTTACAAATCAATGTTTATATAAATATTTGTATAGTTATTTATAATACTCTCTTTGTACATTCAATGACTTGATGAATGTCGTATAAAATGACTTACAAATTCTGTTTACTTTTAACAATCAGCTGTGGAATGAATGTAGTTTCTCAAATAAAACCTACATACACTGTTAGAAATGTGTTCATTTGAGAAAACATTTCCATCCTGCTCCTTTGAATTATTTCTCATTGCTGTGGTTGAAAACAAACTTTGATTTGACCTCAATAATGATTAGAAAATTGAATAAATGTTTATAAAATGAAACATTTCAATACTACTAGTGTATAGCCGGCTTAAAAGTGACGTTTGGGTTTTTATAGAAATAAACATTTATACTCACCTAGGTGCATGCAGCATAGATCAGATGCTGCATCTGTCCCCTGCCGTTTCTAAGACCTGCTGATCACTCAGGTCTTCAGTGAGCTGTTAGTCACCAGATCTCTGCTTTGCCCTTCTAGCACTCACTGAAGCGCTGGGCTGTGGAGGGGGCGGGAGTGGTTGACTCAGGCCTCTGGGTGGATTCTGACTGTAAAGTCTGGATTTTTCCTGAGTCGGGACCAGCTGAGTGATGTCAGCCGATGGTGGACTTTGGCCTGCTGTTGGCTGAAAACAGGTCACAGGAGTGTAGAATGAGCTGCACTACTGTGATCCCAAGGAAAAGTACAGGCAAAATAGCTTTGGCTATACTTCTCCTGTAACTGTATGCCAGATGTATATTGTAGTTCATATTGCCAAAGAAATCTCCTAAGATTAAAGACATTTTCATTCAAGCTTTTGCATTGCACAGTAGATGCAACACACGTTAAAGTATGAAATGGGCTGCCCTAATGCAATGCATAGTACTCTGCAAAGAACTGTGCAGGTATGAAAGGGCCCTTGTGGTTAAAGTGTATCTAAACCCCAAAAACAAAAATGTAAGTAAAGTGGCTGCATTAATTTATTTTTTCTTCCAAGCTTTTTCTTTTCACCTGGTTGACCTGCCAGTAGCACAGATCTTGTACTAGGATGACAGCGCTCACTCACTGGACTAGCCAGAAGAGGAGCAGTGCTGTCACTCTAGCCTTCTCACTCTTATCTTAGGCTACAGAACCTACCATTATCCATCCCGTGCTTTGTTATGCTGATTTACAGCTTCCTTAATTTTCCAGCAAGGTGGTGGGATTTTGCATTCAGTTGCACCATTGACATTAGTATGGTATTTACTTACTTTATTTACATGATTTTATGTTCATGACAATGTCTGCACTTCTAAAATATTCAATGTCTGCACCCTTTCTCCTTTCAGCACCCTTCTTACACATTGGTGGTTGAATATTCTGGGTGCTGGCATGTGTGCTGGTAGTTGACTAGAGTTTCTTCTGTTCATTCTATTGTGCCTGTATACATGTTCTTATTAGAGCTCTGATGGCTGGAAATAGGCCGCCATTTTCCTCCTAGAATTCCTGCCCTATAGACCTTCCATAGCCCTTAACTAGCCCTTAAATGCCTAGTCTTTGCATACAGTGTATCACAAAAGTGAGGACACCCCTCACATTTTTGTAAATAATTTGTTCTTTTCATTTGACAACAGCGGAGAAATTACACTTTGCTACAATGTAAAGTAGTGAGTGTACAGCTTGTATAACAGTGTAAATTTGCTGTCCCCTCAAAATAACTCAACACACAGCCATTAATGTCTAAACCGCTGGCAACAAAAGTGAGTACACCCCTAAGTGAAAATGATCAAATTGGGCCCAAAGTGTCAATATTTTGCGTGGCCATCATTATTTTCCAACACTGCCTTAACCCTCTTGGGCATGGAGTTCACCAGAGCTTCACAGGTTGCCACTGGAGTCCTTTTCCACTCCTTCATGACGACATCACGGACCTGGTGGATGTTAGAGACCTTGTGCTCCTCCACCTTCTGTTTGAGGATACCCCACAGATCTTCAAAAGTGTTTAGGTCTGGAGACATGCTTGGCCAGTCCATCCCCTTTACCCTCAGCTTTTTTAGCAAGGCAGTGGTTGTCTTGGAGGTGTGTTTTGGGTCGTTATCAAGTTGGAATACTGCCCTGTGGCCCAGTCTCCGAAGGGAGGGGCTCATGCTCTGCTTCAGTATGTCACAATACATGTTGGCATTCATGGTTCCCTCAATGAATTGTAGCTCCCCAGTGCCAGCAGCACTCATGCAGCCCCAGACCATGACACTCCCACCACCATGCTTGACTGTAGGCAAGACACACTTGTCTTTGTACTCCTCACCTGTTTGCCGCCACACACGCTTGACACTATCTGAACCAAATAAGTTTATCTTGGTCTCATTAGATCACAGGATCCAGTAATCCATGTCCTTAGTCTGCTTGTCTTCAGCAAACATTTGCATTCTTTCTTGGGCATCATCTTTAGAAGAGGCTTCCTTCTGGGACGATGCAGACCAATTTGATGCAGTGTGCGACGTATGGTCTGAGCACTGACAAGCTGAACCCCCACCCCATTCAACCTCTGCAGCAATGCTGGCAGCACTCATACGTCTATTTCCCAAAGACAACCTCTGGATATCATGCTGAGCACTGTCCACTCAACTTCTTTGGCCGACCATGGCGAAGCCTGTTCTGAGTGGAACCTGTCCTGTTAAACCGCTGTATGGTCTTGGAAACCATGCTACAGCTCAGTTTCAGGGTCTTGGCAATCTTCTTATAGCTTAGGCCATCTTTATGTAGAGAAACAATTATTTTTTTCAGATCATCAGAGAGTTCTTTGCCATGAGGTGCCATTAAGAACTTCCAGTGACCAGTATGAGAGAGTAAGAGCAACAACACCAAATTTAACATACCTGCTCCCCATTCACACCTGAGACCCTTTAACACTAACGAGTCACATGACCCTGGGGAGGGAAAATTGCTAATTGGGCCCAATTTGGACATTTTCACTTAGGGGTGTACTCACTTTTGTTGCCAGCAGTTTAGACATTAATGGCTGTGTGTTGAGCTATTTTGAGGGGACAGCAAATTCACACTGTTATACAAGCTGTACACTCACTACTTTACATTGTAGCAAAGTGTAATTTCTTCAGTGTCACATGAAAAGGTACAATAAAATATTTACAAAAATGTGAGGGGTGTACTCACTTTTGTGAGATACTGTATTTAGCTAACCCTGTTTTTCCCCATCTCAGGGTTGCCGTGTCCTATACCTCCCCCACTTCCACCTTCCTTATCCTATCCTTTTCATCCCAGTTTCCTTTTGATTTAAAAGCAGAGTTACTCAAAAGACACAAAGTGGGGAAGATAACCCGAGGAGTTCAAAAAGGGAGGAGGGGAATAAGGTGAACAGTGGTCTTACCTATATTTATGAACTTTATTATATATCAAAATTGGACAGATACAGTAATGAGGACTGCGCAATACAGGTTAAAACATAGGACAACATTGCCGTAAAAAAACACACGCCTGGGTTCACATGTAGATCACAATTGTGAATTATAATGAAGTGCAATTTACAATACTGTAAATACATATAGACCTTGAACCTTGAAGAAATCCACGCCACCTAGTTGACAAAACTAGTCGGTGCATTTGCTTCAGCACACCCCAGTTCAAACCAGAACCTAGTGACCACCAGCAGCAGACCACCATTGATGGTACAAGCACTTCATCGCCCATGAAAGCAAAGAGACTACAGTGGCCACTGGAATCTTTCCCACATAGCAGTATCACCCCTGGATCCCAGGACTCAACCACCATCCTGATTTCCCAGTGGACAAGCCCCTAGGACTCAAAGTTCAGTACTGATCAACCGAGGCTACCAACAGTGTGCTCGAGGCGCATGGACTACCATTACTTCCCTGTGAGTCTTCAGCCCCGTCTGCTGGAAGGAACATTTGCTGAAAGCTCCAGAGGCTCGGCCGAGCCTCGGACCCATGGCACCCACTGACCTACACAGAGCCAGGAGGAAAACACTGTCAGCAGCCCCACGACAGGAGAATCTCCAGGAAAAGCCACGGCAACTTGGCATTCAGCATCAATTCTTAACTGTGAGTAGCATTGTCAACTATATTGTCCCCATCGGGGACCAGAGGCTGCATAGAAACACGGCAGATGAGTGTGATCCACATCACAGCTCTTTTTTCTTCCACCCACTATCTCCTAACATTTAGAGGCTCACAGTCACCCCCAGTGAACTGCCACTGTCTCTCACTGTACTCACCCTGCGAAACCCTGCTGTACATAGTTACCACCAAACTATTCACACACTGCACTTTCTGTGCGATCTTCCTACAAGGGAACACATACTCTTTGGAACAATATGATAGCGGTTGACTATTTAAAAGTTTTGCCTTTTGGACATTTCTCCCTTCTCTAAAAGTGAGAAAATGACAGTGTAAATGAATGGTTGATTCTGTATCTGCTTGTAGTCTATGCAATTAAGACTCCCTGGGGATCTCAGACTTATCAGTGAGGACAGACATCCACAGTGTGTATGTACTAGCCAGAATCTAGGCTAACAACACTAAGGTTTCCTGTTGTCTCATGGCAACCTGGCCCCCAACACTGACCAATGCTGCATGATAAGCAAATTTGAGGGGTGGATCTCAGATATCTATTTGAGAGCAGACATCCACAGTGTATCTGTACAGCCATATCTAGGAAACCCCAACACACTTATCTATTTACAGTATTGCCTGCACTTCATTATAATTCACGATTGTGGTCTGCATGTGAACCCGGGTGTGTGCTTTTTACGGCAACATTGTCCTATGTTTTAACCTGTATTACGCAGTCCGCATTACTGTATCTGTCCAATTTTGATATATAATAAAGTTCATAATTATAGGTAAGATCGCTGTTCGCCTTATTCCCCTCCTCCCTTTTGAACTCCTCGGGGGATCTTCCCCACTTTGTGTCTTCATAATCCTTTGTGTTCAGGAGTTGACAGGATAGCCCCTCCTAAAGTCGGCATACCTATTAGTGCTGGCCAACGCATAGTCCCAGCACTCCCGATCCTACAGTACCCAACCTGGTGTTTTATTTGTTGCAAGAGTTACTCAAAACCCTTTTGCTTAATGTAAATGATCTGAATACACTTAGGAAAAGCCTAAAGTTCTGTATATTCTACAAAAAAAAATAAAGCCAATTTATTACTTTTACAAGAGACTCACTTCATTAAGACAAAGTAAGTCCCCCTTATTTTTCAAAACAAATACTACCCCCTGTCTCCCTGTGTGTCCATTGCCCTAACCCTAATTCTAAATATCAGGGATTTTCATAGTTTTCTAAATTTTCCAAAATCTTCCATGTATGTTGTTGACTTGGTGGGTGGTGGCAATAGCAGATTCTTGTTTGTCAAAATACCCCTCTACAATGTTATTTATACTATTACTAATATAAGCCCCCAAAATTGGCTGAGGGTGAGTGTGGAGCCACATTGGAGGTGGTGGGGGGGGGGGGTGATGCCAGCGGGCGGGGTTGAATAGGAGCCAATTCTCCTCCCAGCAATTGGCCAGGAAACTGTGGAAGGGAGAGGAGAGGAAGAGGAGAGCCGGATTACTGGACCGGCTCCTATAAAAGACAGCACACTTGTCCAATGCTGGGAAATTGAAGTAGTGTGATGTCTATCATTGGCTACATTGATGGGCACTGATACGGCTGCATTGATGGGCACTGATGAGGCTGCACTCATGGGCATTGATAGGCACTGATAGGCTGCATTGATAGGCACTAATAAAGCTGCACTGATGGGCACTTATGAGGCTGCACTGATGGGAACTTATGGGGCTGCACTGATGGGGCTGTGTTGATGGGCACTGATGAGGCTGTGTTGATTGGCACGGATAGGCTGCATTGATGGGCACTGATGAGGCTGCACTGATGGGCACTGATAGGCTGCATTGATGGGCACTGATAGGCTGCATTGATGGGAACTTATGGGGCTGCACTGATGGGGCTGTGTTGATGGGCACTGATGAGGCTGTGTTGATTGGCACAGATAGGCTGCATTGATTGGCACTGATGAGGCTGAACTGATGGGCAATGATGAGGCTGCACTGATGGGTAAATGATGAGGCTGTGTTGATTGGCCACTGATAGGCTGCATTGATCGGCACTGATAGGCTGCACTGATGGCCACTGATAGGCTGCATTGATGGGCACTGATGGCACCAATGAGGCTGCACTGATGGGCACCGATGAGGCGGCACTGATGGGCACTGATGAGGCTGCACTGATGGACACCGATGATGTGGCACTGATGGGCACTGATGGGGTGGCACTGATGGGCACTGATAAGCTGCACTGATGAGGCTGCAATGATGGGCACTGATAGGCTGCATTGATGAGCGCTGATGAGGTTGCACTGATGGGCACTGATAAAGTTGTTATTGTTAATATTTATTTTTGCAATGTTTTATTCTCATTCATAAAATGTCCATGACTTCCTATGTTCAGGAAAAAAAAGCAAGAATATCTCTCTCCGGTACCAGATTCCGGAGCTAATCCACATTTATCCATTGAATGCCAGCTGTTGTTGGAGATGTTTTAAAGAGTAGGGCACCTATTTGCATATCTCTTGTGGTTGCCATCTGCCATCTGCTCATTTCCATTTTTTGAGAGATATTTTCTCTGTGTACATTATTATGTGTATTTCTGATATTACGGCTCCTCCTCAGGTCTCGTGTCAATGTTAACTCAGCCCCTCTTTAAAGATGAGAAACGTATTTTGAGACATTGCCTACTAGCGTCTTGGAATGCCATCAGAAATCTGGTACTTCTCCTCACATTGTATAATGGGAACAGATCTTGAGTGAAATTTTGACCATAACCCTGGTGGTATCTGACAAGAATTGATCCAGATGAAGCCTGATTTTTATTGACCTGTTGGTTGGTCTTGGCTCAGTGACAACTGGGGCCTGCCATCTACGCTTCACGTTGAGCATTCTTCCTGTCCAACCCTTTTCTTAAAGCTCATACAAATGTTATTATCTTTAGATGAGTCACTGCTCCATCTCAACTTTTCTAACTTATGTAACACTGTATTGCATTAATCTTATAAGGTATAAAGTTTAATAAGGACATATCTGCATTACAAATATGCCTACCACTGGTAAATGTATATGTGCAAACAGTATAGCTTATACTTAAAAAATAGCGTATTGCTTTTTGTATATATCTTACACGTACTGATGACCATTTTTGAAGTCCTCTAAACTACAATTTTTACAATTTTTTAATTTTTTTCCCTTTTGGATAGAGTAAGGGAGGGTTATAATAATCTCATCTTTTTTTTCCCACCTGTTTCTCATTAGTGATATTTCGCTTCACTCGTTGTTCCATAGCCAAAACAGAAAGTGAGAGAAAATTCTTCCAAAGTGTGCAATCCCTGTTTGCAAAATGATCACAAAAACTATGGACTTTCTTTCATGCTCGGTTATAACAGTAAACTGGAAAATAAAGAGGGTGAATCTCCCTTACAGGGACACAGACAGCAAAAACACCTGACAGGTGTTTAAATCCCCCTTAGCTCTATCCAAAAACAAGAAAAAAAAGTTTACTTGTAGTTAAGACAAAGTATATAAACTACTGAAATCAGCTTAATACCCAGACATGAGAAGTTGAAAGTGTGTGAAAAACATCTCTACCAGCATAAATATATAACAAGTGCATGTGAAAATCACATATAAGCCACTGGAAAAATACAATTCATGCTTCTTATATTTAAAACACAAACAACTTGCTGCTTTTGTTTTATCGGGCTAAGATTTCACTAATGATGATTCACTAATATACATAGAATGTATATTATTTACAGAAATCAAAAGTAAAAAAAACAGGATATCATGTATTTTTTTATTTTTTTTTAATCTGTACTTTAAAACAATATAATGAAAAACTCAATAATGCTTTATGGATTAAAAAATATAGAACGCTTTTGTATGCTTAAAAAAAATATTAAGTTCAAACTGAATATGTCAGTTCTTACAAGCCCAATCTGGCCTAGTTCTAGTTATGTTTAAATCCAAAATCCTGACATACAGTAGTTAATAGAATCAACTATTAATAACCAGCTAAATACCAGAGAATGCGCTAGAGATTAGTAATCCAATAAAAGTACGCTGTGTTTTGCTTCACACTGAGATAAGCAGTTTTTAGATATATATGACAGGTTAATTACCTTTTATAAAACAAAAGTTCCACAGTATATTTAAAATAAATAGCTACAATCAGCTACTTGCTGAGTATACCACTCAACTCATTATCAAACATTCCTATTTATTACAATTTTTTTATTCAACCAATTAAATTTTGATGTGTTTGTTGATTTTTTCGTTTTTGCATATTGTTTAATTTATATTAAATACTCCTTTTTTTACTTACCAGTAATGATATCTATATTTTTCATATGCTTTTATTTACCCAAGTTGCAAATCAGAAGACCAGCAACTGGCTGTTTAAAACTATTTAGATATTATTTACATAAATTATACTTAATGGATAATTAATGGATAGTGGATAGTAAGTGGATATACGTATATACTGTGTATTATTTTAAACTTGAATCTGACATTACATTTTGTCATAAAAGTGGCAATCCTATTTAAAAAGTATACAAAGTGTTATGCAGCAGTTGCTTATTTATTTCACTCATATTAAGTTTAAAAGAGAAATATGGAGGCTGCCTTTTTTCCGAGTTCTGAGTATGTTAAGGATTTTTGAATCTATAAATTTGTTTGTATTTGAGCCAGAGGGTAGAACAAATGCCAGGTAACTAGTAGTCAAAACAGCAGTCCCCTATTTCTTTCATGACAGTGTGCATTTAACTATCCATTTGTTCTGAAGATACCTACATTGTCTGTTACTAATATCAGAACACTAAACTGTGTTGGCCAGTAAAGTAAGTAATATCAGTTAACTGAAGAGATAAACATACCAATTTTCTATAAAAGCTTGTATAGTTTTCTATAACAGTTTATCATGGTATAGCCAACATTATACCACATCCAACCAATAAACCAAACAGAATTAAAAATAATTACTAGGAATTTTGTTACAGCCACAAATCCAGGAAATTGGAACTTTATTCTTGATTAGTCTAAGTGCCCATTATATATACTGATCTAAATGCATGAAAGGTGAACAGCTGCCATTTGCATTCTCTTAAAAGCCGTTTAATTTTGTTATAAAAAAGGAACAGGTATGATCCTTGGATGAAAGTTCTTACCTGACTCAAATCTTTGTTAAAGGATGGTGAAAATAGGAGACGTAGAGGGTGCACATGCTCTACCGCAATCAGCATGAAGTTGACATGAAGTGAATCAACACAGTTCAATTCCTATTTTTCAAGCTACTTCAAAATTTCTCAATCTGCTTCAGAAATTATATCTGTCATTTGGTCAGACTGCAAACGTAAGCTCTATCTGGCAAGTGTATGTTCCTTAGTCATTAATGAGGTGTCAGAGTTCTGGGTGTTAGTGTATTTTCTTGCATTAACCAAGAAGAATCCATTAAGTCTTTAGGTGTGTGTGCCACACGGTACTGACAGCTGACAAGCTAGAAGCAATTCACAGATGTAAGAATTACCAAGCAATGTGTTAAATATATCTGAGACAGAGGAAACGCAGGTAACAGAATTAGCCATCACTAAGGAATTGCTTTTTTCCACATTGGGGAATTATAGCCTGAGTCATGTAGTAAAACTGTCTAAGGTATCACCACTGTAAATGTTATAGAAAAACAAAATTATGATTGTAAGTTTTAAAATCTCTTAAGCCCCATACACACGGCCGGATTTTCCGATGGATTCTGTCCTATCGGACAATGTTGTCGGAAATTCCGACCGTGTGTAGGCACCATCGGACATTTTCCATCGGATTGTCCGACGGACAAAGTTGTATCTCCTGCTCTATAAATTTTCCGACAACAAAGTCCGATCACACCAATTCCGATCGTGTGTAGTGAATTCCGACGAACAAAGTGCCACGCATGCTCAGATCACATTACAAGACCAAAGCAATTGGCTACTAGCCTCTACGTAGTCCCGTCGTAGGCAACAAACGTCACCACGTTCAGAATGATCGGATTTTCCGACAACTTTGTCCGACCGTGTGTATGCAACACCAGTGTCGGACTAAATCCGTCGGACCAAATCCGATGGATTTGGTGGTCGGATTTTCCGACCGTGTGTATGGGGCTTTAGACTTATGGCCCGTACACACGATCCGATTATCATACAAAAACTGTTGTCCGAGGAAGAATCGTACGATTTTCGGATCGTGTGTACACTACTTTCGAGAGCCGATCACGACAGTTCATCTGATATTATTAGATCGGACAAGCACGAAAATATTCCTTGTACGATACCAGATCGTACGATTTTCGTTTAGTCAGTACAGTTGTCGAACTAAAATACAATACGAATACATTACAACACATGACATCACTTCCGATTTTTTTTCCTGTCGTACAAGAATTTTCGTGACTTTAGTTACCTATTCAATTTCTACTTGCAACTATTTAGCGAAAAAAGTCGTACGATCTGTCATAGGATATTCAGATCGTGGGCACGGGCCATAACCTTTTAACTACTTTATCCCTAGAAGTTGTTTAATGGTAGATCATCATGTTTTCAAGTTTAGCACATTACTCTGTCACTATAGTGATTACTATTTTCATCTTTTGTTAATACAGTTCCAAGTTAACAAACATAATTTTTGGATTATGGATTAACAGTTTTAAATGAGGTGATGAGAAAATAGGAATCAGATATAGTAAAACAGAGATTTGACTCCAAATGGATTAATTTAAAGGATATACAGTATATGTGAGTTTTTATTGGTTTGCATCTAATATTCTGTACCTATACCTTTATGACATTTTTCAGGTTATTTCATGATCTGTGAATGCTCTTCTAGTCCCCATTGTACCTAGAAGCATTTTGTTGCAGACAATCAAGAGGGATGATATAGTCATTACAGAGCACCAATAAAAAAGTCCTCTAGTAGCAAAGGTGTTGAAATGTGTTCTCCACTTGGTTTTGCCCAGTTCCTGTCACAGACTCTGGGGTTTATTTACTAAAGGCAAATCCACTTTGCACTACAAGTGCACTGCAAGTGCACTTGGAAGTGCAATTTGAAGTGCACTTGCTGTAGATCTGAGGGGGACATGCAAGCAAAATAAAAAACAGCATTTTTGCTTGTACATGATTGGATGATAAAATCAGCAGAGCTTCCCCTCATTTCAGATCTTCCCCTCAGATCTAAAGCGATTGCACTTCCAAGTGCACTTGTAGTGCAAAGTGAATTTGCCTTTAGTAAATCAACCCCTCTGTGATGCTCCTTTCAGAGCTTTCCTATGTGATCCCTCACCTACCCCTCCAGTTTTACTCACTTTTTCAGTAACACAATATTCTTATCAAACTTAACCACAATTGGCTTGATAAATCCCTAGTGACAACCAGAGTCTTGTCAACATGGGAAAAGAGACCATCAAAGACTGCCTACATGTTACAAGACTGATAAAATGTTTTAAGAGACCATCAAAACTTGCTGAGGCTATCTGACTTACAAGAAAACATTACAGATTGCCAAAAATGCTATGAGAGTGCATCAAAGACTGCTAACATCCCAATAGAGACTACCATCTAAAAGGAGTCAGACTTACTATTTATGCTACGTACACGCGGTCGGACTATCCGACGGCAAATGTGCGATCGGAGCTTGTTGTCGCTCCATCGGACAGTTTCCATCGGAATTTCCATCGCACATAATTTGAGATCTGGTTCTCAAATTTTCCGACAGCAAAATCCGTTCTCGTAAATTCCGATCATGTGTAGACAATTCCGACGCACAAAGTGCCACGCATGCTCAGAATCAAGAAGAAGAGCAGCACTGGCTATTGAACTTTAATTTTTCTCGGCTCGTCATACGTGTTGTACGTCACCGCGTTCTTGACGTTCAGAATTTTCGACCAACTTTGTGTGACCGTGTGTATGCAAGACAAGTTTGAGCCAGCATTCGTTTGAAAAAAAACATGGGATTTTGTTGTCGGAATGTCCGATTGTGTGTATGCAGCATTACTAAGTTCTACACATACTTGACAGAAAGTTAGTTGTCAGTAACCAGGCACTCTAATTGATGAATTTCACTAATATTAGCAAAATTGAGTGAAATTCACTAACCAGAGTAACCAGGCACTCTGGTTGGTGAATTTCACTGATATTAGTAAAACATTGTTTTTAAAGCAGACACACACAATAGGAAACTATGTGCCCAAATAGTGCTAGATTACAAAGTGTTAGTGACTTGTTAAGACTGTTAAGGCTTTAATACTCAACTATCACCAATAGTGTTGTAGTATGTTTTTAATTATAGGTGGAATGCTCAATCTTCACATAAAAATATTTTTGTAACTGGGAACACAGTCAAAGGCTGCAGCAGGTCCCAGGAGGGGAAAAATTCAGCTCCTTACATGCAAAATTGCATGGCTCTCATTGCTGAAAACAACCTTTATTAAAGGGGTGTTCCGGCCAAGAATTTTTTTTTTTTAAAAGTCCGCAGCTACAAACACTGTAGCTGCTGACTTTTATTAAGGACACTTACCTGTCCAGTGAGCCCATGATGTCGGCCGCCCTGGGGCTAATGCGTCCATCCATCTTAACGAAGGGAAACAGGCAGCGGAGACTTGCGGCTTCACTGCCAGTTTCCTACTGCGCATGCGCGAGTTGTGCGGCGCTTTGTGAATGGCCCTGTTGTTTTCTGGGACACACACATGTGCCAGAAGGCAACGGGGCCGCTCACTGAAGAGGAGGAAGAGGTAGATTTGAAAGACTGCCTAGCAACAGCGGTTTCGGGTTAAAAAAAGTTAAAACACACATATATATAAATATATATATATATATTTTTTTTTTTTTTTTAAGAATATTAATGCATTTATTTATTTTTTAGGTGGCCCTCCACTTTAAGTTTGCTCAGATAATTTTTTTCAAAAACAGAGTTAATAAAGTAATCAATAATAGTAGCTTATAATAAGTAAGATACTGTATATTTTCAGATATACAATCTGCAAATACCCCTATATACACTGCAGCCAATGAAATTTCAACTAAATTATCAGTCAGGAACTCAACATTCGTGTCCACATTGTCACCTGGCTAGTTTCCTGGATTCTAACCCTCATCTAGGATCCTATTAAAATCATGCATACTAAATAGGACAGTTGAAGCAGTTTTAAAGTTGGAAATGGCAGCCAACAACAAAGACTTTTGCAATTTTTACAGAATTAAAGTGCATGTAAATGTTAACAAGGAACTTCTCTTATCTGCTTCCCTTTGGGTTTTTTAAATATACCTTTGAAAGCATTTTGTTAGATATGTGCAATAAGTGAAAAAATTACCCGTTAATCCCACCAGAGCTAATATTTTTTGTGCTCTCTGCCACTGCTAACAGCTAGCATTGTTCATTGCACTCTCTATTTGGACTGCTGAACATATCCCCCCTGTATTATGAAGAATATGCGAGTAGGAGGTGTTCTAAACTCCTAACGTACTTTTTGTCTAATGCCGCATACACAGGGTCAGATTTTACAATGGGGAAATGTTGGATGTGAGCTTGTTGGCTTGGTCCGACCGTGTATATGCTCCATTGAACATTTGTTGTCGGACTTTCCACCTACAAATGTTGGCTAGCAGGTTCTCATATTTTCCGCCAACAAAAGTTTGTTATCGGAAAATCTGATCGTGTGTACACATGTTAATGCATGCTCGGAAATTACGAATTGCTCGGTGTTGTAAAACTAGCTTTCGTAATGGAGATATCACGTACGTCTTTTACGTCCCTACGTTCGTAATTGTTGGCCAACATTTGTGTGACCGTGTGTATGCAAGACAATTTGGAGCCAACATCCTTCGAACAAAAATCTGCGGTTTTGTTGTCGGAAAGTTTGATCGTGCGTACAGGGCATTAGAATGACAACTCTTCTCCTCAATAGATACAGAACAGCAAGTGATCATTGTCACCTTAGGGCAGAAAAAATATACTGTATACCTTGCAGGATCACCAGGCGAAAAATAAAGGAAAAGGAGCCAAAATAAGGAAACCAATGCAATTGCCACATCTGGTGGTAAGCTGCAACATATGTGCAATCATGTGTTAGTGCGCTGTTTCTTCCAATTAATAAGTATGAGTAGGGATGAGCCGAACACCCCCGGTTTGGTTCGCACCAGAACATGGGAACCCTATTAAAGTCTATTAAAGTCTATGGGACACGATCATGAAAAATCATTTTAATTTTGCTAATTTTAAAGGCTTATATGCAAGTTATTGCCATAAAAAGTGTATGGGGACCCAGGTACTGCCCCAGGGGACATGTATCAATGCAAAAAAAAAGTTTTTAAAATTACAGTTTTTTCAGGAACAGTGATTTTAATAATGATTCAAGTGAAACAATAAAAATGAAATATTCATTTAAATATCTTGCCTGGGGGTCCCCTTAGTCTGCCTATAAAGTGGTGCATCTGTGTGATGTGTAGAACAGTGCAGCAAAATTACATTTCTAAAGAATAATATGTAATGTAAATTTGCTTGCGGCTGTAATGTATTACCGACTCCCGGCAATATAGATAACAAATCAAGGAAAAAAACAGAGTGCGGCCCCACCCCAGTCCATACCAGGCCCTTCCGGTCTGGAATGGATTTTAAGGGGAACTCCACGCCAAACATTTTTAAAAAATCCATACCAGACCCTTATCCGAGCATGCAGTCTGGAGATCAGGATGGAAGGGATGAGTGAGCGTCCACCCCTCCTGAACCATACCAGGCCACCACATGCCCTCATTATGGGGAGGGTGCTTTGGGGTGCCATGTTAATGGGGAGAAGAGCCCCTTCCCGACAACCCTGGCCATTGGTTGTCGGAGTTTGCGAGCGGGGGTCTTATCAGAAACAAGGTGCATGTTCAGGGGAAGCAGCCTGGTATGGTTCAGGAAGGGGGGCACTTTTCCACTCTTTCCTGGCCTGCCAGGCTGCTTGCTCAGATAAATGTCTTGTATGGATTTTGGGGGGGACCTCACGCCAATATTTTTTTTATATATTTTTTTAAATTGTTTCCCTTTAAAATCAATGCCAGACCCAAAGGGCTTCATATGGATTTTGGGGAATCCCACTCTGTTTTTTTTTTTATAAATTTTGGCGTGGTGTTCCCCTTAAAATCTATACCAGACCCAAAGGGATTTTTTTTTTTGGGGGGGGGGGGGAATTTTGACAGAATATGACAGGATTTTCTTAATTATGTCATAGTGTCAGGGCTCTAGCCGCCCTGGGCACCCTAGCCGGAGGGTGCGCGGGCACCTGGGCAGCCCTGGCCCCTCTGAGCGCCGGCGCGGGCGTCGGCGCGCGCGACGGCGCGCGCCGCGGGCGCGTGCACGCGCCCGCCGGACTTGTGCGCGCGCTCCCGTGCGCAAATAGCGGGCGCGCGCGCCCCCGTGCGCGTGCACGTGCGCGATCGGCGCCGCTTTGGCGCCAGTGGCCCTATTTAAAGGGGACAGCTGCCTGCATGCGGCGCTGTCCGTCTCAGCTCCCACCTGTGTCCCCAACCTGAACCTGTCTGAGCATCCTACCTGTGACCCGGCCCGCCTGACTCCGCTGCCTTCTCCGTTCCTTGACCCCGGCTTGTTTGACCCTGCTTTGGACTGTGTTATTGTTGCTGAACCCCTGGCTTGCCTCCTGACCATCCCTCTGCCTGCCGTCTCTACCTGTCTGCCTTACCTGTTGTGACCCGGCTCGCCTGACCATCCCTGCTTCCAGTGTCCCTGCACAGGTCCTCGCTGCTGCCGTCCTCTGCTGATCTACTGCCGTTGCTGTCAGCTACTTCTGCCGTCTGCTGCTGCTCCTGCTGCCGGTCTACCTCCTGCCTCCTGGTCTTCTGCCGAACCTTCATCTGCAGACCTACCATCCGACCAAGACCTGCATCTACCCAGCATCGGCCACCTGCATCCATACGGACACTCCTACCCGCTGTGTTCACGGCTACGCTGTTCCCAATCCAGCAGGCCCTGAACCAGAGTTGTAAGAGAGGTCTCCAACCACCAAGTCAGGCTCAGCACTACCAGGTACCTAACAGTACGGACAGCCATTATGACTGAGCCTGCGGAAGGAGCCTCTACCATGCGGGAATTTTGCTCTCACCTGGCAGCCCTTACACAGGCAGTGAAATCCCTGCAGGAGGGATATACCAAGCTGGAAGGCCAAGTTCAACAACTTGCCAGCCCCATGGCTGCTGCACCTCCTCCACCACCAGTGCAACCTGCCTCCCAACCAACAGTGGTGATGCTTCCTCCCGAACCTAGAGTACCTGTCCCAGAAAGGTTCTCCGGCGACCGGTCCAAGTTTCAGGCCTTCCGAGATGCCTGCCAGCTCTACTTTGCCCTGCAACCCCGGACCTTCTCCCTGGAGGTCACCAAAGTGGGATTCGTGGTGTCCCTTCTACAAGGAGAACCCCAGTCCTGGGCCCACCGTCTTCTGGGAGCCAACAGTGTCATGACCCAGTCCTTAGCCGCCTTCTTCCAGGCAATGGCACAGCTGTACGACGACCCTCAACGCACGGCTACAGCTGAATCCGCCCTATCCGCGCTCCAGCAGGGCCGCAGGACGGCCGAGGACTATATCACGGACTTCAGGCGTTGGAGCGCGGATACTCAATGGAATAATGCGGCCCTCAGACACCAGTTCCGCATGGGCCTCTCGGAGGGGTTGAAAGACGAACTGGCCCGTGTAGGAGTTCCTGAGGATCTTGAGGACCTTGTCACTCTGACAATTCAATTGGACCGTCGCCTGCGAGAGCGCCGAGCTGAACGCTCTGCTTTACCCAGTCGCCCAGCTTGGATGGTCGCTAGGGCTCCTGTTCCTGCTACCCGCTACCTACCTGCTCCTGCTACACCTCCCGTGGGACCTGCTCCGGATGGCTCCGAACCGATGCAGATCGGTCTTCTACGTGCCCCCTTGACGCCCGAGGAACGGGCCCGACGTCGCCAGTTGAATCTGTGTCTGTACTGTGGTGGCTCCGGACATTTCGTGAATGGTTGCCCTGTCAAGACGCGTAAGTGCTTGTCATCCGTTTCTCCTCTCTCTGCACCCTGCCCAGCCAGTACTATTCACCTTACCCTTCCTCTGTCATTGCAGTGCCAGGGAAGGACAATACTCACCAGCGCCATCATTGACTCCGGGGCGTGCAGCTGTTTCATGGATGCCACCTTCGCCAACACTCACGCTCTGCCTCTCCAGAAGAAAACCCAAGGACTTTCTGTGTTCCTAGCGGATGGGTCCCGTATTAAGTCTGGCCAGGTGACTCAAGAGACTTTGCCTTTACCCGCTACAATTTTCCCTCAACATCAGGAGCTTCTAACCATGGATGTGATCTCCTCTCCCCTGTTCCCAGTCATCCTGGGTATGCCATGGCTCCAGGCCCACAACCCGCTGATCCATTGGTCCACCGGGGAGGTAGAATTTCAATCTCATTACTGCCAGGAACACTGCCTACCTGCAACCCCCGGGACACCCTCTACCTTGCTTTGCCTTGACGCGGATCAAGACCTGTGCCAGTCTGTACCCCAACCTTATCACGATTTCCTGGACGTTTTCAGCAAGCGGGGGGCAGACTCCCTTCCGCCCCACCGTCCCTATGACTGCCCCATCGAGCTCCTCCCTGGGGCTGAAATTCCCTTCGGTCGCATTTTCCCTCTCTCCGAGAAGGAACAGGAGGCCCTGAAGACCTACATTTCCGAAAACTTAAAGAAGGGGTTCATCCGCCATTCCACCTCTCCTGCTGGCGCAGGCATCTTCTTCGTCACCAAAAAAGATCAGTCCTTGAGGCCCTGTGTGGACTACCGGGAGCTCAATAAGGTTACGGTCAAGAATCGGTACCCTCTGCCCTTAATCCCCGAGCTCTTTCAAAAGCTAAGATCGGCAACAATTTTTACCAAGTTGGACCTAAAGGGTGCATACAATCTGGTCCGCATTCGGGCCGAGGATGAGTGGAAGACGGCCTTCCGGACTCGCTTCGGCCACTACGAGTACCTGGTCATGCCCTTCGGGCTCTGTAATGCCCCAGCCACTTTCCAGCATTTCATCAATGATGTACTCAGAGACTTTTTGGACATTTTTGTGATCGTCTATTTGGACGACATCTTGATTTTCTCTCAAACCCTAGAACAACATCGAGGGCATGTGGGCAAGGTACTCCTTCGACTCCGACGGCACGGCCTGTATGCAAAGGCCGAGAAGTGCGAATTTGAGCAGCAGGAAATCCAGTTTTTGGGACTTGAAATCTCCCCGGCAGGCATTAGAATGGACCCTCAAAAGGTGTCCGCCGTCCTTGACTGGCCAGCACCTGTAGACAGGAAAGGAATCCAACGGTTCGTTGGATTTGCAAACTTCTACAGGAAGTTTATTAAAGGGTTCTCTGCTATCATCACCCCCATCACCCAGCTGACCAAGCAGGGCACACGCTTCCACTGGGGCCCGGAGGCTCAAGGGGCCTTCGATCAGCTTAAAAGACTGTTTACCTCCGCCCCCATCCTCAGTCACCCCGACCCTGCCCTCCCTTACATCTTGGAAGTCGATGCATCTGAAGTGGCAGTTGGGGCAGTCGTATCACAACGACAGGGCAATAAAGACGCCATGCACACGGTGGGGTTTTTCTCTCGGAAACTTTCTCCAGCCGAGAGGAATTATGATGTCGGGGACCGGGAACTCTTGGCTATCAAGTCAGCACTAGAGGAATGGAGGTACCTCTTGGAGGGAGCTAATCATCCAGTACTTATCTACACAGACCACAAGAACCTTGAGTACTTACGAACTGCCAAGCGACTCAAGCCCCGACAAACCCGCTGGGCTCTGTTTTTCTCAAGGTTCTGCTTTCATATCACGTATCGTCCCGGTTCCAAGAATGTTAAACCTGACGCCCTCTCTCGGATGTTCGACAGTCCCAAGGACTCCACCACCCCAGACACCATCCTATCTACCGGAAACTTTCTACTGTTACAGCCATATCTGCTATCACAAATCCGGGAGGCATCCGCCAGTTCCCAGGGACCCCATGGGGTCACCCTAACTTCCAGTGATGGACTTCTCTGGAGGGGGAGTCAAGTCTTCGTCCCCGAATCTGTAAGAGTGAAGGTCCTGACCCTACTACACGACCACCCACTGGCAGGACACTTCGGGAGCCGTAAAACTGTGGAGCTGGTGCAACGCACCTTTTGGTGGCCCAAGCTTAAGGAATTCTGCAAGTCTTATGTTGACTCCTGCCCTGTTTGTAACCGCAGCAAGACGTCAAGGAACCGAACTTGGGGACTTTTGAAGCCTCTCCCTGCACCCAATCGACCTTGGCGAATGTTGACTATGGACTTTATAGTCGAGCTTCCTTGCTCAGAGGGGTGCTCTGCCATCTTTGTAGTAGTGGACCGGCTGTCCAAAATGGCCCACTTTCTGCCTTTAAGGGGAACACCATCTGCCACAGAGACTGCCCACCTTTTTATTAAAGAGATAGTCAGGCTACATGGGGTTCCGGCCAATATAGTCTCAGATAGGGGGGTCCAGTTCACGTCCCGTTTTTGGAGGGCCCTTTGTGAGATCCTTAAGATTGAGCTGGCCCTTTCTTCTGCATATCACCCCCAAACTAATGGGCAGACGGAACGCACCAACCAGACTTTGGAGCAATACATAAGGTGCTTCACGTCCTTTGTGCAGGACGATTGGGTGTCCCTATTACCCCTAGCAGAATTCTCCTATAATAATGCCAGCCATTCTGCCACAGGACAATCCCCATTTTTTGCCAACTACGGTTTTCATCTGTCTTTTCTCCCTGACTTTCTCCCAGAATCTTCAGTCCCGGCAGTCCAGGATACAGCTTCGTTCCTCAGCCGCAACAACAGGATACTTCAGGAGGCGATCACCAAGGCACAGGAGGACAGTAAGAAGTTCTTTGATCGGAAGAGAAGGGGAGAGTTGAACTTGCAGGTGGGCGACCAGGTATGGCTAGCTACAACTAACCTTAGACTTGCTTGTCCCTCTAAGAAGCTTGCTCCCAAGTTCTTAGGACCTTTCCCCGTGAAGAGGAGGATCAATGAGGTTTCCTATGAGCTGTCCCTGCCCGACTCTATGAGAGTCCACCCAGTTTTCCATGTCTCCCTCCTGAAACCCGCTGTGCCCGATCCCTTCCCAGATAGGGGTACAAACCCACCCGGACCTGTCCTGGTCCAAGGTAATGAAGAGTACGAGGTGGAGGCCATCCTTGATTGCAGGAGACGTAGGGGGGAGAGGCAGTTCCTGATTAAGTGGAAGGGGTATGGGGCCGAGAGTAATTCATGGGAACCAGAATGCAACCTTCATGCCAAGAGACTAATTCGCACCTTCCTTTCTTCCCATCCAGAAAGACAACGCCTAATGGGCACCCGGAGGTTGCCCCTTGTGAGGGGGCAATGTCAGGGCTCTAGCCGCCCTGGGCACCCTAGCCGGAGGGTGCGCGGGCACCTGGGCAGCCCTGGCCCCTCTGAGCGCCGGCGCGCGCGTCGGCGCGCGCCTCGGGCGCGTGCACGCGCCCGCCGGACTTGTGCGCACGCTCCCGTGCGCGAATAGCGGGCGCGCGCGCCCCCGTGCGCGTGCACGTGCGCGATCGGCGCCGCTTTGGCGCCAGTGGCCCTATTTAAAGGGGACAGCTGCCTGCATGCGGCGCTGTCCGTCTCAGCTCCCACCTGTGTCCCCAACCTGAACCTGTCTGAGCATCCTACCTGTGACCCGGCCCGCCTGACTCCGCTGCCTTCTCCGTTCCTTGACCCCGGCTTGTTTGACCCTGCTTTGGACTGTGTTATTGTTGCTGAACCCCTGGCTTGCCTCCTGACCATCCCTCTGCCTGCCGTCTCTACCTGTCTGCCTTACCTGTTGTGACCCGGCTCGCCTGACCATCCCTGCTTCCAGTGTCCCTGCACAGGTCCTCGCTGCTGCCGTCCTCTGCTGATCTACTGCCGTTGCTGTCAGCTACTTCTGCCGTCTGCTGCTGCTCCTGCTGCCGGTCTACCTCCTGCCTCCTGGTCTTCTGCCGAACCTTCATCTGCAGACCTACCATCCGACCAAGACCTGCATCTACCCAGCATCGGCCACCTGCATCCATACTGACACTCCTACCCGCTGTGTTCACGGCTACGCTGTTCCCAATCCAGCAGGCCCTGAACCAGAGTTGTAAGAGAGGTCTCCAACCACCAAGTCAGGCTCAGCACTACCAGGTACCTAACAACTAGATTAATGTGTGTGTGTGTGTGTATATATATATATAT
The DNA here is from genome assembly GCA_028564925.1 of Lithobates sylvaticus. NCBI lineage: Eukaryota > Metazoa > Chordata > Amphibia > Anura > Ranidae > Lithobates > Lithobates sylvaticus. The sequence continues at coordinate 309,399,001 of CM053026.1, read as the reverse complement.
ATATATATATATATATATATATATATATATATACACACTAAACTGCCTGCACACCACTAACCTGCCTAATCTAGCTCAAGTTCTCTCAATCTCCCCCACGTATCACACTACATATGGCCGCCATGTAAGCAGCATTATATAGTGTGGGGTGTGGAGGCAGTGTGGGGCGTGAAGGCACCCTGCCTTTGGCCAATCATGGCTCTCACAGCAGATTGCGCTATGATTAGTCAAAGCATGCAGGTCAGGTGCATACTTTGGCCAATCAGCAGCGTTCAATGCACTGCGATCTCACAGCGCATTATGGGGCGCTCTGCAGCCCTTGGATTTGCTGTGAACGCCCTTATACGTTCAGTTCATTTGCTAACAAAAGAACACCCGATGTTCGAGTCGAGCTTACGTTCGTTTCGAACATCGGGACCATCCCTAAGTATGAGATAACATCAACTGCAAATTGAATGTAACAGTCACAAAATTACTATACAGTGTATCTTTAAAAACAATACTGTATACATAAAGTGCTTAGTGCAACCTTTGTAAGTGCATACAGTGGTGTGAAAAAGTGTTTGCCTTCCTCATTTCCTGTTCCTTTGCATGTTTGTCACACTTAAGTGTTTCGGAACATCAAACCAATTTAAACAAGAGTCAAGGACAACACAAGTAAACACAAAATGCAATTTGTAAATGAAGGTGTTTATTATTAAAGGTGGAAAAAAATCCAAACCATCATGGCCCTGTGTGAAAAAGTGATTGCCCCCCTTGTTAAAACATACTATAACTGTGGTTGTCCACACCTGAGTTCAATTTCTCTAGCCACATCCAGGCCTGATTATTGCCACACCTGTTCACAATCAAGGCATCACTTAAATAGGAGCTGCTTGACACAGTAAGGTCCACCAGAAGAACCTTAAAAGCTACACATCATGCCGAGACCCAAAGAAATTCAGGAACAATTGAGAAAGAAAGTAATTGAGATCTATCAGTCTGGAAAGGGTTATAAAGCCATTTCCAAAGCTTTGGGAATCCAGCGAACCACAGTGAGAGCCATTATCCACAAATGGCGAAGACATGGAACAGTGGTGAACCTTCCCAGGAGTGGCCGGCCGCCCAAAATTACCCCAAGAGCGCAGCGACGACTCATCCAAGAGGTCACAAAAGACCCCACAACAACGTCCAAGGAACTGCAGGCCTCACTTGCCTCAGTTAAGGTCAGCGTTCATGCCTCCACTATCAGGAAAAGACTGGGCAAAAATGGCCTGCATGGCAGAGTTCCAAGGAGAAAACCACTGCTGAGCAAAAAGAACATCAAAGCTCGTCTCAATTTCTCCACAACACATCTTGATGATCCCCAAGACTTTTGGGACAACATTCTGTGGACCGATGAGACAAAAGTGGAACTCTTTGGAAGGTGTGTGTCCAAGTATATCTGGCGTAGAAGGAACACTGCATTTCAGAAAAAGAACATTATACCAACAGTAAAATATGGTGGTGGTAGTGTGATGGTCTGGGGCTGTTTTGCTGCTTCAGGACCTGGAAGACTTGCCGTGATAAAAGGAACTATGAATTCTGCTGTACCAAGAGATCCTGAAGGCGAATGTCTGACCATCTGTTCGTGTACTCAAGCTGAAACGAACTTGGGTTCTGCAGCAGGACAATGATCCTAAACACACCAGCAAGTCCACCACCTGCTGAAGAAAAACAAAAAAATTCATTAAAGTCCTGACCTGAATCCTGAGATGTTGTGGTATGACCTTAAAAAGGCTGTTCATGCTCGAGCTCATTCTGCTTTTTCGGCTGAGCTTCTCCAATGGGTCACAGGAGTGCAATTCGTTTTGCACTCCTGTGACCCGTTTTCAGCAGAGAGCGGCCTGAGAAGTCCGCTGCACTCCTGTGACCCGCCTGAGGCCGCTCTCTGCTGATGTCACCAAGATCAGTCCAGGCACGGCATCAACCTGACTCTGGAAGTCTGGATCCACCAGGTCCCTAGACTGATAGGCATTTCAGCCTCTCAGCGAGCCGCTGAGACAGCTGCTCCCACCCCTCCACAACTCAGCGCTTCAGTGAGCGTGGAGGAGCAGAGCAGGGGAGTTGCTGATTGACAGGCAGTAGCTCTCTCCGCTCGGGGAGGTTAGAGAACCGAGCTATTGGCAGTGTTTGGTGGCTCGGTTCTCAGTGAAGAGGCGGCGGGGGACAGATGCAGCATCAGACTGATGCTACATCCATCTAGGTAAGTATTAATTATGAGATAAAAAAAAAATCCCATACTTCTCTTTTAAATCTCGTGTTCCACAAAATAACAAAATATATAATGAATAATAGTAAAGTTATGCACTTGGGGCTAAGAATATGCATGCATCATATATACTAGGGGGAGTACAACTGGGGGAATCAATGGTGGAGAAGGATTTGGGTGTTTTGGTAGCTAATAAGCTCAATAATAGCATGCAATGCCAAGCTGTAGTTTCCAAAGCGAGCAAAGTCCTTTCTTATATTAAGAGAGGTATGGACTCCAGAGAGAGAGATATAATTTTGCCCCTGCACAAATCATTAGTAAGACCTCATCTGGAATATTCAGTTCAGTTTTGGGCACCAGTTCCCAAAAAGGATATCGGGGAACCGGAGATAGTGCAGAGAAGGGCAACCAAACTGATAAGAGGCATAGAGGAGCTCAGCTATGAGGATAGATTAGAGGAACTGAATGTATTCCCTCTTGAGAAGAGGAGCTTAAGGGGGAATATGATCAACATGTAAAAATACATAAGTGGTCCATATAGTGAGTTATTCACTTTAAGGTCATCACTGAGGACAGGGGGGCACTCTTTACATCTAGAGGAAAAAAGATTTCATCTCTAAATACAGAAAGGTATTTTCAAAGTAAGAGGTGTGAAAATGTGGAATAGACTCCCTCCGGAGGTGGTTCTGGCAAGCTCAGTAGATTGCTTTAAGAAAGGCCTAGTTTATTTTCTAAATGTACATAATATAACTGGGTAATAACATTTAGAGGTAAAGTTGATCCAGGGAAAATCTGATTGTCTCTTGGGGGGGATCAGGAAAGATTTTTTTACCCTGCTGTAGGAAATTGGATTATGTTTTGCTGGGGTTTTTTGCCTTCCTCCCTCTTCATCAACTGTGGGTGAAGGATTGTGTATTTTGGTTTTTATTTATTAAATGTTTTTGGTTGAACTAGATGGACGTGTGTCTTTTTTTCAACCTAACTATGTAACAATTAATTAAAACAGTTCTTAATCTTGATTTGATGATACATTGCACACTCACATCGGTCCCTACCATCAAGGAGCCAACAATCCAAGGCCCCCCCAACTCACATTCATATACTAGAGCCAATTTTGGACAGAAGCCAATTAACCTACCAGCATGTCTTTGGAGTGTGGGAGGAAACCCATGCAGGCACAGGGAGAACATGCAAACTCCAGGCAGGTAGTGTCGTGGTTGGGATTTGAACTTGCAACCCTTTTTACTGCTAGGTGAGAGTGCTACCCACTATACCACTATGCCGCCCCTCTTAACATACATTACGTTTGTTTTTGGGTTTAGGTACACTTTTATAATAGGCTTTAAGTTTAGCCCTAATTTTATTGTAAGGCCCATGACATTTACAGAAATGCTTAATATGTCTTTATAAAACAACTGTATGTGTGTGTGTTTTTCTTAAAGCATGGGTTTACCATTGGGGCAGCAGTAATGAAATGGTTAAACAGCCTTGATAAATATTATTATTTTTAGAAATGCACTGAGAGAAGTAATTGCTTTGAATTTCACTGATAAACAGGAATCAATTGCTTATCTGTATCTCTGCTTATAGCTTTCATCATTTACAGATCCGATAATCTCAGATACGATGTTGCTGTCATGGGAACTAATCTGTGCCACACATTATGCATTTCACTTCTGGCTACAGTGACTGACAAGTTAAATTTAAAAATAATGCCTTATTTTCCTCACAACTGTCATCTGTCAAAGTGTCCCCCAGCTAAAGTGAAGAGAAACCAGAGAAAAACAGTTTGCAAATAAAATTCAATATTAATTCCCACAGTGAAACAATTTAATGGTTTTTGGTGTCTTACTGAATTTCAATGACTTTTAATTGTATGTGCAGTCGAGAGCTTGGCTGGCTGCTGGTAGAGAGGTCTGTGTGTGTGTGAACCCGCTCTCCTTATTTCTCTCCCACCCACGTGCGTAACCAGTTGTGCTACTGACTGAATGTGTGAGGCGTGAATTCATTCACTCACCCCGCTTCCCTTCTGGCAGCATCAGAGAACAGGCTGTGACAGAGTGGCACTGCTGTGTGTCCCTACTTCCCCCCCTCCCCAATGAAGGTCTGCAGCAGCGGCTCTCAGCCAATCAGAAAGAGAGAACTTGCTATGCAGCCGCTAACTCCCCCCCCCTGCCTGGGATCATGTGGCATGTAGTCCAAAAGCAGTACTGTCCAATTAAGAGTAAAGGGCTGTGGACTTTAATACCCAGGATTCCCTGCACAGAGAGAAGGGGAGGACAGAACTTTTCCTGGGCAATTCTGTGCAGATCTGGGCAGAACAGTGCAGGGAACCAGAGCATTTGGACCTATTATTGTGAGTGCCTGCAATAGGGAGACAGCCCCAGAGGGCTTGTTCACATCCATAGACGTTGAGGACTGAGCCACAGAGAGCCTCTTGTGCTCCGGAGAGAGTGCAGACCTGCTGCTTGAGTCTGTGCACTACACCAGAAGAGACAGAGCCTTTTGCTGGGGTGTCTGGTTCCACAACCAAGAGCGTGGGGACATTGGGCACTGAAAGAGCTTTTGTTTTGCTTGGACCAATGCTGCAGGGACCCATTACCATAGGTGTCTACATCAGAGCTGAGAGGCCGAACTGTCTGCGGACTTGATCATGGAGACCTGATTGTGGGGACTGAGTCAACTGTGACAACAGACTGTCAAGCACACTAGATCAGATCCGTTGTCAGGAATGGTGAGCAGAACAACCATGCTTAACCCCTTAATGCCTACAGTTAAAGCCAATAGAGACTGATCCTTACTTCATAGCCCATCAGCCATCAACTGTTAACATTTTTAAAGAAACAGCTTCATGTGTACCCCCTTACAGAAGAGCCCCATTTAATCTACCATCCAGTTGCTTGTGGCTTTTTTTCTGTGTACTGTTATAGAGTAGTAGAACACTAACACTTAAAGGCTAAGTTCATCTTTAAAAAAATTAAAAATATAAGAGTACATTTTTTTTTGCAGGTAAGAAAATCTGTATTAATTATTCTTTTTCTAAGGAACCTGTAAAGCGTTGCACCCGCAACCAGAAAATTGTGGGTGTAATGTCAGGATACTGCAGACTGTCAGTATAGCTGTCTGCCTGTACTTCCCATAGGGGCAGGCAGTTACTGAAGTCCAGGAGGATCAATGAACTAAGAGAGCACTCACCAGAATCCTCGCAGTTCATTGAGAATTACAAGCTGTCAGCCACAATGACTGACAATAGCTGTTCATTAATTCAAAGAACTCTGTGAATGAATTATGCGGCAGTGTGCAGAGCCCCGCATAGTCACTCTTTTTCAAATTGTAACAGCAGGTGAGGAGAGAAGATGCCCCACCGGTTGTCACATGGAGGGGGATTGGGGGTGAGGTGGTGGTTGCTGAACATATTACATGTTACGCCCTAAATACAGGTGTAACATGGTGTAACATGTAATAAGTTCAGAAAGGTGAACTTATCCTTTAAGGTCCCTTTCACACTAGGGGACTGATCCGGTCCAACCTGTCAGTTTTTCAAGTGGACCCGATCAGACCCTCCAGTCTCCTCTATGCAGTGTTGGGTGTAAATTGACATGTGTCTGTTTACACCTGCCAACATCCTGTCTTCTGAAGACAGATGGATGGGTATCCGTTCCCCGATCGTCTGGCGGATCGGATGGCAGTTGGGTGTAAATGGACAGGCGGTCTATTTACATCTGACCACCCATAGAGGAGAGTGGGCTGTGTCTGTATTTACTCTGCATAGGAGGACATGGACCAGACATCCACCTGCTTAGCGCGGATCAGAGGACAGATTCCCCCCCCTGAGCAGGTGGACTTCTATGGAACTCACACCATGTGTAAGGGGCCTAAGTTACACAAGTGTGAACATCCTCCAACATACAACCTAGTGTGTCAGTGGGGACCGAGCAGCTTAGAGTCATGGCAAAACAGATAACCAATCATCACCAGTGTTCCTGTGGGGTAAGTGCTACATATGAAAAAAAGGCTTTGGTAAAGAAAGAAAATGCAGTATATATGGTTAACATAAGGGGGTTGCATAATTCGATTTTCATCATTTCTATCTTTTACACTGGTCATTTAGAAAGCAAGTCAAAGCTTAAATAGTTGTCCAGTTATTATTCTAGTAGTCTAAAGCCCCATACACACGGTCGGACTTTTTCATGGATTCTGTCCGATCGGACAATGTTGTTGAAAAATCAGACCGTGTGTATGCACCATCGGACAGTGTACGTCGGATTGTCCGACGGACAAAGTCTTATCTCCTGCTGGAAAGATTTGCCGACAACACGGTCCGATCACACCAAATCCGATCGTGTGTACGGTTGTCCGACCGGACAAAGTGCTACGCATGCTCACATCACATTACAAGACCAAAGCTATTGGCTACTAGCCTCTACGTAGTCCCGTCGTAGGCAACAAACGTCACCACGTTCAGAATGATCGGATTTTCCGACAACTTTGTCCGACCGTGTGTACGCAAAACCAACATCAGACAAAGTATGACGGACAGGATCCGACCGACCTGGTCCGCGGATTGTCCGACCGTGTGTATGGGGCTTTAGGTGACTTCTGTCATATCTCTTATACATTCTTTATATAGTAACTAATTACAGATTTATCTAAAGAAGTTTCTGAGTTTATAATAAGTGAACCCATGCTTTGGACTCCCCCTATAGTAACACAGAGGTATCCCTTTCCATTTGCTCATTCTCTTGCTCGATTTTTACATCTGCCCTCTGCTCTATGTCCACTTCTTTTCTTGGTGTTTGCCAATAGGGATGACTGAACCTGTCTGAGTTTGATTGGTGGTGGTTTGCTGATTCCTGTGTGCAATTCACAAATCTCGAACTTAGAATCAAACCCTATTGAAGTCTATGATGCTACATGATAATTAAAATGATTGTAAGGGTTGTTTATTTTTATTTTTTTTAAATAACAAACATATCATACTTACCTCCACTGTGCAGCTCGTTTTGCACAGAGTGCACCCAAACATCATCTTCTGGGGCCCCCCTGATAGCTCTCACGGCTCCGACCCACATCAGATAACCCCCTAGGAAAAGCGCTCTCCCGGGGGGGGGGGGTGTAATTTTGTGGGGGCGCTCCCCGAGTCCATCATTCAGCATCCATAGCCGCCAAATGTATGACTCAGCTCCAACCCTGGCGCTCGCATCATTGGATTTGATTGACAGCAGCGGGAGCCAATGGCTGCGCTGCTATCAATCTATCCAATCAAGACACGGGACACTGTCCGGAGCTGGTGTGCTTGTTCCCGTCACGCAAATTTCAGGGCTTAGGTAAGTATAAGAGGGGATCGGGGGTGCTGCTGCATTAAAAAATGTTTTTCACCTTAATGCATAGAATGTATTAAGGGGCATAAAACACAAGATAAAACACAAAATTAACGCCTCAGGGGTGATAATTGAAAATCCCAAGAAGCAGAACAGACAACTATAGATTAAGCTATTACTGACCCCACTGTTTTTCTACAGTGAATAGACTGTATTAACCACTTAAGGACCAAGCCTCTTTTTTACACTTGTATACAAGTTAAACATTTTTTTTTTTTTTGCTAGAAAATAACTTAGAACCCCAAACATTTTTTTTTCTAACACCCTAGAGAATAAAATGGTGGTCGTTGCAATACTTTCTGTCACACCGTATTTGTGCAGCGGTCTTACAAGTGCACTTTTTTGGAAAAAGTACACTTTTTTTAATTAAAGAATAAGACAACAGTAAAGTTAGCCCAATTTTTTTTATATTGTCAAAGATAATGTTACACCAAGTAAATTGATACCCAACATGTCACGCTTCAAAATTGTGCCTGCTCGTGGAACGACAACAAACTTTTACCATTAAAAATCTCCATAGGCGATGTTTAAACATTTCTACAGGTTATCAGTTTGGAGTTACAGAGGAGGTCTAGGGCTAGAATTATTGCTCTCCCTCTAACGATCGCGGCAATACTTCACATGTGTGGTTTGAACACCGTTTTCATATGCGGCGCTACTCACGTATGTATTCGCTTCTGCACGCAAGCTCGTGGGGACGGGGTTCATTAAAAATATATTTTTTTCTTATTTATTTTACTTTTCATTTTTTTATTTTGACACTGTTTTAAAAAAAAAAAAAAAATTGGGTCACTTTTATTCCTATTACAAGGAATGTAAACATCCCTTATCAATTATATATATATTGGTATGGAATGTAAACATCCCTTATCAATTATATATATTGGTATGGAATGTAAACATCCCTGGTAATAGAAAAAAAGCATGACAAGACCTCTTAAATATGAGATCTGGGGTCAAAAATACCTCAGATCTCATGTTTACAGTAAAATGTAAAAAGTCACTTAAAATAAAAATGTCTCCTTTAAGAGCTATGGGCGGAAGTGACATTTGATGTCGCTTTTACCCTCCCATGCCATGGTGCCGAGCAGGGGCCATCTTCCCCTCAGTCGGCAGCTAGGCATCCATGGGAGAGGATGCGATACCGGCAGGTCCGGTAAGCAGCGGAGACGACCGGAGGGAGTGGGCACCTATCCCGCCGCCAATAAAAGTGATCTTGCAGTGAATCTGCCACGGAGACCCCTTTTATCTTAAAGAGAAACGGACAGCATTCCCGAAAATACCAGGGATATGACAGCTTGCGTATTTAGCTTCAAAGTACTGACGTACGCGTGCGTCGTTTTGCGTGAAGTGGTTAAAAAATGGAGACTGATGTATTTTACAGTGACATCACTGAAAAGCAAAATTTACTGAGGCATTTATTTAGGCCATTAGACCAACTAATATAGAGACAAATGTTTCATTGAAAGCAATAATATATTTTAAGCCTCAGGCAAATACCTATCCAGCGCAATAGTGAATCTAGCACAGCTTGCAGCATGTCTAGCACATCTTGATCACAGGAGCTTCAGTTATGCCTTGCCTCTTTCTGCATGACCTTTTACAGTTTTCTTCGTTTTCTATGATGTGCAGGTTAGCAGTGATTCCCAATTACTTCTGTAGTTCCTATTTCACCCATAACTTTGCAGTTTTACAGTTCATATCTTAACTTTGGGTATATTCAAAACTTTTGGAAGGAATCAGAAAATGAACCAGTCTTTTCACGTTTACTAAGAACATGTAATATGTTGTGTCACGTTTTCTACAACTCTGAATCAACACTGGTTTGAAGACCTGCACCCTCAAGTTGAGGGTGATGGATGTAATCTGTATATAAAATCATACTTACTTTTCATCACTGCCGTGAAGATCCAGTGAAATAATGTTCGTTCAGCAATTTCCTTTTTTTTTTAATTGCTGTTTCTGCTAATATATCCTGTTAGAATTCTGAGACATTGAGGCTACAGAAGTCAGCACAATTTTACACTCAGTCTGCCCACATCACTATGATTTTTTGGGGTTGAATACTCTTTTAATGGTATGCATGAGCAGTAGGTTTGATCACAGGGCTCTGTAGATCCACTGTATCAATAAGGATGATGGGCAAAATCAAGTGACAGACAAGGTAAGAAGAAATACGAAAGGTCAAGATAGGAAGCAAAGTCTAAAAAAAGTCCAAAACATTTAAGAAAGCAACCCAAATAGCAGAGTAGCCAGACAGGTATCACACAGACAGAACATCAGGCACAGGCCAAATGTGCTAACGCCATTTAAACTCTCCTGATGAAGACAGGTTCATGCTTCAGCAAGGCCTAAGCTGCAGTACAAAAGTTCAAGGCTTAGCGTTACAGCTTGTAGATGATATCTTTGCTTTGATATTTTTGCATGTTTTTTTTTTTTTGTTTGTTGTTTACAGAAATCTTGAAACTAATAAATAGTCCTTAAAGTTATCTTAACCACTTAAGCCCCGCACCATTTGGCTGGCCAAAGACCAGAGCTTTTTTTTGCGATTTGGCACTGCGTCACTTTAACTGACAATGGCGCGGTCAAGCAACGTGGCTCCCAAACAAAATTGATGTCCTTTTTTTCCCCACAAATAGAGCTTTCTTTTGGTGGTATTTGATTACCTCTGCGGTTTTTATCTTTTGCGCTATAAACAAAAAAAGAGCGTCAATTTAGAAAAAAAAGCTATATTATTTTACTTTTTGCTATAATGAATATACCCAAAAAATATATATATAAAAAAAGTTTTCCTCAGTTTAGAAATTGCAATAATCGTTTATTGATTAGTTTGCACAAAAGTTATAGAGCTTACAAAATAGGGGATAGTTTCATAGCATTTTTATTAATTATTTTTTTTTTACTAGTCATGGCGGCGATCAGCATTTTTTATTGTGACTGCGACATTATGGCTGACACATCTGACAATTTTGACACCTTTTTGGGACCATTACCATTAATACAGCGATCAATGCTAAAAAAGTGCATTGATTACTGTAAAAATGTCACTGGCAGTGAAGGGTGTAACCACTAGGTGGCACTGTAGGGGTTAAGTGTGTCCTAGGGAGTGATTCTAACTGTGGGGGGGGGCTGTGTGTGACACGGCAATGATAACTGCTCCCGATTACAGGGAGCTGTGATCAGTGACAGTGTCACTAGGCAGAATGGGGAAATGCTTGTTTACATCAGCATTTCCCCGTTTTTGTGACCGTGAGATGATCGCGGGTATCCGCGGGACCCACGATCCCGCTCACGGAGATCCCGGCGGGCGCACGCGTAAGCTGCCTCTTAAAGGGCAACGTACAGGTCCGTTAATCTGCCTGTACGTGCCCTTCTGACTCAGTATATCTGCGTGTGGCAGTCGGGAAACTGTTAAAGATAATGTTTAAAAAGACAAGACAGGAAGCTGTTGGTGATCTCCTGAAAAGTTTCTAGATGCATGCCTCCGTTGATTCCTATAAACTGACCCAAAACAACCATACATATCAGGAGTAGGGATGAGCCAAACACCCCCCCCCCCTCGGTTCGGTTCACAACAGAACTCGAACTGGCAAAAAATTTGTGTGAACACGTGAAAACTGTTAAAGTTTATGAGACATGAACATGAAAAATCAGAAGTACTAATTTTAAAGACTTATATGCAAGTTATTGCATATAAGTCTTTAATGTTAAAAAAGACAAGACAGGAAGCTGTTGGTGATCTCCTGAAAAGTTTCTAGATGCATGCCTCCGTTGTTTCCTATAAACTGACCCAAAACAACCATACATATCAGGAGTAGGGATGAGCCAAACACCCCCCCCTCCGTTCGGTTCACACCAGAACTTGCGAACTGGCAAAAAATTTGTGTGAACTGTTAAAGAGGAAGTAAACCCTCTTTAACAACTTTAGCTTACAGGTAAGCCTATATTAAGGCTTACCTGTAGCTAACAAGGATATCTCCTAAACCTGCACGGTTTAGGAGATATACCTGTATTTGCATGTGCCGGCATCATGCGGCACATGCGCACTTGCGACAACTGAAGCATCGGCGCTATATGCCGATGCTTCAGTTGTACTATGCCGCTCTCGTGCGCATGCGCGTGACGGCACCGCGGCTCTGGCAAATCACAGCGCCGGAGACGCGATACCCGGAAGTCACTCCGGGAGAACATGTCCGGGGTTGGAGGGGGAGAAGTGGACCGATGCCGGGGCTTCGATCTCAGGTAAGTGATACATAATTAGCTAGTATGCTATGCATACTAGCTAATTATGCCTTTGTCTTGCAGGGTTTTTTTTTTTTTCTTCCGTTTTTTTAAGAGGGTTTACTTTTCTTTAAAGTTTATGGGACACAAACATGAAAAATCAAAAGTGATAATTTTAAAGACTTCTATGCAAGTTATTGCCATAAAAAGTGTTTGGGGACCCGAGTCCTGCCCCATAAAAATGAAATATTCCTTTAAATATTGTGCCTGGGGGGTGTCCTTAGTATGCCTGTAAAGTAGTGCATCTTTCCCGTGTTTAGAACAGTACCACAGCAAAATGACATTTCTAAAGGAAAAAATTTCATTTAAAACTGCTCGCAGCTGTAATGAATTGTCAGATCCCGGCAATATAGATAAAAATCATTGAAAAAACGGCTTTGGGCCCCCCCCCAGTCCATTACCAGGCCCTTTGGGTCTGGTATGAATATTAAGGGAAACCCTGCGCCAAAATTAAAAAAAAATGGCGTGCCATTTTTTTCAATTATTTTTATGTATATTGCCAGGATCATATATCACAGCCACCAGCAGTTTTAGATTACATTTTTTCCTTTACAAATGTCATTTTAGACCATGTACGGCTGCCATGTAAGGAGCCTTACATAGTGTGGGGCGTGGACTCAGCCCCCTGAGCCACGATTGGCCAAAGGCACCCTTCCTTTTACCAATCATGGCTCTCACAGCAGAGCATACTGTGATTGGCCAAAGCATGCAGGTCAGGTGCAGGTGCATCAGCAGCCATCAATGCACTGCAATCTCGCAGTGCATTGACGGCCTTGCCGTTTATTATGGGGCGTTCCGTGGGCGCTCCAATTTCCCAGTGAACGCCCCATAATGTTTGGTATTCGGCGAATAGGCGCACACAATATGTTCAAGTCAAACTTACGTGCAACTCGAACATCGGGGTCATCCCTAATCAGGAGTATTGAACCAGACACAGCCAAGCTACTAGCATTTTCAAAAGAATGTAAACAATACATTTGTATTCTTTTTGACTTGTACCATTTAGCTCTAGCTTAGAATGCTAGAATCATGTATAATACAGAGATTTTTTTCTCTCCTCTTTCCAATAACATAGGGAAAGGTGTATTGCAGTCCACAGAGAAAACGGAATAATGTAACTGATAAGGGTGCAGCACACAAAGAACTGGAAGTTATCAATAATGGTATTTTTGAAGGAAATCCAATACCAAGAAAATTTTTATATATTGCAGCTTATCAGCCCTTAGAGGTGATGGCTACATTATACTTCTATTTATTTTTTTTTCAGATCATTTTCAGCAAGTACAGAAAATACCTGCATATCTTGCCATAAATTCAATGTCCACTAAGTGAGTCTACCTGAAACATGCAAGCATAAAGCAATATAATAGTTCATTTTTGGACTACAAATTTCTCCATTGCCCATGATAATAGACATTAACAAAGGCAGAGGTATTTGATGTACAACCTTCCAGAGACAGGAGGTGTGGTATTCACAGGATTGCCTGGTGCAAATAAAGGTAAAAAGACGTGAACAAGGTAACTAATGCAGCCACCACATTTAAGGACTGGTAAGTTGCAATATACTACATTTTTATTTTGGGGTTTAGATACACTTTAAAAGACCACATAGGACAAGTAAGAGGTTTAATTTTAGGGTTTACAAATAATATAACTTTTCGTTATTCTCCTCTAATTGTATGACTCTACTCTATGCTAATGTAGCAGGGTGCCCATTTATTCACTGTGCTCAGATGCAGGCACAAGATCATTATTCTTTTTTCCCACAGGCCCCTAAGACCTAGCAAAGATGTGTTCCTCTGCTTCCCTCTCCCACCAGCTCCCACAAGCTTGTGTTCAGGCAGTGGGCAGGCGGCTAGTAGCATGCAGCTTCTATAGAAGAATCAGCAATTTTTAGGAGCTCCCCCAATGAAGTTTTAACCACTTTCAGACCGGACCAATTTGCAGCCAAAGGACCAGGCCCCTTTTTGCGATTCGGCACTGCGTCGCTTTAACTGACAATTGCGCGGTCGTGCGACGTGGCTCCCAAACAAAATTGACGCCTTTTTTTTTTCCCACAAATAGAGCTTTCTTTTGGTGGTATTTGATCGCCCCTGCGGTTTTTATTTTTTGCGCTATAAACAAAAATAGAGCGACAATTTTGAAAAAAATGCATTATTTTTTATTTTTTGCTATAATAAATATCCCCAAAAAATATATAAAAAAACATTTTTTTTCCTCAGTTTAGGCCGATACGTATTCTTCTACATATTTTTGATTTTAAGCGATTATTGATCGGTTTGCGCAGAAGTTATAGCGTTTACAAGATAGGGGATAGTTTTATAGCATTTATATTAATAATTTTTTTTATTATTAATGGCGGAGATCTGCGATTTTTTTTGTGACTGCGACATTATGGCGGACACATCGGACATTTTTGACACATTTTTGGGACCATTGTCATTTTTACAGCAATTAATGCATTTAAATGCATTGATTTCTGTATAAATGACACTGGCAGTGAAGGGGTTAACCACAAGAGGGCAGTGTAATGGTTAAGTATGCCTAGGGGTGTGTTTTTTACTGTGGGGGGGCGTGGCTGTCAGCTAGTGAATGCTGATCTCTGCTCCAATCACAGGGAGCAGAGATCGGCGTCACTAGTTGCTAGGCAGAACGGGGAGATGCTGTTTATCTCGGCATCTCCCCGTTCAGCCGCCCCGTGAGACGATCGCGGGGGTCCCCGCGGCGATCGAGTCCGCGGGGACCGCGATCAGACTCACGGGGGTCCCGACCGGCGCGGGAGCGCGCCGCTCCTGGCGCGCTCCCGATGGCACGGACAGGCTAAAGGAGGGACGTATATATACGCCCTCCTGCCTGTACGTGCCATTCTGTCGACGTATATCATCGTGCGCCGGTCGGCAAGTGGTTAAAGTGTATCTATAAGGGTTGAAATCCCTGTAAGGTTTAAAGTATATGTGAGCCCTTACCTTGCAAAACAGCCCATTTAGTTTAAAAAATAAGTTAAAGGCTAAACATTTTGTGTGTGTGTATATATATATATATATATATATATATATATATATATTGTGGTAATGTGGTACCCCACCAGTGCATGTACCCAGAATTCTCAACCAGATGGGTTGAGGGGCTCCAGGGTAGTTGTTTGTTTGAGAGGAAACTGGCTTTTCAGTTTCCTCATTATTTAGTAAAGTCCGCTTTGGGACGTGGAGCCTGGGGATTTCTTAGAGAACCGGGTGGGATGAAATCCCCAGTCCTGGGTCCGGAATTTGAGACTCACCAGCACACTGATTGTTCAGGTGTGTGTTGGCCTGATAGTAGAGTCAGGACCATGGTTCTGGAATCCACCCCAGAGAGACAGGAGGTCTCTAGGAGTCCAGAGAGTGCAGTAATTGGACACAGCCGATCACATGGTTAAAGAGCCGTGTCATCGGCTCTTTACAGAGATTGGGATCACGACATGTCCTAGGAACATGGCTCAGCCACGATCGACACGATCGCTGCGATGCGTACCCCGTGTTCTGGGGCGCCGTCATATTATGCCCTCCCAGAATGAGATGATGTGCGCTCATGAGGCAGCACTAATGGCCACTGATAGGCTACCCTGATGAGGCAGGACTTATGGGCACTGATTAGGTGGTACTGACGAGGAGGCACTAATATGCCACACTGATGGGCATTGATAAGTGGCACTGATATGCGGCACTGATGAGCACTGATATGTGGTACTGGTGGGCACTGATAGGTGGCATTGGTGGGCACTGATGGGCAACACTGGTGTGCACTGATAGGCGGCATGGATAGGCAGCCCTGATGGGCACTGATGGGCGGCACTGATGGGTAGCACTGATGTGAGTCATTGATGGGCACTGAAAGGCTGCACTGACTGGCATCACTAATGGGCACTGATTGGTGGCATTGATGGGTACTGATTGGTGGCACTAATGGGCACTGCTGGGGCTTTCCTATAATCGGGGCACTGATGATCAGTGCCCTGATTACCTGCCCTGGTCTCCCCTGTGAGGAGATACTGCTGATTGGCACACCTCGCCACACACTCTGTCAGTGTGAGGCGAGGAAAGCTGATTAAAGGCACGCCCGCATTTACATGTGACCGGCTGTGATTGAACACAGCCGGTCACATGGTTAAAGAGCCATGTCATTAGCTGTTTACAGAAATCGGGGTCGTGCCCTGTCCTAGGAAACATGGCACGGTCACAATCGCCGTGCTGCTCGCCCCTGCATATTCGCGAGACCGACCACTCTGGGACGTCATCATATGATGTTCTCCCAGAACGAGAGCCACACCGCTCCTCCATCATTTGACGCGGTGTCTAAACATAATTTTTACTTTGTAAATGTCGGTTTTGCTGTAGTAGGTAGAATGCATTGTACAGATGTACCACTTCACAAGCAGGATTTTTTGCATTTTTAATGTTTCGCTTTAAGCAGTATTAAAATTGCTGCTCCCTGCCAAACAGGTTTTTTTTTTTTTTTTTTTTTGCATTAAGACATTGTCCAGCTTCCCATTTGTTTGACAATTCTTTGTCTATTTGCCTAAAAATGTGTTTTACCAATCTTTGAGATTTGCCTCCCATTGTTTTCAACAGAAAATTCAATAACTTATTAAGTTTTTGAGAAAGGAAAAAGTTAGTTTTCTTCATAACAGATACAAATCCTGAAGTCCCTGAACATCTGTAGGTGAACAACCTAGATGACACCTAAAAAAACTCTTATTTATATATATATATATATATATATATATATATATATATATATATATATATATATATATATACTGTATGCAGGGCTCGAAATTTCAAGTCCTGGGCTACTAGCCAGGCCTTAAGAGTTACTCGCCACCAGTTGCCTCACCCAACCTCTACCGCCCCTAAACATGCCCCCATCACAGACCCCCCATCACAGATCTCCCATCAGAGACCTCTATAATCACAGACCCCCTCATCACAGATCTCCCATCATAGATCACCCATCCCTATTACAGACCTTCCCATCACAGACCTCTCCCCATCACAGATGCCCCATCACAGACCTCTCCATCAGAGACCCCCATCACAGATTCCACCCCCAATCAGAGACCCCCCTCATCACAAACCCATCAATTACAGACCCCTCAATCACTAATCCCCCTTTACAGACCCCCCATCACAGACCCCTCAATCACAGACCCCCCCAATCGCTGATCCCCCATCACAAACCCCATCACAGGTCTCCAACCCCCCCATCAAAGAGCCCCTAACCACAGGCCCCCATCACAGTCCTCTCTCGATATTGCAAGCGGTCCCTTCCGTAAAATTTCAGCACCCCACACGGCAGGTCTGAACAAAGGACGGGACTTTTCATGTGCTTGCTAGGACCGCCCTGCTGCCTGGCTACCAACCACCTGCTTCTTAACTTGAAAAGACCCACCCTTTGTCCGGACCTGCCATGCTTCCCATCTTGTGTGAATAAAGTAGGGCAGTGTGGGGAGGGGGGAGGAAGGGGGGAGTGCTGCGATGTAATGGAAGGGACAGACCTGCCACGCCTCTCATGCTGTGACCCTAATGATAGCGACAGCGGCGGCTGCCAGGCCGGGAGGAGGAAATCTGTACAGCTGATCTGGTGCCTGCGCCGATTGCCCACCCCCCTCCTGATGTGGCTCCACACTAACCCTGAGCTTATTTCCACTCGCCAAATGCGAGCAGGCGAGTGGAAATTTTGAGGGTTGCTGTATACAGTATATAATATATATATATATATATATATATATATATATATATATATATATATATATGTGATTTCACCTCTAGCATGATTGAATTAAAATGGAATTTCAGACAATTGCTTCGTATCTTTAAACATCATTACTTCAATGTGAAATATTTGTAAATACAGGTGATTTGGATACAGTTCCAAATGTATTATAGGCTGTTTACTTTACAAGGCAAGTTGCACTTTGTAAGGAAATTTTCCCCAGAGCTTAGTGAATGAGGTAAAGCTCTGCTGACTTCCATCATCCAATCATATTCAAGCAAAACTGCTGTTCTCATATTTTCTTTACATATGGTTGGATGGTCTTTGCAAAGTGAAATTTCATCACATTCACTAAGCTCTGAAGCAAATTAGTTTTCAAAGTGCAACTTCCTTTGAAAAGTAAAGTGCCCATTTGCTTTTTATAAATCTACCCCAAAGTATCTGTAAAAGAAACAAAGTGTTTGTACTAACTGTAGTATCTAGCATAACCACTTGAAGACCAGGCATTTTATGGCACTTTTTGTTCACATGTAATGATCAGTATTTTTTGCTAGAAAATTGCTTAGAACAAGCAGAGGCCCTAGAGAATAAATTGGTGGGTTTTGCAATTTTTTTGTCACATGGTCTTTGCACAGGGGTTTTTCAAATGAAATTTTTTTTTATAAAAAAAAAACACAATACATTTTAAAGTATTATTATTATTATTATTATTATTATTATTTATATTCTTTGTAAAGTATAAAAAAGGATGAGTAAATAGATACCAAACATGCTTTACAGGTTACCACTTTAGATTTTTGAGGTCTACTGCTAGAAATACTGCCAATGATCTGACATTCACGGCAATACCTATAATATGTGTGGATGATTGCTGTGTGTGTGTGTGTGTGGGCATTCGCGCTAGCAAAGGGGGACGGGGACACTTTAAATTATTTTTTTTTATTATTAATTTATTTTATTTATTTTTATTTTTACACTGTTGCTTTAATTTTATTTTTAATGTAATGTTTTTTGAATGCAAACATCCTTGTGAAAATAGGCATGTGACAGATAATCTTTATGGAGGGATCTGGGGTCAAAAAGTCCCCAAATCCCTCCTTTGCACTTGAAAGCATTCAAAACGCCAAGATCTGCATTTTTGAATACTTTCAATTTTCAAAACAGACCGCCATTGACATCAAGGTAAACCAGAAGTGATGTCATGTCATCGCTTCTGGGTTACCATAGCGGAGACACGATCAAAGGCGATTCCAGCTTTGTATGGCTCTCATGAGCCCAGGAGAGCAGCGGCTCCTGCTGCTTGTAATAGCAATTGAGGTACTAGTTAGCAGCTCCGATTGCCATTACAAGAGAGTTGACCATTGGCACTAAAAAACAGTACCGTGGTGATGCCTGCTGCAGGAATCACCCCAGTACAACCACTTTAAGTCAAATGAAGTACCAGGTTTTTCACATTTTTGGTTGGATGGTAAAAATGATGAACTAATAGATGTTCTTGGCAATACAGACAGTTTTTCTTATATTTAATCTTTTATTTTTTTTTGAGTCTGACGATAACCTATCCTGGAAAAAAGAATGTATGTACTTGAAAATCTCTTGAAAGTAACATTTTAAAACATAAGCTGGGATAATTTATGTCATATTTTCAATGAACCTCACATTCTAATTAGTTTTAATTTTGAGGAAAAGGTTTTATTTTTATCTTGCTGGAGAGAAGAGCTGCCTTACACCTGAGAACAAGCAAGTGATCTTCCGTACAGTTTCTATAACACTTAAAACCTATTGTGTATTTAATCCAAAACCAAGAAACAGCTTCAGAGGAGATAGGGGAAAAAAACTAATTATTTTGCAAAGGGAGCTTTATGTTACCTAAGGGCTTTCAGCAATGATTTTTCTACTCAAAGGATGAATGTCTACAATCATTGCCTGCAAAGCAATATGTATAGAGATCACTGCGGTCATCTTTTTGAACTATATGAAGCAGATTGACTGTATGATATTCACAGATGGGTGCTAAGTTATATTCTCAAATTCAAAAAGTGAAAATTAACTAAAAACCATAGAGACACATTTAGGTAACATGATTCCCAAAGCTATCAAAGCCAATTACAGGATACACGCAATAATATGTTTCATAACAAACCGGTATGCACAAATTGTTGTTTAAAGAAAACCAATTACAAACCTAAAAAACTCTCACTGGACATGCATAAGTATGAAAAACATAAACCAAATTTTATAGAAATAAATGTAGGTGGCCTTCCTGCAGAAGCCAGGTTTGAGCCAGTGCATTACAGGTTCCAAACCTTCTTAGTGGTCAGTATAACTTTATAAAGTACACTATAAAAAATCTATAAACAAAAACATAAATTTCATTAAGGCCTCATGCACACCAATGTTTCCGGACACAGTTTTAATATATACATGCCATATGTTTGAATACAACAGTTTCAGGCTTATGTCAGCCTCAGGTATAACATTTGTCTAATAATGGTTACAAAATCTTTCAGGGTCTGTATGGGACATCATACATCATGGCCTAGCCTCAGCTTCAACCAAAGCAAAAAGAGGAAATCGACTCGAACATCACACAATCACCAAATTGTTCGCTGATCCCAATCACCACTGACACCACCAAAAACATCATCAGGAGCCTCCGAGACAGCACATCACCCAATGACATCATTCCCACAAAACTCCTGAAAGAATGTTCCGACATCTTGGCTCCTACTATAACACATCTCGTAAATCAGTCGTTCAAAGAAGACCAGTAACAAGCCTGAACACCATTTCCAAGATTATGGAGAAAGCAGTAGTACAACAGCTACAACTCCATCTGGACACACACAAACTCTTGGACCCACTGCAATCAGGCTTCCACCCAGGCCATGGCACAGAAACGGCACTTCTAAAAATATGGGACGACGCCCTTGAAGCAGCTGATGACGGAGAATCATGTCTCCTGGTACTGCTGGACCTCAGTGCAGCATTCGACACAGTGGACCACAATACTCTTCTCATCCGCCTCAAAGAAGTAGCAGGAGTTACAGACTCAGATCTACCATGGTTCGCTTCCTTCTTAGGAAATCGTTCACAGACTGTGAAACTAGGAGCCTTCACCTCTGAATCTCGCACAATCTATTATGGAGTCCCTCAAGGATCACCCTTGTCACCTGTGCTCTTCAACATCTACATCCGTCCACTCCTCAAAATCATCAGCAAATCTGATCTATGCTTCCACTCAAACGCTGACGACACTCAACTCTACTTCCGCATCATCGGACAAAAAGACCAATATCAAGAACTAGAAAAATGCCTCACATTGATAGATGACTGGATGACCACATTCTCCCTCAAACTCAATGGATCGAAAACAGAGCTTCTTCTTCTCAACGCAAACTGAAATACAAAAACTAAGACCCCATGGATTCCACCCACCATCCTTGGACAGACCATCTCCCCAAGTACCAAAGCCAAAAGTCTCAGAGTCATCTTCGACTCAGAGTCTACGGATTCACAAATACGATCAGTAGTCAGCGGATCCCACCATCTTCTCCGCCTGCTACGTAGACTCATCCCCTTCATTCCAGAAAAGGAGAAAGCAATAGTAGTTGGAACAATCATCAATTCGCTACTTGACTACGCAAATTCCCTCTACATAGGACTACCTAAATACCAGATTGCATGCCTACAAGTCTTCAAAAACACGGCAGCAAGACTAGTCATGGGAAAAAAAACATGGGAATCCATCTCCCCATCCCTGAGGACCCTACATTAGCTAACGGTAAAGGATAGGCTCACATTCAAGACCCTCTGCCTCACCCAAAAATGCACACAAGGAAACGCTCCTCAATACCTATATGAGAAAATAAAACACTACACACCTAATCGCAACCTCAGATCAACTAGCCAAAACCGCCTCCTCATCCCCAAGTCCTGCTACAAATCAAAGGGAGAACGAAGATTTGCAGTCCAAGGACCACGGCTATGGAACGCTCTACCCACAAACATCTGCATGGAAGGAAACCATCGGACCTTCAGAAAAAAATTCAAGACCCACCTCTACTAAGAAGCAGGACAACACAGGACGGAACAAGCGCCTTGAGGCGATTCAGTTTGCATTTGCAGCGCTATACAAATCATTCATTGATTCATGTATTAACCATTTAGTTAGTCATCACTGCATATATCACCATGTAAATTTGCTATATGTTTCCAATTCTTGTCATTGCTTATAGAAACCCCAACAACTGATCACCCAATTCAAATCAAGAGGAAATATTCAAATTCCTCCCAAACTGAGACCTAAGATTATTATCATACAGTCACAATTCATATTAAAAAAAACTATAACACAAATCCAATATAATGATTGCAGGAGACACTTTGTTTTTTTGGATCATTTTACAGATGGCCTGAAACCAAATGGCAATAATGCAATAAAAATAGTTTTTGTTACTAACACGCATGAAAAAAATAAAGATCAAAGTCAGTGTTCAATCTCTAGGGGTTGTAATGTATGCAATTTATGTATCTATTTATGGACCACTTTCTATTTCAGTCTCGGGACCCTATCCCCAATATGTCTCAAAGGAGGTACATGATCTGGTTGTACGGTTGATCTACCGATCGACTTCTTACAACCAGCCTGTATTTTTCTGCTCAATCAGTGTCGCAGGCTATATCTGGCAGTGCTGATCATTGTATTTAGTTTCCAAAATTTTCATTGAAAGTGTTTTACAAAGGTAAAGTGGTAGAGAGAAACATATGAAAATAAGGCTTACAGTCTGCCACACTTGAGTCATCCAAGAGTAAAGAAAGTGCAAAACCGCGACGCAGAGTAATGACTACAAAAGTAAACCGTAAAGATAAATAGTTACATAGTCAGGTTGAAAAAAGACACAAGCCGATTTAGTTCAACCGAAAAAAAAATGCAATCCCATATACACAATCCTTCACCAGCACAGTTGATCCAGAGGAAACTTCCAGCAAAGTATGCTCCAATTTAATACAGCAGGGGAAAAAATTCCTTCCTGATTCCTGAGAGGCAATTGGATTTTCCACGGATCAACTTTACCTATAAATGTTAGTACCCAGTTATATTATGTACATTTAGGGAAGAATCCAGGCCTTTTTTAAAGCAATCTACTGAGCTGAACAGAACCACCTCTGGAGAGAGTCTATTCCACATTTTCACAGCTTCCAAGTTGCTGCAGCTTGCATCTGTAGTACTCAATTGAATCTGCTGAGAGATATGCAGGGAGAATTTTTGAACCTACCAATTCAGTGTGTGCAGTTTTTCTGTAAAACAGATGGGCAGGCATCACATCTATCTAATCAAATCAGTGTACTGGGCTTGTGAGGTTTAAATGGTGCATCAATCACATAGCTGACCAGTGAGCTGAGAGGGGGCGGTATGAGCTCAGCTGCACTTGTTGCTAGAAGTAGTTGTGAAAAATGCAGAGGGAGCAGCATTATAGGCTTTGAGGGGGCAGACATCCTAGAAGGCATTTAATCCTGGCTTAAAATCTGTAAAACTGTATATGAAAATACACCACAATGCATGTGCGTGAAATTGTTCTTAAAGTCAGCAGCTCCTCTGGGAATATGGCTTATCTCCCTTCATTTTGACACGTCTCTGGCTACGATCATCCAGTAGTGTGCTAAGTTTATCTTTAATGTGAAAGACTCCTAATGCCGCATACACATGATCAGAATTTCGGCCCGCAAAAGACTGATGAGAGCTTTTCGTTGGAATGCTCCATCAGACTTTTGCTGGCTGAATTTCTGCCAGCAAAAGTTTGAGCGCATGTTGTCAATTTTTCGGTCAGAAAAAGTTCCGAACGGAAATTCCGATCGTCTGTAGCAAAATTTCTACGCATGCTCAGAAACAATTTGAGACATGCTCGGAAGCATTGAACTTCATTTTCTCGGCTCGTCGTAGTGTTGTACATCACCGCGTTCTTGATGGTCGAAAGTTCAGAGAACTTTTGTGTGACCGTGTGTATGCAAGCCAAGCTTGAGCGGAATTCCGTTGGAAAAAACATCCAAGATTTTTCCGACGGAAAATCCGCTCGTGTGTACGGGGCATAACAGTAAGTGACCTCTATTAGAATATGGACTATCTTTCTGCATTATGACACCTGTTTGACTACTATCTTCCAGCAACGGAGACAAGAGATACGCTGCTCCAGGAGAGTGAATCCAGGTGAGATGAGAGTCAATGATGAGGACTCCTCCTAGGGGTGCATGCCTCGGCTCGCCTGCCATGAAGATACATGTGAGAAAGGGATTGTCTGCACACTGAAATATCAAAAAGTTATTTTTTATTGCATCTTTCCACAAAAGTGAAAAACAAACACCACAGGATAGTAGCAGGTCAGGTTGGCTCTTTTACACAGTTACATTGTGCTTACATGAGTAAGCACAATGTAACTGTGTGAAACATGTCAACCTGACCTGCTACTATCCTGTGGTGTTTGTTTTGCACTTTTTTAGAAAGATGCAATAAAAAGGACTTTTTGATACTTCGGTGTGCAGTCAATTCCTTTCTCACATACTATCTTCCAGCAATTTCCTTTGTCTCCATAATGTCACTTTTTAAAAAAAAAAACATCTCTGGGAATATGACCTACCTTTGTACATTATACACCTCTATGACTACTGTCTTCCAGCAGTGTGCTTACTTTGTCTCCATAATGTAGTGAAAAAAATATATAATGGACTGCCCTATCCTTTCACATGCTCTAAAGGTTAAGTGGGAAAGCATGTAGGGTTAGAAGCTCAGGTGCTATTCAACTATGAGCTAATAAATACTGCTCTTTGGAGCTCTAACATGTTCACAATGATAAAATAGTAATTTAAAAAGTTAGAAGAAAAACTATGAATTAAAATTAGGTTATTTGTATTTTTTCCTTACCATTCTCTAATTTATTTATGTAAAGAATCCCAAGGCTCTTCTATCTTCTTCATCGTGTGCCAGGGCCTCCTCTTTATTAAAAATCCAACTAGGGTTATATTTTGGCAGTAAAAGTCTTTACTTTAAAGCTTCATGCCTCAGAATGAATTAATCTTGTAGAGATTTATGGTAGCAAATCTGATGATGGGATTCTGCTAAATCCCCAAACTGTGAAGTTAGTTATTTTATTTTATTTACTCAATAAGAAGCAGGGAGCCCATTGTTTTGTTTTCAAAGCAACTACTCATGTTGAAGGGATAAATACTGATAATACCATTTCAAGGGGTCCACTGTCTTATGAACCCCTTCATATAGAATTCCCAGCCCATCCCCAAAGGCAGTTCTTGTCCTCTGAGAAGCAGAGGCGGACATTGCACTTGCACTTGCTGCAAAGTGTGTTGGTATATCCTTTACCACAGCGTCTGCAGCGTCTTCTACTTGTTTTTATAGGGAAATGTCCATACATGTCCTTGCAAATGTCTTTTGGTGGATGTACAGTTGATCTTTTGGCTGGGGTGCCATTTGAAGGACTCCCTTTTTCTGAAGATGGTCTCTTCCTTTAATGAACCTGGTTGTGCTCGCTTTGGTTTTATGACAGTTGTTCCGGCTAGGATGAGAGAGGATGCTAACAGGGCTTGAAACAGTCTCCCGTTTAGTATCTTTTTTCTTGGGAGCATTCAGTGCTTTGCAGTCCCATTTGTACAGCAGCCATGCATTGATCACAGCTAAGACAATGGTGTTCCAGAAGATGTAATTGTACCAATGGAAGTATTTTTAAAGGAACCATATATTTTGCTTCAAATGAGTCCAACATATCCACACCACCCATGATTTTTTTTATAGAAACCCACAATCGAAAGCCTCTCAACTTCAACATATCTTTTGGTGGCTTTGTCCCAGCGTTGAATCTTCTCCACCGGTTTGGGCCAGCAAAGGATGACACAAGTGTGACCTCCCTATTGTCATACCATTTCACTGCACAAATGTTGTGGCTCACCTCTACCCTGACATCAAAGTTTCCTCTGCCCTTTTTCTTTAGGTTTTTCTCACTATCAAGGTTACAGTTGGGAAGGCGTACCTGCCTGGCTGTTCCAGTGTAATGAATTCTCTGGTCAAGCAGCTTAACAATCAGTGGGACGCAGGTGAAATAGTTGTCTGCATAGATCTTGTAGTTGTGGCCTTATGGAAGTGTAGAGGCCAGCTTCATCACAACATCTCCTGACAATCCAAGTTCAGATCTGTATTCCGTTTACACTGTCTTGGTACACATCAAAGTCACACAGTATGCCAGAGATGCCTGTCCTTACCCACACCTTGAACCCCCATGGATGTGGCTTGCCATGCATGTATAGCTTGATGCTGCTAAATTTCCCCCTAAAAGGAATCATCATTTCATCCACAGAGTTGTGTTCTTCTCATACCACCTGCAGGCATTTCTCCCTGAATACATCAAGCCATGGTCTGAGTTTCCAAAGTTTGTCTTTTTTTTTCCATCTTAGACATCTCAGTCAAATTGTTTACAAAATGTAATGGAAGGGAAGACTCTCACCATTCCAACATCCAATATATATATATATATATATATATATATATATATATATATATAAAGGATTGAACAAGTCAAAAAATTGGTGGACTTTGTGGGCACACAATGAGAGGGAAAATCAGTAAAAAAAGTATAAATTTTATTACAGCATAATTAAAAAAACATATAAACAACATACAAACAACACCCTGTATGGACACAGTTACCAGTTACCCAATAATGCAGTTACAGAGGGCTGGATCTAAGGTACAAGGATTGGTTTGGTAATATATCAAAGTGAAAAAAAAAAATCTTTATTTTTTTGGCGCAGTGTCAAAGGGTAAGCCATATTTTGAATAGCTCATTTAGGGAACCATTCTGTGACATCTCTTTTCGATTGGATACTTACTCTACTTATATAACTGTTTCTTTTATAGGAGCATACCTTTTCCCTTGCTTATGCAGCAATATTTGTCTGAGTCCTAATAGGTCTTCCCATTTGGGATAAGTGTAATTCTTATATACTCAGGTGGGTTTTTATCTTCCTCCTTTTTCTTTTTCTTTGTCTGCATTTTTTTTTTTTATATGTAAAGTACTTAATAGGTGTCTATACCCCTTTATTAGACATGCCATCAGTCTTAATATTTGAGGGGATTCTGTAGTTACTCATTTAATACATTGGTACTGTATCTATGGGCCATTTTTGGTACTATTGGTAAGTACCATTCATACATTTTTCGTTCCACTATGTATACCCTGCTCAAAGGGTTAATACCTAACTATAGATTCTGTCTATTTTCAGATACTTTGTTGGAAACATTTATAGTGAGAATCTTTGACCACTTACCTTTGTGTGTGACCTACACTTTAATATTTTTACATCTTCAATCTATATGACTGTTATATATCAGGTGAGCGTTATTCTAGTATAATCTGTTTTTGAATGGGGACTTTTTCTTCATATATAAGACCATGTCCCAAGATGCAATGTGTTTATAAAAATACTTACCTACTTCAATCGAATGTATAGGTGCACCCTATCCCATAGTGTACTATAATGAATATTTTTCTGTTCCATTTAGTGGTACCTACCATAGACCACATGATATGCGTGTACTTCATCGCTGCATACACATATATGAAATTTGAAACGTTGTCTTTCTGGGTGTCTGTTTAGTTTTTGTGAGGTGCCCCTATACCCTGAGCCACAGGTTCACCAGGCAAGCATATATGTTGTCATGTCTATGTTTGTATGGTTTTTGTTTATATATACTCTTCCCGGATAAATGTTGCAATAACTATTGTTATACCTATATAAATGTATATTACATTAAATACTTATACATGTAATTCTTTGTTTTTAAATATACCAGCACATACCCAGTATCTGTCCTGAGGAAGCTAATAATTTAGCGACGAGTGAGTTCTTGGATCAGACTCCAAAGCACCCTCCCCATGTTGAGGGCATGTGGCCTGGTATGGCCAGGAGGGGGGTACTCTCTCGTCCCCCCTCTTTTCCTGCACCTGCCAGGTTGCATGCTTGGATAAGGGTCTGGTATGGATTTTGGGGGGACCCCTACGCCATTTTTTTTATTTTGGAGCAGGGTTCCCCTTAAAATCCATACCTGACCTGAAGGCCCTGGTTTGGATTTTGGGGGGTCCCCCCCACGCAATTTTTTTAAATTTTTTTGGTTTGGGGTTCCCCTTAATATTCATACAAGATCAAAAGGGCCTGGTAATGAACTGGGGGGGGGAACCCCATGCTGTTTTTTTCAATGAGTTTTATCTATATTGCCGAGACCCGACAATTCATTACATCCGTGATCAGTTTTAAATTACTTTTTTCCTTTAGAAATTTCAGTTTGCTGCGGTACTGTTCTAAACACGGGAAAACTGTGCCACTTTACAGGCATACTATAGACACCCCCCAGACATGAGATTTAAAGGAATATTTTATTTTTATTGTTTCACTTTAAGCAATAAAAAATCACCGCTCCTGAAAAAACTGACATTTTTTTTTTTTTAATTAGCATTGATACATGTTCCATAGGGTAGAACCCAGGGCCCCAAACACTTTGGTTTGACAATAACTTGCATATAAGCCTTTAAAATTAGCACTTTGGATTTTTCATGTTCGTGTCCCATAGACTTTAACGGTGTTCATGTGTCCTTCCGAATCTTTTGCCTGTTCAGATGTTCTGGCGCGAACCGAACCAGGGGGTGTTCGGCTCATCCCTGATAAAGAGTGTACAAAAAGACAAAAAGGAGCTGCAGTCCTATATTTGACTAGTAGCATGTCTTTATGCAGAGTTGACTTGTGGTGCTTGCAGATCAGCTGAGTTTCTCTTGCTGTATTTGTCTAATCTTTCTTATAATGTATTTATGAGCTTTCTGACCCTTCTATTACCAAACTGAGGTAGTAGGGAAGCACTAAAATTCATTAGAAAGGATAGTAGGATGGAAAAAGTGAATGTCAGCTGGTCCAGATTGATAGACACTTACAAGCTCACATTGTACATGGCTCTACAGTGGACTATGAGCAAGCTTTGCTGCCCCCTCTCTTGGAGCTAATTATATGTTCTCTATCATTACCATTGCTGTATGTTCAGTTTTACCTATGTTTGAATCCTCTGCAAAATGTTTCCATGCACTAGATTGAGACGCCTTATTGGATTTCCTTTACAGTACTTTATCTTTGCATATCAAACACAGAAAAACACCATCTGCATGAGCCTTTACTGTGTTTTTAACTATTCACCTGGGGTTTCGTTCTAAGGTTAATGAAGTAATTAATTGAAAGTCATTCAACTAACCTATTATGTTTTTATGCATCCACAAACTTCCTATATTGTCCCAGCATTTTCAATATGCACTTTTTCCTTTTATCAACAGACTATTTTAACAATATACTGTAATCTATGACACCTCTGTAGCTGTTAGGACCGAGTTCGCCTGCTAGTGGCACTGTGGGGCTCTGGGCTGATAGCTGCAGTTCCAGTGTACACCAGCAGGTGTCTCCCTGTAATCAATTCCAAATGGTCTCAGCTGTTAGCAGGACATATAATGCTTATCCCATTAGCACATGGCGCATCAGTATTTTGGCAGCTCCTACCCTGTACTCTGGTTGCCGTGCTGCTGCCTCACTCTGCTGTCATTTATTCTTGACCTTGACCTTTTTCTTGTTCCTGCCCTGCACACAGGACCCTGTTGACTGGCACCATGCTCCTCCAGTTTCCCCCTGCCTTGTGTGTATCTCATTTGTGTATATAGTGTATATTGTTGGTTTCGTTTTTGGTTGCTGATTAGGCATTTTGTCATTTAGTTTTGATTCTCATGCATTCACATATTTATTGTTTGCTGGTGTGTGATTATCTTTCATTCACTGTAAATAATTTTCACTTTAACGATATACATACACTATATTGCCAAAAGCATTGGAATGCCTGCCTTTGCATCCCAGTCTTAGTCCCTGGGGTTCAATATTAAGTTGACCCACCCTTTGCAGCTATAAGGCCCCTTTACACCTAAGCGTTTTTCAGGCGCTACAGCACTAAAAAATAGCGCCTGTATAGCGCCTGAAAAAAGTGGGTCCTTTAACTCCAGTTAAAGCAGTGTGGAGCAGTGTGCTAGCAGGATGGTAAAAAAAGTCCTGCTAGCAGCATCTTTGGAGCCGTGAAGGAGCAGTGTATTCACCGCTCCTATACTACTCCTACCCATTGAAATCAATGGGACACCACGGTAATACCGCCGGCAAAGCAAAGGTTTAAAAGGTTTTAACCCTTTTTCGGCCGCTAGCGGGGGTTAAAACCACCCCGCTAGCGGCCGAATACCGCGGCTAAAACGATGGTAAAGCAGCGCTAAATATAGCGCTGCTTTACCGCCGACGCCTGCACCGCCCCAGTGTGAAAGGGGCCTAACAGCTTCAACTCTACTTGGAAGTCTGTCCACTAGGGATGAGCCGAACACCCCCCCGTTCGGCTCGCACCAAAGATGACGGAAGGAGAAGATGAAGAAACCGAAGGATGAAGAAAGAAGACAGAAGATTTTAATAAAGGAATTGTCAAAGACTGTCTCCTGTCATTTTTACAATTTTTGCCACTTTTTTGGTGAAATGATAGGGGTACTTTTGTACCCCTTACCATTTCACACAGGGGGGGGGGCGGGATATGGGGGTCCCCTTGTTAAAGGGGGCTTCCAGATTCCGATAAGCCCCCCGCCCGCAGACCCCCACAACCAATGGCCAGGGTTGTGGGGAAGAGGCCCTTGTCCTCATCAACATGGGGACAAGGTGCTTTGGGGGTCTTAGACCCCCAAAGCATCCTCCCATTGTTGAGGGCATGTGGCCTGGTACGGTTCAGGCGGGAGGGGGGGGGCGCTCTCGTCCCCCCCTCTTTTTCTGCGGCCTGCCAGGTTGCGTGCTCGGATAAGGGTCTGGTATGGATTTTGAGGGGGACCCCACGCCATTTTTTTGGCTAGGGTTCCCCTTAAAATCCATACCAGACCTCAAGGGTCTGGTATGGATTTTGAGGGGGACCCTACGCCATTTTTTTTTTTGGCTGGGGTTCCCCTTAATATCCATCCCAGACCTGAAGGGCCTGGTTATTGAATTTGGGGGGACCCCCACGCTTTTTTTTTTGTTTTTTATTAATGAATGACAGTTCTCTGTGTTACAGGAGCCATCAATTCATTAGCCGCGAGTGCTTTTAAATAGCTTTTTTCCTGCAAAAACTACACTTTTTTGCAGGGAAAGTTCTAAGCACAGGAAACCTGCCCCCCTTCACAGGCCACCTATAGACACCCCCCAGATGTGATACTGCAATGCTGTTCTAACAGCACGCACACACATATCCCCAGAAATACAGCACATATTGTCAGCTTTTAAGGTCATACCACAACATCTCAATAGGATTCAGGTCAGGACTTTGGCTAGGCCACTCCAAAGTCTTCATTTTGTTTTTCTTCAGCCATTCGGTGGTGGACTTGCTGGTGTGTTTAGGATCATTGTCCTGCTGCAGAACCCAAGTTCGTTTCAGCTTGAGTACACGAACAGATGGTCGGACATTCTCCTTCAGGATCTCTTGGTAGACAGCAGAATTCATAGTTCCTTTTATCACGGCAAGTCTTCCAGGTCCTGAAGCAGCAAAACAGCCCCAGACCATCACACTACCACCACCATATTTTACTGTTGGTATAATGTTCTTTTTCTGAAATGCAGTGTTCCTTCTACGCCAGATATACTTGGACACACACCTTCCAAAGAGTTCCACTTTTGTCTCATCCGTCCACAGAATGTTGTCCCAAAAGTCTTGGGGATCATCAAGATGTGTTGTGGAGAAATTGAGACGAGCTTTGATGTTCTTTTTGCTCAGCAGTGGTTTTTCTCCTTGGAACTCTGCCATGCAGGCCATTTTTGCCCAGTCTTTTCCTGATGGTGGAGGCATGAACGCTGACCTTAACTGAGGCAAGTGAGGCCTGCAGTTCCTTGGACGTTGTTGTGGGGTCTTTTGTGACCTCTTGGATGAGTCGTCGCTGCGCTCTTGGGGTAATTTTGGGCGGCCGGCCACTCCTAGGAAGGTTCACCACTGTTCCATGTCTTCGCCATTTGTGGATAATGGCTCTCACTGTAGTTCGCTGGATTCCCAAAGCTTTGGAAATGGCTTTATAACCCTTTCCAGACTGATAGATCTCAATTACTTTCTTTCTCAATTGTTCCTGAATTTCTTTGGGTCTCTGCATGATGTGTAGCTTTTAAGGATCTTCTGGTGGACCTTACTGTGTCAAGCAGCTCCTATTTAAGTGATGCCTTGATTGTGAACAGGTGTGGCAATAATCAGGCCTGGGTGTGGCTAGAGAGATTGAACTCAGGTGTGGACAACCACAGTTATAGTATGTTTTAACAAGGGGGGCAATCACTTTTTCACACAGGGCCATGATGGTTTGGATTTTTTTTCACCTTTAATAATAAACACCTTCATTTACAAATTGCATT
Source organism: Lithobates sylvaticus (assembly GCA_028564925.1). Taxonomy (NCBI): domain Eukaryota; kingdom Metazoa; phylum Chordata; class Amphibia; order Anura; family Ranidae; genus Lithobates; species Lithobates sylvaticus. Next base: position 309,366,886 of record CM053026.1, on the reverse strand, counting down.
TTGTGTTTACTTGTGTTGTCCTTGACTATTGTTTAAATTGGTTTGATGTTCCGAAACACTTAAGTGTGACAAACATGCAAAGGAACAGGAAATGAGGAAGGGGGCAAACACTTTTTCACACCACTGTAATTGTTCCTTTTAAGAGATTTAGAAAAAATGAAAATATAAACAGCTCAGAATGATAGATCCATTTAAAGTTATTAAGTAAAAAAAGTACATTTTATTTACTGTAGGCTCAATTTTGCCAATTATGCCAATTATGACATATACAGTACTGGGCACATACTGGACATTATATAGCCACTGGATTACCATTCAGACCTTCCTTTGGGCTCTGTGATATCATGTAACTAAATTAGCAAAGGAAGCTGATGCTAAAAGATGTGGGTAGGCATATCACAATAAACTTCTTTCTTCTGTCCTTTGGAAAAATTCACCTTTCACCATGCCCACCAATCAGTAAGGTATTATGGTGCACTTTGTGTGGTACACTTTTGTTCACCCACAGAAAAATGTTGAGTTTGCCCTCCAGGCCAGAAGTTCCCAGTCCTCCCCTAAAAAAGAGGTCAATTGTCTTTCTATTGTTTTACATTCATTCTCCCATCCGCTATTTCATTCTTATCTCATGTTACATTGTAACCCACCCACAAACCACACAAAAAAAACCTTCTTTGGTCCCTCTCCCCCCCCTTCCCCTCCCCCTCCTTCCCCTCCCACTCATTGTATTCTAGATATTCTTTTTATATTCTCAACAATAAAGAAGATGATGTCTTGTACTCTTCCCATCCTTGCCATATTTTTCCTATCTGATTTTTTTGTTTTTTTTCTATAAATATGGATACACTAATGAAAATAAGGATATGTATAAAAAAGTATGTAACAATATAAGTGTATACACTAAGAGAATGGCGATGTAATTAAAATGTGAAAAATGATGTATAAAATAAAGATTTATAAAAAAAAAAAAAAAAGAGGTCAATGTCACCTTTACATATTATTCTCGGTACAGATTTCCTTTAGCTGAGTTTGAGGTGATTAGAGCATAGGCATTAATACTACTGCCCATAGGCTGTCTCTTTCATAGGTGCTTCACTAACTATGTCCTCATTCAATAAAGATGTATAATTCTTTAAATTCAGTAAGCCTAAGCAACCAACTAAAATTCACATTTTTTATGAATTCTATCTGGTTGCTGTAAGATGCACTTAAGATTCCCAGGAACATTGCTAAATATCCTTAAAGCATATATTTAGCCTAAATGTTTTAGTTTTGCTTAGAACTTTGCTGTCTGTGTCTCTGCTGGGAGATTCGTCCTCTCTATTTGTTCAACTGACCATGGTTACCAAGACAAAAAGTGATAGACCCCCTAACCTGAGGGAGGAAGGGGAGACAGATCTCCTATCACAATTTGGATTAGCAGCAAGGATGGGAAGTGCTAACATAATGGGAGATTTTAATTATCCAGACATAGACTGGGCGGAGGGAGCCGCACATTCATCTAAGGCTCGCCAGTTCCTAAATGTCTTGCAGGACAATTTTATGGGTCAGATGGTAGACGCACCAACTAGAAATAAAGCATTACTGGATCTACTGATTACCTACAATACAGACCTGATCACGGATGTGGAAATACGGGGCAATTTAGGGAACAGCGATCACAGGTCAATTGGCTTCCATATAAATCACACAAATAGGAAACATAAAGGGAATACAAAGACACTGAATTTCAAAAGAGCCAACTTCCCTAAACTAGGAACCTTACTAGAAGGCATAAATTGGGATAAAATCTTAGGATCAAAGAACATGGAGGAGAGATGTGTTTGCTTTAAGAGCATATTAAATAAGGGCATTAGCCAATGCATCCCATTGGGTAATAAATTTAAAAGAGCGAACAAAAGTCCTAGATGGCTTAACTCCAATGTAAAAATGCATATAAAAGCAAAGGAGAAGGCCTTCAAAAAATACAAGGTTGAGGGATCATCATCAGCATTCAGACTTCATAAAGAATGCAACAAGAAATGTAAGGGTGCAATAAGGACGGCTAAGATAGAACATGAAAGACACATAGCGGAGGAGAGCAAAAACAATCCCAAGAAATTCTTTAAGTATATAAACAGTAAAAAAGGGAGGACAGACCATATTGGCCCCATAAAGAATGAGGAATGACATCTGGTTACAAAGGATGGGGAGATGGCGAAGGTATTGAATTTATTCTTCTCCTCAGTCTTCACGAGGGAATCAGGGGGCTTCAGTAACCAAAACTGCAGTGTTATCCTCATGACACATCACAGGAAGCACCTCCATGGTTAACAGAGGACAGAATTAAAATTAGTCTTGGGAAACTTAACATTAATAAATCACCGGGACCAGATGACTTGCAACCAAGGGTACTTAGGGAACTCGGTCAAGCAATTGCCAGACCATTGTTCCTAATTTTACTGACAGTCTACTGACTGGAATGGCACCAGCTGATTGGAGAAAAGTGTGGCATCAATATTTAAAAAGGGCCCAAAATACATCCCTGGGAATTACAGACCAGTTAGCCTAACATCAATAGTATGTAAACTCTTGGAGGGGCTGATAAGGGACTATATACAAGATTTTAGTAATGAGAATGGTATCATTAGCAGTAATCAGCATGGATTCATGAAGAATTGTTCTTGCCAAACCAATTTACTAACCTTCTATGAGGAGGTGAGTTGCCAGCTGGATAAAGGAAGGACGGTAGATGTGGTGTATCTGGATTTTGCAAAAGCATTTGACACAGTTCCCCATAAACATTTGCTGTACAAAATAAGGTCCATTGGCATGGACCATAGGGTGAGTACATGAATTGAAAACTGGCTACAGGGACGAGTTCAGAGGGTGGTGATAAATGGGGAATACTCTGAATGGTCAGGGGTGGGTAGTGGGGTCCCCCAGGGTTCTGTGCTGGGACCAATCCTATTTAATTTGTTCATAAACGACCTGGAGGATGGGGTAAAGAGTTCAATCTCTGTATTTGTGAACGATACTAATCTAAGCAGGGCAATAACGTCTCTGCAGGATGTAGAAACCTTGCAAAAAGATCTGAACAAATTAATGGGGTGGGCAACTACATGGCAAATGAGGTTCAATGTAGAAAAATTTAAAATAATGCATTTGGGTGGCAAAAATATGAATGCAATCTATACACTTGAGGGAGAACCTCTGGGGGAATCTAGGATGGAAAAGGACCTTGGGGTCCTAGTAGATGATGCTCAGTAATGGCATGTAATGCCAAGCTGCTGCTAACAAAGCAAACAGAATATTGGCATGCATTAAAAAGGGGATCAACTCCAGAGATAAAACAATAATTTTCCAGCTCTACAAGACTCTGGTCCGGCCGCACCTGGAGTATGCTGTTCAGTTCTGGCCACCAGTCCTCAGGAAGGATTACTGGAAATAGAGCGAGTACAAAGAAGGGCAACAAAGCTAATAAAGGGTTTGAAGCATATTAGTTATGAGGAAAGGTTGCGAGCACTGAACTTATTCTCTCTGGAGAAGAGACGCTTGAGAGGGGATATGATTTCAATATACAAATACCATACTGGTGACCCCACAATAGGGATAAAACTTTTTCGCAAAAGGGAGTTTAACAAGACTCATGGCCACGGATGTGGAATTCCCTTCCACAGGCAGTGGTCTCAGCGGGGGGCATTGATAGTTTCAAGAAACTATTAGATAAGCACCTGAACGACCGCAACATACAGGGATATACAATGTAATACTGACATATAATCACACACATAGGTTGGACTTGATGGACTTGTGTCTTTTCTCAACCTCGCCTACTATGTAACTATGTAATTGGAAATCACAAATTTTACCGTTGTCACTGAAAATAAATAAAGGGGAAGTCTAGCAATGGGAACACTTGTTCTATTGACATCTGTGTGGATTTTCTCTTACTTTCTCTTGTGTGTTTGGAACAGGAAATGTAGTACAAAAAAGTTGATAGGTTGTATTTGTCTTATAATTTGAATTTGCATATTAATTTTTCTTTAGTTTTTCTGCTGAGGGATGTTGTTAAAGCTTATGTTTAGGCTACCCTCTTTCGCCACTTCTATTTATTTTGGCATTAGAGCCATTGGCTGAAGCAATCCAGAGCCATGTGGATGTCAGGAGTATCAAAGTAGTGGGATCCTCTTATTAAATCTCCTTATTTGCAGACAACATACTCCTAACCCTGACTTCCCCTAGACTTTCTCTTCCCAATCTGTTGTCGGTTCTAGATAATTTTGCCTCATTTTGTGTTAGCCCTGCCAAGTTAAAGGCAATGTCTGTGACTCTCTAAGTAAGTACACTGGATGATTTAAAACAAACATTTCCTTTTTTAGTGATTCACCTCTCTACCAGACCTAGGGATCCAGTTGGCCCCAACTTATGAGGGCATTTATAAAGCTAATTTCCCTTCCTTATTTAAGAAATTGACCGAATTGTTGTCCTCTTGGAGTCACTTTCCACTGTCTTGGTTTGGCACGATCAATGTGGACCTTCAAGACACTGGCGGAAAAACTGAAGTACTTTCTGTATGTGAGGGCTTATATAGAGGGGGACTTCCTGTCTTTTTTGTTCTGCCAGTGTCAATTCACCCATAGGTGGCGCATAACCCAGGTAGTAATGTCCGTGATGTACGAGAAAGAAACCAAACGTAGAATAGACCAATATTATGGTCAATGAAAAATGATCAGCCATTTTACTTGACACCTATGAACACCAGAGATTTCCCATGCTCAGCCTTCACGCTTTGATAATCTCCTTATGTCCATCTGAGAACTCTAAGCCACTGCTCCCTGAGACCTCTTTATCTTTTCTTCCTTGCCTTTTTCTACTTTTCCTTGGCTCTTTCTCTTGTTTCTTGCTCATCCACTTTTCTCTCCTTTCATTTTTGATTTTCTCTTTATATAGCGTCTAAACCTATTAGGCCTTTAGAACATGTCGTTACTGAGTTTTCAGCTCTTCCCTGTTTATTTTTTTAACTCTGTGATCATATCATGGAATTGCAATTTCTTTGGCCTGATGTTTCAGCTGACCATAGAATCAACTCTCTGATCAGAGTTTAGTTTTGCTTTTTGTGATGCTGTGAAGTTTTAGATTTACACAATGATTCTGCTGTAAGAAACTCAAATTGTTATCCAATCAGCCCTGTTGTGTATGTTATAAAGACAACAAAGTATTTTGTCAAAGAAAAATGTCTCTTGTGCTGGTGACTGCTATGTTCATTTAATTTGTCATTCCTTTGCTTCCCCCCATACCCCTGTAGATTTGATCCTCCAGTACTGTGAGGATTAATACGAGCTTCTGGACCTGTCACAGACATTTGTCAAAAGTGCCAACTATGCACGCCCTTTCTGCCTTCCTGCTTCATTTATACAATGCATATTCTTGCTTCCTGACTTTCATTCATCCACCTGTCCTCTATTCATAGAAGATTTTTCACTGACAGAAGCTATAGTACGGTTTCTATGCATGGGGAGAGGGAGAAAGAAAAGGTGGGTTGGTAATGTTGACGCAATGTTGTGACAGGCCCAGAGGCTTTTATTAACATGCCAGCCACCAGCACACCTTTCTTTCTTTCTCCTTCCTATTTGGTGGTTTTTGAGTATCTGTTTTTTCATCTATGCTCAGTTTTTCCCTTCATCTGACCTGGTGTAAGGGCTTTTCACATTCTTCATCAAAAAAATATCATACATTCAATATATACAGATACTGATCTCAATTCACAGAAGTTTTGGCTCACCATCACCCACATTTGCACATTTACCCTGGTGAATCTACAGTGCTCCCTGCTTGTGCACGTTTCTCTACCTCAGCTCCCAAGCCAGACCTTTTTAATGGCTCTGATCCTCTGTTCATATCTATGCAGTTGAAAAAGGTGAAATAATACCGCGCTAGAAAGAATATATATGTGAAAAAATAAAAAAGGCAAAAGCTGCAGCAAATAACCATCAAATATCATAAAGGCAATCAAACATAAAATAAACAAATTGCTGCGCTAAAGGATTCCAATGTTATGAGCCCTCCTAATAAAAATATAAATCTGTCAAAACAAGTGTTTTATAATTGAAATTTGGCGATGATTGCTGAAAGCAGAAACACCTGCCTCTAATCAATCGTGACCCCAGATACTCAAGTGATTGTTTAAAAAAAACAGCAATTAAAGGTGTTCAGACCTAAATTAATAGGTACTAAAAAATTGAAAAAGTTATGTGATACCTTCCAAATCTCCAACAATATAGATCACTAATTCATACGAAAATACCAGTGAAAATATATAAAATAAAGTTCAATATGTGAAAAAATCCACAATTCAAAAGAGTCCAAAGTCCTGTAAATAGTGATTAAATCAGGAAATGTTCCAATATTTATTCCATTCCAGGATGGGTATATATCCCAAGGTGAAAATATCCCAAAATAGTTAGGGTGAGTGAGGGTCCTTACCCCATCTGATGGACTCCCTCAAGAGCGGAGTCGGTAGCGCAGGCAGATATGATCCTCTGCAAGGATACACGCTGTTCCTCCATTCCTCTGATCTCCCGTCTGCCTTCTCCCCCCAGGGGAACGAACAAGATCCGGAACTCAGCCGCCAGTCTCCGAAATCCCCCGACTGTTGCACACGGGCGGAGTGAGAATGATGGACAACGCAGGCGACCAATCCCAGAGGCCCTATAGCATCTGTACACACCGGGACTTGAGGGTCTCCCCGAGAGAGTATATTTCCATGGGAGCCCTCCGAGATGGCACCTGCAGGCAAAATCAACACTCAGGCCCCTTCTGTTTTAGGAAGACCTTACAGTGTACCCATTGGAAAGATGTCCACTCTCTTCCTGTCCTGGTAACACTTTTTGGATTTTTAATTATGGAGACGCTACTGTTTATACATTGTGTGATGTCCAGTCTGGGAAGGTGTCTAGAGCAAAGACGAGTATTCCCCAAGAATAAAGTCCAAAACATAAAACGCCATAATGCTGATAAAATTTGTCCCCAGTCTAGCTTTCATCATTCCCGCGTTTCATCATTAGAGGGAGGTGTTGCTGCTTTCAGCAATCATCGCCAAATTTCAATTATAAAACACTTGTGGATCTATTTTGACAGATTTATATTTTTATTAGGAGGGCTCATAACATTGGGATCCTTTAGCGCAGCAATTTGTTTATTTTACATCTATGCCGTTGACGTGAGTATCTATAGGGATTTCCATCCTGTCCTGTACACATAATCTATTCCTATTATTAATTTACAATATTATACCATATGGTTATGTTTCTTTATAGATCACCATTGCATTCGCCCCTGAAGAGTTGGTATACCCCAACGAAATGCGTTGGGCTTACATAGATGCATGATGTTATTTTGTTTTACTCTAGATTTTCCAACATCATTCAGCCCTTCCAGTGGCCCATGTTGTGCAGGACTTGTTTTTACTTTATGATATGCCAAGTACCATGGCGTCAATATTTATATGCGGTTTTCAGCATGCCCTGCGTGTTTGCAATTCTGTGTATGCATTTTTGTGTTATTCAGTATGTTATACATGATCTCACACAGTATAATAAAATGTTCTTTGCTAAGACTGCTTGTTGATATACATCTCTCATTCAAAACTCCCCCTTTTTGTTGGAACCCATAAAAGCAACACTGTGTTTTATATCCCACATGTTTACTTTATATAGTGATTGGCCTCATTTAAAATCCTGCTGACCACTTTCCCTTTTCTTTGACTATACTAAAGCTTTGGTCAAATATATGGACCGAGACCAGCATCAAAATCTACAAAAAGTATGGCACCAACAAGAAGTATACTCCAAATGGCAAGGAAGAGAAAAACAAAGAGGAAAAGCCCCTCACAACAGACGATGCCTACACCTATTTGAAATAAACAGAGTGAGGGTATTGCCTTGTTATTACTTGCTATGTCAAATAGAAGGATCTCCTCAAACACGTGTTTAAGCCAAAAAGTACCTGTTGTCCTGTCTAAATCGACACAAGGCTCCCAGGGATCGCAACAAAATTGCTGCTGCCATGTGGGTCCTTAAATACCCCTCCCCATTGCGTCAACACAACGGGCGTCCGTATTGGTATTGGGACCCAAGGCAAAAGGTAGTGCTAAGGCAGAGCAAAAGTGGGTAGCGCTCCCTAGTGGGAAAAAAAATGTATTGCTGAACTAAGAAAGAATTTATGAAATAAAAAGGGATCTCGCCAAATGGACAAATGCAGCCATGCACAATTACACAAATTCCAAAAAACATAAAACACATTAAATTTACATGGGTATATGGACCCATGACAATTATTGAACAGAGTATACAATACATTCATGATGAGGGATGTGTTCAAGGCTAAAAAAAAGCAATTGAATAAAGATCTAAGTTATGGTATAGTCCTATGTGCCTGTTGATGGGCATTTCCATTTTACGTTTAGAGATTAGGGAGACATGGTCCCTAATCCTGCAAAAAAGGGGATGCTTCGTCTTTCCTATATAAAATGCTCCACAGCAGCATGTCATTATATATACAGCTCCCATTGATTGACAAGTGGTTCTGTATCTCGGGGTCCAGATTGTCTTTTTGTGAAGGGTGACACTATTCCCTCTCAAAATGAAGGGACAAAAGTAAAAAAAACTATGTCACTGGTTTTATGGTGGATGGTCACTAAGGTGTCTCTCAAAATCAAAAGTGATAATTTTAAAGGCTTATATGCAAGTTATTGTTGTAAAAAGTGTTTGGGGACCCGGGTTCTGCCCCAGGGGACATGTATCAATGCAAAAAAAAGCTTTAAAAACTGCATTTTTTTCAGGAGCAGTGATATTAATAATGCTTAAAGTGAAATTCCTTTAAATTTTGTGCTTGGGGGGGGGGGGGGGGGTGTCTATAGTATGCCTGTAAAGTGATGCACAAAATGACATTTCTAAAGAAAAGAAAAAAAAGTAATTTAAAAGTACTAGTGGCTATAATGAATTGTCGGTCACGGCAATACAGATAAGTCATTTAAAAAAAAACGGCATGGGATCCCCCACAGTCCATTTCCAGGCCATTTGGGTCTGGTATGAATATTAAGGGGAATACCGAACCGAAAATAAAAAAATTGCGTGGGGGGTCCCATTAAATCCCATACCAGGCACTTCAGGTCTGTTATGGATATTAAGGGGAACCCTGCGCCAAATTTAAAAAAAAGAATGGCGTAGGTGTCCCTCTCAAAATCCTTACCGGACGCTTTAGGTCTGGTATGGATTTTAATAGGAACCACATGGCAAAAATAAAAAAGTGGCGTGGGAGTCCCACCAAAAGTCCATACCAGACCCTTATGCGAGCACGCAACCTGGCAGGCCACAGGAAAATAGGGAGGACAAGAGAGCGCCCCCCTCCTGAACCATACCAGGCCACATGCCCTCAACATGGGGAGCCCCACAACCCTTGCCCAGTGGGGGTCTGCGGGCAGGGGGCTTATCGGAATCTGGAAGCCCCCTTTAACAAGGGACTTCCCAAAGGCTTCCCTGTGGCGTCAGAGGGGGCGGGCCACCCCTTTATGTAAACGGGTGGCCCGCCCCCTCTGACGCCCCAGGAAAGCCATGGAGAAGTCCCTGTGCGTCAGTCACCCGGGTAAATCACAGTGTAGCCCCGCCCTCAGTTATAAAAGAACTGTCATCTGCGAGGACACGTCATGCGGTGGTGCCTCCCATGAAGGCAGATCGGTGGCGGCTTGCAGGTTTTTTTTTTTTTTTTTCGGTTTGTCGGCGGATCGAGAGAAGAAGATGAATGACTTTGTGGGACATTTTTATTTTTTTATTTTTTAATAAAGGACCTGTCCCAAAGTGTGTCTTGTGTTTTTTTTAATTTTTTACACTTTTTTTGTGAAATGGTACGGGTACAATGTACCCATTACCATTACAAACAGGGGGAGCCGGGATCTGGGGGTCTCTTTGTTAAAGGGGGCTTCCAGATTCCGGTAAGCCCCCCACCCACAGACCCCCACAACCACTGGGCAAGGGTTGTGGGGATGAGGCCCTTGTTCCCATCAACATGGGGACAAAGTGCTTTGGGGGGCTACCCCAAAGCACCCTCCCCATATTGAGGGCATGTGGCCTGGTACAGTTCAGGAGGGGGTGCTCTCTCATCCCCCCTCTTTTCCTGTGGCCTGCCAGGTTGCGTGCTCGGATAAGGGTCTGGTATGGATTTTTGGGGGGACCCCTACGCCATTATTAAAAAAAAAATGCGCAGGGTTCCCCTTAGGGCCTGGTATGGAATTTGGGGGGACCCCCACTCATTTTTTTTATTTTGTTTCAGGGTTCCCCTTAATATTCATACCAGACCCAAAGGGCCTGGTAATGGACTTTGGGGGATCCCATGCCGTTTTTTTCAATGACTTTTATCTGTATTGCCAGAACCGACAATTCATTATAGGCACTAGTACTTTTAAATTACTTTTTTCCTTTAGAAATGTAATTTTGTGCAGGGACTGTTCTAAACATGAGAAAAATGCACCACTTTACAGGCATACTATAGACACACCCCATGTACGATATTTATAGGAATATTTCTCTTTTATTGTTTCATTTTAAGCATTATTAAAATCACTGCTCCCGAAAAAACTGGCGTTTTAAAAAAAATAAAATTCATTGATACATGTCCCCTGGGGCAGGACCCGGGTCCCCAAACACTTTTTATGACAATAACTTGCATATAAGCCTTTAAAATTAACACTATTGATTTTTCATGTTAATGTCCCATAGACTTTAACAGTGTTCCGAATTTTCCCCGAACACTGCATATTGTTTGGTGTTTGCAGAGCATCCGAACAACCAAAGTTTGACCCGAACTTATGCTTGGGCCGAAGCGTTCACCCATCCCTAATATTGACAAGAAACTTTAACAATTGGAAACCAGGTGGACTTATTTGCTACAAGCGACTCAGTACCCTGGTTTAAATGAGGGAATTAGTTACAAACCATTCCTGTAATGGTTTTTGGCAATTTGCAGTTTTCTATTCTATTGGACTCTGTTTGATGCCTGGTGCTGTTCTTCTCTGTGTCTCCAGCTGCCTCTCCCCATATTTGGCAATACCCTGGAATATGTTTGTTGGTCTCCAGTCCATATAGCTGTCACCATGTGTATTACCAATGTTGTTTATTCTGTGCAGAGGGAAATATAATATATTGTTTGTATTGTATACTCTTTTTAATCGTTGTCATGGGTTCATATACCCATGTAAATGTAATGCGTTTTATTGGAATTTGTGTAATTGTGCATGGCTGCATTTGTCCATTTGGCAAGACCCCTTTTTATTTCATAAATTCTCTCTTAGTTCAGCAATTATTTTTTTTATTTTTTTCCACTAGGGAGCGCTACCCACGTTTGCTCTGCCTCAGCACCACCTTTTGCTCTTTTGCCTTCCTGTGCATGCCCGCTCCGAGGTGCCCCTGTGGCATGGCCTTCCGGTTCCATGCTGTGCGGTGTGTAGCGTTGACGTCCCACACACACACAGATGAATCAGCCCATGGTCTCCGCCCCTTGGACGTGTAAACCATGACGCCCTCTGTGTGGGGGGTGTGGTCCGGAGCGCATAGGGTGCGGCCTTTGGTATCCGGGAGTCATCCCGTGTCATGTGGCCCCTCCCCTTTTTGCGTCCATGGTGTGTCATCCCGTCGCATGCACCATGTTTTGACGCAATGGGGAGGGGTATTTAAGGACCTGAGTGGCAGCAGCCATTTTGTTGGGATCCCTGGGAGCCTTGTGCCGATTTAGACAACAGGTACTTTTTGGCTTAAACAAGTGTTTGAGGAGATCCTTCTATTTGACATATCAAGTAATAACAAGGCAATACCCTCACTCTGTTTATTTCAAATAGGTGTAGGCATCGTCTGTTGTGAGGGGCTTTTCCTCATTGTTTTTCTCTTCCTTGCCGTTTTGAGTATATATATTGGCCCACGGATGGGCTTCATTGACCTGACATTGAGGCAAGTACAATTGAGATTTAAACCAAGCACCTTAACAGGATTCATAATACTGTGAATGTTGTATGATAAGGGTCCCCCCTATACTTTTATGTATCCTTAGATTCATGTAATGGTCCTCCAAACTACCAGGCAATTGCTGTCAGCTATTGGAAATTAAGGCTCCCACTATATATTTTTCTTGAAGAAAAGTCGGGTTTGAGTGAGTTGAGCATATGTTTATAAGTCTGCCATGAATTTTCACATCTCACTCTTATCCAGTTCATTTTATGTGACTATTATATGTTTATATTGGCAGGTCATTTTCGGGAAACTGCTTTTTACCATAACGTATTTTACCCCTCCCTATAGGAGACCCGGCAAACTTTGGGGGGGTTTTGGCTGTGCGGATGCACTGCATCAAAGGATTCCACTCCCTATTCACGTTTTAATTCCATCCAGGTTCCCATACTAATAGTCAAAGAGGTAGGAACCTAATTTCCATTAGGTGTTACTTGCCATGTGTGCAATTGCAGCCATATGTGTATAATAATATATGATATGTTAATTCTTGTTGTACTAATTTTTAGTTTTTTTGTTTTTGTGCACATTTAAAATTGATTGATTATAGGTCTTCATATTTAATAAATTAATCTTCACGTTCTTTCCTGAGGAAGCCATACGGGCGAAACATGTAGAAAACATGAACGTGGGGGCGTGGCCTGGCACCGGAGCATGATGGCAGCATAGAAGGAGAGGTCCGCCATCCATAACTCCAGACTAACCTCTAATCAGCAGGAAAATTTCGGCAACAAGCAGATAAGATGGCTGGGAGAAGCCAGTCTGCCACCCGGACTCAGCTGGATTCGTCCACCCAGCTGAGCAAAAAGATACCAGTGATGTTCTGCACACAGCACGCTGACTCACAGGCCGCATCTCAAGCCGTGGGCCGTAGTGTGAGTCACGCCACTACCACAGACCCTCCAGACACCTCTCATCCAGGTTCTTCTTCATATCCCTCCTCCCTCCTGTGCCTGGCCGACCTCCAGCAGGTGGTGAGTGTGTGAGAGGACACTTGATGGCCATAGCGGCCAGGAAAAAGAAACAACAGCAGACCTTGATCCTGGAACTGACAGATAAAATATATAAACTGGAAGCGCAATATAAATGCTCGCTAGCCATTAAAGTAGTAACCAAACTTGCTGACGCACTCCTGCTAGAAGAACTGTTCAAAAGGGCACGGAAGCGACAGATATTATTGCAGAAATTATTCTATGAACACAGTAATAAGCCTGGGAGACTTCTGGCAAGATTTATGCAAAAATCAAAATCAATAAATCAGGGGGGGAAACGCACTCTAAGAACGAAGAGATATCGCACCAGTTCCACGCTTTTATAGCTGGTTGTATGACATTCAATCGAATGAGTATAACCCAGCCACAGCAAATACACGACCAGACCGGATAAGAGACTTTCTTCATATGTATAGCCCTAGTGCGCTATCGGCTGATGACCGGCAGGCCCTTGAAGCTCCCCATCATCAGAAGAATGGGAAGAAGCCTTAAAGGCCACAAAGCCGGGCAAAAGTCCAGGACCAGATGGCTTCATGGCACAATATTATAAGAGCTTTGCAGACCTCTTGGCCCCGGGTTTCCTCAAGGCCTTCAACTCCCTATCAGATACTCCTGGCTCTCCCAGTAGCCTGCTAGAGGCATATATCTCGGTGATCCCAAAAGAGAATAAAGACCCAGCTAATGTAGCCAATTACCGACCAATCTCACTTCTGAACGTGGATGTCAAACTATTTTCTAAGATTCTTGCGACCCGGCGGTCCTACCATGTGCCTGCCTGGGTGGTTCTTGACCAAGTTGGCTTTGTCCCTGGCAGAGAAGCCAGGGAAAATACCATCAAAGCTCTAAAACTACACCATCGGCTTACCTCCACCCATTGCAAAAGTTTTTTTCCTATCAATGGATGCTGAGAAGGCCTTCGACGAGTGGCCTGGGACTCAGTCCTTGAAGCACTAGGACTGGGGAGCAGTATACAAACTTTTATTAGGGCGCTATACGCTAGTCCAAGCAGCAGAGTTTGGGTCAATGGCCACTTGTTGGACGCCTTCTCCATCCATAATGGAACCAGACAGGGCTGCCCCCTTTCTCCCTTACCATACATCCTTACACTGGAACCTCTCCTGCGCTGCATCCGAGCGAATCCAAACATAAAAGGCTTTGAAGTTCATCGTCAGGTGTATAAGCTTGCAGCCTTTGCAGATGACATCCTGCTCTTTCTCTCATCCCCACTGACGTCCTTACTCTGATGCAAGTCTTCGAACAGTTCCGACTTATCTCACATGTATTTTTCAAAATCATTTGCGCTGAACATCTCTCTACCCCCTAAATTAGTGCATCAATGCCAGACGAATTTCCCCTTCTGTTGGAAGAAAGATGCCATCAGCTACCTGGGTATCCAACTACCTAGCAGGTTAACAGACTTATACGACAAAAACTTTATGTCAGAACTGAAATTTTTACAAGACCTCCTTAGGTGGAGTGCGCCCACCATCTCCTGGTTTGGAAGAGTCTCCATCCTAAAAATGATGGTTCTCCCCCGCATTCTGTATAAACTTCAGACAATCCCGATCCACCTGCCACCTTCCTTCTTTGTGGCATATAAAAGAATGTGCAGGACCTTCCTGTGGGGATCCAAGGTGGCTCGAATTAGATGGGCGAAACTGGTGCTGCCTAAGTCTGGTGGCCTTCCTGACTTGCAGAGATACTACTGGGCTACCCAGCTAGCCTGGGTAGTGGATTGGAGGATTCATACCCGATGTAAGGGATGGGTACCCCTGGAGAAATTGATAGCAGAAGTCGAACTCTCGGTTCCCTGGTTCTCCATAAAACATATAACACCCGACATCTAGTCACACCCTCTCATTGGAGCAACCCTGCATGCCTTTAATAGGGCCTGTAAAGCCTGCGCGATTTCAGCTAAAGACTGTGCGATTACCCCTATTAAGGGGAACCCGGATATTACTAGGCCAAGGCCTACTTGTCAGCCAAATGGCCTTATGCATAAATGCAGGCCAAACATTTCTTTTCTAGGGGCAGGTTCCTCCATCGGAGAGAGCTTGCAGCCTCATCACTGATCAAATCCTTCCCTTTTTGGGCATACCTACAACTTAAGCACTATCTAGACAACCCAGCGACTAGGGAAAGCTTCACAAAAGCCCCCACCGTTTTCGAGTCACTGTGCTCTAGGCATGTGATATTAGTACTTTATGCCTCCATATTCCGGGAACCTTACAGTGCCCTGCACGCAAAACGTGCATTCTGGGAGACCCTAGACATTGTGATACCAGAAACCAGTTGGGATCGCATTCATATATACACCCATAAAGGATCACTGAATGTGCACACCCAAGAGAATGGGTATAAGATTAAAACGCAGTGGTATAAGACACCGGAACTGCTTCACAA
The DNA here is from genome assembly GCA_028564925.1 of Lithobates sylvaticus. NCBI lineage: Eukaryota > Metazoa > Chordata > Amphibia > Anura > Ranidae > Lithobates > Lithobates sylvaticus. The sequence goes on along the minus strand of CM053026.1, from coordinate 309,351,459 downwards.
ATTCATACCCGCAGTCTCTGATCGATGCTGGAGATGCAACCAAGTATTGGTTACCTTCCTTCACATATGGTGGACTTTTCCACTGATTCAGCCATACTGGTGGAAGGTGCACAACGTGATGACTGCGATCTCTTTGCTCCCACTGGAGTTCTCGCCAGCACTGTACCTCCTTCATCTTTGCAAAATACCCAAGAAAGGATACTATAAATCAGTGGCTATGCATATGATTAACGCTGCTGGACTATACTTACCGGTTCATTGGAGGTCCACATCGACCCCTTTAATGAAAGAATGGGCGTCATGCATCAATCACATTTCAGCGTTAGAGGAGCTGATCTATACCACCCAAGATAGGATCTCAAGCTTCTCAACTGTATGGGAAGCCTGGTTTAAATACCGAAATTCTCAAGGATATCAAGATCTGGCGCATGATAATGGTTAGAAGGCGTGCCATGGTCACTCTCTGTTATAGATATAATCTGATGGTACTGGAGGCACCTTCATTCTAAATATTGCGCTGAGAGGAGTAGATGGAGAGGGTAGCTGGTGGCCATCCCACCCCCTCTCCTACCATTAACCTCTCCTTACACTCCTCCCTCCCTCTTCTTTTCCCCATCTTCTCTCCCTTCCTTATCCCCCTCCTAAACGACCCATAATGGGTAGAGAGTTTGGAGTGAGGGGCTAACTCAATAGTTGGCCCCCCTGTCCACTCTTCTTAGGAAATGCAGGCATACAGAATCATGCTGGAGGCCCCGACTCTCGTGAGACTTTGACAGGTCGACAAGCACATGCAATACCTTACATGAACTTCACAATTTAAGAATGTCTTAACGTGCTCTTTATGCCTTGTCATGTCGAGAGTGTTGATTATACCCTATGCATGAAGTACCTTGTTGAATATGTTGATGATGTATAACCTTTGTTTGTACTCCAGTTGGAGCCCTATTCTTTTGTATTGATACGTCTGTAATGTCTTTCAATAGCTTTAATAAAAAATCTTTATGGAAAAAATAAGAAAACATGAACGTGTTGAAAATATGAATGTGATTACAGTAAATCATTAATAGGATGTTTGCTCAGACCTATGGCTATGATTGTATTGTATGCATCGGTTTTATGATATTGTTCATTTAATAAAATGTTGTATATATTTTTACATACACTCTTGAGTGATTTATACACTGTAATGCACCCATAAAGTCCCATAGCTCCTAAATTTCTCTTCTATACTAAAGCTTTACGCTTTTATTTGATACAGGACAATACATTTTAATTCATTTGTATTTACATTTGTTCAGCCCCTTTTTTATTAAAAATAATAAAACAGGGTCATTGCCTTACTGGTCTTGTGGATGTACTCTAACCTGGTATGGAAGACTGTTAGGACTGTCTTAGAAGGAAGGAGATCTACCAATTCATTTTTTTTGCAAAAGTAGGAAAGCAGTTGAATATGTAAAACCCCTCATGTAAATATATACTCTAGGACAGTGATGGTGAACCTTGGCACCCCAGATGTTTTGGAACTACATTTCCCATGATGCTCATGCACTCTGCACTGTAGTTGAGCATCATGGGAAATGTAGTTCCAAAACATCTGGGGTGCCAAGGTTCGCCATCACTGATCTAGGACCAGTGTCTACCCATAATGACACGACATCTTACATGACTTCACAAATTGCCAGTTTAACAAATGATGTACATCACTACTTACCATTGAAAACAAAGTTTTGTTAAAAATAATACACAGTCAAAATGCAGTGTGGTGTTTGTTGATGAGTGATAATAGTGTTTTAAAGCTGAGGTTTTAGCTTTAGCGGCATAGCTTACCTGTAATGGAGTATGTTCCATGTCAAGCAGGTGACTGGATCCTGGAGAAACGTTCTGTGCAGAGATACCCCGTTATCTTCCTGCTGCTAAAATTTCTGGCACCGCAGGGGTTAAAATTCTGAGTGTTCTTTGAAGCTGCAGTGAAGGAGCTCCTGATGGGGATCCGCCCCCTATTCCCTCATCAATTATTGGGAAAAGTTGTTTCATATTGTATCCTGCGTATAACACAATCTTTAAATAAGGAATAGGCTCCTGGGACTCATCTGATTCTCCGCCATTTCTGGTTTTTATTACATGCAGTGTACACTATGAAACATTTCCCAATGGAGCTAAGTAAGTTCAGCAGCAGGGAGGGGATGTGGCATCCCTGCACAGAAGATATATACAGAATCCAGCTGTGGTATATTTTCAACACTTTCCACAAAGTTTTTTTCAGATTTAAGCTGTTCTGCCACTTGTTTGCTGAACTTAGAGCAGCTGATTTGCAATGTAGTAAACCCTGTTCACTAAGCAATGTAAATGTTAACAGTATAGTAACTATGTTAAACTGTGTTTACATTGAATACCCAATCATGTACAAGGGAAAAATAAAAAGGATTTTTGCTTGCCCTTGTTGTTTTATTGGGGGGGGTACAACTTGGATAGGGATATGGGATGCCCATAGAATTAGTCATTGCCATCTTATTTAAAGATTCTAATACACTTTGAATAAAGTTGGAGCCTGAAGATTGAATGTGCATAATAGACCAGATATAAATTTTCTCCTGCATCTCCATGCAGACTATTACTCCTCCTGCATCTCCATGCAGACTACTGTTCCTAAGAGTTCTCCATCCATCACCATGTGAGGGACAGAAACATCACTTTTGACCGTGTAAAAGCAATGGTCTTAGTTCTCTTCACCTCCTGCCCAAACTTGTTTCTTCCTGTACAAACTTGATTCCTCCTGCACAAACTTGTAGTTGCTAATTGAAGTATGACACATCCCCTTCTATTGGGTAGTATGAACTCACTCTCAATAAGCCCCTCTACTGGCTCTGGTGGCTCACTGCTACTAGGCCTGATGCCTGCAGAACTTCTCCCCGGAGGCCTAGTAGGTTAAAAACCTGTCTTCTAGGAAATTAACTACTGGCTCCCAGCCAACCCAACTTGCAAACCGTGTGCCCTCCAGCCACACTGATTTGACACAGATCCCCACAGTCTCTTTTCACACTTTTGTGAGATACTGTATATACAGTATCTCACAAAAGTGAGAACACCCCTCACATTTTTGTAAATATTTTATCATATCTTTTCATGTGACAACACTGAAGAAATGACACTTCACTACAATGTAAAGTAGTGAGTGTACATCGTGTATAACAGTGTAAATTTGCTGTCCCCTCAAAATAACTCAACACACAGCCATTAATGTCTAAACCACTGGCAACAAAAGTGAGTACACCCCTAAGTGAAGATGTCCAAATTGGGCCCAATTAGCCATTTTCCCTACCCAGTGTCATGTGACTCGTTAGTGTTACAAGGTCTCAGGTGTGAATGGGGAGCAGGTGTGTTAAATTTGGTGTTATCGCTTTCACTCTCTCATACTGGTCACTGGAAGTTCAACATGTCACCTCATGGCAAAGAACTCTCTGAGGATCTAAAAAAAATAATTGTTGCTCTACATAAAGATGGCCTAGGCTATAAGGAAAGGTTGCAAAGACCTTGAAACTGAGCTGTAGCACAGTGGCCAAGACCATACAGCGATTTAACAGGACAAGTTCCACTCAGAACAGGCCTCACCATGGTCGACCAAGGAGGTTGAGTGAACGTGCTCAGTGTCATATGCAGAGGTTGTCTTTGGGAAATAGACATATAAGTGCTGCCAGCATTGCTGCAGAGGTTGAAGGGTGGGGGGTCAGCCTGTCAGTGCTCAGACCATAAGCCGCACACTGCATCAAAATGGTCTGCATGGCTGTCGTCCCAGAAGGAAGCCTCTTCTAAAGATGATGCACAACAAAGCCCGGAATCAGTTTGCTGAAGACAAGCAGACTAAGGACATGGAATTCTGGATCCATGTCCTGTGGTCTGATGAGACCAAGATAAACTTATTTGGTTCAGATGGTGTCAAGTGTGTGTGGCGGCAACCAGGTAAGGAGTACACAGACAAGTGTGTCTTGCCTACAGTCAAGCATGGTGGTGGGAGTGTCATGGTCTGGGGCTGCATGAGTACTGTCAGCACTGGGGAGCTACAGTTCATTGAGGGAATCATGAATGCCAACATGTATTGTGACAAACTGAAACAGAGCATGATCCCCTTCCTTCGGAAGACTGAGCCGTAGGTGTTCTATCGGGTTGAGGTCAGAACTCTGTGCAGGCCATTCAAGTTCCTCCATCCCAAACTCACTCATCAGTGTCTTTATGGATCTGGCTTTGTGCACTGGTGCACAGTCATGTTGGAACAGGAAGGGGCCATCCCCAAACTGTTCCCACAAAGTTGGGAGCATGAAATTGTCCAAAATGTCTTCGTATGCTGATGTCTTAAGAGTTCCCTTCACTGGAACTAAAGTGCCAAGCCCACCTCTGAAAAACAACCCCACACCATAATCCCCCCCTCCACCAAATTATTTGGACCAGTGCACAAAGCAAGGACCATAAAGACATGGATGAGCGAGTTTGGGGTGGAGAAACTTGATTGGCCTGCACAGAATCCTGAGCTCAACCATATAGAACACCTTTGGGATGAATTAGAGCGGAGACTGTGAGCCAGGCATTCTCATCCAACATCAGTGTCTGACCTCAAAATGCGCTTCTGGAAGAATGGTCAAACATTCCCATAGACACACTCCTAAACCTTGTGGACAGTCTTCCCAGAAGAGTTGAAGCTGTTATAGCTGCAAAAGGGTGGGCCAACTCAATATTGAACCCTACTAACTAAGGCTGGCCATACAGTATACAATTTTCTTGTTTAATATCCTTTAGATTTACCTTCCACTGTGTAGTACAAGGGCATACCTGATTGCATGCAATTTGAAAGTGTTTAGGTAGGACCTCATGTGGTTTTGGTAAATCTAAAAGGAAAATTAAAAAGGTATAATGTATGGGCAGCCTAAGACGATGCCATTAAAGTTCATGTGTGTGTAAAGGCAGGTGTCCCAATACTTTTGCTAATATAGTGTATGTGTGTTTATATATATATATATATATATATATATATATATATATATATATATATATATATATATATATATATATTTTTATTACTGTATATATGTATATATATATATATTTATAGAACAGCAGTTTAACAATGAATAAAATTTCAATGAACCATCTAAAGTTATATTGACATAAAACAGTGTTATTTTTTCATTTAATGAGCATAATAAGAGGATATGATTTGCACAGCTGTCGTCAGTTCAATTCCAATCTGACTTTTCTTGCAGTGAATCTTAGTATTGCTTCTTCCCAGGTCATTGGGTATATGGTTTCCATAGCAGCAAAAAGCTGAAAGAAGTTTGTATCTTGGTTACTAAAGTGTGGACATATTTAAAATCTTCCGAGAAACGTCTCTGTTGTTCTGTTTACATTGCATAATACCAATGAGAGAGTCATATTAAATATCAAACTGAGATTTGAATGTTTTTTTTAGATGAATTAAGATTTTGGACCTGCAAAATGCTTACAGTTGCAAAACGGCATGTCATTCATAAAGAAAGTTCTGAACAGGCTATAGTCAAGTTATACAGAAATATTTTTGCATATATTAATCACATTTACATTATTCTAAGCCTTGAGAAAAACAAGTGTATTTTCCAGAACAAAGTATAGGGAATCTAAAGTGTTCGTATATATTCTCTTTCTTCTTTTACTATGGACAGGACTAACAACTAAAACTTTAAAAATGCATACTGTATATACAGTACATATATGCAATCAATAATAACACATGGGGGGGGGGGGGGGGGGGGGGTTATTTAAAAGGCAAATCCACTTTGCACTGCAAGTGCACTTGGAAGTGCAGTCGCTCTAAATCTAAGGGGTAGATCTGAAACGAGGGGAAGCTCTGCTGATTATATCATCCAATCATGTGCAAGCTAAAATGCCGTTTTTTATTTTCCTTACATGTCCCCCTCGGATCTACAGCGACTGCACTTCCAAGTGCACTTTCAGTGCAAAGTGGAGTTTCCTTTAGTAAATAACCCCCATTGTATTTAAATATTGTGCAATCTTTAATCCAGCCAGCAGGAAGATCTTTGGGCTCTCTTTTTATGTGATTTTTCACTCTTGTTACCATCTGCTATTTACAGAGATAAATGGCTAAAAGGGAAATTTACACACACAGCTGAACAACTCATTGCAGTATCTCATTCCTTATTAAGGAGCTCAGTCTAAGATTTTATACAGACAAAGCAGTGTCTCAAGGCTAAGAGCAAGCTCTGTTTAGCAAACTAGTTAGAGATTTGAAGCTTCCTGTATGTATTATTTTAGCACAATAAATATTTAGGCCACATATGCTGGATTGTTTCTGTCATTATTCTTCTGGTCAAGGCCTCTTTCACACGGCCGATCCGTTCAGATCAGCCTGTCAGTTTTTCAGGCGGACCTGAACGGATGCTCCATAGAGGTCTATGGAGCGGTCTAAGGAGCGTCGGACGTCAGCGGTGACATGTCCGCTGACATCCGACCCGCTCCGATCCGAAAAAGTGTGACGGAGGAAAAAACTATTTTTCCATCCGTCATCGGATCGGGTGACGACGGACTCTACGGTCCGTCGTCACCTGATCTCCCATAGGGGAGAGCGGCGCTTTGACAGGTCCGTCCCTGCGCAGTGTACAGAGACGGACCTGTCCTCTTCCTGCTCAGCGGAGATCGCTCCGGTGATCACTGCTGAGCAAGCGGATCAGCACTGATCTGCCCCGTGTGAAAGAGGCCTAAATAGTAATGACTTAAAGGGGTGTTCCTGGGGAAAAAAAATTATTAAAAGCCAGCAGCTACACATACTGCAGCTGCTGGCTTTTAATAAATGGACACTTACCTGTCCTGCAGTCCCTCGATGTCGGCACCGCAGCTGATGTCTCCATCAGCTGTCGGGTGCTGCCGCCGCCATTGCTTCACGTCGGGAACCCTACTGCACATGCCCGAGGGCCCGCTCCTCTCTCCTATTAGCCCGGCGGCCGAGGGAGGAGGAGGAGGGAGCCCCGCAGTGACATCACGGCAGCATTGCGGCTGTGGCCGGACTTCTGGAAGTGGAAAAGGATATCTGTCAAAGACAGGTATCCTGCCCCCCCCTCCTCCCGAAAGGTGCCAATTGTGACACCGGAAGGGGGGAGGAATCTGATGAGCGGAAGTTCCACTTTAGGGTGGAGCGCCGCTTTAAGGCAGGTTGCCTCTGCTAGCTGTCTCTTTATTTAAGCCCTGGTTCTCTGGGAATCCTTTGCTATATAATAAAAGTTTGTAAATAAAACAAGGACCCAAACAAAGTTAACATGTTAATGCCTTTGTAAATATTGCTTTCAATGTTTTTGAATATGTAGCTTTCATTGAAAGAACGTGTGTGTTCCTGAAATGGTCCTGATGGTGTAAACATTTATAAATAGATGTCCAGAAATCTTTGTGTATGTAATAACCTTTCACTTCTTAAATTTTTAGCAAGTAATTGCTAGGAGTAGCGATCAATCACCAAATGGATGAAACAAGTGACTTTATTGTATATGGTGTAGTAGCAATATACCACAGATGGCCGAGCAATGCTTTGGTTGCTACCACACGCTACTATCTTACACAATGGGTAGACATCTATCCCATTTCATTATTACGCAGCAGTAGGGATTAGTGAATTTGCCCAGGGGTGGGTGGGGTCTTTGAATGCTGCTCAAAACTTACTAACAAACCCTATTGAAATATATTTGAGGGGGGGGGGGGGTGAATCTTGATAGTATATTCTAGCCATTTTCAAGGCTAATAGGCAAGATATTGTCAAAAAAAAAAGTGCATGTGATCTTGGACAATACCACAGGGGAAATTTAAACTAAACAAAAGGATAATTAAAATAAATTCAGTGCAGCAGGAAGTACATCCTTTTAATGTGACTTTAAAGGTCCATGGAAAAAACACCAATACTTTATATTACACGATTGGCAGATGCCTTTATGCTGTATGTTGGGCTATGGATCAGTACCATTTTTTATTTAGCTTGGCTTAAATACAGTAGCAGCCCTTAATCTGATTAATTTCAACTTGAAAAAGTGGAGATAGGCCTGAATTATCCCATGGAAGTAGCAGCCACAACAGAACTAAAAACTAACCATTGTTCTGAAATGTTAATAAAATGTCAAAGAGAGTTCACAATAACAGTTCAAAACCACAATCCTACATTTATAGATGTGCGCACAGGAACTGCTGAATGGGCCTGGGCTCACCCTAATCACCCCGTGTGCATTAGTGCTTGGCCCCCCTCGCAGCACTGCCGGCTAGACAGGTGCGATTATTTTCGTACGAATCGGAAATTCATACAAATGTTTCGAAATTCGTACGAATCCGAAATACGAATTTTTATGCATACGAATTCCGTACGAAATACGAAATTTCGTTTACAAATTTCGGATCCAAATTAACAGAAACGTGACTGGTGTTTATGCATAAGAATTCTGTACGAAATACGAAATTTCGTAAACTAATTTCCGTTCCAAATTAACAGAAAGTATCAGAAACGTGACTGGTGTTAATATGCATAAGAATTCTGTACGAAATACGAAATTTAATTTACGAAATACAAAATTTCGTTTACGAAATACAAAATTTCGTAAACAAATTTCCGATCCAAATTAACAGAAAATGTACGAATCTGAATTAAATTTCGTACTCGAATTACGAAATACGATTTTTTTTTAATACGGAACGGAACGAAACTAAACTCATTTTTTGAGGGCGCCCATGTCCACTGCCGGATTCCCTCCTCACCTCTCCCACTGGTTGCTGCAGATACACAGGGGGATCTTTAGGATGGAAAGTCTGGAAGGGGACAAGTAAGTAAGTCATTTACTGACCCCTTCCTTTTTTTAATGAACACAGTGAGTTATTGGTACCAGTCACTCACTGTGTTTATTCATAACTGAATCATTGTAAGCTGTGTTTACTATGCCTCAGTTTATGAACAAACAGGAAGGCTGTGAAGATCTCTTTGTGTTCATTCATTCTGTGCAGCTGAGACTGCAGAAAAGAACAGGGGAATGTATTTCCTCAGTTTCTTTCTCTGTCTCAAAAGTGAGGGGGCTTTTTAGACCCCCGATATTTCACCAAGCCCCCCCCCCCCCCCCCCCAAAAAAAAAAGCTTAGTGAAAAAAAAATTGCAACAAGAAATGTAATTAGAAATGTAAAAAAATAACACAAATATTTAAGGGCTTATTCACTCAGGTTCTTTGTGTCCATTTAAGCCTATTTATATATAAATATATATATATATATCCATAAGCACACACGCAGGTGTATTTGAGCTTAGGGGTGCACACCCTAATGCAATAGGCTGCGCACACCTATGCCTACATTCCCCAAACCCCATCTCATACCCATATTCCCAATTATTCCCAAATTATTCAGAATATAGATTTCAGGTGTTTGGTAAAAATTGGTTAGCACCAAGACAGTAAGCAAGCACAATAGGTATCAAATAGAAATAAAGAAGGTAGATTTTATCTCACAATAAAAAAGAGAATGTATTATCTAGGAAACAATATCCACAAATATTGTTTAGTGTCTGTAATATGAGGGAAAGATGAAGTAGGTTTTACCATGAAATATACAGTAGATTATTTCAGTGGCAATAGCCACAAATATACAGCATCCTTTCAGAACACCCAAGGGTGAGAGTGATCGATGATCGTGGTTACATGATTGAAAGCCTGTCCCACCAGCTACTGATCCGTACCCAGACCAAGAACTGTCTGCGACAGCTCAGCCTCATTGCTAAGAGTGCACAGTAAGCGCATACTCAGCACATAAACAACGGCCACCTAGAGATGCATATGTGCAGCATGTGGGTGTTACAGTGGTTGTATGCCCAAAAAAAAAAACCCTATAAGGCACAAGCATAAAGAGCTAGTATGCACCGCGTACTAACTCATTCTGAAATACTTACCTTAGAACCAAGCTCTCACAGGGCCACCCAGTCACAGCTGAGGGAGCCGACATGTTCCCTCAGCATTTCTTCCGGGTATTCACTGTGAGTGGCCGGAGCCATGATTACGTCACTCCCACGCATGCACATGGGAGCCCTCTGTTCCGGCACGATATGCCAGACCTTTGCTGGACCTTCACTGCGCATGTGCTGCTGACGTCAGTGGCTGCATGCAAGGTGAATATCTCCTAAACTGTACAGGTTTAGGAGATATTCATTTTACCTACAGGTAAACCTTATTATATGCTGACCTGTAGGTAAGAATGACCAAGCGGACAATACAACTGCTTTAAACCCATTCCTTTTGCCACCTTACATATGTGTCAGGCAGTTAAAAGGGGTTAAACATTGTGTGGTGCTTTTACAGTGCATGGGCACCGAAATAAGCTACACACTTTGAGAAACAAAACAGGAATAATCCTAAGGCAAATATTAGAAATTTGGCAGCTGAGGTGTAGCTACAGAAACATTATTTGGTGTCCTGACAGTGCCAGAGCACCAGAATAGGTAATGGACACTATATCCTCAATGCTTGTTTGGCTCTGGATATCGCTTTATCCTTGCTTGCTATGACACTATCAGCTGCACAGTGTCATTGGTTGCTAACATCTAGTTTAGTATCAGTGCACAGGAGTCAAGAAAGTATATACTGTAATATTATACTCCTTAGTAGTGATGGGCCAAACACTCACAGGTTCGGTTTACCACCAGAACATCCAAAACATTGAAAAAGTTTTCACCCAAACCCAGAACCCTAATAAAGTCTATGGGACCTGAACCCGAAAAATCAAAAGTCCCTATTGTAAAGGCTTATATGCAAGCTATTGGCCATAAAAAAAGGTACTGCCCTAGGGGACATGTATCAATGCAAAACATTTTTTTTTTTAGAAAGATTGTTTTTAACCACTTGCCTACTGGGCACTTTTACCCCCTTCCTGTTCAGGCCAATTTTCAGCTTTCAGTGCTGTCACACTTTGAATGACAATTGCGCAGTCATGCAAAGCTGTACCCATATGAAACTTTGATAATTTTTTTCACACAAATAGAGCTTTATTTTAGTGGTATTTAACCACCACTGCGTTTTTTTTTTTTTTTTTTTTTAAACAAATGAAAAAATTACAGAAAAAGTTTTATAGCTACAGATTCTAAAAGTGGCCCAATTAAGAACTACTGGAAACTGTTGCATGTGTCAGAACTAAGGCTTTCATGAATTAAGTGCAGGGGCCATAGTGCTAGAAAAGTGTCACAAGTGCTTTATTGAATTGCCCTCACTGTGTGGCACCTTTACAGTGCCTGTGCACCAGACTAGTCTGTAAACTGCAAGGCACAAAACAGGATTTACTCTGCTGCGAACATTAGTGAAAATCTTAGAAACTTGGTAGCTGAAGTCCATCTGCGGAAACATTGTGTGGTACATTTACAGTGCCAGAGAATCACAGTAGGCAGAAGCTGGTAATAGTGGCAAAAAACAAATTTTGGTTGTGAGTGTGGGGGCAAAAATAATAAAAAAATTTAGTCTGTAGCATTAGCAGCAGTGATTTTTACAGTCATTGGCAATTTTTTTTCTGCAGAGGACCCTGAGTCCTTGTGTTGCTGAGCACAACACTGCCCTGAACAATCTCACCTCAACTGCATACAACTCCCAGCGTTTGGGAGGAGTGAAGTTCCTGCCTTAAAGTCTACCCCATTTTATTCATCATCCTCACTACCAGCACCCCAACCCCCCTCCTTATGTTACTTTATCTGTGTCTTCCTGCCTCTGATTCATAGGGATGGAGACAATAGACAAAGCTTCCTGTTGAACTTGAGACAGTAAAAAGTCCATCTCTTACTTACATTGCTGTGCCTCCAGTTCCTCAAGGAGGAACATGAGAGGGCCTGTATCACTGATCCCTGCCTTGTCACAGCTCACCATTTTGGTTGCCTCTTCAAAAGGTGTGTGGCCAGCGAGCAAGAGTATTGGCCACTTGTTGAGACAGCTCTACAACACAGGGCCCACTGGACCTTCCAGGAAGGGTACAGACCACAGCTGTTTAGTGATCCTACCCCATTTACTTGGATGCCAACACAGGACATGTCCAGAAAACATAACGAGTGGGGGAGACCGCAGCAAATTATAGACTTTTTCCCCTCGCTGCTCTGTCTCTTCAGACAAGATAGTGACAGCTTTCCTGCCTCACAAGCCAACTGTGCCCCAGCAGAGGGGGATGAATGGCCCAAGCAGATGACAGAAGCAGTGCACATTTTCTCAGACCTCCTCCCCTTCCACAAGCCCAGCAAAAGCCAGACCAAAGATGACTTGTGAAGAAATACAGTACATTTAGAGGTGAGCCCTCATTGCTTCAGATGCGCAAAACTAAATTTCTGTCATTCCTATACTTTACCAACCAGCATTAAGCATGACTTTAAAATAAATGTTGATCTAACTGAGGCATTCCATTCATTTGAATCTTATAACACTAACTCAACAATTTAAAGTGGAAGTAAGCAACATAGGTGATAGAGTCAGCCATCTTGAATATAAGATTGGCTAATACATTCAGCAAACTAGTGGATGCCTGCAATGATAGAGAAGGTGACATAAACTTGCTTAAAGCTAAATTAGCAGACCTGGAGAATAACTCCAGTAGCAACATTTGCCTGATAAGATTCCTAGAGACACACTGGTAAGCGATAATTTTTACCACATGAAAAAAAAGCTACTGCTGGCTAATCAAAACTCTGATAGCATATCTAAACAGTACGCTGGCACATCTCTCTCTGCATACTCCCCGCATGAGGGCCTCTCATTACTAAAGGAATGGAAGATACTGGAACCTTCTAATCATTCTCATAAAAAACATCTGTAGCAAAACCCTCAATAGTGAGTCAGCCCACGAAAATGATTTACTTGATCCCGTGATCAGTGTCTCTTATGTTTGCAGGACTACAGTTGTTTTCCCCCTAGTACGCAATCACAGTTTCTACTGATCTCACTCTTTTTTTATTACACTTTATCACTTCTTTTGTCATGAACATGACATGTAACTTTTCCCTTCTTTTGGTTGCCTGTTAAAACCCTTTGTTCATTCAGTTTTTATGAAATAGTTTCTCTTCTTGTTGGTGCTGTTTTGTCACTGGGGCAGATTTCATGCACATTTTGTTGGGACTGCTCAGCTATCCAGGTGTATTGGGCCAAGGTCTTACAGCGTATCCAGTCTGTAACTACTATACCCCTACACTCTTCAGTGAGGCATTGCCTCGTAAGTTTAGTGGATGATTAGGCCCCTACTAAGGCTATACACACCCTGCTTAATTTATTGTTTTATTATGGCAGGAAACATATACTTTCTTGAAAGAAAGTTGCAGCCCTGACCTATGGCGGCCTCGAAGGCTTTAGTAAATAAAACCATTCCCCTTTATAAGGTCACGTACTCTAATAGGGGGGTATCTCGTAAATTTGACAAGGTATATGGGGTTGGGTAGCACCTCCTCTCACAGTATCGATGTGATTGTCTATTTCAATGCTCACTATAACATGCTGTCTACCGACTTGAACTTTTGCAGTATGTGAACCTGTGATCCTTTTAATTTTTCCCACTTGCACTGGCTATGTTAATTGTATCCTGTAATTGGACTGTGGTGTAAAGTACTCCTATATCTTACCTCTGTCTTTGATATATAGGGAGGCTCTATATCCTGGACTTCCCATTATGTGAGATTCTACTGTACTTTCCACAGGCAATGTTGTACTGTAATGTTTTGTATTTATATATATATATATTTTCAGTTTTTTATGCCTGCTTGTCTTTGTTCTACTAAATGTATGCAGTCACTGTTTTGTATTTTATATATTCTTGCAAAAGAAATAAAAAAGAATTACTTCGCTGGAAACACGGAAACACAGAGCCGGTTTTGAAGCAATCTCCACCATCCATCCTATTTTATTACAAAGCGAGCAGCCCCAGTACTGGGTTGGGCACTGAGAAATGTGAGTAGCCAATCAGCTATGTTTTTATCAAATTTTTATAAATAAAAAAACAATATTATGCTATGTAGCTGTGTTTTGCTCCTCTTTATGTATCTTGCCTGAGCCACTTGGGAGGAAGAGCACCTGGTATCATCTCCTGGTATATCTATGTGAACAGGCACTACCTGTACAAGCGCGATTGATTGCTTTTTAGGTAAAGTAATCAATTTAATCTGGTAAGCAGCCAGCTTATTATTCACTATTGGGTGACAGAGAGAGGATTCCTTATGGTGAAGGGTTTCATGCTACTGACAAGACTGTATGAAAACTACATATGACTGACCAGAAGATTTTTTGGTCACAATCCTTATTCGGAGGGGTTCACTTACCCTAATGGACTTTATACATGTCACTAAACTGATTTTTTGGATGTGTCACTATTGAGCAATCTATGTGGTTACATGTTTAAATTCACTGAGAGATTATTTATGGTTGCACGGGAGTGTGATTTTGATTATTCACTTTATTAGAGTGCATGTAGGTCAGATGGGGTACTGATACACGGTAACCATCAAATAGCATTCCTTCGCTAGATAGAGTGTTATATGTACTCTGAGGTACTGTATTTGCATTATATATCATTTATATGTACACGATCGGCGATTGTATTGCTATATATTCACTTAAAATATATATAGCGCCCCTATTGCACTAATTTCACAATATCACTGGGGATACCCCACCAAGTTAACTGTTATAAAAGATGGCACTTCTTCAGTGATCTCCTCTTTAGACGAAGGATTGAAACTACTACGTTCCTGGGATATAATCCCTGAGCAGAAACCCTCTTCTCAATCCTCTCCTTTCCGCCTGGAGGACCAAAATGACTGGCAGATGGTCTCCAACAGATGTCGCAACAAGAAGCACAACTTATGATCACCCCAATAACTGCACAAATTTTCAACAACCTGATTCCCAAGATACTTTCGAGTTCTTAACCCACAAACTAACCCCTCACTTAAATGTGCAGTTCTACTGCCAACGGATTCCCATTGGAATCCCCCATTTTATACTGTTTTATACTGTTACCACAAACTGGTTATCTTGTTTTTTCTTGTTAAACTTTTTATTTTTCTAACTTTGTCCTTAATGCTCAAGGTCCAGCTTTATTTACAAGACCATATCTCATCTTTAACCATGTCTGTCAACCATCTACAACTCACAAACTTCTCCATCTGGAGTTCTTTGCTGCTGAGATGCCTGCACCCCTGTACTCTCAACAAGTGTTAAAGGTATTTTCTAATCATATACGCACCCACTAACAATGGCTCTTCATGTTTAATGTCAATGGACTAAATCACCCAGAAAAAAGGTCATCCCTCTGGAAAGAGGTGCTCAGGCTTAAAGCTGACATCTTATGTGTCCAAGAGACAAATTTTCACGTTGATCATACTCCGAACCTATAACATAAACTCCTCCCACACATATATACAGCCTCTGCATCCTCAAAGCAAAGAGGAGTCATTATAGCTATAAAGAACTCTGTAGCTTTTAACCTTAAGGCACTCCATGGAGAACCAGAAGGTCTGATTATAATCTGCGAACTGAACAGCAAACTCTATACAATTGCTACCTTACGTACACCGAACAACCACCAAACTTGCTTCTTGCAGAAAACTTTTTGCAAAATACTCACCTTAAAAAAAGGTGCCTTAATGATATGTGGGGACTTAAACCTAACAACTGACCACCACTTGAACACTACTTCTAAAGCCAAAAGAGCTCCACCATCCTTACAACCTCTCCTGCATGACAACGACTTTTACGACACTTGGAGATGCCAGCGCGCAAATGAGCATGATTTTACTTTTCACTCTCCTAGGCACAATATCTATTCACAAATAGACTTAATATTAGTAGATAAAAATTTGTTGCAATCAGTACCTTCCTCCTCCATAACACTATCTCATGGTCCGACCACGCTCTGATCTCTATTGTTGTGAAGGAGCAATATTTATCTAATTTGACATATATATGGCGTGCAAACCTCCACATCCTACAAGCACCTGATCATGGTAAATATATTGCTAAGCAGTTAACTGATTTTTTTCTTACATAATGCTCACTCTGTGTCTGACCCCTCTGTCTTATGGTGCGCCCATAAAGCCTATATCAGAGGCATACACCTACAGTTTAGTTCTTCTCGGGTAAAAAGACAGAGGGCTCAGAAACTAGAGGATTTGCTAAAAGAAATTAAACTATTAGAATCCCAAAACAAAACAAGCCCGGACACGGTATTGGCACATAAATTAACCACAATATGATCCGAAATGAGATTATTGCTTATTGAACAATCTGATAAACACTTGACTCACCTGAAACTGAAGGGAAAATCCCCTATGGGAATATATAAATTTTTTCCCCCCCCTTTGCATCCACAATATGAGATGCATATGTGAATACCGCACGACACCATCAATATCAGGACATTCACTTGGTCTGCATGCTGATCTGAGATGTGCCTGTGCAAACTCTTCATAATACAGTAAAATGCATAATATGTAACCTCTCTGCTGTGCCTCTATTATTGTACTCTGCCAGCATTGTATGGTCTTACAAGAAATATACATAGTATCATGTCTCTTTGTGTTCTTTTACACAATTTTCATACCCATTTGACTCCCATGTATCTATGTTGACTATGATTACTGTATTCCATTGCAATTTATAATCCCTTTCTCCCCTCCTTTTGTTTCGCTTCCAGATTGTATTTCCCACTGTAAGGCGACTGGATGGAGGAGCCGTCACTTTATCTCTGCACTATAATCTCTACATCCCGATCGTTGGCAAGAGGGGACGCCCAGTAGGCCGCCCGGCACGCCCAGCCGTCACGCCCATTCTTTTATGGACGTGGCGGCAATGTAGGAGCCCTTAGCGTCATATGACGCTGGGACTCCATATTGCTTCACCCGGCGAGCATGCGCTGTTCGCCGGTGAGGCATAACGTGCCGGCGGGAGCTGTGGGCGTGCCCGGGTCACGTTGCGCAACCATTGATTGGTGCGCGGGACCCGGGTGCGCGCGCAACACTCGGGGGGCCGGACTTTAGAGAGATTCGTTGGTTTCCAAACCCTTCAGCAATCAGCTGCATTCAATGCAGCTGGCTGCAGGGCTGGAACCTACATATATACACACGCTGTCTGCCCCACTCAGAACCTGCAATTGTCGGTCTGAGGAGGAGGCAAACAGCATTCTGTCAGCAAAAGGTAACAAACTATTCCCTTATTTTAATTGAGTCTTTATAGAACTTCTGGGCTCCTTGTTTGCACCCCATGTAGCTTACATCTATTGTCAATTATGGACTCTACCCAGCACTACCATCATTACCATTGAGATGGAATACTACACAGGTTATTTACTTGTTTACTTTTCCTCTATACTTAATGTAACCCTCCTTAATGTGGCCATTGCTTCCCCCTAGAAAGTGGGGATTCCATTTGCCCCATAGACACTTACCATTATATGCAATGTCGAAATTATTTAGTACTGAAATGCAAGGATACTTGTAATTTGCAGGGGTAGGCATTGTTCATTTAGCTACTATATTAAATGCTGTCCTTGATTACTTCTTTTTAGAGTCACCGGTTGGCACTGTCTCAATTGGAAAAACATTCTAATTAGAGTATAACAAGATAAGATTCACCAACAGGTATTAATTAGCGATTATATACGCTGTGTGACACCTTAGAGGATATTGCCCATTGATCTGACTTATAAAAATATACATTTTATTTTATTTTCTAGGAATCTCTCTCTATCTTTTCCGACCCCAGTGTGCTCTACAGGCGCCCCCCCCCCCCAACGATCACTGTGTCTAGGATAGATGCACTACATCTAAACGTTCTGAGCAATTATAAAGCTTCATTCATTTGATTGGGCATCTGCATCTACCTGACATCCAATTGACCTCTTTTTGAGGCTGTAGAGTAAAGAAGCTCCTCCTCCCAGCCGTTTCTTTTAATCTGTACCGGAATGTCTCCACACCTGGTGTATTCTCTCTGTGTGAGTTTTTATTTATATATTTCTTATTTACAATTATATGAATCTTTTTGATTCAAGATTTAACCATTATACGAGGATTTGTACTTTTGACATATCACCTGACTTTGCTATTTTTCTATACATAATAGGAATGATGTTATAATCTCACCTTTGAGGAAGGAGTAAAGTATTTTTATCCGAAACGCGTCAGCGTGAGAAAATGACATAAAAAACAAATATATATTCATAGCTTGAATTGTACCAAGTTCTGTTGTAACGCTTTCCAGGTGTTTTTATATTGTCATATATGTATAATCCTTTGCTGTTATATGTGTTACATCTTCTTGTAATAAACGTGTTTTCTATTTTTCAATAATTTTCACTCTATTTTGGGGTTATTAAATTCACGCCTTTAAAGTCCAACCCATAGGGGATTTTCCCTTCAGTTCTTTTATTATAGGATGTGGCGTAAACTGTAAAATATTTCCCCCTTGAGTAGGATATACTCCTGTGTGCTCTTTTGCCTAGCCTACATTTTTTGACTCACCTGAAACTAGCGCATTACTCTTTGGGCAACAGAGCTGGTAAATTTCTAGCCCAAAGACTTAAAAAATGACAATCCCAGATGAAAATCTCACATCTAATCCATCCCACAACCAAGAGTAAAATTAGGAATCCTAACGATATTGCTAATTCCTTTGCCGATTACTATCACTCATTATACAACTTGTCCGAGGACCATACAACACCACAACCCACAGATAGTGCTATCGATGACTTCCTAATTAATCTCAATTTACCCGCTCTCTCAGCCTCACAAATGACCTCCCTAAATGTGCCAATCGTGGTGTCTGAGCTCCATAAAGCAATAAGATCTCTCCCTAATGGAAAATCCCCAGGACCAGATGGCCTTATAAATGTAATTATTAAAAGCTTTCTACAAAACCTTATCCCATTACTTATACCAATGTACTCAGCTGCAATGCACTCTGCTAAATTCCCCTCTAAAATGCTACAAGCTTATATGGTTACAATTCCAAAACCTGGGAAAGAACCCACATCCCCACTAACTTTAGACCCATCTCACTACTAAACACAGATATAAAGATATACGCTAAAATACTAGCTCTTAGACTTCTCCCCATTTTACCAACCCTGATCAATTCAGATCAAACAGGATTCACCTCAGGCAGACAAGCATCTGATGCCACAAGGCGTATTATCAATATTATGCACTATTCTAAAATCTGTCAGACCCCTTTACTACTCCTTTCTTTGGATGCAGAGAAGGTGTTCGACAATGTACATTGGGAATACATGACTAAAGCACTCCAAATATTCGGATTCTAAGGCCCAATCCTCTCTGCTATCCTGGCCTTATATTCTACCCCATGTGCTCAGGTATATACCTCCAATACTCTCTCACGATCATTTCCTATAACCAATGGGACAAGACAGGGATGCCCCCTTTACCCTCCATATTCAATCTCCTTATGGAACCCCTAGCAGAAACGATAAGATCCCATCCCAACATAACAGGCCTAACTTTTTTTAAAAGAACCCATACTATAAGCCTTTTTGCGGATGATGTAATCCTCTGCCTAACTGATCCATCCACTTCCTTGCCCGCCACCCACACTGTACTCTCTACTTTCAGGGACATCTCTTACTATAAGATACATTTTTCCAAATCACTTATCCTCCCCTTAACTTACACCCCTCCCTCATAACTATGCTACAAGCATCTTTTCCTTACGCATTGAATTACTCTAATATCCCATATCCTCACAGCAGACCCTGCAAATCGACTATTTGCTAACTGACTTCCTCTAATATATAAATTATCAAAAGAAACCAAATGACTAGCCACAGTAGAATTTTCCTGGTCCGGACGCCTAGCTCCCTTTAAGGCCCCTTTCACACGAGGCGGACTCCGCTTCCACTGAGTCCGCCTCTGTCCGCCAGCTCAGCGGGAGATCTCTCCGTTGATGTCCGCTGAGCCGAGGGATATCACGGATCCCTCTCTGCTCACTGAGTGGGGAGGGGCTTGTCTCTCCTGAGAGATCGGATGAAAACAGACAGCATGTACGTTTTCATCAGATCTCACCCGATACGATCCGCCAGCGACGGATCCGGACGTAGGGCCATCCGTCTGCTTTTGGCGGATCGGACCGGGTCGAATGTCAGCAGACATGTCTCGCTGACATCTGTCACTCCATAGACCAGCATGGAGCGCCCGTTCAGGTCCACCGTCAAAACTGACAGGTGGACCTGAACGGTCCTTCAGTGTGAAAGGGGCCTAAGATGCTATGCCTCCCTCAAATTTTTTACATATTCTGCACCTTACCCACCCCCCTAAACCTAGTCACATTAGAGACCTCCAGAATATCCTCAAGCAGTTTCTCCTGAAATACAAACGCCCTAGAAGCTCTAAGGCCCTTCTCACCAAGCATAGAATTGCAGGAGGGATGGGAGATATTGCTCAGGATTATTTTTATGCATCAATGCTCACAAAACTTAAACAATGGATCTCTCCTTCTCCTGACATTCTCTGGTGAGAAATAGAAGCATCCATTAGCCCATATCCAGAGCTTCTCTCCCTACTAATGACAGATATTCTAAAACCCTACCCTATACACCAACTCCCACCGACAATACAAGCCTCAATCTTAGCTTGGAGGGCATTAAGAGCAATTAAATGCACTGCCTCTACACTAACCAACATCCCTCTTTCCATTAGCATACTAGAACATGTAATTCCAAACATTTCCTGTACAAATTGGCACAATAAAGGTATTGTTTTAAATAAAGATATTCAAGATAAAGATAGAACCAAACCATTTGAAGACCTGGTCAAAGCATTTAACCTCCCTCCCTCTGACTACTACCTATACCTCCAAATATCTCCCTTCCTCAAAACCTCTCAGAGCTTTGAATTTTCTATACACTCCAAGGCCTGGACTTCCCTTAAATCCCTTAAATTCCTAAAGGCATTTCTATATTTTAAAATGTATTCCAGGATAAACTTCCTTACATCAAATCGTCCCCCTACCAAAAAATGGGAACGGTACATTCATAAATCTTACCTTCTCACCTAATGGTCTCTAGAATTTAAATCCATCTACAAAGCCTCACATTGTGTTAATCATTGGGAACTATCCCAAAAGATTGCATTACGATGGTACCTTACCCCTCATCGTATCCCTAAATTTTCCCCAAATTCTTCCCCATTGTGTTGGAGGGGATGTGGGGAAAATGGCCATCTCTTGCACATATTCTGGAAGTGCAAACACCTAACTAGCTTCTGGCGAAACATCTTTACGTTTATTTCTGCTATCACAGGTATAATTACATCTCCTGACCCAGCATTTGCAATCCTTAACCTCGGCATTGATAAATTCCCCCCCTTCTGCCATACTGGTCACCCATATATTGCTGGCAGCCAGACTACTTATAACAAGAAGATGGAAATCAGATTTAGCACCAAATATCTCAGAAGCTCTTGAGATCATGAAATTACACTACAGATATGAGACTATGCTAGCTAACAACCAAGGAACTAGAACAACATGTGAACAACAATGGAAAATATGGTCTGATTGGACCATAGTGAGCTAATTATACTTTTTTCCTATCAGTTCACCCAAACCTATATTAAGTTGAATAATAAACCTTACCATGTAGTTTTCAGTTTAATGATAACTGTATCTTTGTTGTGCTTTTTTGCTTTGTTTATTTGTTTCTATTATGCTTACTTGTATTTGTACCCACCAGGTACCCTAGTACCTTGTATTTACCACATCTTTTCTCTTACAAAACCAATAAAAAATGAATGAGAAAAAAAAGGAGACCACAAACCTTTTGAGCCTGGTGAAGAACCTTCTGGAAGCCAGGGAATGTCATGATGAATCACTGGATCCTCCGGTTGAGGATATATGCCAGAAAAGGTACATGTGGTGAGGTGTAGCCAGCAGATTAGTGCTATTTTCACACACTACCCCTGGTGTGGGGTCAGCCACCTCTAGCCTAAGCCTGGAAAGCTACCAGCAGCTCTGAACCAGTGTGGCTGCTGTCCCCCAGGCAACCAAGATATAGCACAGCATGACAGCATTTAGCCTGGGGCATTGTATATGCTCTAGGGGGCTTGTGGGGAAGCTGATTTACAGCAGTTTGGAGTAAGGCCAGTGAAGACGAGGGGATAGAAGTGACTGTGATGTCACCATTAGACAAGACACCACCAAAAAAGGAACACACCAGCACCACAGCTCCAGCTGTTTGCCCCTGCCCTTGCCTCATCCTGTTTCCTTTGCAATCACCAGAGGATTTATCCCACTTGCAGTGAAGGAAATGCAGCATCCAACCCTCTGCTTACTGGACCATGTTCCATTGCCATGTGTACCCTGGCATTGACAGTGTGGTCGAGCTACATAGACAAGTTACATTCCACATGTTGGTGTATGTCAGGGATGGCTTTCTGGAAAAAATGGTGGCTGGTCACCTGCCACTGTGGTAGAGCACAGGCCAGAAGGGGTTATTTGCTTGAGCTAGAATGGTACCAGCTGCAAAACCAGCAGTTATGCCAAACTAGCATTAGGACACTGGACTTGGGAGTGATTTGGGGACATTCAGCTGTGGAAGACACACTCCAGTAGCTGTGGAAGACACATCTGCCTTGGGAAGAATGCTGTTGGAGGTAACATAATGGGTGTAAGAGATTTAAGCCTTTGTATTAGGACAGGATTCTGAATCCTGTCTTAGGCTGATTTACTAAAACTGGAGACTGCAAAATCAGGTGCAGCTCTGCATAGAAACCAATCAACTTCCATTTATTTTTTCCTAAGCTTAATTGAACAAGCTGCTGACGTTAGAAGCTTGTTCAATTTCGCAGTCCCCAGCACACCCTGCCCCCAGTGACAGGGTGTGCTGGGGACTGAGAAACATTGAGCACCAGTCACTTTAAGTGTATTTTAGAGATTTTATTGCTCAACACACAAGTAGAGATGGATAAGAGCTGCAGATTCCCAAAAGCAACATTTACAGACTCCAGATCTGCATCCAGCTGGCACAGTTAAATGACCTTCAAGCTGACACCAGCAACACCAACACAGTGGATGGCACCTCCAGTTGGCTAGCAGACTTCTCTGTCATGCCTCTGTGCACCCTCCCAGACTTTAATGCCAGAGGTATTAATGACACCTATTGGCATATGGCAGAATCACCATGCTTAGGGTAGGGTGGTTACACACAGTTCAGTGCACCTATACTTCTGTGTATGATGGGATTAAAAATAAGTTTTGCACGAGTCACTTTAGTCTTTTTACCTTTGCTAAGCATAGCAGACTAGAGGGGTTTAGAGTTCAGGAAACCCCAAAATAGTAGAAAATTAGGACAGCTGTTTTGGTAGTAAAAGTGAGACCCTTTAAGAGCAGCCTAGCCAGACAGATCTATGACCTTGTGAGAGCAGCCATATTTATTCCTAAATTGAAGGCAGTGGTTCTCCCTCTAATGAAATTGTCCCTTGAGCCTCTTATAGCAGTCAGAGATACTTTAAGTGGTGGGCAATAAATTCTTCTTACAATGTCCTTAAATTAGCTTCTACCAGCTCCTCTGCACCATTTTTGCTGTATATTAACTTTTGCAGTCATATGAAAAAAAAAAACACTAAATGTTTCTTATGCGTGACCCATTCACACAGGATACCTAAAAATATTTCTTGCCTTTCTAGGTGATTGTTCGGAGCAGGTCTTGGTCATACTGCAAGCTACTCTGAACAAATTGAAATGGGAGGAAATCCAATTTGCCCCACTGACAAATAGGGACACTGGGGTTGATTCACTAAAACTGGAGAGTGCAAAATCTGGTGCAGCTGTGCATGGTAGCCAATGAGCTTCTAATGTCCGCAGCTTGTTTAATTAAGCTTAGACAAAAAAAAAATGGAAGTTGATTGGTTTCTATGCAGAACTTGCCCCCGATTTTGCACTCTCCAGTTTTAGTAAATCAACCTAAGACAGGATACAGTATCCTGTCCTAAGACAGACAGGATGCAGAATCTCAGCATCAGCATCTAGATCTGCCAGCACAGACAAGGTTAATTATGGTAAACATTAGGCTCCCAGCAGACATAAACATCAGTTTTGGACTTTTCAGGAGAGAGTAAGTAAAATGTAATCAGCAAATTCTTTATTTTTTTTTTTCAAGTTATGCTATGTTAATGAGAACAAATAACAAATATATCAATGGCTCAGTGTTTGTTCTTCTCAATCTAATTACCAAAACCTCCTTCTCTGTAATAGGCAGAATCAATTAACAAGCTGAGTTTGGGGGAGAACAGCAGACCTATGAAAAAGTTAAATGGATGCAGTACACCTTTGAATGAACAAGATCAGTGTGCACTTGTAACCTTTTTTAGATGTAGTCCACCACACAGTAATGTAGTGCAATAAAGTACAGTATAGCACTCTATAGCAACTAACATTAGTATATTCCAACACACATTAACAAATGGCTGCTGGGAACCCATCCTTTTATTGAGAGGGGACAGGCACATAATAATGCCCTTATTATTGGCCTTTTTGAATCAGCTGACCTAAGTTCAAAGCCATGCAGTGCATTATGGTTACAAAGAATTCACTCATTATAAATTAACAAGGACCGCAAACCTAGAACATGCATAGTTCTCCTCGAACCCATGATAGCGGTAAACCTGAACCTCATTCCTAATCATCATTAATTTGATATAGATTTTAGTTATGTGACTGTGTTACTAAAAAATCGCAAAGCCAAGGATGTAATAGGGTAAAATGTATCTGAAAACAGAATTGGTAAATGTGGAAATAAATAGAGTAACTGCCTGGCCCATTAAAATCATAACTATGTGTACTGGCATTTAGAATGTTTTGTTGGGCTTTTCCTCCACAGATTCACTGAACATTATAGTTTTTATTTTTTATTTAATGTCCTAAAGATTTTCTAAAGCATATCTATTATTCTGCTGGCAAACAGTGCCTCATTAAGGGGACATACTGAATATATTGAAACAGGAATTTGTTGTATGTAACATGAAGACACATATTAGACTAATCGAAAGGAAGAAAATTAAACCTATAGCAATTACAGCTGAAATTCTAGTTTAATGCATGTACCTAGAGGACTTTCAAAGTGTTGGCTTTGCAAAATAGCAATGAATAGGGATAATATGAAATCATTATGACCAAGCAGCAAAATAAAATATTATCTAGGTGTAGAATTTTATTACATTACATAATCTTTTCTATGAATCTTTTATATGAAAATATAATCTCTTCCTGTTTTGCATACACCTGAATGTAATCTGTCTGATATTTATAAATGTCTAATTATACATTTTCTAAATGGACATAAAAATGCTTTATATTTTGGGGAAGCTTAAATAGGACTCTTAGGATTCATAGCATAGCCAGAATATACAATTTCTTTGGATTTATATTTACTTAATCTATACATACAATTGCATATGCATTAGAACTTGGTATTTGGTGCCATGCGCCTCCTTTCCCTTATAAAAAGAAAAAACATTGACAGAGCTCTACATCCACACTCATTAAACCTGTCAATGCAATCTGTTTTTGTAGCTTTGCAAATAAAAACACTGTTTAAAAATATAAAAAATAAAATGAAGGAAATATTCCTGTAAGCTATAGTTACATCAAAGTATCTCTCACTGTGACCTTTTAGGAAAGCTAAATGCTCAAAATCCGGCCAGAATGCACTTTAGTTCAGTTCACAATGTGAATCCTTGCAGGATTTTTAACACTGAGCTTTCCCAGGAGGTGGCAGTCATGTACAGTGATGTCACTGGCACGTAGATGTTGCTGGTTGTTTTCTTGTTTTTTTTTTTAAGGTTTGGCAAGTAGAGTGGTAGGGAATAACTGAACCCTGATTTTTTTTTTTTTTTATCAATATTTTTTATTGAAATTTTAACAATACATAAAATGTAAAAGAAAAAAAAAAACAAAAGGAATAAGAGAAGTTCAAACAGAATGTGTTCAATATACACAGTAAGGTTTCACACAATGGATTCAAATGTATGCAAAGTCTACATTTACTGATGTATAGGGGGGTTACTAATGCGCAAACCAAATGATAAATCTAACTGCTAATAGTATATCTAACAAACTAATAGTACAGCTGCCAACAGAAAAAAAGTGCTCACACACTCCAGATAATATGTAGTAAATAAATACTGTGGCGCCTAACTAAAATATGCAAAAAAGTAGGTAAAGAACTGCTAATGATGCCAATCCATATGGAATCTTGATCCCCAAAGTTTATGCAAATATCAATACATACTAAGCATAATAATGTAAAAAACATCAAGTGAATAATAATTCTAAAAAAGTATACTATATATGTGAAAAAAATTACTGTGCAAACATATGCAATAAATTACTGTGCAAAAGAATATGCAATAAAGATAAATCCTGTGCAAAATATCCCACAAATATTAACGCGCAAACAGCAATAGTGAATATGTGCAAAATAGCAATATAAGAATAAAGGTTTTCCAGTCCAAATAAATGAAACAAAAGTCTCTTGATAAAAGTGCAGTACATTTCCAAACAGTGATCAATCACAACATGCAGGCTGTCCCATCCAGTACTAAAGTGCATGTGCAGCAGTGTAACAAACTTCCCCCAGCCTCTCACCTCATAGATTAAATATATGAGCCACACACAAGTACTCCACACTGGTTAACTCGATCCCCCGGGGACTCTGGAACACTCAGGATCTCAGGATGATCACATGCAGCCATATGTAAAAATAAGGGGAGGGCTCCATAGTCCAGTATCTTAAAACAATTTTAATAAAATTTCCAAGTAGCACTTACAATTAAAAAATGAAGATGCAGCAGATACATAAACAGAAGTGACGTCACCATGTTTTCCCTCTTTTCCCTACATTTACTGATGTTTTATCATATGTTGGTGGTAAATGCTTGTGTAGTGAAAATGTTGTTGGATTTACGTTCTGCAAACATAAGTCCAATCAATAGAAGATTCCCATTGGATTTTAAATTATTTTCATGAATGAAACCCAGAGAGAGGGAGAGGGAGGGTAAACAGTGTACAACTGGAGCAGTGTACAGTAAGGTAAGACAAATGTACTATTAATAGTGACCTCTCAGGATGGAGACATGAGAGTAGCTGTTCCTGACCTGCCTTGGAGGGGGCTCTGGAGCTGTCATGTTTATCCTTGGCTCAGTAAATGGCAGATCAGTAACAGCAAACAATCATGTGCATATCAGGTGTCCCAAACCCTAATGTCTTTATACCTGTATATAGGTAATACATATATCCAATAATATCTAATGTATATTCTTATTCTGAGTCAGTGAGTCACCAAGTAAGGATAAAGATGACATTCCCAGAATATGCACCTTCAAACAAAAGTCAGCAGTATGAGCTGTTATGTATGTATCCTGACAGTTTTCTTCTAAAGTGGATACAAACCCCAACTGGATGACATTTATATAGTAAAAAGCCCTGTATATCATAAGCAGTTGCCATGTTTTGCTTTCTTTCATAAAATACACATTTTTTCACCTCTTCCATCACTCTTCTCCAACCACCTGCTATTTTCATGCACTTCCCTCATTGGCTGTTGCACAATGTAGTTCATGACATTTTTCTGATGAGTTACCATGGCACTACTTGGTCAGCACGGTCACTTGTAGGCTCCAAAAGTAGAAAGTGACATGGTAAAAATGCTGAAGAGACCACGATGAACAGTTGACACTGGGGATGTGGATAAAATTAATAAATGCTGATGTGCTGATGTATAAAATGACTTATGAAGCTAGAGGAGCTCCCAAGAAGTTTAGGAAGGTATGATTTAGATGAGTTGACTCTGAAAATATGTTGGCAGAAGAGGGATGATAGACCATTAGATTGTCTAGGACTACCCTCACTTTTTGGAACTATGACAGAGGGATGATACTGAGTGCACTCCATTTAATGTGGAAATAGGTGGGTTTTTGTATCCTACCGAGCATAACACTGAAAAGCAGACATCTTTTGGGGAGGGAGTTGTTTTCATGGGGTTATTCAATTGGTTTTCGGTTTTAGTTTAATTTTGTTTGTTAAAAAAGAAAATGCACATATACTTCAGTGTATGATAGGGGTGAAGTCATGACTAGCTCAGACACGAGAACATTGATATGTACAATCCTTAGTATTCATAATGAATGTTGGTTCCCTCACTGATCTGGATGTAACCCTTGTCTGATGTACTGTTTGAATAATACTCATGTGCACAATAAAAATCTTTAAAAAAAAAAAAAAATGCAGAAGACAGTTGCCACTCCAAAGAGGAAGTGCACAAGGTGCTCATGACAGGGTTAACAGGAATGTTTTAATGAAAGCTGTAGATTTTAAAAGATTGTGAACAACCATTGAAATTACATTAACTTGTTAAAGCTTATTTGAGATTGTAGTGATTGGATTTGGATCTACTGTAACTTAGCTCTTTTGTGATTTCCTCCCCCTAGTGGCCTGAAGTGATGCTACACCAGTTGGAATTGACTTCTGTTCCAAACATATCTATGGGCAGAGTCTATGGGAATACAAAACTTGCTTGCAGCAGGTCGGAAAAAGGTCCACTGCAAGTCGAACGAACATGTTAATGATTTTTGAATGATCTATGAAGCATCTCAAACTGATGTCAAACTCATGCCATCAAAACAAATCCAAAGGTCATTGACACACAGCCAAAAGGAAATCTATCATGAAAGACACTTGGGGGTTGATTTACTAAAACTGGAGAGTGCAAAATCTTGTGTAGATCTACATAGAAACCAATCCGCTTCTAGTTTTTTTGGTCAAAGTTTAATTGTACTAGCTGAAGTTAGACACTGATTGGTTACCATGCACAGCTGCACCAGATTTTGCACTCTACAGGTTTAGTAAATTAACCCCAAAGAAACTATCTTTACTGAATGCCCATTGTGATAATACAACCTGCCTGCCTGTCATGCTCACACACGTCCCTGACTAAAAACAAGTACACAGATAAAGACTTCTAACCTTTCTCTGACTTTTTTGTTGTTGTTCTGGTTCAACAATTCATAGAGGATTAAGGTAAAATGACCAGGTAACTAACATGTTCCAAAGAAAAACAGAAATGGTGGCCCCATATTTTTGTAATAACAGGGTCTTTTTAAATTCCCTAATACTAAATCTATACTAAAATACATTAATGTAAAATATTAATTCAGTAGATCATCCCTTTAGTGTTCAAACAAAACATATGTATCATTTTACATTTATGTCATAGAGTGTTTACAGAAATGAAAAATGTCTTTAAATAGGGTTGGCAATAAACATTGGCAAAATGTAATCTTATTTAGTGTTATGTGTAAATGTACCTGGCATTACATAACAGACTTCTTCACTAATGTGTGAGTAGGAAATCTATTTTTAACCTTGTCCCATGTTGAAGTTGTGAAACATCTTTTTATGCCTGACACAACATGTTGATGTCAGAATTGGCATCTGTACATTATATGGAACAAGCAAATATGTGCCTATTCATGAACAAGGACATCTGCATGGATGTGTCTCTTTTGAACTGATTTACTTTGAAAAGTTTAGAACATTTTCACATTGCAAACAATTTTTGGGTTCAGTTCAAGGTGGGTTCGGTGAACTTTTCTGGGACCAAATCCGAACGCTGTTGTGGTCAATGGGAGCTAAATCTTAGAAATCAATAATAGCTATTTTCTAGCCTAATAGGCTAGTGATTGTCAAACAAATACTGTGGGGGCGAGCTCTACCCTGAAGACATGCACTAAAAAATTCAAAGTGGGTCTTTTGTTAGTGTTGTTATTTTCAAATACATTAGACAACATGCCTAGGATATGCTTTAAAAAAAAGCAAAAAGAAAATATCAGCGGCTGCTGGGAGTTTCCGCGAAGACTTCGTTCACCTGCACTAAAGACTGAATTGTGTTAAAATTTCCTCTAAAAGTCTGGATTATGGTAATTTTTAGAACATCAACATGCTAAAGAGATTGTTGTATACAAAGTTTATTTATTTAGTTATTGAACATTTTATTGTATGAAGTGTACATTTTTAATTGTTATACATAAAGTGAAATAAAGAGATGAAAAAGTATTGGGAAGAAGAACACTGGGAACAGGGTTACATTCACACAGAGGAGCCTTTCCAGGTGGAAACCAAACGGCGGTCGTCTTACTTCATAGATTTTAATCTGGACTCTAAAGTGGATAACTCAGCTGCATCCAAGTTGGATTGGTTTATATTTCCTAAAGTACTGTCGCTACTACATTGGTTTTAATTCAGATTTCCTTGGGTCATTGTACCCCCTCTGCGATTGTGGGGGGTGTGGGGGCTTGGCATAGACCCCTGGGTACCCTCTATATTTCCTATCTGTGACCTGTGTTTCCTCCAACTGTGGGTTTCATCTGGGTTGGAATTCTTGGAGCTTTGTTGTACTGTTGCATTTTAATATCTCCCAAAGAAGCCAAACTTGGCAAAACATGTAGAGGATATAAGTGCATTTGGAACCCAGTACAATGCAACAATAACCACTGTCCAACTATATATATATATATATATATATATATTCGCAATATGTATGTGTTTATGAATTTTAACTTTTTTATAAATAAACTGTATATGTTTTAAACTTACTTTTTTGGTGTACTTATCTGGCACTCATAAAATCCCATTTCTTTTTTGCCTTTAAAAATATGTATCTATAGAGGGATGAGGTGCTGTTAAAGTTATATACTGTTGTGCTAATTCGTTTACATACCCTGGCAGAATTTATGATTTCTTGGCCATTTTTCAGAGAATATGAATGATAACACAAAAACTTTTCTTTCACTCATGGTTAGTGTTTGGCTGAAGCTATTTATAATCAATCAACTGTGTTTACTCTTTTTAAATCATAATGACAACACAAACTACCCAAATGACCCTGGTCAAAAGTTTACATACCCCAGTTCTTAATACCATGTATTGCCCCCTTTAACATCAATAACTGTTTGAAGTCTTTTGTGGTATTTGTGGATGAGGCTCTTTATCTTCTCAGATGGTAAAGCTGCCAATTCCTCTTGGCAAAAAGCCTCCAGTTCCTGTAAATTCTTGGGCTGTCTTGCATGAACTGCACGTTTGAGATCTCCCCAGAGTGGCTCCAGTGGCGTCACTAGGGTTGGTTTCACCCGGTGCGAAGAAAAATGGTGTCACCCCCCCACCAACTATAGTCCCCCCTCGGTACAGACCCCCTCCACTAACTACAGACCCCCCTCCCGCAGTATAGATCCCACTCCCTCAGTGCAGACCCCCCACTAAGTACAGACCACCCTCCATCAATATAGACCCCCCTCCCTCAGTATAAACCTCCCCCTCAGTGCAGACCCCTCCATCAGTACAGACACCCCCACCTCAGTGCAGACCCCCATCGATACAGACACCCCCACCTCAGTGCAGACCCCATTCTATCAGCACAGACACCCCCACCTCAGTGCAGACTCCCCCATCAGTACAGACACCCCCACCTCAGTGCAGACCCCCAGCATTACAGACACCCCTCAGTGCAGACCCCCAAGTGCAAACCCCCCTCAGTAGAGACACCCCCCCCTCAGTGCAGACCCCCCTCAGTGCAGACCCGCCTCAGTACAGACACCCCCCCAGTGCAGACCCCCCCCTCAGTGCAGACCCCCCCAGCAGTACAGACACCCCCCAGTGCAGACCCACCCTCAGTACAGACACCCCCCTTAGTGCAGACCCCCCAGCAGTACAGACACCCCCCAGTGCAGACTCCCCTCAGTACAGACACCCCCAGTGCAGACACCCCCCAGTGCAGACCCACCCTCAGTACAGACACCCCCCTTAGTGCAGACCCCCCAGCAGTACAGACACCCCCCAGTGCAGACCCCCCTCAGTACAGATACCCCCCTCAGTACAGACAACCCCAGTGCAGACACCCCCAGTGCAGACCCCCCTCAATACAGATACCCACTGGGTGCAGACACCCCCAGTGCAGACACCCCCCAATACAGACACCCCCAGCAGTACAGACACCCCCTCAGTACAGACCCCCCTCAGTACAGACACCCCCAGTGCAGACACCCCCCATTGCAGACCCACCCTCAGTACAGACACCCCCCTTAGTGCAGACCCCCCAGCAGTACAGACACCACCCAGTGCAGATCCCCCTCAGTACAGACACCCCCCTCAGTACAGACAACCCCAGAGCAGACACCCCCAGTGCAGACCCCCCTCAGTACAGATACCACCCTGGGTGCAGACACCCCCAGTGCAGACACCCCCAAATACAGACACCCCCAGCAGTACAGACACCCCCCTCAGTGCAGGCCCCCCTCAGTACAGACACCCCCCTCCGTGCAGACCCCTCCAGTGCAGACACCCCCTCAGTGCAAACCACCAGTACAGACACCCCCCCTCAGTGCAGACCCCCCTAGCAGTACAGATACCCCCCCTCAGTGCAGACCCCCCAGCAGTACAGACACCCCCTCCCCTCAGTGCAGAACCCCCCATCAGTATAGATGCCCCCCTTACAGACCTCAGAACAGCAGATACACACATCGGTGTGTGTCCCTCGAGCTCGGGCTCCTCCTCCTATGTGGATGTAAACAGAGAGGAGGGGGAGGTGGCTTCGTTCCGCTCCGCTGAGGGACACAGCCGCGGCACGAGACACAGGGCAGCGGGTGGTGTTAGCGGTGTCGCTACCCACGGGTGTCACCCCTCTGGCGGGTCTAACCCGGGTGCGGGCCGCACCCCCCGCTCCCGCCTAGCAACGCCACTGAGTAGCTCAATGATATTGAGGTCAGGAGACTGAGATGGCCACTCCAGAACCTTCACTTTATTCTGCTGTAGCCAATGACAGGTCGACTTGGCCTTGTGTTTTGGATCATTGTCATGTTGGAATGTCCAAGTACGTCCCATGCGCAGCTTCCTGGCTGATGAATGCAAATGTTCCTCCAGTATTTTTTGATAACATACTGCATTCATCTTGCCATTCATTTTGACCAAATTTCCTGTGCCTTTGTAGTTCACACATCCCCAAAACATCAGCGATTCACCTCCGTGTTTCACAGTAGGAATAGTGTACCTTTCATCATAGGCCTTGTTGACTCTTCTCCAAAGGTAGTGTTTATGGTTGTGGTCTTATTACTCCAAATGACTTTCTGCCAGAAGGTTTGAGGCTTGTCTCTGTGCTGTTTGGCGTATTGTAAGCGGGATACTTAGTGGCATTTGCGTAGAAATGGCTTTCTTCTGGCGACTCAACCATGCAGCCCATCTTTCTTCAAGTGCCTTCTTATTGTGCATCTTTAAACAGCCACACCACATGTTTTCAGAGAGTCCTGTATTTCACCTGAAGTTATTAGTGTTTTTTTTTTTTTTTGCATCCCGAACAATTTTCCTGCCAGTTGTGGCTGAAATTTTAGTTGGTCTACCTGCCCGTGGTTTGGTTTCAGCAGAACCCCTAATTTTCCACTTCTTGATTAGAGTTTGAACACTGCTGCTTGGCATTCTCAATTCTATGAATATATTTTTATATCCCTTTCCTATTTTATACAGTTCAGCTACCTTTTCCCACAGATCCTTTGACTCTGAATCCAGAAACTTCAGTGCAGCACTGGATGAAAGATGCAAGGGTCTGTAAGGAGTCAAGAAACGTATTGACCTTTTATATACACACACTAATTACAAGCAAACAGATCACAGGTGAGGATGGTTACCTTTAATAGCCATTCAAACCCCCTTTGTGTCAACTTGTGTGCATGTTATCAGGCCAAACCAGGGTGTGTAAACTTTTGATCAGGGCATAAGTCTGCCTTAATGTGCAAAAATGCCAAGGTTACTTTCAAACTATGGCAAGAGATGTTGCGGGCCCCAAAATTTTAGTGCAGTTTAGTTGCACACAAAATAAAATTAGGTAAAGCAATTTAATTATTTTGTACACTCATCTACACTGCTGTGTTAAGACTTTTTTTTTAATTCATTTACTGAAATAGTACAGAATCTTCACGCTGCAAAATATACATTCATGTAACTTAGTGACTAAGGTGCAGCTAGTCAATTATAAAAATATATATGGTAGGAATATACAGACTTGACTAAAGGTGGAGCTAAAGTGAAAAAAAAATGCAAACAGGTAGGCATTGTGTTTAGAATCTACACTGAGCTGTGCATACACAGCTCAGTTTACATTCTCTTCAAGCCTCGATTTCAGAATAAATTTATTCCCATGCACCAGAGTTTCATCATTTTCTGAATGGGCAATCAAGACATCTGCGAATCCAAGAAGGTATCAGCCTTGGTGGGGGAATGAGGGAGGTATTTGCAAACTTTAGTTCCACTTTAATTAAATGAAGGTGTCGCTGTCATCAGGTGTCATCTGTAGTACCTCTGTTACTATCACTATGCTTATTCCTTCTAGTAGGGCACACAGGTTTGACTGAAGGCCCATTAGGATGGACCAGGAGACAATAGATACATGACTACTTTTGATTTTGGATTTCTCTAGGAGACTGATACTTTTGCATCACTATGTGTGAAGAAGCAAGGGATCAGCAAGGGAATGAGGGCAGGTATTTGCAGACTGTTTAATTAAACATGGTGCCACCATCATCAGGTTTCACCTGTATACCCTATCTGTTATTATGACACAGTTTGTTTTTGGGCCGTCTTCCCTCCATACTCATTTCTTCCAACCAGCCTCAGAGGCCTGCACAAATGCTTTTTAGGATGGGATGGGAGACAATAGATGTATGAGTACTTTTGATATTGAATTTTTCTAGAAGACTAATATACTTTTGCATCAGTGTGTCTGAAGAAGTAATCTTGATCTGTGAAACAATTTCTACCATCTGGGGAAAAATTCCTCCTCCTTTGTCTACCATTGTGCACAATATAACGATCGGTAAAGCTCAACAGGGATTATCGATTTGTGATTAAGTAAAGAAGAGGTTTTACCATATGTGACCTGGACTTACATTCATGTCCGACCCATGTGATCTCTTTTTGGTTATGAAATATTTTTATGTGCCATGATTTTGTTTTATCATTTATGAAAATAAACATGGAACTAAGATTCTTTTTTATTTTAATTTGTTTATTATATTTGCACCAATGTGTAATTCATTCACACTGAATACCCTGTCATGTTTAATAGCAAAATGTTTACTTGCACATAATTGGATAATTGAAGTGAACATACACTGACTTTATTTGCTAAGTTAACATTCACTATGATGAATACCTATTTTTTTTCTTTAAACTTATTCATTTGTATTCACATTTATATTATAGTTTTGAGCAAAAAATCTGTATCTATTGCATTGCAATGTCTATAATCCATCATTTCCACAAGAATACATTTTACATTTAACAACTGGAAGGACTATGACTAAGCTGAATATTCCTTTTGCTAGTATATTTCAATACAAATATTAAAGATTAGAAATGTACACTCTTAATTGAAAAGCAGGAAGTGATTTAGAATGCTTGTTATAAAACATTCATATGGCCTTTTATACCTTTCTGCTGGGCTAACTAAAAGGAATGTCATTTGGCCCCACAGTTGGGTGCTCAGTAGATGTTTTTACATTATTTAACATTCTGGAAAGACACATTTAATCTTTCGCATTAAAAATAAACACACATTTGACTTTTAAAACATACCGTAACACTATCACACATTTTAAATTACAAAATGTTAGTCGTAATTAAGGTTTACCAGAGATAGCTCTAAATTACTTATAATTATATGTGTTGTGTCTGAATGTGTTTTCAATGTAAATATCCCTGCACTAAACAACCTACCTTGTTTTAAAGGGTGATGCTCATAAACCTGCAATAGGGATGGATGACTAATTTAGTAGATGTGTTTAAACAAAATTTAAAACATTGTGCTGATTTGTGAAAAGTTATGCCATGAAAATGAAACAAATAAAATGTTTAATTTTTAAAGTTTAACTTGATTGGAATTTAATCAATTAATGCCTCTTCATACTTCATCCCCAAACTGTAAAGGTACCCATGGACATGAGATGCCTTGTACATTTAACCACTTCAGCCCCGGACCAATTGGCAGCCAAAGGACCAGGCCCCTTTTTGCAATTCGGCACTGCGTCGCTTTAACTAACAATTGCGCGGTCATGCGACGTGGCTCCAAAACAAAATTGGCGTCCTTTTTTTCCCACAAATAGAGCTTTCTTTTGGTGGTATTTGATCGCCCCTGCGGTTTTTATTTTTTGCGCTATAAACAAAAATAGAGTGACAATTTTGAAAAAAATGCAATATTTTTTACTTTTTGCTATAATAAATATCCCCAAAAAATATATCAAAAAACATTTTTTTTCCTCAGTTTAGGCTGATACGTATTCTTCTACATATTTTTGGTAAAAAAAATCGCAATTAGCGATTATTGATTAGTTTGCGCAAAAGTTATAGCGTTTACAAAATAGGGGATAGTTTTATAGCATTTTTATTAATATTTTTTTTTTTTATTAGTAATGGCGGCGATCAGCGATTTTTATTGTGACTGCGACATTATGGCGGACACATCGGACATTTTTGACACATTTTTGGGACATTTGTCATTTATATAGAAATCAGTGCTATTTAAATAGCACTGATTCCTATGTAAATGACAGTTGTAGTTAGGGGGTTAACCACTAGGGGGCGGGGAGGAGTCAGTGTGACGTGTTCTGTTTTTTTTTACAGTAGGGGGGCGTGGCTGTACGTCTGACGTCATTGATCGGCGTTCCCGATGACAGGGAACCGCCGATCACTGACAGTCAGTGTAGGAAGCGCGGGGAGAGGTTTGTTTACATAGACCTCTCCCCGTTCTTCAGCTCCGTAACCCGAGCGCGCGCGCCCCCCGGGCAGGCAAATTAAAGGGGACGTACAGGTACGTGCTTTTGCCTGCCCGTGCCATTCTGTTGACGTATATCTACAGGAGGCGGTTGGGAAGCGGTTAAGATAACAATGTTTATTGGTACTGTTAGTTATATCTTGGCGAATTAATAATTGGAACGAAGAAAAAAACTTGTCCAGTCACTTTTGTTTTACCTGAAATAAATTACACCATTAATATCAAAAAGTAGCTCACTTCTCTTTCCTCCTCCTTCCTATATAACATGAACACAACCATGCAGGCCATCCATGTATATCTTTTCAAATCTCAGACATGTTAAAATGGTACTAAAGTCTATTCTTAATGTATTTTTTTTAAATAACAAACATGTCATACATACCAATGGTTTTGCACAGAGCAGCCCCAATCTTTCTCTTCTCGCTTGCACTCTTGGCTCCTCTCCCCTGATAAGTGCCCCCTTAGCAAGCTGCTTGCTATGGAGCTACTCATGCATGCTTGCTCCCACTCTGTGGGGTTGATTTACTGAAGGCAGATAGACTGTGCACTTTAAATGGGGTAAGGCTTCACTTTGCAAATAGTACCCAATCATGTGCAAGGTAAATGAAAAAAACATAATTTTTGCTTGCATGTGATTGGATGACAGAAGTCAGCAGAGCTTCTCCTCATTTACTAAGCTCTGGCACAACTGCAAAGTGCACAGTCTTTTTGCCTTTAGTAAATCAACCCCTATGTGTCCATAAGACACACACAGCAGTTGCTGTTGTGTACATCGCTGGATCGCTGGATCGAGAATGAGCTCAAGAAAGTATTAGGAGGGCTGGATACTGAATGTTTTTGACCTTCATGCATAGGTAAAAACCTTCAGCCTTTAAAATCATTTTCCTCCTACATAGGTTTTACTTGTTTATAGTAAAATGTACAACCTTTGACTTTACACGTTAGTGTACCCATTTACATAAAATGCTCCGTTACAATTAAGCATATTCTGAAGCTTTGCCGTTATTTATTTTACATATATATGTAGAAACAGGAAAAAAATTAACATACAACGTGTTCAATTTGCTTTTATTAAAATGGACCTTACATGAAAATGGAAGAGCTACTTAATGCAAGCCCCCCCACCCCCTAGGTACAGTACAAGTAGCTCAAAAAGGCATTGAAAAAACGTTTGCACAAAAAACAAAAACTTACCTCAGGGCAACTTCCAAAGCTTCTAGGAATCACTATGACTCACCAATGCCTCCCAGAGAGTTGGATCGGCTGTAATGAATGAACCCAACCCATCACAAGAGAACATTTGTACAAGATTTAAAGCATTCAGGACTCCCAGGAGACATGGGTAAATTGCCCACATATCTGAGCTTAGGAAGCTGGGCCGAGGTAAGTATTGCCTTACTTTTTTTGTAAAACGTATTTTTAAATGACATTTATATTTGGGGATTGGGAGCTATGAGTAAAGTACACCATCCAATTACATCCATTGTTCACTTTAAACATTTTACTGCTGAAAATTTATGACAGAGTTATACTCCTCTTACGTACCGTATTGTTCTTAGCAACTGCACAGATGTCTTGTATTGGGTAGCTGGGTAATAGTAATGTTTAAGGTCTGTTTACGTTCACAGATATTTGAACACATTTTTTTATTATAGTGCCAAATGAAAAAGGGGATTGGAATTATGAAGATTCTGGATACTAAAACACATAATAAACATGTCATGCTCATTCTGAGCCTTTTAAAAAAAAAATGATTTTAATGCACAGTTGAATAAGCCATTTTGTTGATAAACCATTGATAACAATATTAATGGGATTTTCTACTATAAACTAAAGTTCCACATTTCCTCCCCACCCCTCACAAAGCTAAAGTAATAATAGTGCCCTCACTGAGCACCACTGTGTTATGCTCTCATCATAGTAGTTTCCTCTACAGCTTAAATGAAATGCAAGAATGCCACTTACAGGCCTATAACTGAAGATACATCAAAGTGGCAAATTAAGGTGTCTCTAGCAGTGGAAAAAATATATATAAATCATCCAATAGTTGTATCCAAACTCAAATATTTAAACCAGGTATGCTGTGCATGTTCCAATATTGTAAAAAAGATGAATCTTTTTTTTTTTTTTTGTAATCCTACCAGCAAGGTGTATCTACAAACGCTTTCTGTTCTACTGCATGCCTGAGATGGACTAAAAGCAGCCAAGATGACACACAGTGTGCTGGCATATACTGCTGAAGTTACTACAATAGTGCACATTTACTGGAAGTTCATACAAAGAGTCTTCAGAGTCTGTTCAGTTTGGGGAGAGAAAACATGTACCAAGTGGGAGAATAATAACGCAATATTTTAGACACAACACAAATGAATGCATTGGTGACACTATATAAGAGGCTACTTATTAAGACCCCAGGATGCAGCTGGAAACTGATATAGTCCACAAAATGGGTGGTTCCTTGTGGCATGGAATAATGAAATAACCAGGACAAGAAGCATTGGTAACTAGAGGAAGAAGAATACTGTACAGATTTTTTTTTTTTAAAGCTTTGCAGGTTAACATTGATGAAAAATGCATGAATCTACGGGCATAGAGCAAACAACCAAATGAAATGTGTTGTCACCGAATTAACAGTTGTTTTCCCCCAATATGCATGTTTAGATTGCAAATACTGTAGGTCAGTTAATACACATTAAAGTGTTCAGTTGACTGTTATTAAAAAGTATAAACAGCTTGTAATGACCAAACTAAATAGCCTGCTTGCCTTTCATCCAGTTTGCTGAATATAAAGCATGTTATCTAAATGTTCAATTGCAACAAAGCAACAATGGTTTATTCATATGAAGCAAATCTAATACAGCTTCAAAGAACATCAGAAAACCTTAATGTTAACCCCTGAGATCTCTTTGGTGCCTGTTCTATAGAATGTCTTCGAAAAACAAAAATACAATAAGCTTACCCTTGCTTTACTGTAGGAACATTTAAAAGAAAAGTTAAACATTGCAATGTGTTAAAGCAGTAGCAAGTTTTGGGAAATTTCAATAAACATACCCAGGCGGCTACCATGTGTGACTATCATCACGAGAAGGTGTGCTGGCGAGGCAAAGCGGCGAAGACGTTCATAGAACAGTTGTTAAGGGCCACCAACATTTCAAATAATGTTTAATAGAAAATGTATTACTGTATTTTAAATGATTGTTACTAAGGGTTCATTACAAACTTTTTTTGTGCCATCAGAGCAAGCTGGAGGACACTTTACAATAGTTCTGCAGATAAGCAGGGTTTTCCTAGAGTGCGTTTTTTTGTTTTGTGTAATTTTTTAACTTTGGAAACCTTAGGTTAAACTTTGGAAACATATGTTTTTATTTTTTGATCTAACTATGGAGTGGAAAGCACTTCATCTACAGATATGTTTTGCAGTCTAAACATAGAATTTATTATTAATTTCTTACAAAGTTAGTTTGATTATCTAACCCTTTGCAGCATTCTGCTACTGTTGATGGTGAACCTGCAGAATGAGATCACTTTTAGTACTTGATATTTACGCAACAGCACAGCTGATTTCACATCTATTGTAATCCTGTCCATAGTTCTAATATTTACAGTTCACACACTGGTTACACTTTGACTGTAAAGAAAAAGACTTAATTGAATCCTACAAATAAATGGAACTATGTATTACTTTTTTATTTATTAAAACAAATTAAAAGCTTACCACACTGTTTTATTGTTACTTTGTTACACATTTAAACACATTTTGTGATAAAAAAAAAAAAATCTATAGAAAAGTCTTCCTTCTTACATTATCTTTTTATTGTTATTTTTTTTTCTAGATATGTATATGCACGCTACATACACAAACATACATACAGTATCTCACAAAAGTGAGTACACCCCTCACATTTTTGTACATATTTTATTATATCTATTTATCTGACAACACTGAAGAAATTACACTTTGCTACAATATAAAGTACTGAGTGTACAGCTTGTATAACAGTGTAAATTTGCTGTCCTCTCAAAATAACTCAACACACAGCCACTAATGTCTAAACCGCTGGCAAGAAAAGTGAGTACACCCCTAAGTTAAGAAGGTCCAAATTGGGCCCAAAGTGTCAATATTTTCTGTGGCCACCATTATTTTCCAACACTGCCTTAACCCTCTTGGGCATGTAATTCACCAGAGCTTCACAGCTCACTGCCACTGGAGTCCTCTTCCACTCCTCCATGACGACATCACAGAGCTGGTGGATGTTAGAGGCCTTGCGCTCCTTCACCTTCCATTTGAAGATGCCCCACAGATGCTCAATAGGGTTTAGGTCTGGAGACATGCTTTAGTCAGTCCATCATCTTTACCCTCAGCTTCTTTAGCAAGGCCGGTGTGTTTGGGGTCATTATCATGTTGGAATACTGCCCTGCGGCCCAGTCTCTGAAGAGAGGGGATCATGCTTTGCTTCAGTATGTCACAGTACATGTTGGCATTCATGGTTCCCTCAATGAACTGCAGCTCCCCAGTGCCAGCAGCACTCATGCAGCCCCAGACAATGACACTCCCACCACAATGCTTGACTGAAGGCCAGACACACTTGTCTTTGTACTCCTCACCTGGTTGCCGTCACACACGCTTGACGCCATCTGAACCAAATAAGTTTATCTTGGTCTCATCAGGACATGGTCCCACCCCTTCAACCTCTGCAGTAATGCTGGCAGCACTCATATGTCTGTTTCCCAAAGACAACCACTGTATATGACGCTAAGGACGTGCACTCAACTCCTTTGGTTGACCATGGCGAGGCCTGTTCTGAGTGGAACCTGTCCTGTTAAACCGCTGTATGATCTTAGCCACCGTGCTGCAGCTCAGTTTCAGGGTCTTGGCAATCTTCTTATAGCCTAGGCCATCTTTATGTAGTGCAACAATTCTTTTTTTCCGATACTCAGAGAGTTCTTTGCCATGAGGTCCCATGTTGAACTTCCAGTGACCAGTATGAGAGAGTGAGAGCGATAACACCAAATTTAACACACCAGCTCCCCATTCACACATGAGACTAATGAGTCACATGACACCGGGGAGGGAAAATGGCTTTTGTCCCAATTTGGACATTTTCACTGGGTTTTTCACGGGGTGTACTCACTTTTGTTGCCAGTGGTTTACAGTTATTTTGAGGGGGCGGCAAATGTACACTGTTATACAAGCTTTACACTTTCTTCAGTGCTGTCACATGAAAAGATATAATAAAATATTTACAAAAATGTGAGGGGTGTACTCCCTTTTGTGAGATACTGTACATACATGCATGCTTGATCACAGTTTTTTTACTGCTGATATTACATTATAACATATGTGTTTTCTCCTGTTTACATATTAGCTTAACAAAAAGCAACACATTTTCCCATCTAATGATTTGTTTTCAATTACCTAACCATCTACAATGGCAACATTTCTATGTACATCTAATGGAAAATAAATAGCACTGAAGTGGAATGTGATTTTAGTTTTTTGTATATAAGCTATCGATGGAGGACTGGTTACTCTAGACCATAATTTTGACTGTATGATTGGAAAAACTCATTTTTTTCAGCCATTTATATTTTGGTGCTAGCGTGAAAAAAGTAGATAGCCCTCTCTACATACACATCTGTGTGCATTTTAATTAGATACTTTATCCTACCCTTGCTTGAAAAGAAGAGAGCTTAAAGTGTAATTATCTAAGCACCAAAGAAGAGGAATTTTGAGATTTGGAGGTGGCTGAGAGAAATGGAAGGCATTTTTGAGTTGAGAATACATACTTGAATATAATAAGTATATTAAGTGACACTTTAACCAGTCTATTAACTCAAATGACTAGTATTATAGCTGTTCACATGTGCCATACCATTGCAACTGCAGATCTAAATTGAGGCTAAAATGGCTCTGTTTCACAGGTAGGGGAAGTTGCAGCATGGAGAAGTTTCTGAAGTGAGCAAATAAATCTTTTATTTTTGAACAACAAAGGCCATCTAGCAAGAATAGAAATACCGATTTTTGTGCTATTACTATTATTATAAGGACAGGAGGGCTTGGTTCCACTTTATGACAAATCAATTTTTTCCTAAATTACAAGAAAAATAACAACTTAAAAATATATTACTATATTACATCTTTTAAGCAAACCAATAATGAAGACTACTGTGTATATAGGCGGCTATCAATGCCCTACCATTCTTCAAGTGCTACTTGTATGGCTGTAATACAGATCCAATGGTCTGGTACTAGCAGAATATAAGCTCTGTCATTACTCCATTTTCCAAATCCCATTTTTACACGCTTTTACAAAAAAAGGTAAATGTAGGGGAAATGAGTGAGAATCAAATAAGAGGCAAGGGTTAATAAGGAGTACCAATGTGTGA
Source organism: Lithobates sylvaticus (assembly GCA_028564925.1). Lineage (NCBI taxonomy): Eukaryota > Metazoa > Chordata > Amphibia > Anura > Ranidae > Lithobates > Lithobates sylvaticus. The sequence goes on along the minus strand of CM053026.1, from coordinate 309,308,196 downwards.
GCCATTTTCTGCCTATTATAAGCAAGCTAGAGGCCAAGGCATTTTATCTTATTAAAATAAACATTAAGCTTTCATAGATATTATCCTTATTGGCTAATTGAAGTGGACACCAGCTGAAGCAAAAATAAATTAGTACATCAATACCTAATTTTTTACGGGTGATAAACAAAAGTAAATTATTACTCAACCACATACAAAATCAATTCCTATTTTTTAAATACCTTTGCACATGACTGAGTGTTTAAAATAACCATGGGTTCACTTGGACAAGTCTTTGGTAATGTCAATAATATACTTACAAGTACAAATAGCGCAATAAATACATGCATGTTAAAAATATGTCAAGTTGAAATTGAAAGTTGAATTTATTTTTCTGCAGCCAAGGGATCATACACTTCATAGACTGACAATTTATAATAAGCTCATTAGTAACACATGCAGTTTCAAGATCACTGTGACTGACAAGGCAATTTAATTATTTATATAGGCATAGCTGCATGTGCAGATTTAATATCTGACAAAATCAACACACAGAAAAAATTATGTAGTAAACACACTGTATATTGTATGCATTACAAGACTGTATTTTACCAACTAACTTTTTAGCAAAAAAATAAAAATAAGTTTAGCAAATAAGACAACATAATACAAAGTAATTCTTTTGGAAGAATTCATAATTTAAAACCTACACCATTTGTCCTAAGCTGAGACAACAGCACTCTCAAAAGTTATCAAATTTCCTTCTTTTTTACTCTAAACTATGTTTTTTGTACTTCATTCAATTAAATTAATTTAATGAATACACAAATAGCCTTAGAGTATTTTAAAGAAATTTTTAGGATGCATCCTAGTTACAATACTTTACATACAGTAAGAGGCATCATTCAAATTGCTTTTATAAGAGACATATGTCGTTTAACCATTACATTATATAGATCATATATCAGATTAATTTACCTCAGAAAAAGCAAAAAACATAATCTTTCATCAATCACAGCAAAAAATTGCGCTTATTAATAGCTGAGTAAAGCAGCAATATGTTTCACTTTGAAGTTAGATACTTCCCACTTTTTTAAATTCTTTTAAGATGTATTATACTTATTTCAAATAAAAGTGGCTCAAAATACAAATAGAACACAGAATAATTACTGGTTTACATAAAGTTTGGAAATTGGGGCACTCACCAGGCTGGCTTGTTTGCTTTTCATTTCTGTATCTTTTAGATGAACAATTCACTGGCATCCAGCAGAATCCCGCTCTTTTTTTGGCAATCCGCTTATGTGATGCTGAGGTGATTTTACCAGTTTGGAAGTGTCACCTTCTGGCTTTATTTATCTGGCAGCTTACTGGGAACGTTAAAGCAGTTGTCTTTTCCACAAGTGGCAGTGATTGGCTTTGCCTGATGATTTTCTTCTGTGACATTGCTCCCTGTCGAGCTTTGATTGTGCAAATGAAGGCTAACCACTGTTTGCTTAAGCTGAATGCTGAAGTTCAAGATCCTGAAGTAATGGCATACAATAAAATATAGGGAACGTTTTGGGTTATTTTGCAATTATTGAACTACCAGGTTATTATTTTTTTTATTTTCAAAAAGCCAGCCTATAAATATGAATACTGACATTGTACTGTATGTTATAGGATTACATAATTTTATCTGTTAGAATTCCAATCTTTAATTTTTACGCCTAGTTTCACACTTGTGCGATTCGGGAACCAGCGAGATTACAGCGCCGGTTCGCGCATCGCATCTCTCCTGCAGGCAGTTCATGCTACCCTCTGTGAATGACACCCCAAGATCGGTTCACAGATTGCAGTGCAAACTGTGAACTCGCACATGAATCGGATCGCATAGGTAAGAACACCCATGCAATCCGATTTCAGTGTGAGGGAAAAAAGTCCCTGCACTTTTTCTCTGGGAATCTAATGTGAGTTCAGTCATACAACTGTATGGCTGAACTGGCATTGCACAGACATCGTGTGAACCTAGGCGCAAATTCCTGTTTCATAATAAACTTCTCAATGAGATAGTAGAGTTTTTTTTTTTTAAATGACCAAGAAGCCTGGAATTACACAAAATGCATAATAGATAAATTTGATTTCAGTTTCCGGCTTGTTTGTAGAAACTACAAAGTATAACTGAAATGTATAATTTATTTAGAAAGCAGCTTAGTGTATGAGATGAAGCTCTATTGACTTTCATCATCCAATCAGATACAAGCAAAAAATCTTTTTTTTTTTTTTTCCTTGCACATGATTGGGTATTCATTGCAAAGTGAAATTTCACCACATTCCCTAAGCTCTGGGGAAACTTATCTTGCAAACTGCAACTTACCTTGCAGAGTATACAGTCATTTGATTTTAGTAAATCTACCCTACTGTTTAGGTTTTATAGATGCCTATGGGGCAGAAGAGAGTGCTATAAGGGTCCCATCTATCTGGTTCACTCCTTGTACATGGAGCAACCGGAAATTATGTAGTGGCAGGACTGGAAGTGCCATTATATCTACCTGAAGTAGTAGGTGGAATGCAAACAAACCTGCACTTCAGATTTTCAGCCCTACAGTTTAGCATGCACTCTAGAGCAGTATTAGTTATGTAATAAGCCCCTGCACAATATTACCTATGGTCATAAGGTCATAATGTTTAGCGCCATCGTTAATAATGATTGATAATAGTTGTAAATGAAAAGAGACAGAGGGCAGAAGAGGTAACACAAGAGACAAAATAGAGGGCATGAGAAGTGACATACAAGCAGGAACATCATCTTTTTTTAGGATGGACACACAAAATAAAGGTATGATGTGCATCATATTGAAAATGTTTATTTAACCCCATGCTTGCACACATTTTTGGTATACTGTGACCTTTGCTGTTTGGAACATTATGCTCATGTGACCTGTGACGGGAAGGATTTGTTATTATAGTTAATAGCACAGTTTAGTATTTAAGTTGGCACTCAATCATCCACATGTTTGGCTCTGAGGAAGAGGGCTCAATACACATTAGCCATTTTGGACATTATGAGGTCTTCCCATGTCATAAGTTGAGCACTGTGGGCTTGGAGGCGTTCTCATCTGTACCTTTAGATACACTTGTGCATGCCATGCATTTTTGAGTACATTATTTTAATTTTTAATAATAATTTTTTTTAATAATATTTTTTTAATAATATTGTATTATAGTAATGCCCTAGGTCGGTACACCCTCTCTTTGTTGTTGTTTTCTCACCTATCTATCAGTATCTGCCTTTGTTTTATCAGCAAAAATAAATAGGACATTAGACAAGGTTTGGGAGCCCACTGGAAAAAAATATTTTTTTAATAATGTATAAAGGGGAGCAATACATTTCTTGCAAGATTTGACCCTTGCATGCTGATTTTCCTAATGCATGTTAGCAAAGCTATGGTCATGTTTAATACACAGTTTGCTCCATAGTTAATTACTGGTATCCTTTAGCCAGTTCAACTCATGCTGTTTTGAATGCCATCCTAGCCTCTCCTGTTCCTGCCTGCAGTTCTTGAACAGGGAAGGGGATGCTTAGTGAATGTGGTAAAAATGTATCATAGCAAGAATACCCAATCATGTACAAGGAAATTAAAAAATTTTTGCTTGCACATTGCTTGGATGATGGAAGCTAGCGGGAACTTCACCTCATTCACTAAGCAAAGGGTAATTATCTTGTAAAGTGAACAGCATATTTGCCTTTAGTAAATCAACACCCTAATTTTAAGATCAGTGCCATCACATTTCAAAATGAATGTCACAGTGCATTTGAGTTGCCAACAAAATATAGTTACATTTACTTACAGTTACATAGTTAAATTAGCTAATATATTTATCATGCTCAACTATTCAAAAACTCCAGTAGTTTGGATACAGAGGATCATTAAGAAAAACTCCCTGGCAAAAAAAAATTCTGACACCACAAGGGTGGTTGAACAAATTGTTCACTTAAACTGCACAGAGAACAGATACTGTTATGGTCTGTGACTTATTACTTCACTACAATTTATTTTTAAGCTATATCAGCTTTCCATTTGTGATGCTAAATTTAATTCTATAAATTTTGCCATATTTTATGAATGTAGTTAATTTGAATTTCCATGATACCCTGATAAAAAGATCAAAATTACTCCAACACTATAATTAAACAAATATTTCTCTGAATGTTATCCTTTCTAACAATGTTTATTATTATGTCCCATGCATTAGAGCATTCAACAGCTTAAATTAAATCATTATTTGCACTGTTGTATATTAAATATGCAAAACTGATGTCTTAATGCATTTTAAAAAACATTTTTTAAACTGAATTGTTGTCCATTTCTATTCTGATGGTTGTTTACTCTTTATGGATCTGAACAATTTCATATATGCATCTATTGATTTATCAGTAACTGTATTTGCATATAAAATTTGCAAGTGTTAAACATGAAATATTCATATGACATATTTAATTTTTATGTAAGAAAAACAAACACTTTTTTTATTGCAGTACATGGACACAACAGCATTATAAATTGACAGCAGATGTGGAATATAAACACAATTTTTTAGCCACCTCAAAGAGCCGGTTACACAGACAATAATCTTCTCACCAGTATGAAGTAAACCACCTGTAAAGACCTGTCATAGGACAAACTATAGCCATCGATAGGAGTAGAACAAACACAAGGAGTTAAAAAAAGGGATGAAAGAACAAGAAAGGCAGGGAGGGAAAAATATAAAAATAAAAAATGTCAACAGTGTCCCTATGTCTGATACACAAGTGCAACAGAATTATGCCCTGTACACACGATAGGATTTTCCGGCAACAAAATCCATGGGATTTTTTCCGACAGATGTTGGCTCAAACTTGTAGCAGTCATTTCAATTCTACAGTCAGAATATATACTGTATTTATGAGAGGGGTTAGGTGGCAATTTGTAAAGAGTTCAATAGCTGTATGTACATTTTTAGGATGGAATTACAAAATAAAGGTATGATATGCATCATATTGAAAATTATTGAAAACTATTTGATTTGTGTTGTTCACGTTCTTTTTGACCTAGTTCTTAAAGTATCTTTCTAGCTGGTTTTTATAAATTGAAATATGTCAGTCACACGATGACTCTGATGACTATAATGACATGTAATGCAGACTCTACCTCTTCCTATAAGTTTGGTAGGTTGTTCCAGTTTGATTAGTGCTTCTACTAAAATGACTGGACTTTTTTTTTTTTAATTCAGAGATTACTTTACCGTTTTTTTAAGTATGCTCGTTACAAGTTGGATTCCCTATTAATATAGTGGAAAATGGCTGGCAAATGGGCTACCAAAACTTGCATCTTAGGAAATGCAATACAAATTTCAGTATGCCACAATCTTTTGTGTCAGTGTTCTAATGAGGAAAATAAAGGTGTTGCATCCCATTAGAAGGGATTAATTCTTTGTAGGTATCTCACCTAAAATGGCATATTTGTTGCAGAGGATGCCTAAAACCTTACTTGTGCAGACTTCTGAGAATTCTGTGAGCCAATCACACAAGCAGGAAAGAAACTTTCTGGGGTTGTTCTGGACACCAGTGGTGTCCAGAACACCTCCTTGTTGTCATATTGCATTGAATTTTACAGAAAATTACAGTTTAATTTTTAATAACATTAAATTACAATATGCCTTTTGTAGCAATTGTATATGCTATATTATTGTTTTTATTTGTTATTATTTTTTCCTCAGGAAGGTGGAGTTACCCTTTAATGGGGAACTTCTATGCTTGTACCCCTATAGCCCACAGGGGGAACATTTATAGATCAAAATGTATATTCATGATAAAAACCAGATAAGGTGGCATAGGGGAGGAAAGATTCAAGAAATCTGCTCATCGTTATTGATAAATTGTACAAAAATACTTTTTTTTAACAAAAGTAACTTATTTGTTAAGCTTCAGTATTTTAGCCGAATTACATTATTGTGAAAGAGAAAAGAAAATGTAAAGCCTACAAAGTACATATTGCTGCTACCCAATATCTTGAACCTAATATTTTTAACAAATTTAACTATTTTTTTTATCATTTCCAGAACAACTGACATATTATGAAATGATAATGAACGTGTATCTATAAGTATTCTATAATTTAGATATAATTAACATTCTCTTAACTTCAGAAATGTAAAAAAATGTATCTATTTATACATTTATACAATATGCATGTCCGGTGAGTGACTGGTTCAGACAAGTTTGTGGGTTTTTTTGTTTGGCGGTTCTGCGGGTACTATTCCTCATGATAACTCATCTCTTCAGAGAAGCCTATCTGGCTCCCACCTAACAACTGTACATTTATCTTCTCAATCAGCACATCGCCCACAGTTATTACCTCTTGTATCTCTTGACCCTCCCTCTTAGATTGTAAGCTCTAAGGAGCAGGGCCCTCTGATTCCTACTGTATTAAAGTGTATTGTATTTGTACTGTCTACCCTCAAGTTGTAAAGCACTACATAAACTGTTGGCGCTATATAAATCCTGTATAATAACAATAATAATAATAATGATTAATGAGGATCTGCAGGACTGGACAATGTGATTAACAATGGATTTACATTTATACATTTTTTTTTAATGATAGATAACTGTCAAAAAGTGTATCTGCATGTTTATGTACTGTTTACTTTGTAAAACTATGTACCCCTTACTCCTTGACATGGGGGGACAGCATGTGGGGCCCTCTTATTTTATAAGGGGCTTAAAAATTCCAAGAAGGCCCCCACCCGCAGACTCCTGTAATCTCTAGGACAAGACTCTTGTTCTCATCAGCATGATATTAATGGTCTGGTATGAATTTTGAAGGGACTCCGCATTGGTTTTTTTTCCCACTATACCAAGCAGCACATGCTTTAAAAGGTAAACAGTCACCACAGGAAGTCCAATCCCTTGGTTAGCAACAGTATGGGAGTGTTGACCAAGCAAGAGCTCTACCCTGTTTCCCAAGTCACCAAAATATGTTGCCTCACTTGGCCAACACTCCCATAGCCATACACAAAAGCTGGAGCACAACTTTAGGTTAATTGTTTTATCAATGGTAGAGCTGTTTGACAATGTGGCTGCTGCGTTGATGCATGCTAAAAAGGTGGAGTAGCTGTCAGATGAAGGCTTTCAGCATTGGGGTAGGCTGGGGCTTTCAGCAAGCGACTAAAAATGGAGGCAAGATATATTCTGCTATTTTTTAATGGTATTAAATTAAATGTGTGTGCCACCGGCGCAAAAATTATTTTAAAATTACAGTAAATATATGTCTGCTGCAGTCAAAAATGTGTTCCACCCATGTGTGAAGAAATAGAAAAACAGAAAAAAGGTTGTTGACTACGCTGACCCCTATCATAAGTGAATACACCACTTTACATACACCAATAAATAAACATTTCAAACAAAGAATTATTTTTGTGCAATACAATTGCCTGTGTCGCATGTCAAAATCCTTAGCTTATCCACAAAAAGATGCACCCAAAATAACACCACCTATGCCTCCAATCATTGGAGTAAAATAAATACAGAATCAATAAATCAATAAAGTGTCCAGTGCTGCTGGTAAATTATTCCAGATGATTATTGTGTCCCTGTGGTGAAAAGACCACACAGGGACACAATAATTAGCTGGCATAATTTACCAGCAGCACTGGACACTTTATTGATTTATTGATTCTGTGTTTATTTTACTCCAATGATTGGGAGGCATAGGTGGTGTTATTTTGGGTGCATCTTTTTATTTATTCATGGTAGCTACTACTCACTGTACCACTCTTATCTTCTTCTCCCATGCTACTGCCAGGCCCTATCAGAATGACCAGAGTGGCTCTAACCATGCACTGTCACTAATGCCCTAGAAGGGAGCGAAACCAGCACCATTGGACCTTCAAGGATCATTATGCTCCCAATTACCTGCAAGCGACCAGCCTGGGCAAACAGGTACAGAAGATAGAATAATCATACACCAGCAAATACCAAAGACAATCAAATAGGCTGTTCACTTTGCAAGAAAATTGCACTTTGCAAAGAATACTCATGTTCAAGGAAAATAAAGAAAATGCATTTTTAATTGCACTTGATTGGACGGTTGAAGTCAGCAGAACTTCACCTCATTCCCATGCAAAGTGTGACTTCCCTTACAAAATGAACAGTCTATTTGCCTGTTCATGGGGTTGGTTTACATAAACCCCATTGTGACATTTTATTTATCTATGAATCTGAGCAGAATATTTAGTCTAAGTTTATAAGTCTGCCATGGGTTTAAAATGTATGTCTTCATGTTGGACTATACAAAATATATTTCTTTGAGTTGAATGCCATAAAAGTTTTTAAATAAAACTAATTTGTAATTTTAAAGTAAAGTCCTTCAGAAGATAATCAAATGGTTATTAAATATAAATTTATAGAAATGTACATCATAGACAAGAATATCATTAATGACAGTCAAAATAGATTTATGATTGGCAGGTCATGTCAAATTAATGTTCATGCTCTCAATGAAATGCAGAAGTATGGAGCATCTTATTAAAATTCCTGTATCCTAGATGTCATATGATAGGACTTGTTGCTTGTATGGGGTCTTAAAGTATATTTAAAGACAAAACTTTTGGATAAAGCAGGGAAGAGTCTGAATGTCTGTCAGGATTTTCCTGCTCACCGTATTTCCACTGGGGTGATTCACCCTTTCAATTATAAAGTTGAAAGTGATGGGAAACCAAAATTGTTACAGTTGTTACCAAAACAGTTGGTGAGCAGGACACCTGTTCCAGAGATAACTTTAATAGGAAATCTCAAACATTCTAGAGAATCTTCAACACAGGAAAGTCAAGGGAAATCTCCCCAATACAAAATGGAAAATAGATAGGAAAAAAAAAACCTTGCAGGGGGCCTTCTTTCCCCTAGCCAAAACTAAACAAAATGTCTTGACTTTAAAGTTTCCATTGTGTACCTCTTTAAATGTTCACATTTTGCTTGCTATTTGGAAACAGTAAAAACAAAACCGTGTTGTGTCTGCAATTCCATATATAAATTTTATAGCATCTAATCCCAGGAACAACAATATAATATATTGCATCTTACCAGTTCTTAGATCTGATGGCTGTTTAAGTTTTCACCTGGCGATTTTGCAAGGTACAATGGATTCTTCACAATTCTACTGCCTTATTTTACAGTAGTAAATTTGTCTCAAAGGCATAGGCAGAGTAAAAGATTACATTTTTTAAATTCTTTATTTTTCATATTTTAAAAGAACAGTAAAGAAAATGTTGGATTGGAAGCAGAGGCATGCCTTGTTACAGAGCCTCATGGAACACCTTCACCTCTTAGGCCTGGAGCCCAATATGCTATGCAGGATCTCTGCCTTGTATAGTATGACCTCCACCCAAATCCGTGTTAATGGTTTTCTAAGCGGACCATTTACACCAAATAATGACACCCATCAAGGTTGACCCTTATCCCCATTGTTTTTTGCTATCTACTTAGAACCGTTCCTATCAACAATAAGGCATAATTAAGATATCCATGGTATTACAATTGGTGATAAAACACAAAAATGCGGATGCTACGCTGATGACATATTGTTTTATATTTAATACCCTCATATCTTCCTACCCAAAGAATTCTCGACATATGAAGAAATTTGCAATTTCAAAATAAATCTGAGTGTGACAGAGGCATAGGTGGAACAGAAGACACACGGAGAGCAAGATGGATTTTAGGGCCCCTGGCCAAGGGGTTCTTTATTTTGGGGGCTAAAAACAGGGGGTCAGATAAGGGAAGGCCACAGGGCAATAATTACAACAACATTAGTGACATGCAAAAATATAACAGGGTGGCAATAGGGCACATCAAGAGATAAGTCCAGAGGCACAGGGCAGCTATCTAGTACAGCACAGACTTAGTCCAGAATCACAGGGCACAATCCGGGCACATTGAGTAGCAGGCCACAATCTAGTACAGAAAAATCCAGGGGCACAGGGCAGCAATTCAGGGATTCACCAGCCAATAGTGGCCTCAGCAGAAGTAGTCCAGGCAGAGTGGCTGGGAAAAGGAGGTCCAGAGGGGTCCTTCACAAAGCCATTGCAGGTCTTGGAAGGGTAGTTGAAGGAAGAGCGGTGAATAGAGTAAAAGTCCCAGTGTCCAGAACGCCACACAGAACAACAAGTCCCAGCAGTGCAGAAAGCAAAGGTAGTCTCTGCAGTCCCATGTATTTTCTGGTCTCCTTCTAGTGGACCTGCAGCCATCAGTTACTCCATCCATCACTGAAGAGGCTCTCAACAGACTGACACCCTTCTTTGTTATCTGTGTTTTGAAATCATCCAGAGACATCTCCTCAAATTCTGGTGGTGCTAACGTGTCTGGCTCTTTCCTGCCACAGTATACAATAATTTAAGTGCTACCTACTCAGTGCAGCCTCAGGTTCTACCTCCTGTGGGGACACAGTAACTCACAAACCAAATTATACAGATAAGTTAACTGCATTACATAATACAAAAGAAAGGGAAAAATCTAATATTTCTGACCTTCATTACACTGAGCAAATTCAAAATCAATAATATCTCTCTATCTAATACCACAATCAAACAACTCAAACCTTATTTCCCATTTACATGGCAAACACACCATTTTAACTATCTACAGTAGGAATCAAACTTACACTCTGACGTCCTGATCTTTTCAGAGCCAAGTATATATAACCGTGCTAAACTCGATCAAATGAGACTTACACTAATGGTCAATACTCTCTGAGTAACAAGAGGATATCATTTACAATTATGCTATTAATCCTCTATATTGTCTAAACTACAGGAGGTTAATTACAAACTCCTAACCAGATGGCACTATACCCTGGATAATTTACACTCTATATTTCTTGACTTATCTCTTGCTGGAGAGCCTGAGGGGTGAGAGTGGCATTAAAGTTACGTTTGTTGGCACTGCTTCATCATTCGGTCATTCTGGGAGACGGGATTGGCCCTAATAGCGGACATTCAGGTTACTAAAATTGCAGTGAACCCCTGGCCAGTCTTATCCCACTATACAGGCAAGCTGATCAGCTGATACAGGTGATCTATTATTCCACACCTGCTCAATGTAGCTAAATCCCTAATACCATTACACTGGAAGAAAAAATAGGTCCCTTCCATCAAACAATGGATTCAAAGAATTGTTCATGGCACATGCATGGCTATTAAGAATGGCAGACGTCTTCTAGGCAAGTTCTGGTGTCCGACTTGCTCTCTCCACAGTCCCCTCTTCACTCTACATGACAACGATCACACTGGGGGAAACTCTTCAACTCCTTCAACACTTTGCACACCTCATGGGCAAAACTGGGTAGCAAAAATCCACCACCCTGCCGTCACACGAGCCACGGCCTTCTTCCACCATTGGAGCAGTACCTCACTAGGTCCGTATCCCCAGCCTCGAGTACACAGGGGGATCCAGAGGAGCTGCTCGGCACCTTTTTAGGGGATGATCCCCCTGCTCCTGTTATGTCAGCCAGCAGCCTCCCTGCTCCACCATTTGTGTTAGCCCCTGCACTCCTGGATGCGAAGCTCTGTGCCTTGCTACACCAGCTAAACCACACTATTTCCTAGACAGTGGGGAAAATCTCTCAGGAACTGAAAGGTGAAATTGATCAGTTTGGAGAGCGTAGTGACACCTTAGAGACTAAGTTTGATTCTACCCTCAAACATGCAGTTTCCCAACTTCAGTCTCAACAAGAAGATTTAGAGAACAGGGAATGGCGCCAAAATCTGCACATTCAGGGGGTCCTGGAAACCGTAAGTGACACCAATCGGTGCCCTTATCTACTGGGCCTATTTAACGCTTTAGCCCCCGACATAGCGGACATAGACAGGCAAGATCAAGCTCACCACTCTTTAGGCCCTAAACCACCGGTTGGAGCCAGACCCCATTACATTATCATCTGCTTCCATTACTACGACAGAAAGGAGGCCCTGACCTTGGCAACTTGCAACAAGTTGCAAACTAAGCACAAGGGTGACAGAATCCAGATCTTCGGCAACTTATCACCCATAACCTGTGCAAAGAGGCGTAATCTGAGGCCAATTACCAACCCATTTGCAGAATCATCATGTCTCCTACTACTGGGGCTTCCTGTTTCATCTGGTCATAACTAAAGGTGTCACGGTCCTTACCGTGCCTTTTAGATGGCCAGGCGTGGTCACGCCCCAAGTGGCTCTGGATGGTATTGAACTCATGACTGTCAGTTGTTGCTCCTGTTTCTTTACCTCTGAGCTACACCTCAGTTTTTTTCAGCCTGCTTTCCAGCCACTGTGGGCAATTCTCTGTTTGTACCTGTCACAACAGCTAAGGCAGGTTACCTAATTAGCTGGGTATAAAACCCTGTTATACTCTGAGGGCCTTGGTAGTTCATTTTGTCATGTTTGCCAAATGTTCTTATGCTCCTGGCTTCTGTTGCAGAGTTCCAGTGTTCCAAGACTGACCCCGGCTTCAGACTCCGGCTTTGTTTATGGTTATCCTGACTTCTGGAATCCCTGACTGCAGCTTTACCTTGGCTATTCTTGTCAAGCCCCCGTGCACAGATTCACAGCCCAGGTAGCTTATCTCTTTGTTAGAAAGGGCTGTGTTTATTTGCAAGGGTTAACGTACATCTCTGCGCCATGGACTCCAACCTAGGTAAGCAACCACCATGATCGCCACTATTGTTTGCAACTGTTCCTGATTCCTACAAATTTCACCGGGCCCTTTTATTGCTCCCTATGTTGCCCAAGTATGGGCCCCGTTTAGACCCCCTGAGATGTCTACATTAGTCTTTTGATTTACTTTGAGTAATGTTCTACCTTAAAGCTTGTTACGCTGGAGAGCGTGGAGGGACCATGGATGCCATTTATGGAAGACCTCATGTCTTCCCTCCCCTCCCCTCCCCTCCCAGGACTGCGGTTTGGGGTTCCTGAGATGTGGTCCTGTCTCAGGCTTACTAACATTTTTTTTCCTTATTGCAGCTCTTTTTTGGTCTTTTACTACTACCACTGACTGTTCTGTTTCTATTGTCATTTTTCTTTGATTTACTTTTTTTTTTCTTTTACAAATATTTTATTGAAAGAATACATAACAGGCGATGACAAGTATATAACAGAGGCATCGAGACATATAGTAAGATTTACTTTTTTTTTTCAATCATTTGTCCTCACCCACCTGTATTGAGGGATGTTGGGTTCCCCATCTATCAGGTCAGGTCGACCCTCTTAACTTGTTATGCCTATGTATGCTACTTAACAATCTCAGGCCATGGCTTTTAAAATCATGTCTTATAATGTGAAGGGTTTGAACTCCATCAAGAAATGCTGGCTGGCCTTGAAATGCATGTCTTGAAATGCATGTCCTGGTTCAGGAGATGCATTTTTGCTCTGGGGGGTCCTTCAAACTTGCCTTAAGATATTTTCCTACCTCCTGGCGCGAGCGGACATTTATGGTCAAATGCTCCACCCATAGGCTATAGAATAATTCTAATGTTGATTGACTAGTAATAATAAGAAATAAATATAACTATAAAGCCCCATACACACGCTCGGACAATCCGCGGACCAGGTCGGTCGGATTTTGTCCGTCGTACTTTGTCCGATGTTGGTGTTGCGTACACACGGTCGGACTACGTTGTCGGAATATCCGGTCCGGAAGAATGTCGTGACGTAAGTCGTCGTCCACGAGATTACAAAAGGGAAGTTCAGCACCACGTCAGGCACCCGTTGGGCTCCTTCTGCTGATCCCGTGTTTATCGAGAGTTAGTGGAAGTTTGGTGACTTAAGATTCGCGCTTCTCAGTTTTCTGACTCAGATCGTTACTGCTCTTCAGTTTGTGCTTGTCGTGCGTATCTGTTTATTAGTGCGTGTAGTCAGTTCGCATTTGTTGGTCATTGCGGCCTATATCTTGATATAGGACGCTTTGATTTTCACTGCTTATTGTCTGCTCGTTGCTGGTATTCAGTTCGTTCTTTCAGGCCTTGCTGTTTATCGGTGCTTTCTGTTTGTCCGTTCTGACCAGCCGACCTTTTGTGACCTTGTGAGCGATGTTTCCCGTGCGTACTCGTCGCCGAGTTTGTGCTGTACGCGGAATTGGTGTCGGGCTTTTAGCTTTGACCCAAGACCCGTCCATGAACAGAGTGACGAGGAGTATGTGGACCAAGAATTGGTTGCTTCAGCGTGACCAGTTCTCGCACATGCCTTTGCTTCGTGAGATCCGGGAGAATAATCCTGATGATTTCAGGAACTTTCTCAGGATGACGGACCCCGATTTTCACCGTCTTTTGGCTTTGCTGACCCCCTTTATCAGCCGGCAGGATACCTGCATGAGACAAGCCATTACTCCGGAGCAGAGGCTTGTTGCCACGTTGAGGTACTTGGCGACAGGGAGAAGTCTTCAGGATTTGAAGTTCTCTTCAGGTATCTCTCCCCAGGCCCTGGGACTCATTATTCCAGAGACCTGTTCTGCCATCATTCAGGTCCTGCAGGAGGACTATATTAAGGTAACATTTCTACTTGACTATTCCCTTCTATGTATGCTCTGTTTGCTAATGTCTTGTATTTTTGACCTCCTTCCCTAATTACCATGATTGCAATATGTTCTAATATGCTGTGCCCCTTTTCTCCTTCATGCATTTTTCCCTTCACTTACCTTACCAGCATGCTCTTCTGCCCCAATAGACACCTATGGCCTAGTCACTTAATCAATGTCTTTTGTCTGCTGCATAGTATTGTTTGCCCCCAAACACCCCCTAAAATATGCACAAATGTTTGCTGTGTGGTTTACTTCATGTAGAGCCCCTTTAGAAAATTTTTTTTTTTTGGTGGTGGGGGGGGGGGGGGGGTGGCACACTCATTAGGAACCCTCTCCCCCAACTGCTCTGTCAGATGGTACCAATCCTTTATCTGCTGGCTTTCCCAAGGTCCATACACACTATATACCTACCTCTTTATAGTGGGCATCTTTAGGGATGAATTCAGCAAAGCATGTAGTGCAAGGGGCTGCCTCCATACATTCCATTTCCTAATTTTTTGTCTTCTTTCCCTCCTATTAGCTTGCTTGGTAATTTCATAATGTCACAATGTGCCTGCCTTTTTTTTTGGGGGGGGGGGGGGGCTTGAAATGTTATTTTATCTTTCCTGGGGGCTGCCAATAGTGTTAAGTACAGAGGGTCTGGCCAAACTAGCACACATTATTGAGCCATTTGCCAATCAATGAAGTGCAGAGGGTTACCTGTCCCCCCCCCCCAAAACCCTAGTTATTGCCAATGGCCCATCAGAAGTGGGGGGATTGATGGGGGGTGAGTCATCTGTGAAGGGGAGCCTCTACTTTTCTGTGCAAATACTTTCCAGCCTCAAATTTTATACAATGCTCTTGTTCCAAGATGTTGATTGTCTAATCTGCTTGCAATGTTTAAGTGCAAAGTGACTAATTTTTTTTGCTTGTTTCACTCCACAGTTCCCTTCCACGCCACAGGAATGGCAGACTGTGGCCTCCCACTTTGCCAGCCGTTGGGACTTTCCTAACTGCGGAGGGGCAATTGATGGGAAACACGTCCGCATCGTCCCACCGCCCAACTCGGGGTCCTACTATTATAATTATAAAGGGTTTAATAGTGTAGTGATGTTGGCGGTGGTGTCGGCAACATACGAGTTTATGTATGTGGACGTGGGGATGAACGGCCGGATCTCGGATGGTGGTGCCATTACGCACACGGAGTTCTACTGGCATCTCCAAAGTGGCAGTCTGTGCTTGCCACCTCCAGAGGAGAATGCCGAAGGACTCCCCTTCGTCTTTGTCGCAGATGAAGCGTTTGCGTTGACTCCCCATGTGATGAGGCCGTTCCAGATGAGGACCCTCACCCCGGACCAGAGGGTCTTCAACTACAGGCTGTCCAGAGCCAGAAGAGTGGTGGAGAACACTTTTGGCATCCTGGCCAGCCGCTTCCGCCTGTTCCTGATGGCATTTAACTTGGCGGAATACAAACTGAACCACATAGTTCTTGCCTGTTGCATATTGCACAACTTCCTCAAAAGACATAAAAGGAACTATGTGGTGCCCGTTGGCCCAGATGTGGAGGGCCCTCCAAATGCGGACCTCACAGCCCTTCAAGTGGCACGTCCAGGCTTGCCCCCTCTAAATGCCCGCGTGGTCCGTGAGCAATATATGGCGTACTTTGTGGGTAGGGGGGCCATTGCTCTGCCTGACGATGTGTGAGAGGCATTTTTTAATAAATCTGATATTTTAACCAACCTCGGATTTCTTGTCATTTCAGTCTTCTTTTTAGCTTATTTAACTTTGACATTTTTTCCCTTTGCCTTCGACAGTGGGAATGCACTTTCTGGGCTAAAGGAGGTAACAGTCTCTTCTTCCCAAAAAGATTATTCTCATGTTGTGTGTTTGCTACCTAATCTTTGGTCTAGAGAAGGTTTGTCCTGCATAACTGACAGACAAAATACTCCTTTTCATCACCAGGTCCGACATGTGTGTGTATTCTCAAAAATGCTGTGCTCCGTGTTTTCGTACAAAGCACTGTGGGTGTCATTTACATAAGTCAAATCCGCTATGCTCTACAAGTGCATTGAAAAAGTTCCCTGGGAAAGGAAATTGCAGTGCAAAGTGGATTTGCCTTTAGTAAATAACACCCATTGCCCCCCATATCCTTTACATTTTACATACATAATGCATTGTTTTTTAAATAAGGAAGCCACACATTTTGAAAAATAAAAAAGTTTACTTGGAAAACATTCACAAGTGCGTTTACAATCTTCACGCCAAAACTGACAACATCTTGGTTATTTACAACATTGTTTACAAACATTCCGCAATTGGTAAAACCAGGCATGGAGCTAACCAGAACCTATGAACTAGGAAAGTTCAACTTTGTAAAGTGAAGACAAGATCAGACATGACTATATGTTCAAAGTGTGTTTGATCTTGCCTTCATCACATGGGGGGGTCACCCCCGAAAAGTGGAAATTTCGAACATGCACACAATTTGGGACTGAAAATGGTCATTAGATGGTAAAACACATGCCTAGAAGCTTCAAAAGTGCCATTTTCCATCATGGGGATGAATGGACGTTTTTTGGGGGTGCAACCCCTTCACCACAACCACTTTCGTAGTTCGTAAAGTGTTTGCACCCCCAAAAAAACGTTGGCATTCATCCACCATGATGGGAGCTAGTACATGTGGACACAATGTGTGCATGTTCCAAATTTCACACAGTTTTTAAGTTGCAAATGTGTTCAGAAGCTGGCACAAATGTGTGTTAATTACTTGGTGCGTTTTCATATTTTTCCTAAAACATCAATGATGTTCTTCAATTTTTGTTGAACATCATTGATGTTTTGCTTTATGTAATCTAGATCTCTATTGCAGACCATTATCTCTCCGATGAGTATGTGGGCACTCTCTGTGGTAAAGTGCGATTTTTCTTCCACAACATCCACGTCACCTAAAAACCACAAACAAACAAAAATGGGGTGTTGGAAATGAGGCAGCCATACATGGATTAGCTTACCAGTAGCTGTGTTCTCCCACACTCACCTGTTGTGGTGACAATTTCTCCAAGTTCGATGATCTCTCCTTCCTCCTCCTCCTCCTCTGCTTCTGCTCTTTCCCCTTTTTTGGGAGGTGTTGGTTTGGGGGTTTCCTCAGACGGCCCAAGTTTTCGCTCCCCTATGAGAATGTACAAAAGGAAGATTTAGCAACACAATCTATTGAGGGCAGAAATAGGAAATGACAAACATTGGTTGAAAGTGACGGACACTATTTTAGTTTGGCCAGTTACAAATGCCAACTACATGAATGTAGTCACTTTGTAAAGGTGCTAAACTGACTAGCTTTTTGGTAGAAGTTTGTGTGATGGAGACACCCCTCTAGTATCCACTGGAGCACATGTGTGGAAAAGCCTAATAAAAAGGGGGTTTGGGTGTCCCAGCACTAGTGCTCTAGAGTCCAGATGGGTAAACAGCTACTGGGTGACCTCTCCTTTACATTGAATAAATTGGCTTTACATTCTTGATGAAATTTCTAGTGAGAACAAACTTCCTTTCCCCCAAAAAAACACCAAACATCGTATTATAAGTGGCCGAACGATCGAGGTTGTGTACGATCGAATGGACACACACACACGACCATGACAGTGGCAGAAAGATCGAGGCTGAGTACGATCGAATGCACAGATGAACCTGAAAGTGGCCATTTTGGAATGTACAACTTTGTAAAAATCAAACCACAATGGAGCAGTATGCAAGCAAGAAATCAAACACAAAACACAACTACTTACTTTTTTGAAGAATTCGCTTGATCTTTCTGTACTGATCGGCCTCCCTCAGTTTCAGGTCTGACCAGCGTTTCCTCAGTTGCTCCTTGGATTGTTGTACCCCAAACTGATTGTACAGCCTCCTCACAACTTTAGACATGATCTTGGCCTTGCGGACATTGGGGTTGAGGTAAGGCCCATACTTTCCATCATAGTCGCTCCTCTTTAATATGTCCACCATCTCCAACATTTCTCCAAATGACATATTGGAGGCCTTGAATTTCAGGCTCCGGGATCGGGACGTTTCTGCCTCCGGACTTTCCTCGTCCTCCTCCTCGTTGGTGGGATATTTGGGGCGCACCTGCTGTGTCCACGCCATGTGCTCTCCCCACTGCGCCGTAAAGAGAAGGGGTGGGGAATAGACGAGAAAGATCGTCAGGGGCGGGCGGAGTTTGACGCATGCGCACTGTATATAAAACGTCACACGCCTGTGTCGTAGCCACGATCTGGGAGACGAGGGGAGAGAAAACTCACACGAGACGATCGCTACAAACGAAGGTACAATTTGACGTTGGTGCATAACTAGGCTAGACTGATTTGAACTTGAGGCTTCTTTATGGAGAAGATTAGGAGAGTTTAGCCTGACATAATTGAGAGGGTTTTGTGTGGTGTTGTGTCTTGCAGAGATTATGCAGGGATTCAACGACATGAGTTTTCTCCCCCTCTTCATTGCCAAATTCAGGGAATTTCCCGTTTTATGGCAGGGTAAACACCCACATTACACCAACAAACCAAAGAGGCACGCAGCCCTGGAGGAACTTGTGGAATTTGTCAAGCCAAGGTTCCCCACGGCAACTGTTGATGATCTAAGAAAGAAAATTGGCAGCCTGAGGAGTGCGTATATCAGGGAGCGGAAGAAGGTCGTGAAGTCTGAGGAAACTGCAACTTCAGCAGATGAGGTCTATGTCCCCAAGCTCTGGTACTATCAGAGTCTCCATTTTCTGAAAGACCAGACTGATGTCACGGAGCCAACCTCGACTCCTCCTTCCACGCTTCCTTGCGCACAGCCCACCCCTGTTGAGGCTTCCGAGGAGCAACCTGGGCCTTCCAGTATGGAAGAGGTGGAGGAGCCCAGCTTGTTCCAGGTATAGTAGTTTTGTTACCATTTCTGGGAATAATGAATGATGTTCACTTAATTCAGGATCCCCAATTGCTTAGTTCCTAACGTGTTTGACATATCAACTGACAGTAGTGTTGGAGACATTTGGGGCCAGAATCTAAACTGCAGGGCTGAGAATTGTATGGTTTTCTATTTGTAAACATTTTGCAACAGTCACAAGATGAGAATTGTGTGTGTTTGATGAACAAATAACTGAAACTATGTCCCTTTTTCATACACAGGAAGACCTCAGCCAGGAGGTGGCTGTGGAAGGTGGCAGTCAGGAGGAGGCAGGGGTTAGTGGCAGCCACCAGCTGGGTAGTGGCAGCCAAGAGGGGCTAGGCCGCGGAGCCTGACTGACACCCAAACCCCTCCCCTCCGCCTTCCGTACAAAAGGGCGAGAAGGGGGGGTTATGCGGCACAGTCAGCGCTCCGCATGATCAGAGAGGCTTCAGACTCCCTACATGCCACACCCGCCGACGAGGAGACCTTTGGCTCGGTGGTTGTCACAAAAATGATGGGTATGGAGGTGAGGCAACGCAACATGTGTGAGGGGCTCATCCTCCATGTCCTAAATAAGGGTAGGGCTGGGGAGATGACCCCAGTCACACATGTTTGCCATAGCTACCATGCTCCGCCTCCTCCTCCTCCTTCTGCCACCCCACCAGCACGACAGCCACAGCGTGCAAGGAAGCGTGGAAGGAAGACCTGAGAGTGACGACCTGCAATCAGTCTGGTCTGAGAGAAGATGGAGCCTCTTGTAGTACCAGAGCCTGGGGACCTAGATGGCATCTGCTGCAGTTCCGGATACTTTGGACTTCACGACCAGATTGCACTCCCCTTAATATACGTACTCCTCAGGCCCCCAATTTTCTACGCTTGAACAATGATGGTTGCCGTGGGGGGCCAAGACTTTGCAAATTCCCCAAGTTTCACCATGGCTGCGTTCCTCTTTGGTTTGTTGGTGTGACCTAAATAAAGGTTTTTTTGATTTGAAATAATCATTGACTATTGTGTTTTACTTTTCTACAATGACAGTTTTTCTTTGACTAGGCAGGTACATTTCACTAATCCTAAAGTAGAATTAACAAGGGGCACCAACAACAAACAACCTCCTAGTAAATGTAAGCAAGAAATACAAATGTTAATAATGTGTTTTTGGTAATTTGAGACACACAACCCCCCTCAAAAAAAAAAAAAAAAAAAACATTCCAATATGTATTCCCCCAAAAAAAAAAAAAAAGACAAATCATGGTAAAAAAATAACAAAGATTCTTTTCCGTTCACAGTCAAAATAAACATGTAGTGTATAAATGCTGCAAAGTAATAAAGAAGTAAGTTTGTGAGAAGTGCGGGTGAATAGGAGCAGCTAAAACATGTCATTCTTGTTGCATTGTAAAGAAAAAGAGAATGCGCTGCATTAAAGACATTTTAACATTGCAGCGTGACGAATGTGCTGTGTCGATTAGGAAAGGTAGTTTTACCTGACCGAGCGCTTCCGTCACAGAATTTCTTCTGAGCATGCGTAGCACTTTGTCTGTCGGACAAGCGTACACACGCTCGGATTTGGTGTGATCGGACCGTGTTGACGGCAAATCTTTCCAGCAGGAGATAAGACTTTGTCCGTCGGACAAACCGACGAACACTGTCCGATGGTGCATACACACGGTCTGATTTTTCAACAACCTTGTCCGATCCGACAAAATCCATGAAAAAGTCCGACCGTGTGTATGGGGCTTTACTAGTGTCATACAACATTAGAATTCTACTATTGCTTGTAAGTGGAACATTGGACCGGAAATGTACGATTGTGGTGTCGTACAGTTTAGCTGCTCCGTCGAATCTTCTTAGAACATTCGACAGACACCATAAGCCTTCAATGACAGATTCGACCTTATTTATTTCGGATTTTCGGACAAATGCATTTTTTAATGAAACAAAATAAATAAAAATGAATTTTGGGAGTAACTAAATAAATTTATTTTTCGGACGAAAACAAAATTCCGAAACAAAATATTTCAGTGTGCACATGTCTAGTCCTTAAGCACCTCCCTCCCCATAAATCCCCAGGTCCAGATGGTATCCCTAATCATATTATAAGTGCTTCTCCCAAATCTTAGCCCCACAAATCTTAGCACTATATAACTCCTTACTTGAAGGTAAGGCCCCACACTCCCAATTCTTGCATTCTTTCATAACAGTTATACCAAAACCAGGCAAGGACGCTTCTCTGCCTGACAACTACAGGCCTATCGCACTCCTAAACTCTGACTACAAAATCTTCATGAAAATTTTAGCCAACCATCTGACCCGATTCCTTCCCAAATTAATTGATAAAGATCAGGTAGGGTTTGTCCCTGCTCGACATGCTGGAAGTAACACTAGGCGCACCATAAACCTTATTGATCTTATGAATACATTATGTCACCCGGAACTCATACTAAGACAGGCAGAAGGCTTTTGACCAGTTGTCCTTGCCCTATATGTTTACCATCCTATCTCATTATGGATTCAAGGGACCCTTCCTAGAAGCATTAAGGGCTTTGTATTCCCTTCCCACTTCCCAAGTCCAGATGTCAGCCTTTCAGTCGCTTTCTTTCCCGATGTCCAATGGCAGCAGACAGGGTTGTCCTTTATCACCCGTCCTCTTCATCCTGTGCTTGGAACCCCTGGCTGCAGCCATCCACACTTACCCAGACATTAAAGAAATGTTTATGCAACAGAGGGAATACAAACTTTCCCTTTTCCCGGACGACATCCTCTTGACAATAGCTGATCCCCTCCTTTCACTTCAATCATTACACACCTACTATTTAATTAGGGCTGCCTATCGGGTTACAAAGTCAACATTTCTAAAACTGAAGCCCTTTCTATCCTCCTTTCCCCTGATCTTTTGTCCACAACAAGCATATCCCTATAGATGGTGCTCTCAATCCCTAAAATACTTAGGGCATACAGCTGACATTCACATACTCCTCTCTACTCACTGCTAATTACCTTCCTCTTTTTAAGGAAATCCAGAATATGCTGAAGCAATGGGGTGTTCATCCTATCTCCTTGTTGGGGAGAATAAATGTCCTAAAAATGTCCATACTTCCAAAGCTACTCTATCTCTTTGAGACTCTACCCATCCCTATTCCCCTATCCTAGTTAAAGCTCTTCCGTCGATGGTTCCTGAACTTTTTATGGCACAACAGGGCCCATCGTATCGCAAGCTCAGTAGTCCTTTCCCCTCAAACTTGAGGTGGCCTGGGGGCCCCTGATATTGTGAAGTATTACATTGCTACAGACCTACGTACTATAGCATCATGGTCAAGTTAGTACGCTCCTAACAGATGGTCAGAGATTGAGATGGGTTCCCTGTATCCTGTTTACCCCTGCTGCTTGGTATGGTCTCCTTCTCTCCACACTGACCCGGTATTATGCATTTTTGTTTAGCTCCTCTGTTGTTTACTATGCAAGTTTGGCGGGCAACTTACAAAAGGTACTCTCTCTCCTCACCATGTCCTCCCCTATCCAATTTCCTCTTCAATCTGCTTATTCCAGACAGTATTTTTTATGGTCATATGGCTCTCTGGGCTCAAGCGACCTTGTTTCATTTGCGTCAGTTTGTAAACCCTGTTTCCCGCAAATTGCTTATCTTTGAAGGTCTGCAGACTAAATAGCATATCCCCAAACAATTACATTACTCATATCTCCAAATTAGACATTACTTTTCATATATGTCTGAAACCCTCACCTTGGGTAATCCTACTAAATTTGAATTCACTTGTGCCCAGGGACCCTATCAGCTCCATCTGATTTATATTATTTATAAAATACTGCAGGAAGCTGCTCCCATTACCACAGAAATTCACTCCTATATGCAGTCCCATATTCTACACAAGCCCATCCCTCTCACCTTTTGGGATAAGATATGGGCATCTATTTCCAAGTCATCTAGATGTGTGATGCAGAGAGAGACTGCTATCAAGGTACTAATTTTCTGGTATAAAACTCCTGAAGTCCTCCATCGTCACAATCCATCCATCTCAAGTTCTCAACTCTCTGCTGGTGATGTGGTTCAGACATTGGCTCACACTTCCACATCTTCTGGCAGTGTCAGTCAATACAACCCTTTTGGGCTAATGTTATGGCTGTTATTCAGTCCTTGTTTAATACATCTCTGCCACTAGACCCACTCCATTACATATTGGGACTTCCTTTTCCAGGTCCAAATAGGCAAGTTAAACAGCAACTTTCTCACATTCTTTTAGCTGCAAGGAGAGTTATCTCTATGAATTGGTTATCAGTTGAGCCCCCTTCATCTCCTTTGCTTATAAATACCATACCTGAAATGCAAAGAATAGAGTATCTCACTGCCTCTGCCAACGACACGTTGACACAATTTAACAGGATTTGGGAACCATGGGATCAATCTGAATATGGGTCCTTTACACATACATGTTACCTGATATCCAATTTTTTTTGTTTTTGCATTTGCTTCATTTTGTAACATCCCTATCAATCATTATATGGCCCCCAGTACCACCCCCCCTCCCCTCCGTCCCCCTTTGTTTAAGTACGTCTTCCATGCCCTTCCTCCCTGGAACACTCTTCTCTCTCATGGTATTGAATCCTAGTATCCTCTCAATTAATAATATCTCAATAATAACTTTGACCTGCCGATGCCTGTTAACCTTCTCTAGGTATTAATCTCAATATTTTGTCTTTCTGATATTACGTTAATATCTTTCATAAAGATTTACTGTTTGTATTGCAGTATAACCTGTTCACCTATACCATTGTGATAATGTATCTTAGGTTTTCTTCTGAAAATCTAAATAAAAACAAAATTATAAAAAAAAAAAAAAAAGAATTGTTCATATCAGCCTCATGGAATAACTCACACACATAAATGCAATAATTCCCTTTCATTACCGCAAGGTATAGACTTGTTGGCTTGCCTTTAATTCTGTACCCACTTACCTGGAAATATGTCCACCCATAATCGTCTGCACTATATGTTTGGCTGCCCATTGTATACACTCATTTGCAGTGATGTAAGTAACTGAGTTAAAATAAACTGAGTTACCTAACGCAGTTACTTTAGAGGGTAACTAGTAATCTAACTGATTACTTTTCCCCTCATGGTAACTCAGTTCCCACTACTTTGGCTTAGTTACCCCAATTACATCTACCGCCACTAGATGGCAGTAGTGTAATTCCGGTGTCCTGCCGAAAAAGTTCCCCCGCCAGATAAGGACCCCCCTGTACTGCGCAGGCGCAGGGCTTGCGCAGTACGAAGGACTACGGAGCTTCCAAAAATTGCCGAACCTAAACAGCTCAGAGTGAACTCTACACCGCGCAGGTGCAGTTAACATGTAATTGTACGAGGCGATGCCGAACGCTCCCGATCTACTCTGCAAGGGGCGTCTATCGTGTAAGTAAGGGGTGGGTCTAGTATTACTGTAACCAAGGGGCGCATTTATTATTATTGTTATATATGGAGCTCTGCCCATTAATTTAACATTCGCCCTCTTCTGTAGCCACCCGCCCCTTACATGATAAAATAATAATAGACCCGCCACTTGCTTACACGCTATAACAGATCTGCCCCTTGGTTAGAGTAATAATAGAGCAGCCCCTTGGTTACACGATATATAACAATAATAATAAACGCGCCCCTTGGTTACAGTGATACTAGATCCGCTCCTTAGTTACACATATAGAATATTTTAAAAAAAAGTCAGTTACTTTGCTGCGTAACTAATTACTTTTCCAATGTAGTAACTGAGTTACTAACGCAATTACTTTTTGGGAGAAGTAATTTGTAACTTAACTAATTACTTTTTTAAAGTAAGATGACCAACACTGCTCATTTGGTGTTTTTAAATGGGACTCTCCCTCCCCTCTTCCTTCCCCTTCTTCCCCTTTCTCTTATATTTAGTTGTCTTTCTTACTACTTTTCTGTGTTTGATTTATTTTGGTACGCTCATGTATTGAGACTCACTAAGATATCTTGAATATACCACTTTGGACTTTGTTGATGCTATTCTCTCCTCTATGTATAACCAGTTTCTGACTGGTTGTACAGTCATTTCTTTATTTGAAAACTCTCTAAATAAACATTTATTAAACAAAAAAAGTACAGAGTTACAATAACAAGAGACAAAGAGGCCTGATATGATATTGTATGCAACACCTCTTTAACTGGTAATTCTCAAAATAGAATCATAATTCGGCAAATTAAAAAAAGTTGAACTCTCCAGGAGGCCAGGTGATTTTGGGTTATTCTGTGTTGACTAAGATCCTCTATGCTCTATCCCACTGGCCTTTACTAGCCACTGTTCAGCTTTTGACTGACTGTAGTATTTTGTTGATACCTGATTTCTTTAATAGGTGACTGCTGCTTTTTGTTACTCCCACACCTGCCCCCTTGGTGTATTTGACCTGTGTGTCTAACTAGACCATTGTGCCCTCCTTTGTTTGGTGCTGGACTTTGTTGACTTGCCCTCTTTACCTCCTGAAGAAGTGGGTTATTCCAGCAAAACAATTTGAGCAATTAAGAAACTGCCCACCCATGGAGGACACCCAACTATCAATTTTGAATTAAGATTTGTGTCTTTAAATAACTATGTATGATTAGGGGTTGAAGACATCCTCCATAATTTTAATCTCATTGACTCTACTAAGCTAGATTCTGATGGAAAGAGGGGTTGTATGTTTCCAGTAAAAGGGGAACGTAGGATTTAACCACATTCAAAAGATGCATTAGGAGTGGACATTTATATTACTTTGCCAACAAAAGATATGAGGTGAAGGAAGAAGGCCGTGGGGTTGCCTCCAAGACAAACATTGGTTATTTGAATATAGTGTCCCCCCCACATTCCAAAAGTTCTGGAAAAAAGGGCAATTGGGGTAAAGGGGGAGTGCAGACAAAGCTTGTTCAAGCTGAATCCATCTCATGGCACAGCCATGAGTACACTAGTCAATAACTCTTGACATGTGGGTGGCCTTGTGATATTTTAAAGGGTCTGAAAACCTCAGCCTTTCCTTATCTTTATGTTGTGCTAAGAGGGCATGACTCAATCAATGTGACTTCTGCATTCTCAAGAAATTACTAAACTGCTTATGCGTCTGTTTTAAGAATGTCATCGGTATCCAAACTGTCAATGTTTGAAGGAGATATAGTAATCTAGGCTGGATGTTCATCACCACTTCACACCCTTAGGGCGTACTTGTACATCCTCTGGTTACAGTGGTTTTTCTGGGGTCATGATTGCAGCTCCAGTATATTTTTTTTCAGCCAGTGATGCTGAAAAATGTGAAAGTGGTCTAAGTGGCTATAGAACCACTGGTTCGCTTTTACATGTGACAGAGGGGCCCCCTCTCCTGCCACTCTCCACTGCCTTCCTGGGCTCTCTGTTCCACCCGAGAGCCTGGGACTGAAGCTTTGCAGTAAGCAAGCTGTTACTGGCTTGTAATGGCATCTGATAAAACTGATCTTTTTTTGATCAGATGCTTTTAAGGGCAGAGGAGAGATGTCTCACTAAAGAGCACCTGTCACTGCCCTCACTATCACAATGGTTGTTGTTCCTCCCCTGTGATAGCAATAAAGTTGATTTAATTAATTTTAAATAATATTTGAAATAAAAGATTCAAAAAAAAATGCAAAGTGCCCCCCCCCCCCATGCAAACTTCGAACGTATACGTAGGTCTCGCACGCATATGAAAATATTGATTGTACCACACATGTGAGGTTATTTTATTGTGTTTGTGAGCATTAGAATTCATTCATTAAATTAAAAAAATTCATTAAATCCAAAAAATTTGCATCTGAAAAACTAATATCATGTGTCAGCAAAATTGCAATACCCACCATTTTATTCCCTATGGCTTTTGCTTAAAAATATATAATGTTTGGGGGTTCTAAGTCATTTTCTAGCCAAACAAAATTGCTGATATTTATGTATGAGAGAAGTGTCAGAATTGGTTAAGGATACTTTTGCTCCCAAACCAAAAGAATAAGCAAGATGACCATCTCTGGAGGTGTTTAATTTTGGTTAAAAGTGGTGGAAAGTTGGCAAAAAAATATCCCCAGTAGAACAAGTAAGGGAACAGTGACATTTATAACTTCAGATTTCTGAAAATTCAACCCAAAATTAGAGAGTTCACTATAGAGTCTAAGTGAGAAGAGAATAATAAGGTACACACAAGGAACTACAACATAATATTGGTCATCATTTCACAAGTAAGAAATGCTAACAGAGTTCTCAAATGACTTTGAAGACCAAAGGTGCAACAGACTATATAGCTTATATACAGTGCCTTGAAATTTTGTCATGTTACAACCCAAAAAATTTTTTTTTTTGGGGGGGGGGGGGGGGGGGGTTATGTAATAGACATGCACAAAGTGGCACATAATTGTGAAGTGGATGGAAAATGATAAATGGTTTTCAATATTTTTTACAAATACATTTTGTACTGTGTAATGTACAGTAGTAATGGTCATCTCCATCTAGTGGTCAACATGCACACTACTTCACACACTACCTCCAGAACCCTGTGGGGGTAGGGGCAAGGGTTTGACTGCCTAGGGGCCTCCACAGAGTTTAATCTGGCACTGCTTGGATGGCCTTTACAAATCTTAGGGCTTGTTTACATTAATATGATTTATATTCACATTTTTCATGGATGAAAAGTACATTTCAGAACCAACATAAGTCAATGAAAACCAGGTATAAAATTGAGGAAATTTGAAATGAACACACACTAAAAACGCTGTTACATTTGAGACTTACTGCTTGCACTGTATTTATAAATAAATGTCATTCTTTGAAATGCTGGTTCTTCTAATGGAAAAATTTACCTGCACCCGAAAACAAATCTCTCATGGCATGTTTTATGCATTCTCTTCACATTGTCTGTTTATGTACAGTACATGGCATGTAGCACACATATATTTCAACTTCTAACTGTAACAAACATGACATATTTATAGGGTGCTACTACACAGCTGCTAAAAGTCAACCATATGGTTTTCTTCAGGACAATACAAAAAACATCCAGTACAATTCCCAGCTTGTCACTGTACAAAACCAGTTGAAAATGTTTCAAAAACAGAGGATAAAGTTAAAGTTTGGTTAAAAACAGAAGATCTTTAAAAAGGCAAATATTAGATCTTGATTTAAATAGTGCCTGCAGATAAAGATGGTATACTTGAAAAAATTACACATAAAAATTATTATACCATGTGAATTTTATGATCTAAATTTACAAAAATGCATATTTGTCTTATGAAAAAAGTAAGTACGCCCCTACATTTACCACAACCATGGAATTAGAATCTGATGTCCCAGGTTAGATGCCAATGAATATAACCTTCTTAGAAAGAATGTAGATGGAAACCTCAAACATCTAGGGTCTAGTGTTCTATTTGCTAATGATGCGTGGTGTCATTGTGCCAAAATAAATAGACCTCTCTAGAGCCCTCAAAAAGAAAGTTGTGGATGCATGTGAGTCTGGCAAGATATTTAAAAAGATTAGCAAGTGATTTGAAATCAATCATTACACTGTAGGGAAAATAATCTACAAGCGGTGCAAATTTCAAAGAACTCCTAGTTAGTACACGACTGACTGATGCAGAAAATTCAACCCAAGATTTGATTCTAAAAAGTCTCTTCAAGATCCCCAAAATTCTATTTCAGGGCGTTCAGGTCTCTCTTGCAACAGTTGGGGTCAAAGTATATGCATCTACAATCAGAAAGAGCCTGCACCAAATCAACCCGCATGAGAGGTGTTTTAAGAAAAAGCATTTCTTCCCAAAAAGAAACTGTAGAGCAAGTTTGCCATTGAACAAATAGGCACAGAACAGCCTACAGGTGTTTAAGGCTGATCGATCAAAGATAGAGTTGTTTAGTCACAGTAAGATTAGACATTTTCTGCAAACCAAGAAAAGTATTTCAAGAGAAGAACCTCATAACAGCTATGTAGAATTTATAGAGGGTGGGTTGTCATTTCCCTCCAATCAGGTCTTCGATTACACCCAGCTCTTTTCTCTGTGCTGTGCAGTGAGTGACATCAGATCCCTACCCCCTGCCTCCTGGAAGCTGAGAAGTACATGCTAAACTGTGTATGTTGGAAAGCTGTGGAGCAGAGAATGATACAGATAAATAGGTACAGCTTATGTAGTAGGATTTAATTCATCACTGAGGCTAGTTATTTCCATAGGCTTAGGTAAGGCTGTGTTCACATATGTGCGGCTGCAGTTTGCAGCCCAGGGTCCAGTGTGTTTCTGTTCACCAGTTCAGGTGCGATTCAGGTGCAAATTTTTGCCTCAATTCGCACCTGAACCAGACCCAAAAATGCATAGGAACCTTTTGGAAACCACACCATAGCCACCCCGGACATGTGTGAACCGTCTACATTGAGAGCCGGCCACATTCCCATGTCCTGCAAATTGGATGCGGTTAAAACTGCATTCCAATTCGCACATTTGTGAACCTGGCCTTAGTTTTTATTATCACTTTAATTTTCCACCTGACTGTTCATGCACACTGCTGCATCAAGGCACCTCTGAAAAATGTGGTCCCTAAGAGCCACCTCAAATCACAATCTTTTGTGCTGTTGCATTGTCACAGATTGACACTCATTTGTTGCAGTGAGGTAACCAGCCCATTTGAAATAAATGAGCTGCTAAATTAACCATTGCAAAAGACTGGAAAACCCCTGGACTGAGTTTTGAAGCAGTTAAAAATTGTATGAATGATGTTATGGTAAATGAGAAGCTGACTGCCATCCTTTTAGACATGCATGACAAATTTCTTATGCCCCGTACACATGATCAGACTTTCCAACAACAAAACCGTGGAATTTAGTTCGAAGGTTGTTGGCTCCAACTTGTCTTGCATACACACGGTCACACAAATGTTGGCCAACAATTACAAACGTGGGAACGTGGTGACGTACAAGACTTACGACAAGCGGTTCCTTCTGCTTTATTCCGAGCATGCGTGAACTTTTGTGCGTCTGACTTGTGTACACACGATCGGAAATTGCTAAAAACAAAGTTTTGTTGGCGGAAAATTTGAGAACCTGCTAGCCAACATTTGTTGGCGGAAAGTCCGACAACAAATGTTCCATGGAGTATACACACGATCGGACTTTCAGCCAACAAGCTCACATCCAACATTTGTTGTCGGAAAATTAGATCGTGTGTACGGGGCATTAGAGCTTGGCAGCCATGGATCACATGCATCCAACCCTCTCGATTTGACGGCACACTTCTTCTGATCTGATGCTCCCCTGGTGCACATCCTGTGGACTCTTCTCTTCCTCTTTTTCCACTTTTACTCACTCTTCTCTTTTCTACTGGACATTTCTTCCCTTTTGACGTTTCCTCCTCTTCTGTTCGCTGTGTTTTATGTATTAAATCCATACCTTTATTAGGCCGCTAGGTACCAGCCGGTATGGTTATTCTTAAAATATTTTCCACATTGCTCTTCTCTTGTGTTAACTTTTTACATAATATCCTGCTTGATAGGGAAGCTCTTGGCCACTAAATTTTGTTGACATATGCTCAGGCTATATAGGTTGTATTTTGTTTATGGATACCCTGCTCTCCCAGGGACACCTCGGAAGGATAATTTTGGCCTTCCATCTTTCTGCTTCATTTTATGGGATATTAAGTCTGTTACCTGTATGTTTATATTGCTCATGCCTTCTTTACACCATTATGTATTTTTTGCTTTTGTCTCTTTGTTTGCTTATCACGCAATGTAACCATCTAAAAACTGTTCTGATATGTTGGATTACATGCTAATAAACCTTTGTAAAAGATAAAATTAATGGGCTGATTTGCACAACAACATATGCGAGAATAAGGTAGGCTACATTTTATCACAGAGCAATGCATGGGACGCAATGGGGGTTATATACTAAAGGAAAATCCACTTTGCACTGAAAGTGCACTTGGAAGTAAAATCGCTGTAGATCCGAGGGGGACATGCAAGGAAAATAAAAACAGCATTTTATCTTGCACATGCTTGGATGATAAAATCAGCAGCGCTTCCTTTCATTTCAGATCTACCCCTTAGATTTAGAGCGACTGCACTTTCAAGTGCGCTTGCAGTGCAAAGTGGATTTGCCTTTCGTAAATAACCACCAATGTGTTGTCTTTACTGTGCTACGTTGCAGCCCACATGTTTTTTGGAGTTACGTTGTGGATGCATGTCAATTAGAAGCAGGTATGGCTTGAAAGATAGAGCAACACACTAGAAGCCTAACTTTTTTCATGGTATATCTGTACCAAATTCAGTAAAACTATCTCATAAATTTGGCCAATTCAATCTAAGCACATGCAGGGCTGTTATAAATCATTTCTATAAATATAAAGGATGCCAATTGGACTTTTTAGAGTTGCCCCACAAAATGAATACCACAAAGTTATACATCTATTCCATATTAAGTTTAAAAGCAAGGTGCAAAATACATATACCCATGTATTGAAAAAATAAAAAATGAAAACAGACAAAGTTTTCACAACAAGCAAGTAGGCAAGTACTAATATTGGTCTCGACACTTTTCGTGAAGCAATGTTCACTTCTTCAGGAGATAATAGAATCCAAATATTTGTAAGTAGCACCCTCCCAGTTATGCTGCTAGGATGTTAGGAAATTGTAGTTCTTTGTGGCTCTCCTGTAATCAGTGGAGCATTTTTTTTATTGCTTTGGGCTGTTCTGTGTATCACAGGATGCAGGTTTAATTGTTTCCCCCTGTATGCTAGAGAATTCTAGAATAATAGAGGGCTGGAAAGTCATATAAGCAGTCTGAATATTCTGACCAGTCTGACCAGGTCTGGAGAGCTCACTGAAGAGAGCCTGGTGGAAGTTGGAAAGGATCTTACTGTCCTGCGGCATTGGGATCATTAGCCTCTCACTCACTGAACGAAGGCATCCGGCGATCCTGTGACATTGTGAGTACTGACCTGAGCTCAGGGCCCTAGTGACTGTGTGCTGTTTGTCTTTGGGTGAAAGAGAAAGATAGTTCTAACTGGGATAGCTTTTAAATAGGACTCAGTATTGCCATCAGTGCTTGCTCCTGCATAAAGGCTTATCAAAGTAGAGTGTCTTTCAGCAAATATTCAGTAACTATTGAGTATCCTATATCAATCCATACCCCATCCAAGTTCTTAAGCAATAACAATGATGAAAATACATCCTCTAGACTGATTACTGAGACAGAGTAAATTAACTGTTGCTGTGTATCTTGCTGTCTCTGCACTTATCTTGGAAAAGTACCCTTTAAATTACAGAGGCTCCTTTGGGGGCAACTCCAAATATCCTAACCACCACTCTGGATCTCATGGAACATAACAGCTGTGATATCCCTTGCTGCCAATGTAGTAGTCTGTACACCATACTGACACAAGGAATAGAATTCCATACCAGATTGTTTTCAAACAGTCAAACAGTAGAAGTGCATCCAGACTGTAATATATATGTTTTATTCAGTTAAAGGGTAATTTACTCAGAAGTAATTTTTAATTTTCATTTATGCTAGAGAGTTAAACCATGTGATTTCTTAACTATCCTGAGGACTTTGGTAACAATTTGTGCTTCAGTTCTCAAGACTGCACTAGTCAGAGGTTCAGAAAGGACTGGATACATGTATAGGTACAAAACAAACCCCCTTTATGTACTGATCCTGTACTCCACACATAAGCAGCTAATTAATCTAATAGCTGGTTGGCCATGTTGGGTATTAGGCTCCTTTCACACGAGGCGGACTCCTCTTCCACGGAGCCCGCCTCTGTCCGCCGGCTCAGCGGGAGATCTCTCCGTTGATCTCCGCTGAGCCGGCGGATGACAAGTCCCTCTCTGCTCACTGAGCGGGGAGGGGTTTGCGAGCACCGCTGGTCTCTATGGAGAGATCGGATGAAAACGGACAGTGTGACCATTTTCATCAGATCTCACCCGATCCGCCAGCGACGGATCTGGACGTAGAGCCATACGTCTGCTTTTGGCGGATCGGACCGGGGAGGATGTCAGCGGACATGTCTCAGCTGACATCCGACGCTCCATAGACTAACATGGAGCGCCCGTTCAGATCCGCCGTCAAAACTGACAGGCGGATCTGAACGGTCTGTCCATGTGAAAGGGGCCTTACAGTTAATGTGTGGACAGCTATATATTGCTAAGATTATCCTACCAAGATAATAATTTTAGTACCTAATAATCTTATGGTTAAAACTGTTTGATTTACTTTTAGGAGCATACTCAAATCAAAGGTATCATCACAAGAAAAGTAATTTTCCAATAGGTTATTGAGGTTCTATCAGGAAAGAGATGTCAAAATAATAAACAAAATGAACAAACTGATAATTGTAGGCTTGTTTAATGCTACTGTTTGAAAATTCTCCGTTAAAGATCATCCCCATCTATTAGATTGCTTCTAGCACATAAAATATATTTAGTTCTGCACTCTTTGGGACAGGAGATATGGCAATGTGTTAAGACAGGCACATATGTAGGGAACAGGTCTATTTTCTTGGGGCTAAATCCCCTTTCTGCTGGCTGAATTTCAGATGTAGATACCAACAGTTTAAATAGCAGAAATATAATAAGATACAGCTTAAATCACCATAGTATACATGACAATGGGAAGGAAACCACCACGCTATTCTTGCAATAGCTGCATGTTGTGGACACTAGGGAAATGTGTTCAAAACGCAGAGTGTGCATAACTGTATTGTTGCCTCATTGCCCATAGTAGAAAGAAAATGCAAGCTTGTATAAAAGAGGTCTTAGCACAGGGGGTGGAGTAGATATGTAATTACTCACATGAAGGTACAATGGAGATACATTTTCTGCCAGAACTGGTGAATGAGATTATTCCTTGATGACTTTCCCAATATAGTAAACAGAACAAAAAAATACTGACAAAACAGAAAAGAGAGAGTAAAGAAGGGGGATGAAAAGTATTCCTGCTGTTTTCAAAATTCAATTTTAATTTTGTCTTTTTTTTTTCTAGAGCTACTTGTAGCATGCAAACAGCTGCCAGATTGTAAAATATATATCTGATGTGGTAGAGACATGGATTTCCACTTCCAGAATATTAATAAGTAAACAGAAAATAATGTGAATATGGTACTTATTCATACTGCTGTAGAAGGGGTTGGATAACTTTATAACCTGATGTTTTTAATCCACTAGAAATATTTACTTCTGAGTTTTGCTCTGATACGTAGGGTAAATATTCTCCTTCCCCTTCTTATAGCAGTTTTGATTTATGCAAGGTCTTTTGTAGCAGAAAATCATCTTGGCTACCGTACAAATGTGATTTGTACTCATTTCAGCGTGTAATGTATATATCTGTAACATCAAATTAAGCCTTTTGTGCTGGTGAAGCATTCTTTGATGGGAAGGGTCAGGTAATATATAGAGGTTTTTTATTGGGTTTGTTTAATAATGCAGTGCAAGGAACAAGAAAAGTACAGAGTACAAGAAACAAGAAACCTACCAAGCACAAGAAATGTACAAAGTGTAAAAACCCAAAGCAACCAATCACATTTCAATTTGCTTTAATCATAAATATCAAGGGATCATTTATGTATGGTTACTATAGAAAACTACACTTCCTATATCAGTAATACTGTTTGTAATTTGTATTTAATAAGCTTGTATAAGTAAAATATATGTGTAGTCCAGAGGAGAGTGACCCTACTGTAATCAAGGGCATTTGAAGTGCATTTTCTAGAGTGAGATTGAGAGAAAGAGTTGCACTTTATTAGGATACAGCTTCTGCATCACTGCTGCAT
Organism: Lithobates sylvaticus; assembly: GCA_028564925.1. Classification (NCBI taxonomy): domain Eukaryota; kingdom Metazoa; phylum Chordata; class Amphibia; order Anura; family Ranidae; genus Lithobates; species Lithobates sylvaticus. Next base: position 309,272,962 of record CM053026.1, on the reverse strand, counting down.
ATTGGCAGCCTGATCGGGATCCAGATCACTGATTTTGGGGGTGCTGACAGCCAGAGTCACCTAGGTGGAGAGCAGAGAGGAGACTAATCACTGTGTGTGACCGGATGATAAGCTGCAATATCACTGGGTGCAGTGAGCTGCTGCTGTGGGGATTTATTATCTGCTGCTAGAGTGCCCTTTAGTAACTGACCTTACGGCCACCTAGTAACCTTATTGCTGCCTGCAGGCACGACTAGGACTATTCTCACATTCACCAACGGTATAACTGGGCCCAACGCTAGCCGGCTGCTGAGTTAGGACTAAAGACTGTCCATTTACAGTTGCTACATAGAGATCTTTATCTATTGCTTATGCTAAGAGGTACCTCTTAGAGAACATTGCACCATATCCTATCCATTCTCCTAGAGTGCATTCTAAACTAGTTATAGTATTATTATTGACATTGCAGTTAATGCTTATATGCACTGTTTATTGCTGACTTTGCTGATCCATGAGGTAACCCCAGTCTAGTGGTACAGTTACCTTGGCATATGACAGAACTAGATGCCATTTCACTGGTTTGACACTACAGGAGTAGGTGAGTGAAGTCTTAGTGATTCTGTCACTGACACAAACAATAATGTGGCAAGGGCCTTAGGTTCATTTAAGGGAGGGTTACAGGGAGGGTTAATGTGGGGAAGGCCTAAGTGCTGGGAGGGTTTGACCACAAATAGCACCATTCATACCTATGACCAGCTACCACTACCTGGAGTTGCGATCATAGCTATAGCCACCACCACTACCAGCCAAGATTCCGCATATTTAGGAAAAAATATATGTATATAGTTCCCTTTATTTTTATTATATCATACCTTGTCTGTTGCGGGTGCTGCTACTGTAGACTACAGTCCTATTAAGTTAATACACCTTCTATTACCTGTGTCCTAGGATAACCCAGCAATAGCATTTTCACTTGCCACCAAAAAAACCTTGCCTGCAGTAACCACAATGTGCACCTCCAAACAAAATCATAACACGCAGATGTTTTTTATTTGTGTGGAAACCTTTTACCTTGGTGGAATGGGCTTTGGATTTGAAACTCACAAATTACTCATCTCTATCCACATGCTCATGTATATAGTAGGTATTTAGCCCCTGTGCATAAGATCCTAGAGTTTTGGTGCAGGTGCAAGGCACAGATGCATTATCCACCTCAGCTGCTGGTAGCCTGCAAAAAGTTATGAGAGCTTGAAAGCTGATGTGGCTTGATTATGCTGCACAGTGCACTGACTGGAACATTTAGGACAGTATGCAACAAGAGCTAAGTGCCCAGAAAGCAGACATTCTGCACATAAAATCCTGGGTGCATACTGGCCTAAATGCTAGAACCACTCGCTGCATTGTCCAGCCTTGTCTAGCCGAAGCAGCTTTTAGTCTCCAATGGAGTTTTACAAGGCTGCCAGCAGGGTGGCTGGACAATATGCCATTTGTCTTCCACTCCCACCAAAATGCCAGGATCTCATGCACAGGGGCTAAATGCCCAGTGTGCATGAGGCCTTACAAGTAACATCTATGTAAAGCACCCTTTTTTCAGTTTAAGAACCACAGAGCTATTGGTACAAGTAAACCAGAAAGTCCACCATAAGACATTACTATAAAGTTTAGATTTTACTGCACAAAGGAGACCCACCTATAGGTGGCCCAAGATAAATGACATCTCTACTTTCAGGGTCAATGCTACCAACTCTTTACAGACCTAGCTCCAATTACTATACAGAAGCGTAAACAGATGAAGCCATACACTGCTATCCTCTTGGTGAGTCAGATCAAATACAAGTCAGGTTTCCCATTTCAAATGAACTTTATGTATCAAGGCCAAAGCTGGAATCTCTACACTTGATTCCCGCCACAGATAACAACCCTAGTTCAGCCAAGTCCTCCATGTCTCACTCTGCTTCCAACCGCCTGGGTCCTTCCTGGGAGAAGGTGTCCTCCCACAGGCCTGAGCTTACCCCATCCACATCAGGAACTTCACACTCTGACCTCCACATTATGTGGGTGGGGGTGGGTGTCTAGGTTGGACTTCACCTGTCCATCACCTGAACCTCTTTTTTAAAGGATGGGGTTCTGAGTGTTCTGCATTGCCCTTCCATGACTGTGGTCTTCCAATGCTTGGCATGGGGGTCTACTGTTGATTGTACCATGGTGCATTTTCCATTCAGGGTCTTAATAAAGTACACACGGAATGTCTGCCTGGTTGCTTAAAACCTAAATTGCCATTTCCATGGTCAGTCTAGCTTACCCACCTCCGGTCACATGATTTGGTCATGTTATTCCCTGTGCTTCTAAGTTGTTGGTTTATTGGGCACAAAACCCCTCACCAGTTCTTAGCCTGGGCATTCTCCCTCATTCCCCCTCAGCTAGTTGTCACACAACTGTTTTCTAGACCAACCCTTTCTCTCTTCTGCATTGTTCTTTTCCCTTCTCCCCTTTCCTGCATCATCTGTCCTCATCCCATTCTTACTCCTCCTTCTTTCCCTTCCCTTTCCCTCTCTTTTTTCCATCCTTAATCTCTATAACCCCCGTATTTTTCATTTTTTTTCTCCCCTTTCATTCTTCTACTACCCTCTATGTCTCTCCTTTTGACTCATCCATTTAGCTTCTTACTGAGCAGACATGTGCCAGGTGGGTGGCAACCCCCCCATCCTGTGTCCACCATGGACCAGGAACCTTTTAGTGTCTGTGACACTTATTGTTTATGCTTCCTCCTCTTCCTGCCCCTGCCTCTTTCTGCCCTCCTCCTCTTTCTTTTCTCTCTCCACAGGCATGGAATCCACCCTACCAGTGGATATCTCAGGTGTCACTGGCTCTCGTACATTACCCAGCAACATCACTCCCTAGCACAGTCATGGCAGCTTCTCCAAAAGGAGGAGTGAGAAGTGCCAAGCCAATCCTTTAAACAGCTTAGGAATGTATTCAATATATAAGTATAAAACAACACTAAAAACTTGAGTGAAAAATGTTGCAGCACTTGCAGAGTGCTAGAGCGGGTGGGAGCTTCCACGTGCAGTGTCACGGGAGCACAAGAGGACCGCCGGAAAGTCTCTATTGAGGGATCCACGAGCTCCGTGTGTAAGCCGCAGCTGGAGTCTCGATAAGCCTCATGGAGACATCGGCTATGTGTCTCTGGGGGTTTGGTCCTACTATATGGTTATATAGTGCTAAGCCCACCTACTGCAACAAAGTACCCCGAATTATTGGGTCCTACCCTAGTAATAGAATGAAAGATCCTGCGTCTCAACCATGGGAGCCAAACTCCTCTATGTGGGAGAACTGAAGGGATTCCTCCTATGCACTGGTGGCCACTAAATAAGAGGTAATGAAGAGGGGGAGGGGTGCTCTAACCCAAAAAAAAACCTGGTCAGGGTTTATTGAGACGCAGGATCTTTCATGGGCTAGCACAGAGGTAATAATTTAAGAAAGAAACAACACAACATGAATTCTTAAATAATTTTTTTTTATTATTATTATGGGATAAATATGGCCACGGTGTTATCCAGGGGGTTAAATATTCAAACTTAAGTCAATATAAATTAATATCAGGCCATTCTGGCCAACAATTAAAATAAATCACATGGTGTCCATCCAAAATATTGGACGACTACTCCCCCTTAAAGACAACACCATGACTTCTAACTGGAAAGGGGAAAAAGAGGGTCAGGAGGGTGGGCGTCGCTTGTCCTGTCAGACGGTCAGTGAGGATTCTGTGTTCCAATTCTTTAAATAACCTTCCTCAGCGCGGGCTTTGCTGCAGCCCGAATTAACCAATCCTCAGCTAGCATCACTGCACCAATCACCTCACTGTTGCTGCCCTTGGTAACGGCAGAAACCAGCAGCAACCTGTGAAATACATAAAGGGGAGGGGAAAACAGACAGCATATCCCTCTGAGCCATCCCATGTGGGCCCCTGCATACTGCTCTGATCCTTCATGGGCTAGCACAGAGGTAATAATTTAAGAAAGAAACAACACAACATGAATTCTTAAATAACATTTTTTTATTATTATTATGGGATAAATATGGCCACGGTGTTATCCAGGGGGTTAAATATTCAAACTTAAGTCAATATAAATTAATATCAGGCCATTCTGGCCAACAATTAAAATAAATCGCATGGTGTCCATCCAAAATATTGGACGACTACTCCCCACCGGCTGAGGCCAACCGAGCAAACGGGGGCCGAGGCCCCCCCCCCCCAACACCGTGGCGGATTCTATCAAATTTTGCAATCCCATATTAAATATGTCCAATCCGACCTCTGATAGGTGGACCATATCCTCCCGGAACAGGCCGGGAATAAAACCTTCCAATTCTACGTGACGGAAGGATGTATCCCCTGACGTCACAAGAAAACTATGTATAGTCCTATTGAGACTTCTTGTCAACATAAAATAGGCCTCCAAAAGGAGACCATAATAGTTGAGGAATCATTTCAGAAAATGCTAACGTGACTAAAGGAAACATTAACTTAATGGTATTGAGATCCTTCTTAATACCACATAATAACTCCCAAGTACCCACCTTGCCCAAATCATTCGCCCCCAAATGCAGAACCAATACCCGAGGAGGAGGCCAAGCTTCTGCTAGATGGACTAAATGAGGTAATAAATTACGCCAAAGTAGGCCCCTAATACCAGACCATAATACTTGAAAGGAACATGGATCTAGACCTAAGCTGGCGGAATAGGACCTAACCGCCGCCTGTTTGGCTGCCCAAAAGATATAAGAGTGCCCAACAATCCAAATGACCGATTTACTGGAATCTGAAAAAGAAAGTCAAAGTGTTAGCATATCGGGACGAACATATATCTTATATCTATTGCTAGCCCAACGGCCTACTTTTTTTCAGTCCGTCAGCAGAAAAGCCTAAAGCGTCGGCTGTCGTGGCTGCCCCAATACGGAAAGAATGAGACGAAAAACTAAATTTAGATAAACTCAGCCGTTTCAAACAAGCAGCCAAGGCAGCCGAAAACTGATACCTGGACAAGGAGGACAGGTCCTGGTGGATGAAAAAAGGAGTCTGAAAAGACAGGCCGAAAAGCCATGTAATTGGAAACCAATAAAACCGGGCAGATCGATGGATTACCCGATTTGGATAAGGAAATCCAATGCCCAACACCAGACGGTGCCGACTTAGAACGACATAGAAAAATGTTAACAGATTTTGCATCCAACATGACATGACCCCAGAGAAGGAAAGATGATGAAGCCCTATTAGGGGCAGTAAATTCGCCAAGCCTCAGGGCTCCGAAGAAAGCCACCGAAAAAGCGGCCTTAAACAAAGCCGACTCATATTCTGAAACGCAAACCTCCTCCAAAACCCGCATGAGGTCCACAAGTAGGGAAACCGAAATCGTGCGCCTAGTATCCTTAGACGGCCTATCCTTTCTAAGACCTTTAAGAATCTGATTTACTTGGAAGAAAGATGTTAATGCTGGCACACCTGCGAATTTGAGAAAGAAAAAAACACCGGCTAGAATTCTGCTAATAGAAGCCGGGCTCAGGCTGGCCTGAATCAAATAAGATACGAATGACAGCGCTACATAAGAGGAGACCACCAATGTATCTATGCCGTATAGTTGACAAAAAGACAGCCATTTTGACCAGGAAAGGCGATAATCCACCCAAGTTTTTTAACGATACCGAATTCCTGAGGTTCCTGAGTATCAGTTCCATATTAAGCCCCAGAGGAAAACTGGGCAAGGGGTACCTAAGAGATCCGCCGCTGGCGCCAATTCCCGAAACGTCTCGAGCTGTGAACGAGACAAAGCGTCAGCAATATTATTCTTACAGCCAGCAATATGTTCTGCTTTCAACCAAATGTTAAAACGCATACACTGTAAGACTAAGAACCGTAACAATTTAATCACCGGGTCAGATTTGGAAGATAATGAATTAACTGCATGCATAACACCCTTGTTATCTGTACGAACCAACACCCTACGGTTAGCAAATTGTTCTTCCCAAAGAACTAACGACACTATGACAGGGAATAGTTCCAGAAGGACCAAATTCTGTAGAATATCCTTCTGTAACCACTCCCGATGCCATACCTCGGAACACCAATGTCCGTTCAAAAAGGCACCGAAACCCACTGATCCCGCTGCATCTGTAAAGAATTTAAGCTGATCATTTGAAGCAAAATCCTGCTGCCAAATAGTCGACCCGTTGAATTTGCTCAAAAAAGGCATCCCAAACTTTGAGATCCTCCTTGATGTTCCTAGATATTCGAATATGACAATATGGGTTCGATAAACCACCTATTGCCAATGAAAACCTATGGGAAAAAACCCGAGCCATGGGGATGACCCTTGCAGCAAAGGCAAATAGGCCAAGTAAAGACTGAGCTTCCTTCAAAAGAACTTTCTTCTTACTAAGAAAACACAAGATCATTGATCTCATCTTATCAAGCTTCAAAGGAGGTAACCTAAATTCCATTAATACAGAATCTATGGTGATTCCCAAAAATTCTATAGTAGTGGAAGGAAAAACAGTTTTCTCCTGGGCCAGGGGAACCCCAAAAGTTGCACACACATTGAAGAATAATTCTAAGGATTGTAAACAAGATGCCGAAACGGGAGGGCCAACAAATAAAAAATCATCCAAATAATGTAGAAAGCCCCCGCCCGGAAAAGTGTCAGACAAAACCCAATGTAAAAATGTGGAGAAAGCTTCAAAATAAAAACAAGATAAGAAAAAAATATTGCCCTCCAAAATGGAAGCCTTGAGGATGGACTGGCAGCAAACGGAAGGCTGACTTAATATCTGCCTTAGCTAGGAGAGAGCCCTGTCCAAACTTCCTCAGGATAAGCAAGGTCTCATCAAATGAGGAATAACTAACCGGGGCATTAATACCTATAACCTCATCATTTAAGGAAGCCCCCGGCGGATAAGAGAGATGATGGATCATGCGGAAGGAACCGACCTCCTTCTTGGGTACTAAACCTATTGGCGAAAGCCGAAAATTGGGAAAGGGAGGAGCAGGGAAAGGACCTGCAATCCTACCTTCAGCCAATTCCAACGCAATCTTGGCCTGTACCACTGATGGTTGCAGGCAAATGGACCTTAAATTATCCACCAATGTACAACCCACACCTGTAAAATGTGGGACCAGAAAACCTTCCTTAAATCCTTCAATTAGCAGAGCCGCCATCTTGTGATCGGGGTAACGCTCTAACCATGGAAGCATTTTTTGTAGATTCACCGGGGTCAATGCCCTTCCCAGAACTGTGCCCGGGCATAGATTGTAAACTAGCTGCTGAGTTTACGGAAGCATCTATTCGCTGCGTGTGTACCCGAGCAGTATGAGCATTCGTGCTTGTACTTACAGTTGCTGAGGAACTTGCACTGCCCTTCATTAAAGGAAAAACAGAACCCACACAACAATACACACATATTGTTCATTCACATCAGTCCCTGCCCTCAAGGAGCTTACAATCTAAGGGGCCTAACTCACATTCATACATACACATAGTGGTGTATTTTGGTTTTATGCTGCCCTTGGCAAAACTAAAATTGTATATATGGGGGGGAACCAAATGCGCAAACCAATACAGGGATAAAAACCAATAAACAACTAACAAATAAAATTCACAACTGCCGCAGCCACCATCAAGGTGTTCACACACCGAAGCACAGTAGAGGGAATATATAAAAATATATAAAAATGGGGCGCAGACACTAAAAAAATATATCTTATAAAAATAAATATAAAATAATCACGTGGTCATAAATGACACTAAGAGAGGTAAAAATTAAGTAAAGATGAATATAATAATTACAAAATATATGTGGCGCTTGCTGCTGGGAAGGATAGCAATCCTATGGGAGAGCTCCAAAGGACGGCTTCCAACAAAGCGTCTCAAGATTGATAGCTTCAATGACGATGTATAGCAGCAAGTAATAAACTGTGCTATACCAATAAATAACTACTCAAGAAAATGATATAAACATCCAATGGTGAGAAAGTGTCCTGTGCAAAGTAAAGTGCGTTTGTTTAAAAATGTTGCAATGATCACATGTAGATCAAATAATGAACAAAAAATTCATGAAGTAAACATATATATTCATGCCAAAAAAGTGAAAAAATAAGAAAGTGCAAAAAATATATAAATAAGTATAAATAATAGTCCAAGCAATAAATATAGAAATATTAAAAAATGGCAATAAATGCTGCATGTGCAAAAATAATGTGCAAAAAACGCATGTGCAAAAAATGCAAAAAAGGATTATTGTGCAACACCGAATTTTTGCATATTATTTTTGCACATGCAGCATTTATTGCCATTTTTTAATATTTCTATATTTATTGCTTGGACTATTATTTATACTTTTTTATATATTTTTTGCACTTTCTTATTTTTTCACTTTTTTGGCATGAATATATATGTTTACTTCATGAATTTTTTGTTCATTATTTGATCTACATGTGATCATTGCAACATTTTTAAACAAACGCACTTTACTTTGCACAGGACACTTTCTCACCATTGGATGTTTATATCATTTTCTTGAGTAGTTATTTATTGGTATAGCACAGTTTATTACTTGCTGCTATACATCGTCATTGAAGCTCCCAAATTCTACACTGGATTCAGTCTTTGCACAAACTCTTAGATTTTCCATTGCAGAAAACTGTTTATGGACATGGCTGCCTCCATTCTCCTGGATCATTAAGACTTATTTATATTCTATATGATTCTCTTTGTCATATGTGGCATAGCCGTCCTTTGGAGCTCTCCCATAGGATTGCTATCCTTCCCAGCAGCAAGCGCCACAAAACTAAAATTGGGTGCCCCACCATCTAAAGTTGTCCCACCCCAGCTGCGGAATACCATTCTTGTCTCAGGGACTGATGAGGAAGCTGCAGCCGTTCATATTGACCTCTCAGACCCTGAGACATGATTCGTCCACGTGCTACATATGTGGTCAATGGGGCAGAGGATGGGGTCAGTGGGACATAGGATGGGGTCAGCAGGGCAGAGGATGAGCAGCACTGGTGGGCACTGATGAGGAGTCATTGATGAAGCTGCACTGATATGCAGCACTGATAGGTGACACTGATGGGCACTAATAGGCAGCACTGATAGGGGGCACTGATGGGCAGTACTGATGTGCACTGATGGGCACTGATTGATGAAGCTGCACTGATATGCGGCACAGATTGTCACTGATAGGTGGTACTGATGGGCACTAATAGGCAGCACAGATAGGCAGCACTGATAGGCGACACTGATGGGCACTGATAGGCGACACTGATAGGTGGCACTGATGGGTACTGATAGGCGATACTGATGAGGAGGCACTGATTGGCAGAACTGATGGGTACTGATTGACACTGATTGGCAGCACTGATGGGCACTGCTTGGTACTGATAGGCAGCAATGATGGGCACTGCTGGGACAGCATTAATAATAAGGACACTGGTGATCAGTGCTCTGATTATTAGTGTAGATGTTTCCTTTCACACTGGCTGGTTACCTGCTCTTTCCTCTCCTCACGCTGTGATAGCATGAGGAAAGGAATGCCTATAACTGACAAGTGTGTTTACATCATGATCAGCTGTGATTGCACACAGCGGATCATGTGGTAAAGAGCCGATGTGATTGGTTCTTTACCCCAATCTGTGGTCAGCTGCTGCAGCAGACGCGCGGAGGGTCACAGTTCTGGGAAAACGTCAATAGACACCCTCCCAGAACTGAACAGCCACGCTGTGGCCATCATTCGGCTATAGCAAGGTCACCTAGGGAAGCCGCCACCCTGAAAAATTCCGGCCAAGGCAAACTCCTTGTTTGCCTCGCAGTGAATACGTCCCTACAAACACATACTAGGGCTAATTTAGACAGGAGCCAATTAACAAACCAGTATGTCTTTGGAGTGTGGGAGGAAACCCATGCAGGCACAGAGAGAAAACACAAGCTCCATGCAGGTAGCACCGTGGTTGGGATTCAAACCAATGACCCCAGTGCTGCTAACCACTTAGCCACCGTGCTGCCCACAAGGATTGCATTCACACATTACTGGTTAATAGAAAAATTACCAATATACTCAAGGACACCTAATCTAAATTTCTTTAAGTGTGGGAGCCATGCCTTGATTACAGTTTACCCTGATTTCTTCAAGGCTAACCTATTTTTAATAAAGTGTGTGTCAGGGAAATACCGTACTTCGTCGCCGGGTTCCGGGTATGCGCACGCACGGTAGAGCGGCTCAGCGAACAGTACAGGCACGCCGGGTCGCGGGTGCGCATGCGCGGGTCCATGGCGCTCGGGTATCTGATGCAGTTCAGCCAGTGCGGCTCACCGCTGTGCGCGGCGCTGACAGAGGACGAGTGCGCATGCGCACTCGTCCGGGTATCCCACCTGACCACTTACCTGGTCTATAAAAGGCTTCCTCTGTCTCCTCACAATCGCTGGTTTGTTGTCTCTTCCTGAGTCCTGGCTCCAGTCCTTGTATCCAGTATCCTGTATCCTGTACCTTGTATCCAGTACCTTGTATCCTGTACCTGTTTGATTACCTGTGCCTGACCCGGAATCTGCTTGACCACCGCTGCTGTTACCTGTGCTTGACCCTTGGCCTGCTTACTGGACATTCTCTGAGTTACTTACCTGTGTTTGACCCCTGGCCTGCTTCCTGGATACCTCTGCTGCCTGATTACCTGTGCTTGACCCTCGGCCTGCTTACTGGACATTCTCTGAGTTACTTGCCTGTGTTTGACCCCTGGCCTGCTTCCTGGATACCTCTGCTGCCTGATTACCTGTGCTTGACCCTCGGCCTGCTTACTGGACATTCTCTGAGTTACTTACCTGTGTTTGACCCCTGGCCTGCTTCCTGGATACCTCTGCTGCCTGATTACCTGTGCTTGACCCTCGGCCTGCTTACTGGACATTCTCTGAGTTACTTACCTGTGTTTGACCCCTGGCCTGCTTCCTGGATACCTCTGCTGCCTGATTACCCGTGCTTGACCTTTTGCTTGCCTACTGGACATTCTCTGAAGTTACTTGTGTTTGACCCTCTGCTCGGTGTTCTGGACTTCCAGTTCTCTCATGCACCTAAGGGTCCTCCTCCAGTACACGTTCTGGTACCTACATAACCTCTGCCTCATCACGGTCCTGCCAGGTGTCTACTTCCAGTGCAGCATCAGCCTCTCCTGGTCAACGTCGCTACTGCACACCACCTGCAACACACCTGCTGGCAACCCGTGCATCTTTGTGCCCGGTGACCTCTGTAACCACTCCAGAGGCATCGTGCACCTAGTCGCAAGGGGAGCAGCTCTCAGCATTTCGGCCCGGGTGAGTACCTGTGACAGTGTGGTACCTCTGTGGGGTCTATACCTCTCTCCCCCCTTTTGGTTCCTTCCATTTCAATCTTTCTTGTCCCCCCTTCTCCTTTCCCTCCTCCTTCCTAGTCAGTTTCTATGTACATTTTCTCACTTTTCTGCTATGCTTTGTTCAGAGGCACTTATCAAGAGATCTCCCCTGAGAACTGGCTTTTGTTAATATTTTAGTTGTTTCTTGATCATACCTTTATTTGAAGACAATTTTTTCTGAGTTTATAGTCCTTGTACGGGCATGCTGTCTTCTGATACCTTTTTTTCAAAATCCAATAAAAGACTCGAAAAGAAGAATAAATTCCAGCACCAGACAAAAAATATTTGTGCTGGATTAGAATTGTCTGGTTTTCCTATTTTCCATTACATATGATGGAAGCCTTACGCAACACTTTACAGCCAACACTATGACAACATGATATACTGCTACATATACTGTATATAGAAAGAAAAAATAATGAATTTTGTAATATTTAGCATAAATTAATAGTATAAACAAATGAAAAAATTATTCCCACGCTATTCATTTACTTAAATGAGACTTTAAATGAGACTTATTCATTCACTTAAATGAGAAGTTTCAGGGCTGGCTACCTAAATGATGTGTATAGCCAACATTTCCGGCACACAAGTTAGGCCCATGCCAATAGGTGGCACTAGTGGATGGGTGGGCAGCCAACATCTTGTCTGGGATTTGCAACCACTACTTAAATACTTCTTTCAATTTAAGAGTAAATTGGCCACACACACCTGGATACCCTGAACACTGATCTTGCTGTGGCCGGATGAGGCACACTTCTTTACTGCTAATGCAAAGCCGTTAAAGCTGCAAGGAGGAAAATATATTGTTAAAGGGGCATGGGTTAGGATATGGCATGTGTTAATTGGTGGGGCTTCAAGCTTTCGATGCCTATAACCTACTAGGATGCAAGCCGACTCTGTAAAAAGGCGACCTCCTGCACAGTAGGATTTTACTATATGCAATTTACTGTGCGACATTTCAACATGAATGTAAAATAGTAACAATCACAGTAAAATAACCTAAAATATAGAAGCAAAGTAGAAGCAAAGGGTGTCTTCAAATGTAAAATGTATGTAATAAAAAGATACAAAATTGAAGTCAGCAAGAGTAAAATGTAATATCAGTTACCTTTGCTGCTGTCATTAGTGTAATATAATCTAATACCAACTTTAGGAAATAATTGTACACTGTACATTAACCTGCTGTGCATACACTCAGCAGTAGGCAGAATTGTCCATGGTAACGCACCTCAGGTAGCTATGAAATATCTTTAATTATTAAAATGAAATATCCTAATTGTAGAATATTCTATATAAAACAGAACAAAAGGGATATCATCCTGAATTCACTCATAGAAGGCAGGAAATTATACTCACGATGCCAACAAATGTTATTAATCATTAGTCCCTTATGCCTTTTTCTTGTCAGATATGATTAGAAATTATCTTGCATTTATACAGTCATGCAAAATGCCTTTTGCAGGCTTTTAAGATCCAAATTACTGCAACACTCGTAGGAAGGATATGTCTATTGAATTTGTGCTGAAATTCAACGTACACTTGTCTTGACCCCACTAAAGCCCCATACACACGGTCGGAAAATCCGACCACCAAATCCATAGGATTTGGTCCGACGGATTTAGTCCGACACTGGTGTTGCATACACACGGTCGGACAAAGTTGTCGGAAAATCCGATCATTCTGAACGTGGTGACATTTGTTGCCTACAACGGGACTACGTAGAGGCTAGTAGCCAATAGCTTTGGTCTTGTAATGTGATCTGAGCATGTGTAGCACTTTGTCCGTCGGAATTCGCTACACACGATCGGAATTGGTGTGATCGGACTTTGTTGTCAAAAAATCTATCCAGCAGGAGATAGGACTTTGTCCGTCGGACAATCCGATGGAAACTGTCCGATGGTGCCTACACACGGTCGGAATTTCCGACAACATTGTCCGATAGGACAGAATCCATCGGAAAATCTGACCGTGTGTATGGGGCATAAGGCACACTGATCATGTGATAGTAATAGTCTTTTTCCCATAAAACACCACTTTGAGTACCTGACACATAATTGCACTTATAATTAAAAATGAACTGTTTTCTACCTGTATGAAACCTGTATGAAAATGTGGAGCATTATTGTTAAAGCTGATATAAAAAGCCCAATCAAATGTAGCTCTCTATTTATCAACTGCTTGCCGCTCACCCATGCACCTGCAGAACCATGCTGTTATTAGACAGAGCACGAGTTTGGCAGCCAATGATTTTGGCTGAAGGCAGCTGATCAGCTCTGTCCAATCAAACACAGAGTTCTGTGTTTACAAAAAAACAGAACTCTGACTGTTTTTTTCTCCCTGCAAAGATAGTAAAGTAAAAACATTACATACATTGTTAGGTACAGTTAACCATTTGATTGGCTCTAGATGTTAACCCCTTCCCAGCCCAAAAATATATATGTAGACACTATACATTTCACACAAACCAACTAATATACACTTACTGGGATTATTTCATTTATTTTTTTACTAAAGACATGTAGCAAAATATATTTTGGCATAAATTTATGAAGAAAAAGGATTTATTTTAATTTTTTTATGTATTGTAACAGAAAGTAGAACATATATATTTTAACTTGTATAATAAAAAAGTAAAAAAACACAGTGGTGATCAAATACCACCAAAAGAAAGCTCTATCTGTGTGAAAAAAAAAAAAAATGATATGCATTTCATTTGCCTAAAGTATTTCATGAACCCGCAATTGCCAGTTAAAATAGCGCAAAAAATGCTCTGGTCATGAAAGGAGTAAAACCTTCCGGAGGTCATGTGGTTAATACATCATTAAATTGTTTTTAAAGACAAGCCGTGTAAGCAACCTAATTTTACTAGATATTAGCCTCTTGCAGTGTCCTGTACATTGTAGCTCAGATAGGGTGAGGGAGTTGTGCTTGCAATGAGCATGCTAATAGGAGAAGAGAGCAGAGTGACACAAATGTGAGTTAATCAGTCTACTGCTTCTCCTTGCACTGTCCAGTCACAGGCTGGGGGAGGGACAAGCCCTGTAAAAGGAAAATGAGCAGCAGTAGAGAAAAATCAGGTCTCCAGAGTTAAAATAGTAGTAAACTGTAAAAAAAAATCTAAAAATCTTTCCCCTGCAGTTAAGTTGAAGTTAAGTTAAGAGCATGCAATGCATATTAGCACATTATGAAATATTTCCTTAAAAGTAAGCCCTCCAGCAACACTCTGTCACCGCTGACAGAGCTTTCATCTTCACCCGGTCTTCCTTACAGGTTTGTAGGCCCTGGCCATTTCAATGAATTGGGTGCAGGAGTCACGGTTGCGGCACAGCTCTCACAATGGAGGGCATGACATCTATTGAGAACGCAGTGCGCAATGCGCCAGTGATGTCACTGGCTGTTACTGAAGTAAATATATCCTAAACAGTGCCCTTATTACAGGTTTACCTGTAGGTATACATAAAAAAAGCAGACTTTATTACCGCTTTAGTAAATATCAGGGTTGGATGGACAGAAATACACATTCTTTAGCCAGGTAGAACAACCAATACATTTACATTTTATGTTTGTTTAGGTGTTTTCATGGAGCTTTAAAAAATAAATAGATAAATTAAAAACCTCCAGAGTAATTTTGCACTTTAAAGCGGATGTCTGCTCACCGCTTCACATACTGCAGCTGCTGACTTAATAATCAGACACTTACCTGTCCTGGAGTCCAGCGATATCGGCACCGCAGCTGATGTTTCCATCAGCTGTCGGGTGCATGCTGCCTCCATTGCGAGTAAGGGAACCCAGCAGTGAAACCTTATGGCTTTACGCCAGGAACCCTACTGCGCATTCGCAAGTCTCCGGTCCTCTCTCCTACTGGCCCGGCGGCCAGGGGAGGAGGAAAGAGCCCAGGCAGTGATGTCAATACCCGCAGCTGAGGGTCCCGGAAGTGGGAACAGGATACCTGTGGAAGACAGGTATCCTGCCCCCCCTCCCCCCGAAAGGTGCCAATTGTGTCACCGGAGGGGGGGGGAGTACAACGAGTGGAAGTTCCACTTTTGGGTGGAAGTCCACTTTAAGTTTAAAAAAATATGGAAACGACCCACTGAATTGAAGGGAAGCTCAATGATGGATGATCAAAAATTCTTACAGCTGCTACAGACACATTTTCAATCACACTCAAGTGGAGGGGCTGTGTAGCGTCTGAACTCTGCTATTTTACTTAAAGTGTATTTTGACTTTTGCAGCCAAATTGTGATAACACTTACTTTATATTTGTTACATGTTCCCATTTACATAGCATAGCTTAAAAAATATAAAAAAAAATTTTCGGACCATTTTTCTTTTTTAACCTGTAGCTGACTGCCCACTGTCAAATGACGGTGGGACGGTGCAGCTATTGTGGCGGGCCGCCTTCATATGACGGCGCTCGTTTGTTTGGTTTCATATTATATGGTTTTGGTAAATCTAAAGGAAAGTTGTACAAGACAATGGTGACATGTCAAATCGCATGTCAAATCGCCGGCTGTGGCACCGTCCGAATCGGTGCAACGCCAACTTTGTGGCGCCGCAACGATTTAGTTCCTGTACTACTTTTGCCCGGTGGCCACGATGGCCGCCAGGCACCCGCGATTGCCCGGTAATCGAGAGCAGGACGCCCTCAATGGATCTGTGTGTGTAAACACACAGATCCACATCCTGTCAGAGGAGAGGAGACCGATGGTGTGTCCCTTGTACATAGGGACACCAATCGGTCCCCTCCCCCAGTCAGTCCCCTCCCCCCACAGTTAGAATCACTAAGATAGGGAACATATTAACCCCTGCAGCGCCCCCTAGTGTTAACCCAAGTATATCCGGCAGGCTTGTTGTATCCAAGTTGATTGATCGATCAACTTGGTACATTCAGTCTGTCTGTATACCTTAGTGAGCAGGCAGCTGTCTGATTAGTCTGCAGTGAGTCGGCGTAGGGGTGGTGTGTTTCACATTTTACTGCCTTTTACTTTCCTTTTTTTTTTGGTCAACTTTATTTGAAAATGCAGACACGCTGCTCTGCAGGCTGCAATGTAGTGAGAATGGGACACAAAGTAAACAAGTGTTTTCTTTGTGCCTTAGCAGTGACTGGTGTTCTTTCAGTGAGCGCCAGTCACAACACTAGTGTGAATAGGCCCCTATAGTGTGCTCATTCTGCAGTGTTTAGAACACCCAAGACACGGCACAGATGAAACTGGCAAGTTCTGAACTGAAAAATCTTCCAGATATAAAAAGTTCCACCCTACCTCCCTCTAAAACCACTAAGTGGATATTTCTTTTTATATAAAAAGGTATAGAAGGCAATTATTTTTTTACCAACTGAAATCAGAGGAGATAACACAAAACATGAAAGGTAGTGACAAGTCCATGTGCATAAATGAGTTCAGCTGTGCACTCAAAATATATGTTGCTAACAGACATTCTTTAACAGTTAAATAATGCATATTCCTTGTTCAGTCTACTAGACCTGTCAAACCTAAACACGTATAATGGCAGTGTGCAACATGTAATAATATTGCTGCACACCCTGCTTTCCTGGATAGATTTTACCTCAATTAAAGACTGGAGCAAAATGAGGTATATGTGAGAAGAGTGCAATGTAAATATCACCTATCTCTGTGATGCCATTAAAGAATCTGCTACATTAAAAATCACTTTCATTTAAGCAGGCCATACACAGTTTGAATCTGGGCCGGTTCAGCAGGAACTGGCCGAGATTCGAACCACATATGGGCAGGCCAGGTGCCAGGTTTTACCTGCAATTATCGCTAGCAGGTGCTATAGCACTGTCTTCTCCCGGCAGGGAAGGTGATTATTGCTAGCGGCTGCTATAGCACTGAACATCCCGATGAGCGCCCCGCAAATTCGGGTGTTCGCCGAATAGGCAAACAGGTGACGTTCGAGCCAAACTTTTGCTCAGCTCGACACTACTGATTAAAAATAAATTTAATGCAGCCACCACAGTTAGACATATATTGTATTAAAAAAAAATCTGGGGCTTAGATACAATGGGCATGGAAAAGAATCCCCCCCACCCTTTAAAATAATCACATTTTGTTGCTTTGCAGTCTGAAATGAAGACACACACAGTTTTTGTTTTATCCAGCTGTATTTAATCAGTGCAGCTAATAACATCCAAGTGACATATATAACACCAACCTGTCAGAATTTAAAAAAATAATATTTAAAAACAGTTGGAAAAAGGATCACCCCCCTCCTAAAAATGACTTGTAAACTCAATCAGGTATAGCTAATCACCTTCTCAATGGCACACAAAGCCATTTTACTTTCAACTGTGATCAGCTGTTGTCATTTTTATTAGCTCAGCATGAAGAGAAGTTTCCTGGAGCATTTCAGTCCCTGATAGTGCAACTGAAGCAAACAATCAACTATGGCAAGGCACTGTCAAAAGATCTCCAGGATAAAGTTGTGGACAGGAAAGTGATGAGATGGATACAAAATTATTTTAAAGGCTTTATCAATGCCTAGAAGCACAGTGCAGTCTATTATTAAGACGTGGAAGGTATTTGGTACAGCACAGACCCTCCCTGGATCAGAATGTCACTCCAAACTGGATGAAAGAGCCAGGAGTAAACTGGTCAGAGAGGTTACCAAGATGCTTACAGCAAATCTGAAGCAGTTTCAGGAATTTATGAAAAAGAGTGGTCATTGTGTGCATATGCTAACAATATCACAAATTCTCCACAAATGTGGCTTGTAAGGGAGGTTTTTAAAAAAAGCCACTCCTCAAGAAAGGCCACATGCATCCACCAGCTTTGCCAAAATGCAACTTGAAGATTCTGAGGCCACATGGAAAAAGGTGTTATGATCAGATGAGACTAAAATTTTATTATTTGGCCTCAATACCAAACGATATGTCTGGCGGAAATCCAATACAGCTCACCATCCAAATAACACCATTCCTACAGTAAAGCAAGGATATGGTAATATCCTGCTATGGGGATGTTTCTCTGCAGCAGGGATTGGAGCACTTGCCATTGGATGTGATGGCTGCATTTGTTTTCTTTTTTTAGGCTTTTTCCCCCCTGTTTTCACCTGGTGATCTGGCTAGTAACACACCACCTTTATTACAGTTCCCCCTGCTGGATGAATGGGCACATGGGGCACATTTGACAGCAGCACTGTCAGTCTGGAGGTAGGAGAGTGTTAGATGCACTAGGAAATTGAAGCCAAACTCCAGCTCACACTTTATAGGCAGTTACAGCTGATTTTTTATTTTGGGATAAAGGTTTTACATAAATAAATAAAAGCTGATCATTGTAAACCCCCCTGTCAGTGGTAAATGGTTTGTCTCATCTCTGATACATTTTGCTGGAGAGACGGTTCTTTTGAAAAACAACAGACTATTGGCTAGTTTACCAGATGAAGACAGAAGAAAACCTAAAAAAAAATGAAAGTAGCCATCACATCCTAGAAAGGGTAAGCTACAATATAATATGTTTGCTTTTGCGTTTAATACCACTTTAAAGTGTTACTAAAACCACAACAGTAAAATCAGTCTGTATATGCAGTAACGCATGCTTGTTTTACTCACCGTGGAACCTAAGGGGTTAATCCTTTGCATTGTGTATAAAGGCTGTTTGATCCTGTTTTCTCTAATCCTCCTCTTCTCTCATTGTCTCCAAATCAGTCAGGGGTCGGGCTGCACATGCTCAGTTTGGTGTGTATTACTAGAGTTTGTTTTTTTCTCTTGGGAGAGTGCATGTGATCAGCACAGAGCGAATCAGCACTGTCCAGACATGTCCAGACAGAGGATCAGCGGAGAATGAAAACTCCTCCTACAAGCTTTACTAGGAACTGATAGAAGTCACTAGGCTGCTATATACTGCTGATGAGAAAAGGTATTTAGCAGTTTATCTTTACTAAAATAATTGCCTTTCCATGTTCTGTGTACTGGGGGAGACCAGATATAGTGAATGCAGGTTCTGGGTTTAGTAACACTTTGAGCAACATTCATTATTTAATAGGAGACAATGAAGTATGGGTGCAGCAGTGATAGAAAAATTTAAATATATACAGGGTATAAATTAGAGGGTTGGAAGTGTATGGTGGATGGAGACAAGAAAGAGAGAATATTTCACAAAGTTTAGTTATACTTTTGTCATATTCCCACTTAGCACATTGCTATATACAACTACTATCCATGTGTGAAATCAAAGAAAAAAAATCACCTAGTATGTTGTACTTGTTGCTGGGCATGTAGCCATTCTTGTCTAATCTTACCTTCCTTTTGTCTTCTACAATGCAATAGATCTCAAAGAGAAGAAGTCAGTCCTAGAAAATGATAAATTAGGTTGCACTGTCTTTTCACCTTAGCTGACAATATATAGCAAATAAATCAAGTAAATTAACTGTTTTATCCTCATACTGAATTCAGATTTTGTGAACTCACCAAACATGAACATTTGCTTTAAACCTGAGGGTTTTAATTTTTTCTCAGCGTGTTGTTAATCTACTTTGATCTTCTGTAAAAGTTCAATCAATATAATCTGTCAGTGACTCCATTTGAAGCCATTGGCATTTGTCAGGATTCAGTATACAGTCACAGCAGCTACTGCAATAGTCTCCTTAACGTAATGGGGGAGTGTTCCAGTTATCATTTCACTGCTCTTAATTCAATGAACAGTGATTCAAATGTATTCTATGAAATAACTGCATTCATTTCAAATAAGGCACAGCATGGGAATCAATACCAGTTATTATCTTGTGCAGGTCTAGCATAAGAAACAGAGGACAAAACCTTCAAATTATGAAAGCTATTATTTCTAGTTGTAACATAGCTCTGTGTTACCTATTATGTCATTTCTTTTTAGGTGAATGTTATCATTTAGACATTTAACCCATTTGTATTAGTGACACAACCAATAGTTGCACCTGGTGTGTCTTAACCACCTCAATACCATGCTAGCACCCTCCTAGTTAGGTGTAAAGCCCCATATACACGGTCGGATTTTCCGATGGATTCTGTCCTATCAGACAATGTTGTCGGAAATTCCGACCATGTGTAGGCACCATCGGACAGTTTCCATCGGATTGTCCGACGGACAAAGTCCTATCTCCTGCTGGATAGATTTTTTGACAACAAAGTCCGATCACACCAAATCCGATCGTGTGTAGCGAATTCCGACGGACAAAGTGCTACGCATGCTCAGATCACATTACAAGACCAAAGCTATTGGCTACTAGCCTCTACGTAGTCCCGTCGTAGGCAACAAACGTCACCACGTTCAGAATGATCGGATTTTCTGACAACTTTGTCTGACCGTGTGTACGCAAAACCAACATCGGACAAAGTACGACGGACATGATCCGACGGACCTGGTCCTCGGATAATCCGATCGTGTGTATGGGGCTTTAGGCTGTCAGGTAAATGTAGTCCTTTTTGTCATGCTCCTCTGTAATCAGTGGAGTTGCTGCTAATTGCTTTAGGCTGATCAGGATCCCACAGGCTGCACACTTGAATGCTTTTTCCTGCTTTCTGAAAGGCATCAGAAAATAGGAGTGGAGCAGCCTGAGTGAGCGGTCTGAATATTTATGAGATCCAAGCCAGTCCCTGAGGGGGGTGCTCATAAGGTGGCTGGAGAGAACATAAATAGTATGGGGCTGGCTCTGTCAAGGTCTTTGTCCCTTTGAAAGAAGTCACAGGAAGTGACGAAACGTGCCAGGGCAGAGCTTAATGACATCATCAAGCCACTAGGAAGGATCTGCCTGGATACACACTGACTGGTGATGCCTGGATCTTAGCCTTAGGGCGACATATACCCATATATTTAAAGTCTACGTTTAAAGTTGTGCACTGCTGGGGATCAGTGCACTGTTATTGTGAGTAGATTTTAATAAGATTTACTAAATATCTATAAGATTTTTAAAGAGATAAAGCAATATGTATAGTCTCTTTTCCTTTTGGTGTGCAAGTGAAGAGACGGCCGCCATGTTCCCGGGAAAAGGCCGCGAGGCTGGACATCGCGGACAAGGCAGAAGCCGCGGACTTGCCTAAAATGAAAGGACTTTGATGTCGTTCGCACCAGAATGACTGAGGTGGAGCAAAGGGTCTCTCAGACCGAAGACACGGTGCATGATCACCTTAACGACAGCAGGAGAAGATTGGTTCTTGCACCTTAACGACAGCAGGAGAAGATTGGTGTCTGGTACGCCTGACCTTGGCAGGGACCACAACTCCATTGTCAGAGCTATCTGTTAGGGTGCCGCTGTCGTCTACAGGATCGTAGCCTGAATCTGACAGATGAGTGACTTCCTCTTCACTATCTGTCATGTTCAGAAACGTGCTCAGAAACGTGTAGGCCTCTTCACTAGTGTACCTTCGATTTGCCATTTTGGGCTCTAAATTTACTGGTACACTAGTAAGACTCACAGGTAAAAAAGCTACTGACTGTTAGCAAATGATTCAAACACTACAAAAAAAAAAAAACTGTTGGCGTTTGCAGGGATCAGGCCTGACTCTGCGAATGCTGCAGTTATGTGTTTTGTGCTTTGTAAGTGACAGTGATCGATTGATACTGCACTTGGGTGGGCTGGGCTGGGCTAGGTGGAGGGGCTAAACGCAGGTGCTAGCAGGTATCTGGGCTGATCCCGCTAACACTGCGTTTTTGGGAACCCTAAACTGCTGGGGACACTAGTATAGATCTGATCAGATCAGATATCGATCCGTTCAGACACTATACTACTAAGGGAGGTGTATGGTGCGTGCGTGGGTGTTAGCGGTACTGGCGCTAATCTGCCGCTGCCTGGGGCAACGCAGACCCTATCTGATGATAAAACCTAACTGATATCACCCGCCGGGTGATCAGGGGGTTAAACCTTAATTGGGTAAAATACAGCGGCAGCCCTGATGCTATAAAAAATAAACTAGCTAAACTGCGTCACTCGCGACACTTATACTGTGATCACAGGTGACAGGGGTTAATCAAGGGGTTAAACCTTTATTGGGGGGTCCCTAGACCTATCTGAGCCTAAGACTAATTACCCTAAAACTGATTTTTGTCACTAATGACACTAGTACATCGATCAAAAAAAATCTGATTGCTGTACTGTTTGACACAGTGACAGGTGGTGAAGGGGTTAACTGGGGGGTGTGTGCCTGCGTGTCAGTGTAGTGTTGGTGCAACTCACTGTTTGATGCTCTCTCCTCTAGGTCTGGAACGAAAAGACCAACACGAGAAGAGATGACATCACTTCCCCTGTCAGTGTTTACAGTTACACGACAAGGGAAGGATATCATTCGTCAGGAGTAGGGATGAGCCGAACACCCCCGGGTTCGGTTCGCACCAGAACCCACGAACGAACCTAAAGTCCGTTCGAACATAAGAACCCTATTAGTTACAATGGATGCGAACGTTCGAAATTAAAAGTGCTAATTTTAAAGGCTAATATGAATGTTATTGTCATAAAAAGTGTTTGGGGACCTGGGTCCTGCCCAGGAGACATGTATCAATGCAAATTTTTTTTTAAAAACGGACGTTTATTCAGGATCAGTGATTTTAATAATGCTTAAAGTGAAACAATAAAAGTGTAATATTCCTTTAAATTTCGTACCTGGGGGGTGTCTATAGTATGCCTGTGAAGGGGCGCATATTTCCCGTGCTTAGAACTGTCTCTGCACAAAGTGTAATTTTTGCAGGAAAAAAAGCTATTTAAAATCACTCGCGGCTAATGAATTGACGGCTCCCGTAACACAGAGAACAGTCATTCATTGAAAGTCATTGATAAAAAAAAAGTCATTGATAAAAAATAAAAAAAATAAAAAAAAAGCGTGGGGGTCCCCCCAAATTCAATAACCAGGCCCTTCAGGTCTGCTATGGATATTAAGGGGAACCCCAGCCAAAAAAAATGGCGTGGGGTCCCCCTCAAAATCCATACCAGACCCTTGAGGTCTGGGATGGATTTTAAGGGGAACCCCGACCAAAAAAGAACCGTACCAGGCCACATGCCCTCAACATTGGGAGGGTGCTTTGGGTCCCCCCCAAACCACCTTGTCCCCATGTTGATGAGGACAAGGGCCTCGTCCCCACAACCCTGGCCATTGGTTGTGGGGGTCTGCAGGCGGGGGGCTTATCAGAATATGGAAGCCCCCTTTAACAAGGGGACCCCCAGATCCCGCCCCCCCACTGTGTGAAATGGTAAGGGGGTACAAAAGTACCCCTACCATTTCACCAAAAAAGTGTCAAAAATGGTAAAAATGACAGGAGACGGTCTTTGACAATTCCTTTATTAAAATCTTCTTTCTTCTGGTCTTCCTTCCTCCTTTCTTAATCCTTCGGTTTCCGATAAGCCCCCCGCCCATAGACCCCCACAACCAATGGTCAGGGTTGTGGGGAAGAGGCCCTTGTCCTCATCAACATGGGGACAAGGTGCTTCGGGGGGGGACCCCAAAGCACCCTCCCAATGTTCAGGGCATGTGGCCTGGTACGGTTCAGGAGGGAGGGGGGGCGCTCTCGTCCCCCCTCTTTTCCTGCGGCCTGCCAGGTTGCATGCTCGGATAAGAGTCTGGTATGGATTTTGAGGGGGACCCCACGCCATTTTTTTTTTTTGGCTGGGGTTCCCCTTAATATTCATAGCAGACCGGAAGGGCCTGGTTATTGAATTTGGGGGGACCCCCACGCTTTTTTTTTTAATTATTTTTATTTTTTATCAATGACTTTTTTTTTATCAATGACTTTCAATGAATGACTGTTCTCTGTGTTACGGGAGCCGTCAATTCATTAGCCGCGAGTGATTTTAAATAGCTTTTTTTCCTGCAAAAATTACTCTTTGTGCAGGGACAGTTCTAAGCACGGGAAACATGCGCCCCTTCATAGACATACTATAGACACCCCCCAGATGTGATACTGCAATGCTGTACTAACAACACGCACACACTAATCCCCAGAAATACAGCACAGATAATGTCAGCAGTCAGCAGCACATAACACTGACACGCTGGAACACAATACAACGAGGCCGCCGCCGCGGCGGCTTTTTATACTGTGGGGCATGTACTAAACCCCCTGAGCTATAATTGGCTACAGGCATCCTGCCTGTAGCCAATTATGGCTCTCCTCGCTGCCGGCGCTATGATTGGCCAAGCATGCGGGGTCACAGTGCATGCTTGGCCAATCATCAGCCAGCAATGCTCTGCGACTGGCGCAGTGCATTGAGGGCCGTTCGCATCACACAAATGTGATGCGAACGGCCCAAATAGTTCTGGGATCGCCAAACGGGCGAACGCCCGATGTTCGATTCGAACGTGGTTTCGAATCGAACACCGGGCCCATCCCTAGTCAGGAGTGATCACCAGGTCCAGGCCAGAAAACCTGGTGAATGCTATTACACTTTGCCTTGGTATTTTCTCCTTGTGCCCCTGATCTGTCTTCCTGAAGCTTTCATCCCATCTCCTGTTCCTGGACTCTGACCCTGATCCTGCAGCCTGATTTCTTCCTACCCGCTCAGTCCGTCTCCTGGTTCCCTTTCCCTGTCCTGTCTTGTTTCCAGCTTCCCTCTACTTGATCTCCCATGTTTGACCCTTGCTCTGGTACGATTAAGATTTAGTTATCCCATGCTCTGTACATATTGGATTTAGACTGTTGTTTGTTTTGTGTTCACTGGTTGTTGGTTCACTGGTTGGGTTACACTATTTACTGTATTGGAGGTGCGTTTTCTTTGTTGTTCACTTATCTTTTAGTAAAATATATAATTTACACTTTATCTGTGTTTGGTACACTCTGTTGCAGTCCACACATTTCTGGTCACACTGGTCCCTGACATAATACCAAGGCCATTCCTGACCAGAAATGGCTGCACAAGGAAGCCATCTTGGTTCTGCCATTGGAAAAATGCATTTGGGGGAGGTTATTTATTTTTCTTTGCTGGTGACAGAGGATAATTAATACTGTCACCAGATATTGAAGGAGTGGACCAGTGACCAGCTATTAGAATGTATACAACTTGCTCATTCCCTAGTTGATCAGGGCAATATGTTGTTTGGGGATGTTCAGCCTTTGATTAAGGTTTGTGCAGAGTTAGCTTTATCCAGTACTCCTAAAGGCAGTGATGACTTTTCTCCCCCCTCCCACAGTTGCAGCCCAGTATACCCTTAGTATTAGTACCCTGTTTCCACCTGCTGCACCTACCCTGCCTTCAACCCATTTACCTCTTCTCCGCTAACTGTAACCATCCCACAAAAATCCTCCTTAGCAAATGCTCCCTCTTGTTTACCATCCTCCAGCTCTTTTCTTCCACCAGCTCCACCAGCTTACAGCCCTGCATTCACATACAAAACTTTAGTGACTAAACCTAAAAAGAAACAGAAGTTTTTCCCAACCCGCACAATCCTGCCACTATCCAATCCTGCCTCCAAGCCAGTCGATCGGTTTAAGCCTGCTTCCACACCAGCCGATCTTCTTCAGCCTGCCTCCATGCCAACCGATCTGCTCCAGCCTGCCTCTATTATTGCCAATGGGGTTAGGTTAGCCTCTGATGGTCCTGAATCTGATGACTCACCTGACCTTGCCAATCCTCTGCCCACTGTCCAGCCTGATGTTCTGGTGCCCGCTGTCCAGCCTGATGTTCTGGTGCCCGCTGTCCAGCCTGATGTTCTGGTGCCCGCTGTACAGCCTTACAGTGGTGTGAAAAAGTGTTTGCCCCCTTTCTCATTTCCTATTCCTTTGCATGTTTGTCACACTTAAGTGTTTCGGAACATCAAACCAATTTAAACAATAGTCAAGGACAACACAAGTAAACACAAAATGCAATTTGTAAATGAAGGTGTTTATTATTAAAGGTGAAAAAAAATCCAAACCATCATGGCCCTGTGTGAAAAAGTGATTGCCCCCTTGTTAAAACATACTATAACTGTGGTTGTCCACACCTGAGTTCAATTTCTCTAGCCACACCCAGGCCTGATTATTGCCACACCTGTTCACAATCAAGGCATCACTTAAATAGGAGCTGCTTGACACAGTAAGGTCCACCAGAAGATCCTTAAAAGCTACACATCATGCCGAGACCCAAAGAAATTCAGGAACAATTGAGAAAGAAAGTAATTGAGATCTATCAGTCTGGAAAGGGTTATAAAGCCATTTCCAAAGCTTTGGGAATCCAGCGAACCACAGTGAGAGCCATTATCCACAAATGGCGAAGACATGGAACAGTGGTGAACCTTCCCAGGAGTGGCCGGCCGCCCAAAATTACCCCAAGAGCGCAGAGACGACTCATCCAAGAGGTCACAAAAGACCCCACAACAACGTCCAAGGAACTGCAGGCCTCACTTGCCTCAGTTAAGGTCAGCGTTCATGCCTCCACCATCAGGAAAAGACTGGGCAAAAATGGCCTGCATGGCAGAGTTCCAAGGAGAAAACCACTGCTGAGCAAAAAGAACATCAAAGCTCGTCTCAATTTCTCCACAACACATCTTGATGATCCCCAAGACTTTTGGGACAACATTCTGTGGACCGATGAGACAAAAGTGGAACTCTTTGGAAGGTGTGTGTCCAAGTATATCTGGCGTAGAAGGAACACTGCATTTCAGAAAAAGAACATTATACCAACAGTAAAATATGGTGGTGGTAGTGTGATGGTCTGGGGCTGTTTTGCTGCTTCAGGACCTGGAAGACTTGCCGTGATAAAAGGAACTATGAATTCTGCTGTCTACCAAGAGATCCTGAAGGAGAATGTCCGACCAACTGTTCGTGTACTCAAGCTGAAACGAACTTGGGTTCTGCAGCAGGACAATGATCCTAAACACACCAGCAAGTCCACCACCGAATGGCTGAAGAAAAACAAAATTAAGACTTTGGAGTGGCCTAGCCAAAGTCCTGACCTGAATCCTATTGAGATGTTGTGGTATGACCTTAAAAAGGCCGTTCATGCTCGAAAACCCTCTAATGTAACTGAATTAGGACAATTCTGCAAAGATGAGTGGGCCAAAATTCCTCCAGGACGCTGTAAAAGCCTCATTGCACGTTATCGCAAACGCTTGCTTGCAGTTGTTGCTGCTAAGGGTGGCCCAACCAGTTATTAGGTTTAGGGGGCAATCACTTTTTCACACAGGGCCATGATGGTTTGGATTTTTTTTCACCTTTAATAATAAACACCTTCATTTACAAATTGCATTTTGTGTTTACTTGTGTTGTCCTTGACTATTGTTTAAATTGGTTTGATGTTCCGAAACACTTAAGGGCTCTTTCACACGGGGCGGATCAGTGCAGATCCGCCCCGTGGATAGCCGCTTGCTCAGCGGGGATCGCCGTAGTGATCTCCGCTGAGCAGTAGGATGACAGGTCCGTCTCTGCACTCCGTGCAGGGACGGACCTGTCAGAGCGCCGCTCTCCCCTATGGGAGATCGGGTGACGACGGACCGTAGCGTCCGTCGTCACCCGATCCGCTCTGCAGACGGATGAAAAAATGGGGTTTTCCTCCGTCTGCAGAAACGGAGCATGGCGGGCACGGACGAGAGCGGGTGTCAGCGGATGCTCATCCGCTGACACCCGCTATCCCATAGGGATACCTGTATGTCCGTTTTTTCATCCGAAAACGGATGGATGAAAAACGGACATACGGTCCGTCCGTGTGAAAGAGCCCTTAGTGTGACAAACATGCAAAGGAACAGGAAATGAGGAAGGGGGCAAACACTTTTTCACACCACTGTATGTTCTGGTGCCCGCTGTCCAGCCTGATGATCCAGTGCCCGCTGTCCAGCCTGATGACCTGGTGCTTGTTGTTCAGCCTGATGTTCTGGTGCCCACTGGTCAGCCTGATGTTCTGGTGCCCGCTGTACAGCCTTATGTTCTGGTGCCCACTGTCCGGGCTGATGATCTGGTGCTCATTATCCAGCCTGATGTTCCGCTGCCCGATGTCCAGCCTGACGATCCAGTGCCCACTGTCCAGCCTGATGATCTGGTGCCCATTGCCCAGCCTGATGATCTGGTGCCCGATGTCCAGCCTGATGTGCCTGTGCCTGTTGTCCAGCCTGATGTGCCGGTGCCCCCTGTCCAGCCTGATGATCCAGTGTCCACTGTCCAGCCTGATGATCTGGTGCCCATTGCCCAGCCTGATGATCTGGTGCCCGATGTCCAGCCTGATGTGCCTGTGCCCGTTGTCCAGCCTGATGTGCCGGTGCCCCCTGTCCAGCCTGATGATCCAGTGCCCGTTGTCCAGCCTTATGTGCCTGTGTCCACTGTCCAGCCTGATGTGCCTCAACCTGCTGCCCAGTCTGATGTGCCTTGACCTGCTGCCCAGCTTGATGTGCCTCTGTGCGCTGCCCAGCTTGATGTTCCCCTGCCGCTGCCCAGCTTGATGTGCCTTTGCAGCTTGATGTGCCTCTGCCCGCTGCCCAGTTTGATGTGCCTCTGCCCGCTGCCCAGCTTGATGGGCCTCTGCCCGCTGTCCAGCCTGATGATCTGGTGCTCATTGTCCAGCCTAACGATCCAGTGCCCGCTGTCCAGCCTGGCGATCCAGTGCCCGTTGTCCAGCCTGACGATCCAGTGCCCGCTGTCCAGCCTGATGTGCCTGTGCCCACTGTCCAGCCTAATGATCCGGTTACCGCTGTCCAGCCTGATGTGCCTGTGCCCGTTGTCCAGCCTGATGTGCCAGTGCCCCCCTGTCCAGCCTGATGATCCGGTGCTCGCTGTTCAGCCTGATGTGCCTGTGCTCTTTGTCATGCCTGATGTGCCTGTGCCTGTTGTCCAGTTGATGTGCCTCGGCCCGCTGCCCAGCTTGATGTGCCTCGGCCCACTGCCCAACTTGATGTGCCTCTGCCTGCTGCCCAGCTTGATGTTCCTCTGCCCGCTGCCCAGCTTGATGTGCCTCTGCCCACTGCCCAGCTTGATGTGCCTCTGCCCGCTGCCCAGCTTGATGTGCCTCTGCCCACTGCCCAGCTTGATGTGCCTCTGCCCACTGCCCAGCTTGATGTTCCTCTGCCTGCTGCCCAGCTTCATGTGCCTCTGCAGCTTTATGTGCCTCTGCCCACTGCCCAGCTTGATGTGCCTCTGTCCGCTGCTCAACATGATGTGCTTCTGCCCACTGCCCAGCTTGATGTGCCTCTGCCTGCTGCCCAGACTGATGTGCCTCTGCCCACTGCCCATCCCGATAATCCAGTGCCTGTTGATCCAATACCTGCTTTCCAGCCCGCCTCTGATGATTCTTTGACCAAAGATCAGCTTGATGTAATAAACTCTATGCTTACTGCCCTGTCGGATTGTCCTGCCGAGGGTAGGATTCCATTTGCCATTGGGTCTGACACGTCTGAGTCTTTGTGTACCTGGTATGGGTTATGGGTTCTGTCTAAGGTTCTTTTCAGTTGCCTCCATTGGGTCCCTCCTACAGTACGTTGCTTCGATGGCGCCAAAGCCTGGTGGTCCAGACATACCGTTCACAATTGGTAGCCATGTTTACCTTTGAGACCTTGGTAGTGGTGAGTTCAAGGGGAGTGGTAGAGCACCATTTGTGCCTTGCCACAACCCAGATATGATTGCCACAACTCCAGGTGCATCAGGGGACCCGTCTGGTAACCAGTGCCTTGGGGAAACTTAGATGGCTGTTGAAGTGTGGAACAAGTCCTGGAGATCAGGCAAGCTACATGATTGTAACCAGAAATTCCGGTATCAGAGTTTCAGTGTTGTCACATGACCCCAGGGCTAAGTTTGCGAAAGACCCATGGTACCCCAGCGTTGGGATGCCTACTGTTTTGAGGGATCAATTGTCCTATGCTTCTAAGAATCTGGCCGACAGGATACCTAGCCAGTTGCCTGGGGGTACCAAGCCAGTTACCAGACCCAGGCGGTGGAACACCTAGCTTCTTTTTGGATCCCAACAGCAAGCCTTATTTGGAATTCAGCACTCCTTGGCTTATGAGACATTTTCTCTCTGGACTATTTCAGTTATGGCTGGTTGGAGCATCTGGAGGTCGCTCCTTCGAAGGGGGGTACTGTCAGGAAAGGTTTCACCTGCTGGTGCCACTGTGGCTCCCATATCTATAGGCTGCAGTTCATCAGCGGGTGTCTTTCATCCCCTGACATCCCCTGAGGCTGACATCATCCCCTGCAATCAGGCACCACCTGATGCTGATTGCAGGAGGTGTATTTAAACCTGGTGAATGCTATTACACTTTATCTTGGTATTTTCTCCTTGTGTCCCTGATCTGTGTTCCTGAAGCCTGCATCCTGTCTCCTGTTCCTGAACTTTGACCCTGATCCTGCAGCCTGATTTCTTCCTACCCGCTCAGTCCGTCTCCTGGTTCCCTTTTCCTGTCCTGTCTTGTTCCCAGCTCCCCTCTGCTTGATCTCCCGTGTTTGACCCTGGCTCTGGTACGATTAAGATTTGGTTATCCCATGCTCTGTACATATTGGATTTAGACTGTCATTTGTTTTGTGTTCACTGGTTGGGCTACACTATTTACTGTATTGGAGGTGCATTTTCTTTGTTGTTCACTTATCTTTTAATAAATCATATTATTTACACTTTACTTGTGTTTGGTACACTCTGTTGCAGTCCACACATTTCTGGTCACACCGGTCCCTGACACAGATAGCTTCAATTATGCATTTTCATTTGTATTCTTGAGCTCACACTTTTTTTTCTGGTGTATTCATTATTGTCCAACAGTGAATGTTTTCTGTGGCATGGTTTAGTAAAGGTAAGGAGAGCACTAGAAAGATCATAAAACAATAAGTAAACCAGCCAAGTAATCTTTAAATTTATAAAGTTTCCATTAATATTTTACATAAAAATACTGTAAAAACATTTTATGTTATCTTTACTAAAATATTTTACTAATTCATCTGGGTTTTTAGAAGCTTTCCACAGAACAGAATTAACATGCTGTCAAAATGTAATGCTCCAGTGTCTCTGTGTACCATTTCCTTCAACTGTAGTTTTTCTGTTTTTTTTTTTTAAAAGTTACGTTGCAAGGACTAGAACAGGTTCTGTGTTCATAAAGGAAATATGCCAAAAACTCATGGGGATTGTGACATTGGTGTAGAACTAGATGATAGTGAGGTTTGGTGAGTCAACAGATGAGAATCCATCATGAAGTTAATTCAATCAATTTAGGAAGGATTGCTTAGAGGCTTCGCAACTCTTGCAAGGGGGAATGGGTCCTACTACAACGTAAAATGGAGAAACTGTCTGGTGAGTGAAGAGTGGCATATTAGTCACTAGGGATGAGCCCGCAGTTCGAGTCAAATGTAAGTTTGACGCGAACATCGTATGTTTGTTTGTTCTAAAATGAAGGGAACATATGGGGCGTTTGTGGGAAATTCGAGAAATGCAAGGTCGCAGTGTATTGCTGTATGATGATTGGCCAAAGCATGCACCTGACCTGCATGCTTTGGCCAATCACATCACGCTATGTTGAGAGAGCCATCATTGGCCAAAGGCAGGGTGCCTTTGGCCAATCATGGCTCAGGGAGCTAAGTCCACTTGTTAAAGGCAGCTTCCAGATTCCAATAAGCCCCCCGCCTGCAGACCCCCACAACCACCGGGCAAAGGTTGGGGGGATGAGGCCCTTGTCCCCATCAACATGGGGACAAGGTGCTTTGGGGGGGACCCCAAAACACCCTCCCCATGTTGAGGGCATGTGGCCTGGTACGGTTCAGGAGGGGGGGGGGCGGTCTCTCGTCCCCCCCTTTTCCTGCGGTCTGGCAGGTTGCGTGTTTGGATAAGGGTCTGGTATGGATTTTGGGGGGGCCCACGCTATTTTTTTTACATTTTGGCATGGATTTACACTTAAAATCCATACCAGACCTGAAGGGCCTGGTATGGATTTTTGGGGGGACCCCGCGCATTGTTTTTTAAATTTTGGTGCGAGGTTCCCCTAATATCCATACCAGACCTAAAGGACATGGTAATGAAGCGGGGGGGAATCCACGCCATTTTTTTTAAATTATTTTTTATGTATATTGCCAGGGTTGGCAATACATTACAGTCACAAGCAATTTTAAATGAATTTTTTTCCTTTAGAATTGTAATTTTGCTGCAGGACTGTTATGAACATGAGAACAATGCACTACTTTACAGGCAGACTAAGGAGATCCCCCAGGCACAATATTTAAAGGAATATTTCATTTTTATTGTTTCACTTTAAGCATTATTAAAATCACTGCTCCTGAAAAAAATTCAGTTTTTAAAACTTTTTTTTGCATTAATACATGTCCCTTGGGCAGTACCCAGGTCCCCATACTGCCTATAACTTGCATATAAGCCTTTAAAATTAGCACTTTTGATTTTTTTTACGTTCGTGTCCCATAGACTTTAACAGTGTCTGCATGTTCGCACACATTTTTTGTCTGTTCGCATGTTTTGGTGCGAGGTGAACCGGGGGGGGGGGGGGGGGGGGTTCGGCTCTTAATACAAGTGAAGGCACAAAGAACTAGAGCAACCAATCCCATAGTGTAATATGGCATGAACATTAGTTCAGCACAACAATCAGAGCCAAGGGATACATTAAATGACAGTAGTCCAAGGTCATTAACAGTGTTAGAAAGTCCAATGACCATAAGGGGAGGGGGTGAAAAATCCAACACGCAGGGCTGCCGTCACATGGGAACAGAGAACCATGTTCCAATACAATGAAAAGACAAGGAGAGAGGCGCCTCTAGGTGCAGATGTATAACACATTTTAATAAACACTTGATACAGGCAACTCACATTTGTGAAGTAAATTCAGGCATGTAAAAATCCCAACAAGGGGAGATGGCATCGGACTCGGACTGTTAACTGATGCCATCTCCCCTTGTTGGGATTTTTACATGCCTGAATTTACTTCACAAATGTGAGTTGCTGTATCAAGCGTTTATTAAAACGTTTTATACATCTGCACCTAGAGGCGCCTCTCTCCTTGTCTTTTCGGTATTCGGCTCATCCCTATTAGTCACAAAAACATTTCAGTTATAAGGAGAACATGGGTTTCTTGATTGCACATCTAGTGCAAAGGTTTGAATCGCAGCTGAGGCTAAGAGCACTGCATATTCCGCAGTGCCTACCACCAACGGTATTGCTCTAACCGCCAGTAATAATCTATCATTTTGTTTTGGACATGAACTCAGAGCCCCAGAAAAATCTCTGTGTTTGATGGTGCCTCTGGTGCAAAAAGACCAACCTGTTTATGACAGGAGAAATGATATTGCTATATTGAGCCAGATGTTGTATGTGTTATTGCAATTTGTTCACTGTATAAGACATGCTGTTATTGGTTTTAAGGATACATATTAACATTTTGGGCAACATTTTGTCAGCATGAACGTATAGAATTGTTTTTATGGCATCATTCTAGAATTGGTTCTATGGGTTCTGTTCCTGTATTCTTTTTTCTCATTTTAATAAATGAGGTATAGGGATGAAAACATTTCTTGTTAGCATTCATCTGCAAATAAACAAGTATATGAGATTCCATATATAAAATCAGCATTCATTAGAGTTTAAGCTAATGCTCTCTGGAAATCAGGTAGACATGTATAATATAAATGTATCATATATCACAAACACTGTGTACATCTGCTCCGTTGTGATAGCTTAGTAATTACATTATCTCATATCATATAATGGAATAACATCATTACATAACTTGTCCAACAAAAAAAAAAAACATACAATATGTTTATATTATGTTGAATCATCTGAGTGCTAATATATAAAGCTATTCAAGGTTAGATTACAAGATGGCTTACCAAGGCACAAAAGTGTTCATATTTTCATAAGTCAGTTTCTGTTTTTTCACAGGCAAAGTGTATTACAAATTATCATTAAAAATAAATTGTGTGGCTTAAAATGCTGTTTTTTCCGTTGCAGAATGAACAGGATTTTTTTTATATCTACAAAGGGGTTATTTCAAGTATACAAAACAGTAACTGATTATTATAGTATGTTGGAGATCTCATAGAAGTGTGTAGACTCCCAGTGTAGACTCCCAGAGGCATGGAAGGTACCCCTGGAGACAGAGTGCACAAGCATTTTCCCAGGGATGAGTCCAAGGCCTTCAAGATGGGGATGTGTAACAATTGGGTCAGTCACTTTAAAGGACTTTTAAATATTTTATTCCTTACTATAACATGTGGGAGAGAGGGTTAGGGAATTTAGAACACCGTTACTGATTGCAGACTCGCATACTCCATACATAGACCTCTGTACTGGCAAAAGGGGAATTTAAGCCAAAACCAGCAACCTGTACCTTTTCCTGAAGAAGCAGCGTGATATTTGGTGGTTTTCCATGCTCACAAGTTCTTCATTCTCAAGATGTTCAGTGGCAGAATCATCTCTGGTACTACATTCCAGGCATCACTTCTGCTTCCAGATTTCTGTCCTCTGTATAGCTCTCTGACTCCATGACCTCCAGCAGCTGGACCACACTGAGCAGACAGGCTTCTTCTGCTTACAGGCATTTGCACCAAGCACATGCAAAGGCCTCCTAGACCCCAGGCATAGTCACACAGTTGCACACCACACACGCTCCGCAGGCTACAGCCAGAGGAAAGAGAAAGCTCACAAGGTCCACCCCAAATATTTATGATGACTCCCAGTGTCAGCACGCTGACCTGACAGCAGGAGAAGGTCTTTAGGACCCAGCATCTGTCAGGGCACCAACAACAGAAGGGCTCTAGGACCCAGCGTCCCCAGCAGCACATCGCATGGGCCTTTATAAGGAAGTGTATCAGTGCTTGAAGTTGCTGACTGATCTCAGCTTGTTACCGGTGATTCCTTGCTCCTGTGTTCCCTAGTTTCTGACTCGGCTTGTTCCCGACCTGTCTGCCCGCGGCTCATCTCACGGATACCCTCTGCCTGCTTCTCGTGTTTGACCCGGCTTCCATCTGACTTCGTCTGCTCTGCTTTAAACCTGGTTCTGATCTTGGCTTGTGTTGGCTACTCTAATATCTCAGTGACTTTACAGACCTGTCTCACCTCACAGGTGCCTCCTGCCAGCATTCCTGAGCTTTCTGCAAGCAACTTCACAGGCGACCTGTGCTACTTTGTGCCCGACAACTCCTATCTCACCTTCAAGGGAGTCTGTAACTTAGCTGCAAAGGAAGCTCTCTCTCCATTGGCCTCCAGCACCCGGTACATGATACCCAGCATGCAGCAGTGGCAATAAACCTCCTACTGGTTGGCCAGAAAGAACTTAATTTTCATGCCTCAGTGACACCTACTGGCAGCAGAGAGAAACAACAGCAATTCTGCGTTTAGGGGAAAAAACTAAATCAGCAAATAGACTATAAATCAACCTGGCTTGTCTACCATCAGGCATGACTAAATTTAGATTCTGAAGGGTTAGAAAGTGTTAATGCACTGTAACATTAAATGCTTGAGAAACAAAGTGTCCTTCTGCTGTACTTTCACACATAGCATAACCGCAGGCCAAACGAGCCCCATAAATAACTGAATGTGAGACTATGTCCCCAGACAGGCTGACCACCAATATCCTGTGATGCATGTTGCTACTTGCTAGTTGGAACTATAAGTCTAAAATGTCATACTATATACATGTATATGCTTGATGTCTTGTTCCTCCCCCTTGTGCTACGTGGCGCTTTTTGTTCTGAGTTTTTATAAAAATTCGAGCCAAGCTACCATTAAACCGGAGCATACTTCGAGACCATTTTGTGTCTTCTTCATTTGTTTGCTCCCAGAGCTCTGCAGAGGAAACTGGTCTTTAATATGAACTGGGCAGAATTAACCCTTTCCACGCCTGCTTAAGGCATGTGTACTAGCCTTCAAAATGTGTTGATGTTTACCTTCTCCATCCCCTATGATCCCCAATACTGGGATTAGTAAGGCCAGATAACACCATCCTCGCTTTTTAACGGGAATCCAAGGATAGCACTTCTTGCCGCAACAGATACAGTGCATATAGATGTTTTAGAGTTCATTGGTACAATAGATATTTGGAATAACATTTGGGTTACATTTGTAAACCTTGCTTTTTGTAGAATGTAATATGGCTGATGATATGAAACACTTAGGCCTCCTTCACACCATGGTGCAGAAAAGTCAGTTTTTCTGTACACGTTCTGCAAGGGCTAAACAAAAAAAAAAACATGTTTCTCTATGTGCCCTGTTCACACCACACCGTGTAGATTTGCAGGTATGCAGTTTTCTGCACGGGAAAAAAACTAACATCAAATCCACATTGGTGTGAACAGAGCACTGATATCAACGTGCATAAAAGCTGATGTCCATGTGCATGAAAACTGAGGTAAACTGATGTAAAAACTGATGTAAACTGATGTCTCTGCAAGTGAAATCTGCGCAGTTTTCTCATCAGTTCACATCAGTTTTCATGCACATATACTGTAGTGTGAACGAGCACTTATAATTTACCTTTACCCACTCCACAGTTGATTTCCTCATAACCTTTGCCAAATACAAGTTCATTAATACGAACCATGAAAACGTATGCATGGCCTTCTGCGCACAAATAGAATAGGGACATATAGGAGGTTGTTTTGAAGTTGTGCTAAACGGCAGAACTCAGATACACATTGTATTATTTCAAAGCACTCCTAGAGATCATAGTTCTAATGTTGTTGCTGTATAATCACCTTCTGAAAACAAGATAGGCATAATAATATGGAAGGCTAATGTGAGCAGAATACAAGAAAATATGTTTTTAAGAAAAATTATGGAAGTTAGCATGCTCGATGAATCATAATTATAGAAGGGCTCCGACAACTATTTGTCTTTAGGTTCCAGTGATATAATCCATAATTTACAAAATTCCAGGTCACCGCTTTACAATTACTATTATACAGCTTCATAAAATTTGAAGTTGTCTTTTAAATACTTACATTCTTGCATAATAGTAATAAAACCCTCTCCTGAGTTCAGGCAGAGTGGGAACATACCTACTTTTAGTCTCAATTCACCAATTTTATCGTTAACATGGACCCAGTCAGCAGTGCTGGGACAAGGTCACCCAGAGCCCAGGGCGAACATGGCAAACTATGCTCACCCCCAAGATGTATGAGCATTATGTGTCAGCAAAATTCCCCAAAAAAAACCACTAAGCACTAATCAGCATGCTTACCCCCAAGCATAAATTTTCCCTCCTCCCAGTATAAATCTTCACCCTGCTGAAATCCCCCCCTCTCAGCACAACTCTTTGCAGCACCATCATCCCCCCAGCTCAAATGCCCCTCTCAAATAAAATTTACCCCTCCTAGCAAAAATCCTCTACCCCTAAAATTTGCCCTCCTAGTATAGATCTCCTTCTCCACACATTAAGAGCCCTTTCAGACCACACCACCCATAGCGCTGGCGGTAAAACGCCGCTATTTTTAGCGGAGTTTTACCGTCGGATTTGCGGCGCATTTCGGCCTCTAGCGGGGCGCTTTTACCCCCCGCTGGCGGCCTAGAAAGGATTACCTGTTCACGGTTCCAAAACCAAATGGGGACCTAAGACCAATTCTGGATCTAAGAGCACTGAACCATTATCTCTCAGTGTGGCCCTTTTGGATGGAATCAGTCCGCTCTGTAGTGGCCTCTCTCCAAGAAGGAGATTTCCTGGCATCCATAGATATCAGGGATGAATGCAAACCGACAATGCCATGGCCGTGGCCTATGTCATCCACCAGGGCAGCACCAGGAGTCGTCTGGCTCACATGGAGGTCAGTCATGTACTGTCTTGGGCAGAAACACATGTGCCAGTGCTGTCTGCAGTCCACATTCCAGTGGTAGGGAACTGGAAGGCTGACTATCTCAGCCGCCAACAGATACATCCAGGAGAATGGTCTCTGTACCCACAGGTGTTTATGCAGATTTGCCAGCGTTGGGGTATGTCGGATGTAGATCTGTTGGTATCCATGTTCAACTTCAAGATGTAGCAGTTTGTATCCAGAGCAAGAGATCCCCTTGCGATTGGGATAGACGCACTGGTAGTTCTCTGGGCTCAGTTCTCTCTGATCTATGCATTACTCCGATTCTTCTCCTGCCACATCTTTTGCGCAGGATCCAAGAGGAGATGACATCAGTCATTTTGGTAGCTCTGGCCTGGACCAGGAGTTCTACCTTCTACCTTCATTGTTCTACCTTCTTTTTTTTCTCAGCTTTGCTCACCAGAAGAGAATCAGTTGTACCTTTTGGATGTGGTGCGGGCAGTCAGAACCTATCTACTAGCATCAGAATCTCTAATGCATTTTTTGTTTTGCCAGAAGGTCCCAAGAGGGGTTAAGCGACTTAAGGTGTCCATTTCACTTTGGATTCGCCAGTTGATCACTGAGGCCTATGGCCTGAAAGGTAAAGCTCCTCCCTTTGGGGTTAGAGCTCATTCTACCAGGGGTGGTGGAACCTCCTGGGCTTTTCGCTATCAGACGTCAGTGGCGCAGATTTGCAAGGCCGCTACTTGGTCTTTGGTACATACAATCACAAGATTTTATGAGGCGGATGTTATGGCAGCAGCAGACTCGGCTTTTAGCCGTAGTGTCTTATAGGCTGCTCTATAAATCTGATGGTGTTTTCATACAGTGTGCCTCCCTCCCCTCAAGGCTATTGCTCTGGGACATCCCAGGTAGTAATGTATATGGCTGCTCTGTGTTCCGTGATGTACGAGAAAGAAAATTAGATTTTTCTCTTCATACTTACCTGTAAAATCAATTTCTTTGAGTAAATCGCAGGACACAGAGGTCCCTCCCCTCTCTTTTTGGGAGTTTATTGCTTGCTACAAAACTGGAGTACTTCCTGTATGTGAGAGGTTATATAGAGGGGGACTTCCTGTTTTTTGTTATTCTACCAGTGTCCATTCACCTATAGGTGGCGCATAACCCAGGTATAATGTATATGGCTGCACTGTGTCCCGTGATGTACTCAAAGAAATGGATTTTACAGGTAAGTATGAAAAAATCGAATTTTCTGTAAATCTTTAACAGAACTAGAACAGGAATGAAGAGGGAAAGGGGAGGGGGGGGGGGGGACGTGGGGAAAGAAAAAGGAAGCTTCTTAACCCTTTCATAAAGGATGGTAAAGCAAATATTTTTTGTTGTTGTTTGTTTTCAAACTCATTTATTTGGTGTAAAATAGTGGTACAAAAAGAGATTTCGAACATCATGAAGAAAAATCTTACATCATAGTAAATTGTTTATAACTGACATACAAAAGGTATATAGGTGCTATTTTGGTAGGTTTTTACAAAAACATTTTTTTACACAGAATAAGACCATACAAAATGAATATAGGATGGAGCAGTAATTATATATTTCTATTTTTTTTTTTTTTTTTTTTTTTATAGAATTGCATTGTGTTGTATAGTGTGTGAAATATTTCTCTATTAGGTTGATAGTATTTATTCTTATTTTCAATTGGGCTGTCGGAACACATGCGGATTTCCAATGGTAGGCTATAAACCAATGTATGGCAACACAGATAGTATGAACAAGTCTCTTGTGTGGTAAGGATATACCAATGATTTGTGTGAATAATAGGCAATTAGGGAGTGTGAGATTTATTTGGGAACCCGATATAGCTGAGGCAAAATTTTCTAACTGTTCCCATATTTGGGAAATGTTTTCACATTCCCAAAATATGTGTCAAATTGAAACTGGTGAATTGCATCCCCTAAAGCACGTTTTGGGTACTGTAGGAAATATGGCATGTAGCTTAGTGGGCGTATAGTACCATCTAGTAAAAGGTTTGGTAGCAGTCTCTCTGACCGTAAGAGATCTTGTACAGTAAAACAAATCTTAATGCTAGAAACCACTTTTTCAACTTTGAC
This sequence comes from Lithobates sylvaticus, assembly GCA_028564925.1. Lineage (NCBI taxonomy): Eukaryota > Metazoa > Chordata > Amphibia > Anura > Ranidae > Lithobates > Lithobates sylvaticus. The sequence goes on along the minus strand of CM053026.1, from coordinate 309,232,829 downwards.
ATGTATTAGTAAAACTGTACATATCATCACAATGAGTTAGTGTGTCCAGGTGAATTATGCTGTGTTTTTTTAGGACAAATTAGGCTTTCATTTGGTGGTAAATGGTAATGGACATCTCCAGATTTTTTTTATTTATCAGCAAAGGAAAACTGACACAAAATTGTTAAAAAAAAAAAAATCTAAATGTACGTAGCTTTATATTTCCTGGTATTACAATAGCCTGCCATCAAGGAAAAAAAACTAATTAATTCTCCTGCTCCTGACAATCACAACAATACCACATACTGTATGTATATGTTATTTGTACCCATAGTAGGGCCTTTTGCTTTTTTATAATTCCTAAAACACACTGACACTGTCACTAACTGACACTGATACTAATTAAAAAAAATGCTTTTTTTTTAATCCTACCAAACTGACCACTGACTCTGACATTTGACTTTGATCATAACTTTTGACCCTACCACTGACTCTAACTCTAAGCCCCCCGTACACACGGTTGGAAATTCAGACGGAAAATGTCCGATCGGATTATGTTGTCAGAAAATCCGCCCGTGTGTGGGCTCCATCGGACTTTTTCTGCTCTCAAATTTTCCGACAACAAAATCCGATCAGACTTTTTCCGATCGTGTGTAGAGAATTCCGACGGACAAAGTGCCACGCATGCTCAGATCAAATTACGAGACCAAAGCTATTGGCTACTAGCCTCTACGTAGTTCCTTCGTACGCAACGAACGTCACCACGTTCAGAATGATCGGATTTTCCGACAACTTTGTCCGACCATGTGTATGCAACACCAGTGTTGGACAAAATCCGTTGGAAAAAAATCTGACGGATTTTGGGGTCGGAATTTCCGACCGTGTGTACCGGGGCTAACCCTGACACTGACCTAGATCAAACCCTGATCTAGCTATTTTTGTTGATTGATTGATTTTTAGGGACGGTTCATACTGCTGCATGGTGCGAGATCATATGTGATTTGCACCGCACTGCAGTGCAAATCACATAGGATGTCCATGCGATGCAAATTCTTTTGGTCCACAGCAGAATTGGATTGCATGGGTGTTCACATCCATGCGATCCGATTCCTTTCTAAATTTGCAGATTGCACTGCGATATGCGAACTGATTTGGGGGTGTCATTAACTTTAAATTTTACACTCCCAGCAGTTTGCATAGGGCAGTGTAACCAGACATGCAATGCGGGAACCCGCAGTGGGTTCGTAAGGTTCCCGCATCGCAGCAGTGTGAACCGGCCCTAACACACATTTCGTTGTTTACACATTTCTCCTCTGTCGGTTGACACCAAAAGCTTTCTTGACTCATAGAACGTATGTTATTTTGGGTCTGTATCATCTGGTAAGCCTACATCTTTATCGTGGTGGTGCTGTCACACTGGTGCAAGCTCCATCCTTTAGTATGGTGGTCTAACGATCGTCAAGGCTCCGATTTAACACTGCAGACTTTTGCACACTTTCTAAGGACTTACTTATACAATTATACAAATTAATTTTTATTTTTATAGTTTTTGGATTCAATTTTTTTGACATATCTCTAGTGCAATGTATGTGTGATAATAGGTTTAATATACCAGTCACTTTGTCACTTGCTAATAGATGTGATATACAGTTCATGTCACAAGATCTGTTATTATTTTTGTATTTTTCTATATATGATTTTTTGGCAGTTGTTTAGCTGGGCCATTAATCTAAATGTTCAAGTGTTACACTTTCCGCACTTTTTTCCACTTGAAACAAAATTATCTGTTTGTTGTGTTAGCTGCTATTAGTTGTTTTGGCAGCGTGGGGTTTCTTTACATTATAAAAGACAAAAGATACAATGTATCTTTTTCTACATTCAAGAGGAGAAACAACACAGGCTGTACAATTACTTTTTTTTTTTTTTTTACACACACTTCTTTGTTTACACTTCACTTCTAACAAGGACAAAAAGATACAATGTATTAGAGCAAGCAGTTTAATGATTAATCACTGATAATCATCACAGCAACCAGGTGATCGGGAACCAGGCCTCCTGGTTCTTGAAATCTAGACCCCTTTCACACTGGGTCGGTGCGGGCGTTAGCGGTAAAGCGCCGCTAGTTTTGGCGGGGCTTGATGGTAAAGCATCGCTTTTTGGCTGCTAGCGGGGCAACCCCCGATATCGGCTGAATAAAGGGTTAATAGTGCCTGTGTTGCGCCGTTGCTGAAGCGCTTTGCAGGAGCTTAGGCAGCGCTGCCCATTCATTTCATTGGGCAGGGGTGGTGGAGGATCAGTGTATACACCTCTCCCACAACGCCCCAAAGATGCTGCTTGCAGGACATTTTTTCCCGTCCTGCAAGCTCACTGCCCAGTGTGAAAGCACTCAGGCTTTCACACTGGGGTGGCTTGAGAGGCGCTTTTCAGGTGCTTTACAGGTGCTATTTTTAGCACTAAAACACCTGAAAAGCACCCCAGTGTGAAAGGGATCTTAGAGGGAGACCCAGAGCTTTTGGTGACAGCTCTGTCCTTGTGCTAGGAGCACGCTGCACTGTTCACTCCCAGCACAAACAGTGGCAAATATATGCAGCCCAGAAATAAAGACCTACTTCCTTGAGGTTGCATATACGCTCATCAGGAAGGGGTTCATCTTTCTTAGTCATAATAATGGGTCCCATCCCACTTATGGTTCATGCCCTTTAGGATGCAAGTGTCCAATTTAAAAATTCAAAACACTTCTCATGTAGCCAAAAGAGAGAAGGGGTCTCCTCCTCTAATGAGATAGTCTACCCTTAAAGCGGTTCTGCACCCATTTCATTTAGTAAATCTCTTTGCCTTCCAAATCAGGCAAAGAGTACTAAATGAAATGTTTTTTTTTTTTTTTTTACTTACCTTGTAATTGATGACTTCCGGTCTTCTCTCTCTTCGGCGGCGGGCGGGGTCTCTGCGTCGATCGTCGTCACGCCGCACTGTCTCCTGGGATCTGGTGTCATTGATCCCAGGAGTCAGTGCGGGCATCTTCCGAAATCTCGCGAGATTTCGGCCACATCTTCCGAAATCTCGTGAGATGTCGGCAGATGTGCCGTTACTGCGCACGCGCGAGCTCGGCGCAGTAACGGCGGTGCATGCTGGGCCATCTAAAGTACCTGTGGGGTTTTACATGCCCACAGGCAAGATGGACCCCAGCAGACAAGAAGAAGACAAGAAGAAGATGAAGATGAAAACCGGCGGCGATCGAGATGGAAGATGGAACAGGTAAGTCCCCCAATTGAGCTATATGCCCTTTAGTGCTTTAATATATAATTTTTACCCTAGAAGAGTCTATACTTGACCCGTGATGTTCAGCAAAATGTCTTGCAACATTGTCCTTTATCTTTGCTCGTATATTTGAGAGAAAGTCTTGCATCTGATTACACAAACACCTTGTTGTCCTACCTACATACTGTTTTTTATGTTGTTAAACATGAAATTACATATATTTCACATTTGGTTCGGCAATTCACAAACTGCCTAACTTGACTGGGTTTCATGTGAATCTCCCAAACGTGTAGTTCTAAAACATCTTGAATATTCACTAAAAAGGCTCTAAGAACATTTCCTAACATCGGTGCCCTTCTCCCCACAGGATGCACTCCCTGAGATAAAATATCTTTCATGCCCTCATCTCCATGCAGTATAGGTAATTATTTATGGATAGTTTGTCTCACTTTTTCAAACTCCACACTATATATAACTTACATTGAAAAAGTATTCATACCCCCTGAAATTTTCCACATTTTGTCATGTTACAACCAAAAACATAAATGTATTTTATTGGGATTTTACGTGTTATGCGCCGTACACACGATCGGACTTTGCGACAACAAAACCGTGGATTTTTGTTTGAAGAATGTTGGCTCCAACTTGTCTTGCATACACACGGTCACACAAATGTTGGCCAATAATTACGAACGTGGGAACGTGGTGACGTACAAGATGTACGACGAGTCGAGAAAAAGGAAGTTCAATAGCCAGTGCGGCTCCTTCTGCTTGATTCCAAGCATGCGTGGAGCTTTGTGCGTCGCACTTGTGTACACATGATCAGATATTCTGACAACAAAGTGAAAATTTGAGAACCTGCTATCAAACATTTGTTGGCGGAAAGTCCGACAGCAAATGTTCGATGGAGCATACACACGGTCGGACTTTCAGCCAACAAGCTCACATGCAACATTTGTTGTCGGAAAATCCGATTGCGTGTACGGGGCATTAGACTAATGCCGCGTACACGCGATCGGAATTCTCGTTGGAAAAAACTCGGACGGTTTTTCCGACGGAATTCCGCTCAAGCTGTTTTGCCTACACACGATCACACCAAATTCCGACGGTCAATAACACATCGGCATAAAACACGTTCGACAGCACTATAAAAGGGAAGTTTAATGCTTCCGAGCATGCGTCGAATTGTTTCCGAGCATGCGTCGGAATTTTGCGCGTCGGAATTGCATACACACGATCGGAAAATCCGATAGAAAGGTTTTCCGTCGGAAAAATTGAGAACAGGTTCTCAATTCAAAGTCCGTCGGAAATTCCGACAGAAAAAGACCGTTGGGCATACACACGGTCAGAAAATCTGATGAAAAGCTCCTATCGGACTGTTTCCATCGGAAATTCCGACCGTATGTACGCCGCATTACACAAAGTGGCACATAATTGTGAAGGGGAAGGTAAATGATACATGGTTTTCAAAAATGTTTACAAATAAATATGTGAAAAGTGTGGCGTGCATTTGTATTCAGCCCCCCTGAGTCAATACTTTGTAGAACCACCTTTCACTGCAATTACAGCTGCAAGTCTTTTTGAGGATGTCTCTGCCAGCTTTGCACATCTAGAGAGTGAATTTTTGCCCATTCTTCTTTAAAAAAATAGCTCAAGCTCTGTCAGATTGGATGGAGAGCATCTGTGAACAGCAATGTTCAAGTTTTGCCACGGAGTGTCAATTGGATTTAGGTCTGGACTTTGACTGGACCATTCTAACACATGAATATGCTTTGATCTAAACCATTCCATTGTAGCTCTGGCTGTATGTTTAGTGTCATTGTCCTGCTGGAAGGTTAACCTCTGCTCCAGTCTCAAGTCTTTTGCAGACTCTAACAGGTTTTCTTCTAAGATTTCCCTGTATTTGGCTCCCTACATCTTCCCATCAACTCTGACCAGCTTCCCTGGCCCTGCTGAAGAAAAGCATCCCCACAACATGATGCTGCCACCACCATGTTTCACAGTGGGGATGCTGTGTTCAGGGATGATGTGCAGTGTTAGAAGTCTGTCACACATAGCGTTTTGTTTTAGGCCAAAAAGTTTAATTTTGGTCTCATCTGACCAGGGCAGCTTCTTACACATATTTGCTGTGTCCCCCACATGGCTTCTTGCAAACGGCAAATGGGACCTCTTATGGTTTTCTTTCAACAACGGCTTTCTTCTTGCCACTCTTCCATAAAGGCCAGATTTGTGGAGTGCACAGCTAATAGTTGTCCTGTGGACAGATTCTCTCACCTTAGCTGTGGATCTCTGCAGCTCCTCCAGAGTTACCATAGGCCTCTTGGCTGCTTCTTTGATTAATATTCTCCTTGCCCGGCCTCAGTTTAGGTGTATGGCCATGTATTGGTAGGTTTGCAGTTGTGCCATACTCTTTCCATTTTTGGATGATGAATTGAACAGTGCTCCATGAGATGTTCAAAGCTTGGGATATTTTTTTTATTTTTTTAAAACCTAACCCTGCTTTAAACTTCTCCACAAATTTATCCCTGACCTGTCTGGTGTGTTTCTTGCCCTTCATGATGCTATTTGTTCACTAAGGTTCTATAACAAACCTCTGAGGGCTTCACAGAACAGCTGCATTTATACTAAGATTAAATTACACACAGATGGACCCTATTTACTAATCAGGTGACTTCTGAAGGTAATTGGTTCCACTAGATTTTAGCTAGGGATATCAGAGTAAAGGGGGCTGAATACAAATGCATGCCACACTTTTCACATATTTATTTGTAAAAAAATGTGAAAACCATTTATTATTTTCCTACCACTTCACACTTATGTGCCACTTTGTGTTGGTCTATCACATAAAATGCATTTACGTTTTTGGTTGTAACATGACAAAATGTGGAAAATATCAATGGGTATGAATACTTTTTTAAGGCACTGTATGCTCCTTCTTAAGAGCATCTCTCAAAGTATCTCTAGCTGCTGCATAAACCCTTATTACAGTGGGCCAAGTACAGCCTCGCTCAAGGAACCTCTCACCCATTATTATCACTTCCCTCTCAAAATCCTCCAAAATGGAGCAATTGTAACCTACCCTAACTTACCCAACTTAACCTATGTTTTCATGCATAGTTGAGTTGCTTAGTCTTGTTTCCACATCCCATGCAGGAAAACATAGGAACTCTCTCATACTGGTCATTGGAAGTTCAACATGGCACCTCATGGCAAAGAACTCTCTGAGGATCTAAAAAATAAAATAGATGCTCTACATAAAGATGGCCTAGGCTATAAGAAGATTGGCAAGACCCTGAAACTGAGCTGTAGCACGATGGCCAAGACCATACAGTAGTTTAACAGGACAGGTTCCACTCAGAACAGGCCTCGCCATGGTCGACCAAAGAAGTTGAGTGCACATGCTCAGCATCATATCCAGAGGTTGTCTTTGGGAAATAGACGTATGAGTGCTGCCAGCATTGCTGCAGAGGTTGAAGGGGTGGGGGGGGGTCAGCCTGTCAGTGCTTAGACAATACTTCACACTGCATCAAATTGGTCTGCATGGCTGTCATCATAGAAGGAAGCCTCTTCTAAAGATGATGCACAAGAATGCCCGCAAACAGTTTGCTGAAGACAAGCAGACTAAAGACATGGATTACTGGAACCATGTCCTTAGTCTGATGAGACAAAGATAAACCTTTTTGGTTCAGATCGTGTGTGGTGACAACCAGGGGAGGAGTACAAAGACATGTGTTTCTTGCCTACAGTCAAGCATGGTGGTGGGAGTGTCATGGTCTGGAGCTGCATGAGTGCTGCTGGCACTGGGGAGCTACAGTTCATTGAGGGAACCATGAATTCCAACATGTACTGTGGCATACTGAAGCAGAGCATGCCCACCCTCCCTTCGGAGACTGGACCACAGGGCAGTATTCCAACATGATAACAACCCCAAACACACCTCCAAGACACTAACTGCCTTGATAAAGAAGCTGAGGGTAAAGGTGACGGACTGGCCAAGCATGTCTCCAGACCTAAACCCTATTGAGCATCTGTGAGGCATCCTCAAATGGAAGGTGGAGGAGCGCAAGGTCTTTAACATCCACCAACTCCATAATGTCATCATGGAGAAGTGGAAGTGGCAACCTGTGAAGCTCTGGTGAACTCCATGCCCAAGAGGGTTAAGGCAGTGCTGAAAAATAATGGTGGCCACACAAAATATTGAAACTTCTGGCCCAATTTGGACAGGGGTGTACTCACTTTTGTTGCCAGCGGTTTAGACATGAATGCCTGTGTGTTGAGTTATTTGGAGGGGACATCAAATTTTCACTGTTATACAAGCTGTACACTCACTACTTTACATTGTAACAAAGTGTAATTTCTTCAGTGTTGTCACATGAAAAGATATAATAAAATATTTACAAAAATGTGAGGGGTGTACTCACTTTTGTGAGATACTGTATATATCCTGGGGTAAATTTTTTGATGCTGACCAAAAATAGAGTTTCACCTTAAGTTTTCAAAGTAGACACATTCATAAACTGTAAAACCATAGATTTACAGCCCTTCCCGTGAACATAATTGCCATAATTAATAGCATTCAACATTCACATACCCTATCTTTGATTCCTCTATGCGCAAAAACTGCCATGCCTTCATTGTAGTTTTTCCAGATGCCTACAACATATGCTAGGGAATAAGAGGTTTGTGTGACTATTCCTCAAAAAGCACATCTGTTTTCTATCATTTTTGCAGCATGAAATTCAACAAGTTCTCAAGCACAAGCCAAAAGTACAGTAAATCAGCATTACATTATGCAAGCATAAAGAAGCGATAGTTACTTCTATGCATCTGATTAGTCTGTAGTAAAAAGCTCCAGTTTGCTAGGCAAGTGTCAATGTATGATCACATTTATAGATAACAGTATTGCTCCCTTTCAGATAGGCTGGGTTAAAGCCTCATGAGAACAGAAAGACCAGATATATATTGTCAGTATTCCAATTCCTTACTTTGGAATGTTGGGCAGTACTCTATCTTCTATGGCACTGATAACTGAACAAAGGAAAATTTTGCTGCCAATAAAATGGGCTGTAAGAACTCTGACATGTGTGGCTGCTTGCCAACAGCAATAGTTTGAAAGAAAATAGGAAAAACTTAGTAACCGTTTAACAGCTAGAAATACTTGCAAATGATATTGCAAAAACAGATAACACAAGGATTTGTTTGACACACACACACTATATTATAGTTTAGTGGATATACAGCTCAGGCAGGTCCTTATAATAAAAAATGAATACCATTTGTTCTCCCACTTTGGGTAACTGGGACTAAAAATAGCTAATTTCAAATACAGAATATACCTTTGTAAATAGTGCTGCCTCACTCCTTCCTAAAAGATTTCCTGCTATCGCCTACTATGAAGCATTCATTGTTTGAAATAGTTAAAGCTATGTACTCTCGTAAAATATTGAATGGTCTTAAATCCATACTATGCTCTATACCAGGGATTCTCAAACTACGGCCCTCCAGCTGTTGCGAAACTACACATCCCATGAGGCATGTAAAACTCTGACATTCACAGACATGACTAGGCATGATGGGAATTGTAGTTCTTGAACAACTGGAGGGCCATAGTTTGAAGACCCATGCTCTATACCATGATAATACTTGGCTTGATAGCTTTTCCACAGAAGGACACTTAATACAGACATAATAATAATAATAATATGCTGGGTGCAGTTGCCATTAATATTGGGGGCTACATTTCTCAAAGAAATGAGGACTAAATTTATTGACCTATGAGCACATTTTTCTATTTGGGTTATGCGGGACATTTTTATGACAATAGAGCCCCTTAGCAAACATTTTATGGGTTTAATCCACCACTTTAGCAGACCTCAGATCTGGGTGATCTAATATACAGACATTTATGTAACACCAGACACTTTTGCATCACCATTTACAGTGAGAAAAAAAAGACATCCTTCATTATGAAAGGAGGCACCAGAAAGCTGTATAGCTGAACACTGTACCAAATAAACACCAAACAAATGTTTTTTTCTTGACTTTACAAACCTAGCACCTACGGGCTTCGTTTTCAGGTAAGTCTATCATATTGTGCTAGTATGTGATGCATACAAGCACATTATGACATTGCTATGCAGGGAATTTTTTTATTTATTTTTTTATCACCTGCGGTCTACAACCATTTTAAAGTCCCAGCAACTTCAGCATAATTGATGCACTACTTTGGTCCAACTTTCATACCACTTGAGGGCCGTAGACTTCAATGTTAACCCTCAAAAGTTGATTGAAAGTCGCACCTTAATTTTTTTCTATGCAACAGTGGTACAACAGTGGGTCCGACTTTGCAGAGGGACAACAAGTCATATCCAAGTCGCACCCATCCAAAGTTGCATCAAAGTTGGACCAAAGTTGCACTCCAAAGTCACAATTCGTTGGAAGTCATATGAGTGTGACACATTAATGTAAAGCAGGCAGGGTAGCACCGCTCTAACTGTGAAAACCTCCAAATATGTGTGTTGGTTACTGGTACCTTCTCTCCAGGTGTCAGGTTCAGATGACCTCCCACTCGTCACAAACTCAGAATATGGATATATGGAAAGAACCCACACTCTGGAATACGTCCAAATTCTTTATTCGATGATCACCAAGTACAAAGTAACTGCTAACGTGTTTAGGCAAAGAGCCTTGTTCACAGCATAGTTCAACTATGCTGTAAACAAGACTCTTTGCCGAAACATGTCTATCACTATTCCTACATTTATATACATGAAATATATGTGTGTGTGTGTGTGTGTGTGTATAAATATATGTAGCGCAGGGGTTTTACTACCCAAGCTATCATTTTAATATGTTGTTCCTTAAGTCAGGGAATGGCTCCCTCTAGTATCCTTTCTATTTTATGCTGTTGAGACGTTTAGATAGTTTCTGTGAAGCACACTACAATGCATTGTGGGATTGGTAGTTTAATAAGGAAGTGACTCATGTGCTTAATTCAGTCTGGTAACTACTGACCCACGATGCCCAGTTCACCTACCCACAATGCCAAGTCACAGAACATCAAGCATCATATACAGAGGCTGTCTTTGGGAAATAGACATATGAGTGCTGCCAGCATTGCTGCAGAGGTTGAAGGGGTGGGGGGTCAGCCTGTCAGTGCTCAGACTATACGCCGCACACTGCCTCAAATTGATCTGCATTGCTGTTGTTCCAGAAGGAAGCCTTTTCTAAAGATGATGCACAAGAAAGCCTGCAAACAGTTTGCTGATGACAAGCAGACTAAGGACATGGATTACTGGACCCATTCAATTCACTTTGCACATTGATGCGAATGCATGTACATATATATATATAAATGCATATATCTGCGTTTATGTATTGTTATAACTTCTATCACTGTTGTTACTGAATACACATGAGCGTCGTATCTCAGTATTGCTGAATCTCTGTATTTTAGCAATTCTGTACTCTTTGTATTCTTACATACATATGCTCGTACATCTTCTATGCATATTTCTCTATATCTATTGCAATTGCATGCTAATCGGCATGCTAATCGACTCACTCCAGTGAGGAGAAGTTCTGCAGCTTCATTGTTTTAGTGTATTATTCTCATACTTCATGTCTGTAACAATGCATAACTCCATTACTTTTATGTACGTACCCCACTGAGCTATGTGGGCTCTTACTTGTCGGGTGCTTCTTCAGATACACGAATGAGCGCCCATTTTGTTATTTGATATATGTTGCATTGTGTATGCTTTCAATGTATGCAGACATGCATATGTCTGATATATAAAGTGTGTGTATATATAGATATAGATATATCTATATATATATATATATATATCTATATCTATCTATATCTATATCTATATCTATCCATCTATATCTATATATGTATATATATATAATATATATATGTATATATATATATATATCTATATATACACACACACAATTTTAATAACTTTTTATTTTGTGGAATAACATTAACCGTTTTTTATATACACTTATTTTATATACACTTTTTTTATATACACTTTTTATCATGGTTCGACCATGTATATACATTTTATATATTTTTTTTTTTTTATAACGTCTGCAACTCTTATTTCATCTCTATATGTATATATATATATATATATATATATATATATATATATATATATATATATATACACACACACACATCTGGTATTGTTTTACTTAGAGCATTGTGATGTGGATAGGAACACCCCTAGAAAAAAGGAGAATCCACCATCTGTCATGTGATACATCTCCCACACAGTCATAGTTCTCTATATAAATCCACCACATGATGCACACCATTTTCTGTCTTCCAAGGCCCTGATGAAGAGGAATAACCTCGAAACGCGTTAGCCATTGATTCAGCCATTAATTCAGCCTATACCCTTGCATGGGTTTTTTAATCATTTCCACTATTTTATCAAATGAGAATATTGTAACCTGTTTTTATAAACACGTAGTCATTTTCATTGTATTCATTTATTTGTTTAGAATAAACATTGGTTCAGATGGTGTCAAGCGTGTGTGGGGGCAACCAGGTGAGTAGTACAAAGACAAGTGTGTCTTGCCTACAGTCAATCATGGTGGAGGGAGTGTCATGGTCTGGGTCTGCATGAGTGCTGCCGCCACTGGAGAGCTACAGTTCATTGAGGGAACCATGAATGCCAACACCTACTGTAACGTACTGAAGCAATGCATGATCCCCCTCTCTTCAGGGACTGGGCCGCAGCGCAGTATTCCAACATGAGAACGACCCCAATACACCTCCACTGCCTTGCTAAAGAAGCTGAGGTTAAAGGTGATGGACTGGCCAAGCATGTCTCCAGACCTAAACCCTATTGAGCATCTGTGGGGCATCCTCAAACGGAAGGTGGAGGAGCGCAAGGTCTCTAACAACCACCAGCTCCGTGATTTCATCATGGAGGAGTGGAAGAGGACTCCAGTGGCAACCTGCCCAACTCCATGCCCAAGAGGGTTAAGGCAGTGCTGGAAAATAATGGTGGCTACACAAAATATTGACACTTTGGGCCCAATTGGGACATTTTCACTTAGGGGTGTACTCACTTTTGTTGCCAGCGGTTTAGACATTAATGGCTGTGTGTTAAGTTATTTTGATGGGACAGAAAATTTACACTCTGTTATACAAACTGTACACTCACTACTTTACATTGTAGCAAAGTGTAATTTCTTCAGTGTTGTCACATCATGAAAAGATATAATAAAACATTTACAAAAATGTGAGGGGTGTACTTACTTTTGTTAGATTATATATATATATATATATATATATATATTGTGGCAGCAGGCAGGTAAAATCACCTGGTTGTATCCAGGATGGAAAATATGTATGCCCTAGATTCAGGCTTTATGCAGACTTATACCACTAGAGGGGAGTGCTGGGAGTCCTAGAGGGGAAGAGTTAATGAGCCCAGCTTAAGTAAGTGGGCTCATTCAGACCTCTACAAAAAACCCCAGCATGCTTTGGGAGATGCTCCATCCTGGAACCAGTTTTGTGTTTGTATAGACTGGGGAGTGTGACTTCTGTTCTGTGCGGTGAGTTAATGCCTGTGTGGCAAACCTCTACAACAGAGATAGGGACTGGTGCAGCACAAGGCTGCACTCAGTTGATAGACAGGTAATCTACATGTGTAGTAAGAGGTCAAGCTGACCAGGATTTATTTTCATGTTTCTTTTTGTTTGGCTGTTATACTTTTCACTGCATGTAGCATAAATAAACCGCACCTTTGTTTTTTTTCACCTACAACGCTGTCTGCTGTGCCTGATTTTGTGTTGTGAACCCATCCAGGGGGTCACACACACCCGCTGCCGAGCTAACCCCTCACAAATATATATATATATATATATATATATATATATATATATATATATATATTAATGTAGGTTTACATCTGTGTACAAGCAGTCTTTGACCAAACATAGAAGTCTGAATGAATGTGGTATTGGAACCTAAGTGGAAAACTAACAAGGCAATACCCATTACGAAGACTAAAGAACAAGGAAATAAGGGAGAAGAAATAAAGATTCACTATATTATTTCATTTTAGGCCAATTAATAATATGTTTGTGTATTCTGTAGCAGTAGGCATTTCATTTTGCTAAACAAATTAGATATATTTAAAAACGGAGAATACTGAAAGTATCAAAGGAATTTCAATTAATGAAAAACATTCAGCCACCAATAACTTTTTTGACCCATTTGCACAGAACAAATGTATTTGCACTTTGACTAAGCAAATTGCTGAGACAATTTTTATCAATACACCCATTAAGCCTCGTACACACAATCAGATTGTTGGCCAACAAAACCGTGGACTTTTCTCCGAAGGGCGTTGGCCCAAACTTGTCTTGCATACACATGGCACACAATTGTTGGCCAATAAATATGAACAAAGTGACGTACTACGTTGTTTTTTAGCTCTTTAGCACCACCCTTTGGGCTCCTTTTGCTAATTTCGTGTTAGTAGAAGTTTAGTGAGTGTCGATTTGCGCTTTTCATTTCGCACTTTTCATTTTGCGCTTTTCAGTTTGTTTCTGAACGGCCGTTCGTCAACCAGCCATGTTGCGGAATCAGAGGGGATAACATGTATTATTGGCCTTGGAGTTATTGATTTGACCTAAGTCCAGTCCAGGAACAAGAGGAGGAGGAGTTCTTGGACTAAAAATTGGTTGCTTTATTAACTGTGACCAATTATGTCATATGCCTTTGCTGCGGGAGCTCCAGGAGAATAATCCAGATGTTTTTTTGGAATTATGTCCGGATGACGGACCCCTGCTTTCACCAACTCTTGGCATTATTGACCCCCTATATTAAGAAGCAGGACACATGCATGAGGCTTTTATTTTATTTTTTGGTTGAATAATAATGATTTGATTTGGTATATTTTTGGATGCATAGAATGCACTTTTTGGTTAAGTTCTATTGCCAGATATCATGTCTAATTTTATTTGTTTTCTTTTTTAATGCACAATAAAAAAATTGTGGAGAATAATACTTGGCTATGTGTTTTACTTCAAATGACAGTTTGGGAGTAGGCAGTTACATTTAAAAAAAATGCAATGTAAAATTGACAAGGGACACCAACATAGTTGTATCTTTGATCTTAAAAACTATGGGATAATGGTGGTGTGGTAACTTGCCCAAATAAAAAAAAAAAAAAGCATAATAATATTATTCTTGATATCACTAGAAAAAAAAGCCTTTGAAAATGTGTTTGCAATAACTCTACCAGTATCACCAGCAAAGCAGCTTCATTATTATCCCATTAAAGAAGAAGAGAATGTGCGCTGCATTTCGAGAATTCATAATTTGCCACGTCACAGATGCTAATTCTCCATTACGAACGCTAGTTTACAAGACCGACCGCTTCTGGCTTGTCCTTCCGATCATGCGTGTTTGAACTTTGGACGTTTGTCCGACGGACTTGTGTACACACGCTCGGACAACAGACATTTGTCCGTCTAATGGAGCATACAAAGGTTGGATTTTCCACCAAAAGCCTGTCATCACACATTTCCCGTCAGAAAATCTGATCGTTTGTACGAGGCTTAAGACTTAAGACTTAAGACTTACGATATACAACTGGCACTGTACTGCTCTTGCTCCTACCCTAAGAGAGCTGTGTGACAATGTAACCCCTCAGAAATCCCACACCAACAAAAAACCCATTACAAAGGTTTTTCCTATATAACTGCTGCTGCATGGTGAGAGTTCATTCAGCCACCTGGCATTGCATTGTGGGAATCAAAGAGGATTGTGCTCAGAACACTTTTTTTAATCCACTAGCAGAATGGATAGTTGGCAGAAGTCTGTAATGTATTTTGTCAAATCCTTTTTTTGACAAAAAATACAAAATTACATTTTTTAATCAGTGTTAACTTTGGAATGTTTCATGACAGCAGACAAGTCAACCAATATGTCTCTAGATACAAAGTGCTGAGCAAGCACAATAGAAAATCTGGAAGTGCTTTCAATGCCAAAACCTAAATGTCAGAACATATCAATTTCAGGTAGTACACAAATACGTTTATATATTGTACTTGCCCAAAGTTAGGAAAAATTATCTACAATCATAATTTAGAATACTACAACATTTCTGGCTCTGTGGTCTGAGAATGCTGCAAAGCAAACCACACATATAGATAAGCCAAATGTATTTCTGAAGCTTTGCATTGTGCAATATGAAGCCTGAATAAAAATCATATGTATTCAGAATATCTGAGGATCCAGCTATAAAATGTTACATGGAGAAAAGCAGTATTGAACTTAAGGCAAATAGATAAATGCACAGTTGAAATACACATATAGAAAGGTTAACTTTAAAGCCCCATACACACGCTCGGATTATCCGAGGACCAGGTCCGTCGGATCATGTTCGTCGTACTTTGTCCGATGTTGGTTTTGCGTACACACGGTCGGACAAAGTTGTCGGAAAATCCGATCATTCTGAACGTGGTGACGTTTTTTGCCTACGACGGGACTACGTAGAGGCTAGTAGCCAATAGCTTTGGTCTTGTAATGTGATCTGAGCATGCGTAGCACTTTGTCCGTCGGAATTCGCTACACACGATCGGATTTGGTGTGATCGGACTTTGTTGTCAAAAAATCTATCCAGCAGGAGATAGGACTTTGTCCGTCGGACAATCCGATGGAAACTGTCCGATGGTGCCTACACACGGTCGGAATTTCCGACAACATTGTCTGATAGGACAGAATCCATCGGAAAATCCGACCGTGTGTATGGGGCTTTAGACTGCTTTTACACTTGTGTAATGTGTGCATAACCACACAATTCTGCATGAGTTTGCGAAAAAGCACATAAAATGTGGTGCTCTTGTGTTGGCATTCATTGTTAATAGCAAAGCTCAAAGCTCAAAAAAACCTTGGGCTTCTTTGCTGCATTTGTTGGTTGTAGGTCAGCCTATTAAAATGAATTATGCGCAAAGTGAGACATGTGGAAAATACGCATATGACCGACACCCGTCTTTGAGCTACAGTAGTGCAAATGGGGGCTTATGGATAACATCTACTCCTCTTCTTCTCATATAACAGCACAGCTACTTTGCAGTTGGTTGTGCAAGCAAGTGGCATCACATGGGGGTTGAGAAAAAGTCAATGCTTATACAGTTTTCTTCTCATTTCTCATGGTGTATGGCAGGGGAGTAAAGTGAAGGTAAGTACTGGATGTGTGATACTTGCTTTTGGGAGATAAGAGTGGGCCAGGGTATGATTATGCCAGCTCTGGTTAGGTTTTATATCTTGCTCTTTAATACTCCAATCAGGTAGAACACTATTAATTTGTATCATAACGTATATGAAAAAAAAAATTTAAAAACACCTCTAAATAGAACAAAGCTCTTCAATTAAAATAGTTGTAATATATATTCAAAATATATAATTATTTATAAAAATAAATATTCACAGAGTATATAGAAAAGAAGGCCACACTAACAAAACTGCAATAAAACAAGTGCTCTGTGTGCGCTTTTTCACGCTCTGTTAAAATAATTAAGGAAGAAGCAAGAGGGTTTCTTAATAGATTAGAGTATCTACCAATGATAATAGTTGCTTAGCCCTGCTGCTCACATCTAATTACCTGTAAATGCCAACAGGGAAATTTATATCATGAGCAAACCAGAACATGGGCACACAGCAGTAATTATTTCTAGTCAACTGGCTTTTGGGACTGGTCCACAGTAGTCAATTTGATAATAACCGCTGGTAAAGAAAAAAAATGCTAACACTTATGGCCAAGTATGTAGGCATAGCCATAGCAGACCCTCTGACTGCTACGGGGCACTGGACTATCTGAATGCACAATAATTGATATAGATAGCAATAGCATGCTGCACGGTAATTGATGTAGATGGCAATAGCATTTAGCAAAAAAATTATAATTATAATAAAAATTTGAAAAAAATTAAAAATCCATGGATCCTGATCAAAAAGCATTTTATTATTAGCTTATTCCTAGGTTCAGATAGCTTACAATCCAATTATTGTCAAGAGATGAAGGATGCTTGTGGTCAGTTGCCAAATTAAGGTCTACTAAAAACTTTACAACTTTAATAATAAATGTGAATTCAGTCATACTAATTTTTAAAAGAAAAGCTTTCTTTTGCAAATCAAATATCAGACTTTTAATTCCATAACTGGTAAAAACTTGGAAAGCTTCTCATAAATCCTGTCACAACACTACAACTTTTATTATTATCACAATGATGTATGAAGGCAGGCACTAATGCAGTATGGTCAGGTCATGAATTCAAATGAAAAGAATATCCTTTACATTAACAAAGCAAGCAAAGATATCTTGGGAAATTCATTTTCATATCCAGACCCTCAATTTATGTCATTTACTATTTTTTAAATGTAATCGTTGTTGTACAGTATGTATACCAGCCCATTCAGCACATTTCAAACAATAGATTAAGACGTGTCTTCTATTACAATTGCAAAGTCAGTTTATTTTGTTCAAATTGAATTGTATTAAACCCTAAAAGTAAACCCTATAATAAACTGTCACTTAACACTTGACATATTAGCCCAACCTGTAATTTAAACTCTAACATTGACATGCTGCTAGCATTAGTAAATAGATAGGAAAGTATATCATATCATATTTAACACTTTTTTTTTACTTTTTTTTTTTACATCTTGCCTAGGTAAATGATGTCATACATTCCATCAGTATTCAGGAGGGGAGGAGAGGAGGAAGGGTTTTCTTATCCAAGCACACTCTCCTGCATGCTTGAGCTAAGGGCAGATGGATTGCAGAAAGTAAATGCTCTATGACTCGTTTGTCCTTACCTAAGATGGCCACAGCCAGAAATGCTAAGGGGGTGTTTTTCAAAGTGATTTCTGAACAAAATAAAACATAGAGACATTGATGGATGGGGGAGTTTACTTTGAATGTTAAAAATTAACTAAACAGTGATTTTGGTTTGTGGTGCTCAAATGCAGTGAAGATCCTCTTCAACCACTTGCTGACCAGCCGCCGCAGTTTTACTGCAGCAGAATGGCATGGCTGTATGAAACAACGTTATGTAATGTCGCTTCGCCCTGTGGCCACTAGGGGCGGGCCGCCAGAGGCGCGTGTGCCCGCTGCTCACCCCCGGAGTCGATGCGAGTGCCCGGCGGTTGCAATGACCGCTGGGCTCCCTCGATCGCTCGTACCACACCAAGAACCGGGATCTGTGTGTGTATACACACAGATCACGTTTCCCTGAGGGGAGAAGAGACTGATTGTTTGTTCATACAAAGTATGAACAGCGATCTGTCATCTCCCCTAGACAGTCCCATCCCCCCTTTAGTTAGAACACACATGAGGGAACACAGTTAACCCCTTGATCGCCCCTAGTGGTTAACCCCTTTCCTGCCAGTGACATTTTTACAGTAATCAGTGCATTTTTATAGCCAAAAGTGTCCGCTGTGTCCGCCATAATGTCGCAATCTCGATAAAAAACGCAGATCTCGATCGCTCGTACCACACCAAGAACCGGGATCTGTGTGTGTATACACACAGATCACGTTTCCCTGAGGGGAGAAGAGACTGATTGTTTGTTCATACAAAGTATGAACAGCGATCTGTCATCTCCCCTAGACAGTCCCATCACCCCTTTAGTTAGAACACACATGAGGGAACACAGTTAACCCCTTGATCGCCCCTAGTGGTTAACCCCTTTCCTGCCAGTGACATTTTTACAGTAATCAGTGCATTTTTATAGCCAAAAGTGTCCGCTGTGTCCGCCATAATGTCGCAATCTCGATAAAAAACGCAGATCGCCGCCATTACTAGTAAAAAAAAATAATACTAATTAAAAATGCTATAAATCTACCCCCTATTTTGTAGACGCTGTAACTTTTGCACAAACCAATCAATATACACTTATTGCAATTTTTATTACCAAAAATATGTAGAAGAATACATATCGGCCTAAACTGAGAAAAAAATAGCTTTTCTCCTTTATCTATACCAACAGCATGCAGGTCATCCAAGATCCCAGTGTCAGGATTACATGATTACACAAAAAGCAAGAATGGACTACCAACCCTTGAAAAACCACTGTGATTTCAAATTCTAAACCCTTTGGATTACATGTTTCAACATATAGTCAAGAGCATGCAACGTTAACCTTTTAGTGTCCTTTTTTATTTATACTTTTTTTTTTTATAATTTTCATTATTTTATGCTTTTATCATTTTTATACTTTACTGTAAGCATTTTTTTCTTCTTCCTGCATTACTTCTTTTATGATTTTACTGGTCTACAGGAGGGAAATTCTTCAAGACATAACACAGAATAACAGCCCCAATTTATTATTACAAATTACTGATATTTGCATAACAGATGTAAATGCTCAGGTCCAAATATTAGAAGAAAACAATTTGATGGGTTACACAAGTTCATGAGATGAAACAAATTGTGCTATTTAATGATGACTCATATCATTAAGCTGTTATCACTGCACAGTGATATTTCCATGTGCCAAAAGGTGCAATCCTCCAAAAGAAGAAGCTGAAAGGCATCCTCTATTAAATCCAAATACAGCCCTTTCAACACCACTCACTGCTGAACAGAACACATTGCTAAATGACCTGATGTGGGAACTATAGAGGCTCAGTGAGTTTTAAAAGCACATCACACAGAAGTGATGTCAGGGAAGGTGAACGACTGTTATGTGTTCAGAACAGTTTGTATTCATTCGTTTACTTGTAACTTGTACAAAATTATCAACAAGTTTAAACATTTATTACTGCAAGCTATCGATCGTGTCACTTGAAAAGGGTGGTAATTAGCATCAGGCACACAGGGCATTTGCCCTGCATCTCCTGCTCCTGGTAAGATTGCCATTTGTCCCAGTCTCCTGGAGACAATCACCTTTTTTGTGGGTCTGTTCCTGGGAAACAAGCACCCATGGCTGTCAGGCAGTGCAGTGTAAACATTTAACTACATAGGCTATTTGTAAATGGTACTGCTAGCTTCTGCAGTCAATTGTGCATATGTGGCAGGCCAGCTTTCCCTTTCTGGCTTCTGGTTACAGTGCCATCTTGGGCTGGACAAGGTGCTTGTGTAGTGTAATGTTTACATTGCATCAGCTAATGGTTGGGGATGAGGAGTGTGAGGAAGGATCCCTACTTTGGGTGGAGTTATGGGATGGGTAAAATATCACTACTTTCTATTGTTACCCACCCCTGTAATATTTACTTTTGACCTCAGCTCTCCATGTTATACTTACGGCTGACCTCTGCTTTCCACGTGTTACTTATTCCTGACTAGAGTTGAGCGGACACCTGGATGTTCGGGTTCGAGGGGTTCGGCCGAACTTTGCAAAAAAGTTTGAGTTCGGGGCCGAACTTGAACCCGAACCCCATTGAAGTCAATGGGGACCCGAACGGCTATAATGAATTGTCGGCTCCCGTCCCCATAATACAGAGAACAGTCATTGAAAGTCATTGATTTTTAAAAAGTTTTTTCGGGAGCAGTGATTTTAATAATGCTTAAAGTGAAACAATAAAATTGTAATATTCCTTTAAATTTCGTACCTGGGGGGTGTGTATAGTATGCCTGTAAAGGGGTGCATGTTTCCCTGTGCTTAGAACTGTCCCTGCACAAAGTGTAATTTCTGCAGGAAAAAAGCTATTTAAAAGCACTCGTGGCTATAATGAATTACCAGGCCCTTCAGGTCTGGTATGGATTTTAAGGGGAACTCCACGCCAAATTAAAAAGAAAATGGCGTGGAGTTCCCCCAAAAATCCATACCAGACCCTTTATCCAAGCATGCAACCTGGCAGGTCGCAGGAAAAGAGAGGGGACGAGAGAACGCCCCCCCCCCTCCTGAACCGTACCAGGTCACATGCCCTCAACATTGGAAGGGTGCTTTGGGGTCCCCCCCAAAGCACCTTATCCCCACAACCCTGGCCAGTGGTTGTGGGGGTCTGCGGGCGGGGGGGCTTATCGGAATCTGGAAGCTCCCTTTAACAAGGGGACCCCAAGATCCCGGCCCCCCCCTGTGTGAAATGGTAAGGGGTACCCCTACCATTTCACCAAAAAAAGTGACAAAAGTGTTAAAAATGACAAGAGCCAGTTTTTAACAATTCCTTTATTTAAGTCTTCTTTCATCTTCTTTCTTCTGGTCTTCTTCCTTTCTTCATCCTTCAGTTTCTTCATCTTCTTCCTCCCATCTTCTTCTTCCTCCGATCCGCTTCTTCTTGCTCCAATGTTCTCTTCCGGCATCTTCCTCCATGGCGTCTCTTCTTCGTTCTCGGGCCGCTCCGCGCAATGGGAGGCTCCCGCTGTGTGACGCTTCTCTTCTTCTGACAGGTCTTATATAACGGAGGGCGGGGCCACCTGGTGACCCCGCCCCCTCTGACGCACAGGGACTTGACGGGGACTTCCCTATGGCTTTCCCCATGACATCAGAGGTGGGGGCGGGGGCCACCTGGTGATCCCCGCCCCCCTCTGACATCATTGTAAATTGATTGGGTTCGGGTCCAGGACCCAAAAACCCAAAAGTCCGGTACGAACCCGAACTTTACAGTTCGGGTTCGCTCAATCCTATTCCTGACCTCTCTTCTCTCTAATATTTCCTCCTGACCTCTACACTCTGTGTGATACTCCTAACCTTTGCTCTACATGTGTGTCACTTACTTCTGATCTCTGCACTCTGTGTGTCACTCACTCCTGACTAGGGATGAGCCGAACAATCCCCCCCGGTTCGGTTCACGGCAGAACATGTAAACGGACCTAAAGTTTGCGCGAACATTCGAACACCGTTAAAGTCTATGGGACCCGAACATGAAAAATCAAAAGTGCAAATTTTAAAGGCTAATATGCAAGTTATTGTCCTAAAAAGTGTTTGGGGACTCAGGTCAATGAAAAAAAAAGTTTTAAAAACTGAAGTTTTTTCGGGAGCAGTGATTTTAATAATGCTTAAAGTGACAAAATAAAAGTGAAATATTCCTTTAAACATCATACCTGGGGGGTGACTATAGTATGTCTGTAAAGTTGCGCGTGTTTCCCATGTTTAGAACAGTCCCTGCACAAAATGACATTTCTAAAGGAATAAAAGTAATTTAAAACTGCCTGTGGCTGTAATGTAATGTCGGGTTCCGGCAATATGGATGAAAAGGATGAAAATTATTGAGAAAAACGGCATGGGTACCCCAGCCCATTTCCAGGCCCTTTGGGTCTTGTATGGATATTAAGGGGAACCCTGCACCCAAATTAAAAAAAGAAAAGGCGTGGGGCCCCCAGGCCCTATATACTCTGAACAGCAGTATACAGGCGGTCCAAACAAGACAGGGACTGTAGGATTGTTCTCAAGTATAATCTGTTTGTAATTTGGAACAGGTACATTTTGTAAGTGTAGCTCCAGCCCAAAAAAATTATTTTTGAGCTTTTTGGATAATATAGGGAAGGGTTATCATCACCCCTGTAACATTTGTTTTGCTGTTTTAGCCCCTGTTCAGAAGATTTCACCTCACCTTCTGTCCCAATGACAATTGGATTTTGAAAATGTGGGGTTGTTAGGGAAACATGGACTGGTGATAAAGCATCAGTGGAGACACCTTTTTCCCATATTAACTCTTACAGGAGTGAATTTCCCTTCCTAGGGGTGGATTTCCTCTCACTTCCTGTTGTCTCCCTCCGTTTGTAAGTAGGAGTCGTTTGTAAGTGGGATGTTTGTAAGTAGGGGACCCCCTGTATTTAGGGCAGGGTGGTGAGGGAGCATTTTCAGGGAAAATTGTATTATTATTATTATATACAGATTATACACTGGATATTAACACTTGACATTTCCCTACAACAAATCCTTTTTTTTTTTTGTTTACAAACTATTTTATTGAGTGCAAAAGGTGGTACAAAAAGAGTACAAAAATTTTTTATGCTTATCTTAAACACTTGCTTACTGGGCACTTAAACACCCTTCCTGCCCAGACCAATTTTCAGTTTTTAGTGCTCTCACGCTTTGAATGACAACTACTCAGTCATACAACACTGTACCCAAATTAATTTTCTGTCCTTTCCCCACAAATAGAGCTTTCTTTTGGGTTTTTTATTTTTTTGCGCTATAAATGAAAAAAGACCGAAGATTTTGAAAAAAAACGTTTTAGTGATAAAATTTAGAAAATTATAAATTTTTCTTCATAAATTTTGGCCACAATTTATACTGCTACATATCTTTGGTAAAAATAACCCAAATTAGTGGATATTATCTGGTTATTTGTACTGGTGGCCTATCTTATTCCTTGTGACTCGAACAAGCCAGGAAAGTACAAATACCCCCAATGACCCCTTTTTTGAAAGTAGACATTCCAAGGTATTTAGTAAGAGGCATGGTGAGGTTTTTGATGTTGTCATTTTTTCCCACAATTCTTTGCAAAATTTATTTTTATTTTAATTTTTTCCCCACAAAATTGTCATTGTAATAGATTATTTCTCTCACATGGCATGTGTGTACCACAAATGACACCCCAAAATAAATTCTGCTACTCCTCCTGAGTATTACGATACCACATGTGTGGGACTTTTCCACAGCCTGGCCACTTAGAGAGGCCCAACATGCAGTGAGCGCCATCACGTGTTCTAGGAGCATAAATTACGCATCTAACTTGTTGACTACCTATTACACTTTTGAAGGCCCTGGAGCACCAGGACAATGACACGTGACACTGACGTGGCACTGATAACAGATGGCACTGATACGTGGCACTGATGACATGTGACACTGATGTGGCACTGATGACAGATGGCACTAATACGGGGCACTGATGACAGGTGACACTGATGACAGATGGCACTAATATGTGGCCCTGATGACAGATGGCACTTATACGTGGCACTGATATCATGTGGCACTAATACGTGGCACTGATGAAAGATGGCACTAATACGTGGCACTGATGAGAGATGGCACTAATACGTGGCACTGATGACACGTGACACTGATGACAGATGGCACTGATACGTGGCATTGATGACACATGACACTGATAAGAGATGGCACGTGACACTGACAGGTGGCACTGATGACAGATGGCACTAATATGTGGCACTGATGACAGGTGGCACTAATATGTGGCATTGATGACACATGACACTGATATGGCACTGATGACAGATGGCACTATGTGGCACTGATGACACGTGGCACTGACTTGGAACTGATGACAGATGGCACTTATACATGGCACTGGGGACAGGTGGCACTGGGGACAAGTGGCACTGGGGACAGGTGGCACTGACAGGTGGCACTGGGGACAGGTGGCACTGGGGACAGGTGGCACTGGGGACAGGTGGCACTGGGGACAGATGGCAATGGGGACAGGTGGTAGCGGGGACAGATGGCACATTTTTTTTCTTTTTTTTTTTACTACTCACGGCCGCTGCAGCCTCTCTGTGTGAGGAGGGAGAGCGGCGCTGAGAGATGATCTCATATGTTTACATATGAGATCATCTCTCATTGGACACGCCGATCGTGCTGTAAACGGCCGCTGTGATTTGCCGTTTACAACGATCTGTGACTGGCTGTGTCCGAGGGACACGGCCAGCACAGAAGAACTTCCCTGATGCGTGCTCTCAGGAGCGCGCATTACCAAAGTAAACAGGAGGACGTCCAGGGACGTCCTCCCGGCAGGGTGCGCCCACGCTGTAGCCGTCTTTCGGCTATAGCCCGGGCGCTAAGAGGTTAATACCCTGAGCTGGCCAAAATTTATATTACCGGTATTAGTAATAAATTCAGTTTTTTGTTTTTTCATAAGCATATCATGCAACATTAGGACGTGTCAGCTA
This sequence comes from Lithobates sylvaticus, assembly GCA_028564925.1. Classification (NCBI taxonomy): domain Eukaryota; kingdom Metazoa; phylum Chordata; class Amphibia; order Anura; family Ranidae; genus Lithobates; species Lithobates sylvaticus. The sequence goes on along the minus strand of CM053026.1, from coordinate 309,207,750 downwards.
GGACACCATCCATAACAAGGCAAACATGGCCTAAAACCTATCTAACAAAGACCTTCTGTCTAACATCCCAAACAAGCCACAGCTCGACAAGATAACAGGATCTGCAGTTTTCCATCAATAATTTTATAGGAGGTGCTTATGTATACATTTCTACATTACGGGTCTTAGCAGAATTTCCCCTAGGAATAAACATTGTTGTGTGTGGATCTCTTAAAAGAGATTTTGACTGGTTCAGCGCCAGCAGTTAGCATGCCCTTTCCATTATCCTACTGTGGTACTAGAGTTAAACCACGAGTGCCACACTTTGTCAAATTTTTTCATACAGCCTCTAGCCTCATTTGTAGCTTTGTAGTAAGGTAGCATGGAGTTTACCAGGCCCTTCCAGGAAGAGATACTCGGAGCCTCCGGCTTTTTCCAGGCCAACAAGATAGCCTTTCTTCCGTAGAAGAGGACTACATTCAGCATTGTTGGCATGGCACGTGTTGGCACTACATCATCCACTAGACCCAGGAGATAAACTCTAATGGTCGGCCAAAATTAATATTAATCTTTAACCACTTTAAGACCAGCCTCGTTTTGGATTTTAGGTGTTTACATGTTTAAAACATTTTTTTTTGCTAGAAAAAAACTTAGAACCCCCAAACATTATATATTGTTTTTTTTCTAACACCCTAGAGAATAAAATGGCGGTCGTTGCAATACTTTTTTTACACCGTATTTGCGCAGCGGTCTTACAAGCGCACTTTTTTTGGAAAAAATTCACTTTTTTGAATAAAAAAATAAGACAACAGTAAAGTTAGTCCAATTTTTTTATATATTGTGAAAGATAATGTTACAGCGAGTAAATTGATACCTAACATGTCACGCTTCAAAATTGCGCCCGCTCGTGGAATGGCGTCAAACTTTTACACTCAAAAATCTCCATAGGCGACGTTTAAAAAATTCTACAGGTTGCATATTTTGCGTTACAGAGGAGGTCTATAGCTATAATTATTGCACTCGCTCTACCGATCGCGGCGATACCTCACATGTGTGGTTTGACCACCGTTTTCATATGCGGGCGCTACTCATGTATGCGTTCGCTTCTGCGCACGAGCTCGTCGGGACGGGGCGCTTTAAAAAAAAAAATTTTTGTTTTTCTTATTTATTTTTCTTGATTTTATTTATTTTTACACTGTTTTAAAAAAAAAAAAAATATTGGCTCACTTTTATTCCTATTACAAGGAATGTAAACATCCCTTGTAATAGAAAAAAGCATGACAGGTCCTCTTAAATATGAGATCTGGGGTCAAAAAGTCCTCAGATCTCATATTTGGACAAATCAATGTTTTTGACGTCGCTTCCGCCCTCCTATGGTATAGAGATGAGTGGCGGCCATCTTAGCGTCACTCATCTCTATGCACATCAGGGGAAAGGACCCGATCGCCTCCGCCGCTGCCGACGGTTCCGGTAAGCGGCGGAAGGCGCGGGAGAGCGGCGGGGGGGCACCTCTCCCGCCGCCGATAACGGTGATCTCACGGCGAATCCGCCGCGATGACCACCATTATCGGACAGCCGACCGGCGCCTGAAGAGATGGATATCTCGGTTGTGGCAGCAGCTGCTGCCGTTACCGAGATATCCCTCTTCAAAAAAGGGACGTACATCGTCGTGCGCCGGTCGGAAAGTGGTTAACTCAGCCATGAACTCTTATTGCTCACATTGTCACTCCTTATACATGAATCTCTGGGAATTCATTCTTAATCACCCAATAGCTTCAGAAGATTGGAAAAAAAGCCAGGTCCAAAATAGCTATGTGTTCATTTAAAACTAAAGCCTGGTACACACGATCAGACTTTCCGACAACACAACGGTGGAATTTTGTTTGAAGGGTGTTGGCTCAAACTTGTCTTGCTTACACACGGTCACACAAATGTTGGCCAACAATTACGAACATAGTGATGTACTAGACGAACTACGTGTTTTTTCAGCTCTTTAGCACCACACTTTGGGTTCCTTCTGCTAATTTTGTGTTAGTAGATGTTTGGTGAGTGTTGATTCGTTCTTTTCAGTTTGTTTCTGAACGGCTGTTCGTCAACCAGACATGTTGTGGAATCGGAGGAGATAAAGTGTTATTTATTATTGGCCTTGGAGTTATTGCTTTGACATTATTTTTTTGGCTGAATAATGATTTGATTTGTTATATTTTCTATATTTTTGGATGCACAGAATGCACTTTTTGGTAAAGTTCTATTGGCAGTTAGTATGTCTAATGTTATTTGTTTTCTTTTTTTAATGCACAATAAAAAAAATTGTGGAGAATAATACTTGGCTATGTGTTTTACTTCAAATGAGTTTGGGAGTAGGCAGTTACATTTAAAAAAATATAATGTAAAATTGACAAGGGACACTAACATAAAAAACTACGGGATAATGGTGTTGCACAAATAAAATAAAAAAAGCATAATAATAATATTCTTGATATCACTAGAAAAAAAAAAGCCTTTGAAAATTTGTTTGCAATAACTCCATCAGTATCACCAGCAAAGCAGCTTCATTATTATCCCATTAAAGAAGAAGAAAATTGTGCGTCATAATTTGCAACGTCACGAATGTTAATTCTCCATTACAAACGCTAGTTTACAAGACCGACCGCTTCTGCTTTCGAGCATGCGTGTTTGTACTTTTGACGTTTGTCCGACGGACTTGTGTACAGACAATTGGAAAGTCCGACAACACACATTTGTTGGCAGAAAATTTGAGAGCATGCTAGCCAACATTTGTTGGCGGAAAGTCTAACAACAAATGTCCGATGCAGCATACACATGGTTGGACTTACCTCCAACAAGCTCACATCCAACATTTCCCGTCGGAAAATCTGATCGTGTGTACTTTGGAATCTGCTAACAAGATTTTATTCTGTTGTTATTGGGAACTGGCATAGATAGCCAAAGTGTGGTATAAAGAAAAAAACGCGCTGACCTAAAAGAAAAATTTACCTAAACAAACAGACAGAAATAGGCTGCAGTAATAAGGGATAACCTAAAAACAATGGAGAACATAAAAAACTGTGCCACAAATAAAAAATCATGTATATATGTACATAGCAGGAAGCACAATGAAAATAAACCACTACGCAGTGGTCTAGATGACAGCTGTTGCAGGATGTCAGCCATCAGCGAAATAGTCCATATATATGAGTGCAGCAATGGTGATCAAATCATACAGTCTATGTTATAATGAACAGATCAAAATCTTCATAGGTCCACCATGGTGCACAAAAACAAGGGGAGGACGTGCAGTGACGTCACCGCGACCCACGACGAGGAGGAAGAGCTCCATACATGCCGGCCGACTAACTAACTTTTAATATTTCAGCGCTGTTTCAATACCAACATATAAAAGAATCCTAGAGTAAATTTAGCTGAGGGTAAAATAAGCATGATTGTGGTATTTGTCAATAAAACAAATTCTAGCGTTCTTCCTGATTCCCACACAGAATTCGTTAAAGTTTGGGTACCATTATACTCTGCCTACCTTGGATCCGGGTACTCTTAGCTACCTATAGATGCTCATATAATATTTGTATCTAAGCTCCCCCCCACCCACCTTGCCTCCTTGTTCACCTTTTTCTCACATTATCTCCCCCTTTTTCTACTCCCTTTCTTTCTTCCTTGTTCCTAGCTTAACTTTAGAACCTTGATACGCGGCTAGTCCCATAAGTCAGGGCTTGCTTTTTTAGCCCTGTTTTGTTTAGCCCCCATGTGGGAAACATTCCTGTTCTCTCCTTTCTGAAAATGAAAATAAAAATACTGCAATAGAAAGGTAAGTATTAGCAGTAAGAAGGGGGCAGGCTATCAAATTGAACCTGTTACTTTTCCCTGAAAGGGCAAACAGCTGGTACACTTTGGACAAATGAGATGTCTGTATTGATTCTTACTACAAGCTCGTCAAAGTAACCTGAAGTAAAACCTTTTGTTATTGAGGCTGTACCAGAGTAAATAATCAATTTTATCTTTTTTAATCTAACAATGGGTTTAATTTGCTAAGCACAAATGAATAGGTTATTTGCCAAAACTTTTGTTATTTTTATCCTTGTAAATAAAATGTATGATCTATTAAAAGCAGGTTTGAAACAGATTGAACAGGCTACATGTAAATTAATGCAGTTCTAAAGTCGAAACTTTTGTATTCCTTAATACATTCTCTGGATTAAGTTAAAAAAAATCCCAACTACTTGTCTTACCCAACCTACCCCTAAATACTTATCTGACTCCTGTAAGCACTGCAGGCAAATGACTGTGCACTTTGCATATTGCAGTTGCATTCTGCTGGTGCAGTTGCTCCAGAGCTTAGTAAATGAGCAGAAGCTCTGCTGACTTCCATCATCCAATCATGTGCAATAAAAATTGCTGTTTTTTTTTTTAATTTTCCCTGCACATGATTGGGTATTCTTTACAAAGTGAAGGTTTAAACCATTTACTAAGCTCTGGAACAATTACACTTTCAGAATGCAGCTGCACTTTGCGAAGTGCACAGTCTATTTGCCTTTAGTAAATCAACCACATAGGCTTCTGCTGCTGTCAGTCAAACTATTGTAATATCAGTTTATTATGCAATACTGTACACTGTTGGCTTCTGCCTGTGTTTGCCCTCTGACTGTGTTACAATTTATTACCGCTGATAACAGGAGAGGAGGCCCAGTCACTAAGAAGTTTGCAGAGCAAGATATTTTCTATAATTTTAAAGTTAAAAAAGATCTTTAACATAAGACAGAGAATTGAAAGACAAATTTTCTTGTTCCTTGATAAAACAATAACATGTTGTTTAGTTCAGATTTGGGTAAAAGTTCAAAAAAGAATGCTGTGTAACTGGAAAGTATACAGAGAAGGACAACTAAATCAATAAGGAACATTTACAACCTCGGATATGAGGAAAAATGTATTAACTGAAAGTATTCACCCTGGAAAAGAGGCAATTAAAGGGGTATATGATCACCTTGCATAAACACACAAATGCTCCATACAGTAACCTCATTGAAATGTTGCTTACTTTAAGGTCACTGCAAAAGAAACAAGGACATGAGAAGTAAAGAAGAAGAGTTTTGACATGTGCATATGTAAAAAGAAAAAAAATTGTGTGAGATGTAAATGCATTACTTAGTCTTCCAATATACAATGCTGATCCAGGTCTAGCATAATGAATACTATGGGGTGGACATATAAAGACAAAAAAAAGAAGACCTTGAGTGAAAGATGGGAACAATACGATTCCTTTTTTCATTTTTCAGAAATGAATATTAAATAATTGTAATGACTCAATTTTAGTCCAATTTTTCCTTGCTTCATTTATCATACAGTAGAGGAGATTGGGCTGATTTCTTGAAAGCAAATAGGCTGTACATTTTGCACAGAGCTTAGTAAAAAGTAAACAGCCTATTAGGCTTTAGTAAATCAACCTATATAACCACCAATTTCTAATAACATAGCTTCCATCTGATATAACTTTATCTAAAATGCCTGCAAGTATTTGGACCCTCTGCTATATACAGTAGATGTGGCATTTTGCATCACATTAGTAAAAGATGTGGGGGGGTGCTTACACATTCCTTAAATACACCAATTTTTTCTCACTTCTGTGATCAGCTGGGGCACTGAAAACCTGCGATGAAGGGTTTATACAACATGTTGAATGTCCATTATTGTACATGATTTTTTTCCAAGAAAATGCTAAATATGCTGTAAATCCATAAGGATCTAATAGACCCACAACAGTCAAGAAATGGTTCTATTTAGTCAAACAACACCCTTATTAGCTCATATAATAATATAGGCTGATAATAGACTGAAATAGACTAGGGCTTGTAGCTTGCCATGAGGAAAAGTATTTTCTTACCCCCATCCCACCTCTGCCGTCTTCTTTCATATAGGAGTATTTTTCCTTTTCTGTACTACTCCCTTATCACAAAGCTGTTGGTGCTCTGGCTTTTTGCTTTAGCAGTGCCAGGTCTGAGAGCCAGGGTAATCAAAGAACACCAAAAACCTTTCTGCTTTTACATCATCTTATGTTGTAGTCCCAATTAAGCTGTATAGAGGTAAGCTGATACTTAGGAAAGTGAATTATTGAATTTAAAAAAATCTCCCTTATGTTTGATCCAGGTCTAAATGTAATACAATGTAACAAAGCAGCAATAACATATTGGTCTCAAAGATAACATGGCTGATACTAATAAAAAAATAAAATAAAAATATTAATAATAATTTAATTCACAGGAAAAATTTGTTCCAAAATAAATTCTAAAAGTGTGTTATATATACAGTAGTATGTATGTAGAGCAAAAGAACTTCAGAGGCAAAATTCTGTAAAAATTTATGATAATAATGGCTTCATACCTTCACTTTCTTTCACCTGACCATGTGAAGTTGTTGGTCATGTCCTACAACTGAAGTTCTTCTCTAAGGCTTGGATTGAGATTGTTGGATCTATTGCTGCTGCCTTTTGAGGGGGTCATGGAAGGTGAATAATTATATATGATATATTTTGAGCTAACAGAAACAACTAAAGGAAAGGAGACCCAAAGCTGTAATAACAGACAAATCAGTACAACTTTTACATTTAGTTTTGAACTATTTCTCAGTCTACGCTCAGGAAAGCTGCATCCCCTTCACATTATTCTATTCATAAGCATGCTTTCCACTTTTCAATAAAATATAAGTTTTATAAAATATAGATGAGTTTGATAGAGATGGCATGTGCTCTGAAAGAAGGCCAATACAAGATGCATTTTCTTGTGGTTTCTTCAGCATACCAAACAGCCTAAGACCAGACTGCCCTCTGCTGAATTCTGAGTACCGGTATATGCAAAATAAATCACACCTATTACTAAAGGGATAACTGGAAATATATGCTATGTTATTATAATAAAATTATTCATTTTAGCAATCCTGACAAATGCAGAAAGAGCAAAAAGCAATAAAAATGTGTTATGATGACCCAGAGCAACCATTAGGCGTACTGATTGAGATCAAAGCAAGATCAAACAGTTTATCTTTAGGGTTGTTATCATTTACTACAATTGCATTCTGAGATAAAAAGTAATCTATTTGGTTGTATTTCCTCCCAAAAAAAGATTTACAAAAAAGAAAATCACTGCAATGCCACACAAACAGATGGCAATATTTACATAGCCTCTCATAACTAGGAAATCGACAAAAAGCTCAACAGAAAAAAAATATATAAATAAAACTGGTGCTTGGTGTTTCTTTCACTATTGTGTAATTGTGCATATGTGAAGAAATGTATATAATTATTTCTCTTGCATATTCCATATTTACATGTCATACCTGGGGGAAATCTACGCAAAAAATCACCCAACACCCATGATGCAGTGGGAGCTTTCCCTGCTCTGCTTTGTGCAAATGTGCTGTCTGTCAACGTGATACTGGATTACAAGGATTACAAAAGAGCCTCAATTTAAAACAGAAACTAATATTTTTTAATTAATCTGTAGTTCTAATCTGGGTCCTGGCCTCCGATACCATATCTCTAAACATTTTTTAACTTAAAAAGTAATTTACATTGTGCACATTCTATAGAATCTTAGGATGTTCTACTTTTTAAATTTTGGCACATGTGACCATGGCAACACAGCTAGGCATATTACTATAAAATATGCCGCTCCAAGAAATGAGAACTGCAAGCTATTAATTCAGTTCAGCTAACAAAGGTTATTCTAATTCCCTCCATTTAACTTTTAATTTAGGACTGCACATTAGCTCAGTAATTAAACTGACCTCTCCTATTGTATCAATGCATGCAGAGGTCAACATGAGATAGCACACAATTTTTGTTTAACCATCCAGTTCTAAGTGTATATGAGTTAAAGTTCTGCACTATAGCACAACACATGCAGTACAAATAAAGACACACACATAAAGTGTATTTATACCCTAAATCTATTTTTAGTATGTCTAGTTTAATGCCTCACTGCATACAGTTTGGCAAAGCAAATTCGTTTTTTGGGAACATGTTGCAATTTTTTTTTTTAACCTGGAGATCCTGCCAATAGCAGCACTTTCTGTTGCAGGCTGACAGCGCTCACAATATTTAACGACATTAGTAGCCTACTTTGTGGGCTCCTTTAGTTGGCTGTTAGGCTGTCTAATAGACCTTAAAGGTAGCCCGATTAGATTACAATTCTGCTGCTAATTGTGGGGAACTGGCTTAGCAATGTCAACCTACCACAGGAAGTTCTGTTACTGGCAAAATCTTCAAGTAAGAAGCTTTGCAATAGATTCACAATAAACCATTTCCTTAGAGTGAAGCTAAACTCCAACTTTCTTTTTACTAGAACTGAATGGAATGATCAGTCCCAGCAGAGATCATACCTGTGGACCATGTTGCTCAGTTGTCTGCAGATCACCTGATATTCTGGGTTTAGTTGTGGCTTTGTATCATGTGACACTCTGTAACATCTGATAGACTGAGGGCCTTACAGACACTTCCTGTTGCATCTCTAACCTAAAACACACCCCTCTGTAGTTTTTGAGAGTGTTCAAATTATGTAACTTTCTTCACAGTTCTGATGGTGGGTGGGATTGAATACATTCTAATTAGCATTCAATCCCACCCAGTCACACCTACAGGAAGAGTCCAAACCTCCCAAGTCCCACCTCACAGATCACAGCATTATTCAAATAGGAAAGCCCTTCTGAAAGCCAAGCTAGCTGTGCTGCTGCTGGGCAGAATTGAATGGATCACAATTAGAATGTAATCCTGCCCAGTCAAATATGCTGACCAGTGTGAACAGGGAGAGTCCGACTCCTCAGATCCCGCCCTTTAAGAGCCCTGCTCTCTTTGAAGCTACTCATTTACATATCAAGAAAACACCTTCATAATAACCTCCCATAGCCTTTCCTTTGTAGACTTGCTGTAAGCCATTATTCTTGGTCATGCTGCAAGACACATTTACACCTGCTTTGCAGACTGAAGAGTGATCTGCATTCAGATCACTCTTCAGAGAGCATTTGACAGGCGGTGAGAGGGAGTTGTATCCCCTCCTCAGGCAGGCAGTAGTGCCCACCAAGCACAACAGGAGATCTAGTTCCCACTACAGCCATGAAGCAGAGAATCCTAGTCATGGCATGTGTTAAACTCCCAGCCACTGCCCCTTCAGCTAAAGGGGGAGCGGGAAAACCTAATGGTTGTGCTGCATTTTTACACTATTCATTTAAACAAGCCCTAATACTGCAATGATTCTAGTATGGTAGTGATCCCTTGCATCCAAGGCCCCATTCACACTGTGTGTAGAAGGGGTGTGCATTTCTGCTCACAAGCGTGTTAGTGTGTTTGGTGACTACACATACACTTTCCAACAACTAAAGATTTGGGTGTGACTAAATAGAGTTTTTTGTGTGTGCAAACACTATATACACATTACAAATCATACCTTCAACAGACAATTTGCTGTTTCTCTGTTCAGATTAGTGTGAGATCAGAGCATAAAAAAACATGATCACGTGATCAGTCTTATGTAGCGATACCCCCAGAGGAGCCGCTTAATGCATGTTTGGTTCTGTACTCTGCCTCTCAACCCCAAGAATGGGCCCAACCCCTCTGGCACACCTACTTGATAATATTAGTGCGGAACCCAGCAATAGAGAGGAAACACAATAATCATAAACCATAAAGTATATTTACCGAGGCCCTGGGTTCCGTCACGTCACCAGCTGTGGTAGTAAATAGAGATTCACACAATATCAATGAACCACTCAGAAATGTTTACTTGAAATAAAGAATAGACATAATACAATGACATGAACACACAAGTTGTAACTGACAGGAAAATATCACTTAATTCCAATATACAGAATGTGTACCTTCGTTACCTGAAAAGGTATATGTGAACAGGTACACAGGGAGGTGAACATCCAACACCCTCAATGCATGTATTGGATATCCATCCCCTGAGGCCTCAGCACACAGACCAGCATAAACGAACACAACATATGCAAACAGTAACAGTGCAACATTTTTAGAATGTCCCAATAAAATGGCTCCCCCTAGGTTGTAGTATATTAATCAACCCTGCATATAAAGCAGCAGAGCTTGGCAGAAAAGGAAGATGGTAAAAGTTATTTTACTCCAAATATCTTCAGCTAGCCTGTAGTTTAAATTGCAGTATTTGTAATCCACAAGGCAAAGGAGAAGAAAAATCTGTAGAACAGAAGATATGCTGATGACAGCTTAACTGAAGAAATATCACCACTTGTAGATTCCTCCTTCAATGTGAGTGCAATACAGTTCTGACCTTACAGAGCAGGGGAGAAGGACAAGGCCCCAATTCCCAGCTGTATGATACCTGTGAAGAAGTAGATTCACATCTGTGGAACTACAAGTCTCACTGGCAGTCTGTAGGAAAGAAGTCACTTAGCCATACTGTAATTTCTATCTGGATGGGTAGGTGCTCTCTCACCACAATAGAGTCCAATACCTGTGAGGCTCTGTCTAGTGAAAATGGCACTGCCACGCCGTGCTGCCACTCCTGATCGACTGAAGTGCAGGTGGCTTCCAGTTGCTCTGAAGCGCAGGCCGGTACGCTTGCTAGAAGTAGCAGGGCTGTCTTCCATAGATCCCTCAGAGGCAGGCGATCTGGCTCTCTGCTATATAGGCCGCAGTCTCTCATTCCTGGTGACACACAGACCTCCTGCTGGCAGGTGTTGAATGGCATCCAGAGAGGCTTAAAAAAGGGCGCGCCTCCCCTTTTTATCACTTCTCCCAGCATGCAGTGCTGCGCGCTTTGCATTGTCTGCATTGTAGTTCAGAGCTGATCCAGCTAACAGAGTCACTTCCTCCTCCAAACTACATCGCCCACAATGCTTTGCTGCATTTTCCTTGTGATTGGCTGTCAGTCTCTTCCGATGGGGAGGCTACAGAACAAGCAGTTCTGTGTGTCTCTGTGTATGTGAGAGAAAAGGAAGGGGGGCGAAAAAGCCCACGCAGCTGCTAGCAGGCGACTCTCTCCCTCATAGATGCAATCAGCCTGGAGAGGTACCTGCTACACTTATATGTGTGTGCCCTGATAGCTAGAATAGCATATTTCTTGCCCAAGAGCTGGTTTGTAAAGTTACACTTCCTGCTGTTCATTGCAGAGAGGAATGGCGTGTGGGTTGTGATAACACAATTCCATTCCTCTACATTCACTACCCACATGAAGGCCCAGAAACACCCACAGTGACCCCTAGACCCACCCACATCTACCCCCAGAACAGGCACAAGTGACTCCCATAGCCTGCCCTGAAACTACAGAGGCTCAAAGGATGATGGGACATGTAGTATCAGGACTGGTAAAGGACTGAAACAGTAAGTCAGAGAACTGTGAAATTCAGCCAGGAGTAGGCGTGATATCACAGACACAGAAATCTGCTTTATACAGCAAAAGGAGGTAAGTTACACACAATCTGACACTGGGGTTGTGAGTCATTTACATGCACATTGGGGAGGAAAAGCTGTAGTTCTTTTTTAACTCCCAAAAGGGAAATTTGAACCTGCCGCAATCACAAATGCCAGTTTTTTTGTACTGTCCTTTTTTTAAAAAAAAAAAGGTTACCCACCTCTAATTAATTTCATTATTCTTGCCTAGGCCAGAATGATGTGTGCCTGGTCCTACAGCCTCCTGGGATACTCACATTGCATCTCCCAGGAAGCTACATACACATCATGGCTGGAGAGGACCAAGATGGTGGCATGGGACCCAAGCTAAGTACCCTGAACAGTGGATCGCAACATTTTACTGTGCGTGAGTATGTGTTTTGAAGATAACTCTGCAATATAGGCAAGAGAGGGTAAAAACATGCAGGGAATTAAAGTGGAACTTCACTCTCCCAATCAACATTTATTATTTTTAATCCTCATGCTGCTAGCATTAGTAAATAGATAGGAAAGTATATCATATTTACTTATTTAAAACTTTATTTTTTTACTTTTCTTCAGTTACTTCCTGGTTTTCAGGCCTAGGCAAATGATGTCATACATCCTAGTAGTCTTCGAGAGGGGAGGAGAGAAGGAGGGGTTTTCTCATCTAAGCACACTGTTGTGCATGCATTATAGACATGTGCGAGTAGTTTTGTACGAATTGAAAATTCGTACGAATTTCCGTAAATTAGGACATTCGGGAGGATCCGAAATACGAATTGCTATGCTTCCGAATTTTGTACGTAATCCGAAATTTCTTTTACGAATTTCAGATCCAAATTCCGTTACAAGAGAAACGTTACTGGTGTTTTGTTGACCAATCAGAGGTTTTCTTCTGCTGCTGAGGGTTAGGAAAATTACCTTTTTTAATATGGGAGTGGGAGACTGGTACTGGTAGTCGATGGGAGATTCAGAATCAGACAAAATAAGAATGTTCGTTAATTGCGATTATTCGTTATGATGAAGTTAAAAAACCCAGGAAGTCAGCACAGCACAAGGATGGTGGGAGCCCCTCATCATAATGATAAATTCATCATAACGAACATTCATAATTGTTACGAAAAGTTAACAAACCTAAAAGTTAAAAACCCAGGAAGTCAGCACAGCACAGGGATGGTGGGAGCCCCTCATAATGATAAATTCATCATAACGAAGATTGGTAATTGTTATGAATAGTTAATGAACCTAAAAGTTAAAAACCCAGGAAGTCAGCACAGCACAGAGATGGTGAAAGCCCCTCATAATGATAAATTCATCATAACAAACATTCGTAATTGTTACGAATAGTTAACAAACCTAAAAGTCAAAAACCCAGGAAGACAGCACAGGGATGGTGGGAGCCCCTCATAATGATAAATTCATCATAAATAACAAAGGAGGTTTGTATCAATTACCTAATTTAATTCTCACGCATTCCATTGGAAAACTGAGACTACAGCAGCATACCCCTGGAGACCTGTGTCATTGGAAAAAGTAAGCATATACTTTTATGGATCCAGTGGATGGCTTTAGATCTCACAAAAAAAAAAAAAAAAAAGTGGTTTAACTGTACTTTTCACTTCTTTTCCCTGTTCCTGAGGCCTGTGAAGGGATTGAGCTTCCTTAGCCTCATGCTGCATCAATGTGTTTGTAATTAGTAAATCCAGATGGCAATGAAAAATTATTTGAGAAATTAGTGGAATTTTTAAGGGTAAAAGAATAATATTATGCTAGTAACTCCAATTTACAAATCTCTTAACAATGTGGAATATAAACAGTGATACCTTTTCTTGCTGATATTATTTTAAATAATCCACTTCAATATTGGTCATACATTTGGCAATTTGGGAAACTAATGTGAGTGCCTACAAAAGAAAGTAAGTACAGCTCATGTAAAAAAAAAAAAAAGGATTCATACATTGACAGAAACATGCACACTTGCTGTCTCCCCTTTCCGGACCACTCAGGCTACATGTCTGAATTATGGTTTGGTTGGAATATTAAAGAGGAAGTAAACCCTGATGGGTTTTACTTCCTCTTTTGTTCCCTGCAAAGTAAAAGCGTAATGGGCTAGTATGCATCACATACTAGCCCATTATGTGGCACTTACCTGAAAACGAAGCCCGCGCTGTCCCCGCTGGAGGCTGCATCCATGTTCGCCCCTCTTTCTTCCGGGCCATGGGCTCCGGCTCTGTGACTGGCCAGAGTCGCGTGATGTCACTCTTGCAAATGCACGTGGGAACCACCAGTCACGGCACTCGCTAGTGAAGTAACGCCACGGAGGGCCGTTTCTTCACAGCGCATGCGCCAATGACATCATCGGCACAGTACAGAGTAATTATCTCCTAAACGGTACATGTTTAGGAGATATTTACTGTACCTATAGGTAAGCCTTATTATAGGCTTACCTATAGGTACAGATTGAAAATGGAGGTTTACAACAACTTTAAGGAGAACTGAATGTCTTTTTTTCTTATTATATTTTATTTCAATGCTAGATCAATAATATTGTTTGAAAGTGCTATTGACAGGATGAACTAATACCTTTTCCCCTGTATTGGTGGTCAGTGCTGTTATCCCCCTTCCTTAGGCTCGATTCACATCTATGCATGTTGCTTTTGAGCATTTCTGCAGTGCTTTTTGCGGTGCTTGACGCGTTTTTATTTTTTTTTTGCCCGTTTTGATTTTTTTCCCTTATTTTTTTTTTTTTTTTTTTTTACACTGTGGTACACTTAGCAACCAGCTATATACAGTAAAATGGAAATTTAAAAAAAAAAAAACGCAAATCGCGGTATAAATACGGTAAAATCGCGTTTTGGATGCGGGTCCATTGACTTTTATTACATGCAAAACGCTGGATTTTGCATGAAAAAAAGTACCCGACCCTTTCCAAAAACGCAGAGACACAAAAATGCATTGATGTGAACATGTTCCATAGGAACCCATGTTAAAAAATTTCCCTCCATTTCTTCAAAATACAAAATGCATCAAAAAACCCATTAGTGTGAATCAAGCCTTACACACACATTGGTTGTCAGTGAAGAATGTGAAAAACTTCTATTCACTTTGAGGGTTTCACCCAGGTTGGCTCAGGATAGGCAGACACAGTTACCACAGAGCGGCTGCATCTTTACAATGCCACCTTCCTGCCTGCACACACTTTACAGCCCCGCCCTCACCACAGGTTCAGCATGCAATACATGGACATTGTAAGCTGGGAGTGGTAATGTGGGTTGGCAAAGGATGGGACCAGTATGCACAAATAGGTCATATAAAGCCTAGTGTACAGTCCAGTGGTCACAAGTATGAATTGTACAATGTAATAGGGTTGATTTACTAACGGCAAATAGGTGGGGCACTTTGCAAAGTGCAAGTGCATTTGCACATTTGCAGCTGCTTCAGAGCTTAGTAAATGAGCAGAAGGTCTGCTGACTTCCATTATCCAATCATGTGGAAGCAAAAATGCTATGTTTTTAATTTTCCTTGCACGTGATTGGGTACTCTTTGCAAAGTGAACGTTTACCTCAATTACTATAAAAAGGAGGGTAACTAATGCGCAAACCCTCACTACACCAGGAAGTATAAATGACTAGCTGCCAACATGGAAGGTGTTCTCACACAAAATGACAAATGAAAAAAGAAGTACCGGTATGTGGCGCTAACTCAACAGAAATAAATAATTGCAATATTCAAATATAAATCAATAAATCTATGTGTGCAAAACACAAGCTACAAGATAGCACTTCAATGACTGTGCTAAACTAAATAGTGAATAATAAAGTGCAGTAATCTTCAACACGTATATAAAGAGTCACATTACAATAATAACTTTTTATTATTGTAATGTGACTCTTTATATACATGTTGAAGATTACTGCACTTTATTATTCACTATTTAGTATAGCACAGTCATTGAAGTGCTATCTTGTAGCTTGTGTTTTACCGCAATTACTATTGAGCACAACTGCACTTTGGAAAGTGCACAGTCTATTTGCTTTTAATAAATCAACCCCAAAGCCTATAGTGTAGTGCTAAAGTGCTTGTAACGCACAAGACACAGAGCTCAGATAGGGTGTGTCTGTTTAATGGGTTTTACCCAGCTTCTGAGTACAGGCCATTCAACAAGCCTAGAATCATGCAGTTCTAAGCAAAACTATAAACCTGAGCAGATGTGCTTGCTTTGGACTTTATATCAGAGTTTGTATCAGAGCTACTCCTGTCAGCACAAGAAAAACATAAAGACTCTGCAACAGGATTACTGTATATGGTGAAGGTTACACAGGAGTGAACTTTTGACCACATAAAAAAGTCTAGCTTTAAAAAAAAAAAAAAGTTTGTATACCGTGCAAGTTTTATTTAATATTAGGAAATACATTTTCATTGCCAGGTGTGCACATATTTATCTATAGCTACAGTATACATTTCATCATTTAACACTTTCAAAATGAGCTGTGCTACACAAATAACATAAGTAACATTAGCACTCCAAATAAAATCTATACAATTTACATAAAGGAAATCACTGCTGGCTAAAAACAACATGTAAGAAGGCTGGCTGGAGGCTAGCCTGCATTTGTAGGAGGAGTCTGGGGGGTATATATCCCTCCTCCTCTCTCTGATCCTGCGTAGGCTCATCTCCATGGTCACAGCCGACGCATGCCATTTTTGGTATCAGGGTGGCTGCGTCACTTCCGGTTTCTTTACAGAGCAGCGGTTGGCTGCAGGAGTCACATGGCAGGCTTCATTCGGGGGGCTCCCACCCATCACCACTTCTCTCTGGCTCACCTTGGGCTTCATCGAGGGGGCAGCCCACTCGCCCACTCCGCTGTTTAGCATGTTCTGTCATTGCGTGTTTCAGTCATAACGTGTTTGGTCATAGCGGTTCTGTCATAGTGATTTTGTCATAGCGTTTCTGTGATAGCATGTTCTGTCATAGCTTTTCTGTCATAGCATGTTCTGTCATAGCGGTTCTGTCATAGCATGTTCTGTCATAGCGGTTCTGTCATAGCATGTTCTGTCGTAGTGGTGCTGTCGCAACATGTTCTGTTGTAGCGTGTTCTGTCGTAGCGTGTTTCTGTCGTAGCGGTTCTGTCATGGTGGTTCTGTCATAGCCTTTCTGTCGTAGCGTGTTACTGTCATATCGGTGCTGTCATAGCGTGTTCTGTCATATCCTGTTCTTTCATAGCGGTTCTGTCATAGCATGTTCTGTCATAATGGTTCTGTCCTAGCGTGGTTCTGTCAAAGCGGTTCTGTCATAGCATGTTCTCTCATAGCATGTTCTCTCATAGCGGTTCTGTCATAGCATTTCTGTCTTAGCATGTTCTGTTATAGCAGTTCTGTCATAGCATGTTATGTCATAGCGGTTTCTGTCATAGCAGTCATGTCATAGCATGTCCTGTCATAGCATGTTGGTGCCATGCAGTTACTGCATACACCAATAGTCATTACATCTTTGTTTGTTTCCATTTCTCATTGTACCTTTCGTTCAGGTTTCTTCGTATACCTGGGTTTAGTTAGCTAGTGCTCACATCTCAGCATCTGTCACGTCTACAGATCCATACAGGCTGAGGTTTCGTTTTTAAATGATTGTTCACCACAATATTCTCGCCCGTATACCATACGTCATACGTTGCACGTTCATTTCTTTACACCTGTATGACTACCCACCATGGTATGTGGGTACATTAGCCCTGAGTATTCAGTTTTAGTTACCTGTCTTTGCACTGCAGGTTACTCTGGCTCACTCACTACATACACTAGGGTGGGGGTCATCATCTGGTTCATTTACACACTGTGGACTCGTTATTACTGTTTATGTCCTTATACTTAGGTAGGCACAGAGGTGTGTTGTTGTTCTTATGTCTGGTTGTCTGTTGTCACTTTCTCTCATTTGTGTTTCCTTGGGTTTGGGCATGCCACACGTTTCTGAAGAGACTAATTCACGTTCATCCCTTCAACCCCAGGTGGGGGTTCAGAGCATGGTAACACTCCTTCATTTAGGAGTTGGTCTATGCTCAAACACACAGCAGAGCTTTGTCACAGCCGGGAAAGCAGAACGCTTCGGATTATTGTTTCCAATTCTGTCCCAGCTACTCCCATTCACCAGCATGGAACATGTTCTGGGCATTATTCTTTAACTCTGATTCATGTGGGCTAAATATGCTCTCCACGGCCTGTTACGGTTGCTAGGCAGGATGGAGGTGATTGAAGCTTGCTCGGTCAGAGGCGGGGTGTCACCGCATCCCCAGCTCCTGCTTCTCCTACATTCCTACTGGCAAGGTTGGCATCCCCTTAGTCCACCAGTCTTGTCAAGGTTTCTGGTTCAATATGTCTGAGCCAAGTAATGTTCCTTGTCAGGGGCTGTGTTGGAATCTCCTATCCCCAGTCTTCAGACAGCCCTTGCTGGGGAAATTTTCAGGCCTGCATGCGGGCCTCATCACTATCTCATCTGAGTCTTTTGTATGTAGTATCTTGGCTTCAGCAGACAGTCATGCTTTCGTTGTCAATAAGTCACTAGAGGCAGTAATTTCCAGGGTTGTTTGGTCTGGTTCTTCACCAGGGTGTCCAGTGGCAAGTTTTCAATATCATTTGTTATATTTTGGCTGCCCTCTTTCCTGCGGAAGTATTTTCATCAAAGTACTCATTCGTGGATCTGGCGATTCTGTACTTTCTACAGTTGGGGGGTATTGGTTATCCAAGCTGATATCACCAATGCTTCGAAGCTACTTGCATCCGACCTGCCCGCTGGTAGGGCATGATAAATGGTGCATGTCGTTTTACCACTGGTTTAACCTTTGGATCAAAAGCAGTCCTTGCTTTGACACCTTTGCCAAGCACTCCATTGGATCTTGGGTACCTGCAGGGGAGTCAGGGGACAATTCATTTAGTTGATTTCCTGTTGCGTGCAGACCCTGGTTACCACCCAGGGATCTGTATTCTCTCTCAGAGTGTGTGCTGAACCAACGTCCCCTTGACAGCCCACAAAGTGGTAGATCCAGGCCAAGCATAATTATTTATTCTGGGTTCTTTCTCAGCTCTAATCTCTTGATTGCGATGTTGCCTGGAGTACTGGTCAGATACGTCAGACCATTAATCTTTTGTCCGATTCCCAGCCTGTTCCAACGGGGGCTTACAGTCAATTTGGGTAGGTTGAATCACGCCATGGGAATTATTCCTCAGGATGGAGTCTGGCCCTTATTCCCCTTCTTCAGGACTCTGACTTGGTTGTCAGATTACAAGCAGAGGCATGACCCGACTCAAATCATGTGGGACCAGTTTTCTGTGTGTCTGGTGTGGTTTCTCCATGTTTGTTCCACAACCATGAGCAGGGCTCTCGGAGGTTTTCAGTTGCCATGGACTTGGTTTTGGCCATCTTGAGACATGAGTGGCTGGCCCCCGAAAGTTTTTCGTCTGCTCTAGTTGGCGCATACTTCGGTACTTTTTCATTATTTGCCCTATATCTGGCAGTTGCTGTCACTTGAGGACTGGCTGGTCAGGGAGCTTAGTGTTTATGTATGGTTGGCCATAGCCTAGTTTTTACAAGGTGGATCAGGGGGGTGGAAGATTTCTCAGGTTCCTGACTCTGGCGGTCAACACTATCGATCATATCTATCGGGTATCCATCACTTCAGACTTCTGCAAACTCCTGAAGTTCATCCTTTTTTGTGGCTCACCCTCTCAAACTTCCCTTACCAGGAATAGGCCGACAGGCCAGAGGTTCGTGGGAATTTTACACTACTACTGGTCTCCATTTTGAAATGCTCGTTCTTCTCTGCAAATTATTTTGCAGGGACTCCTCGGGTCAGCCCTTGCTCCCTTTCCCAAACGTATCCTCTCACTACAAGCAGTTTGTTCTCATGACTGTGTTTACTTGGAAATTAGACTCAGTCCATATCATTACAGGACATTTTGTTTGGGATCTGGGCAGTTTCGCAAGTTCCAAACAGGGGGTCCCTTCATATCATCAAATTCATGGGATGGTGGAATTCCTCTTGTTTTAGCTGATACATCCTGGATCCGTGTACTGAAGCCATCCGGGCGTTCACTACTTTACTAGACTGATTGTATCCTACCCTTCATCAAGCTTTCTTATCACACCTACTTTTGTGTCTTTTTTGCCCTCTTTTAGGCATACTGACCAGCTAGGCCAAGGCACACCTCAGGTCTTGGTAGTTAGGGTATCGCATTTCCAAGTGAAGACTCGGACTACAAGTAAGAAGGCTGGCCAGAGGCTAACCTGCAGTTGTAGGAGGAGTCTTGGGGTATATATGCCCCCTCCTCTCTCTGATCCTGTGTCGGCTCGTCTCCATGATTCCCACCCACCCGTTTCCCCCAAACCTTCATATACTTATACACATTGTACTTTTTTCATATTCATACATTAAGGGAATGCCCTCTTTAAGGCATACTGACCAGCCAGGCCAAGGCACACCTTAGGTCTTGGTAGTTAGGGTATCGCATTTCCAATTCAAGACTCTGATTACAAATAAACATTGTCCTACATGTTTATTATTATTCCTGTTAAAAAAATTATCTCATCACTATTACAAGCAATAGACAAAACTCCCATTGCAATGTGTGAGCACTACACAGACATATATATATACATGTAAATGTTTAAATATTTTGATTTGTTGTTATTTTATTCTTTGGTTATTTTTAATTATATTTTATATATCGTTGCCTTCACCAAATTGATACTTCTACGAAGTAGCAGCAAGAATTTCTATCTAGATGTTGCATATGCTTAGGCCAGGATAAAGTTTCCAGTAGAAGGTGGTTTTAATTTATGCCTTAATCTGAAACAGAATCAACCCACATCAATTCACTATGAGACACACTCTGCATAAGAGAGTGAAAGTTTACTTTTTTTAATGTGATATGGCAAATATTAGATCCTCTTTCAAACAGTGCCTTAAGATAAATCCTCAAATAAAAACATGTAATTGTGCATTGTGAAAAAAGTAAGTACACATTTGGCCTCAGAGGCTGGTATTACCCCCTTTGCCAGAAATTACTTATTGTAAGTATTTTGCACAACTGCCTGCCAGTCTCTGACATTGACTTGTAAATGTAAAATGTGTTGTAGTATTTTTGGTAGTAGTTATCTATGTGGGTTCACGTCACACACTTACTAATACAGTATATAACACTAAAGGAGCCACAACAACCCAATCAAAACACATCTAATAATAAATGCATTTTCTAAATTTAAAGAGTTATTTATATTCTCAATTATAACAAATTCAAATGTTTCCCTGCTTGCCTTACAGAATAAAAATATTTCATATACAATTCCGGTCTTGTAAACTAGCGTTCATAATGGAGAATTGACATTCGTGACGTGGCAAATTATGAAATCTCAAAATACAGCGCTCAATTCTCTTCTTTAATGTGATAATAAGGAAGCTGCTTTGCTGGTGATACTGATGGAGTTCTGCCAAACGTATCAAATGTTTTTTTTTCTAGTGATATCAAGAATAATATTATTATGCTTGTTTTTGGGGTTTTTTTTGGGCAAGTTACGACAACACCATTATCCCATAGTTTTTAAGATCAAAGATACAACTATGTTGGTATCCCTTGTTAATTTTACATTTTGTTTTTTAAAATGTAACTGCCTACTCCCAAACTGTCATTTGAAGTAAAACACATAGCCAAGTATTATTCTCCACCTTTTTTTATTGTGCATTAAAAAAAGAAAACAAATAAAATTAGACCTGCTATCTGCCAATAGAACTTAACCAAAAAGTGCATTCTATGCATCCAAAAATATAGAAAATATACCAAATCAAATCATTATTCAACCAAAAAAATAAAATAAAAGCCTCATGCATGTGTCCTGCTTCTTAATATAGGGGGTCAACAATGCCAAGAGTTGGTGAAAGCAGGAGTCCGTCATCCGGAGATAATTTCGAAAATCATCCGGATTATTCTCCTGGAGTCCCGCAGCAACCAATTTTTGGTCCAATAAATCATCCTCCTCCTGTTCCTGGACTGGACTTGGGTCAAAGCAATAACTCCAATGCCAATAATAAATAACATGTTATCTCCTCCGATTCCGCAACATGGCTGGTTGACGAACGGCCTTTCAGAAACTAACTGAAAAACGTGAACTAAAAAGCACAAAATGAAAAGCGCAAAATGAAAAGTGTGAATCAACACTCAACAAACTTCTACTGACATGAAATTAGCTGAAGAAGCCCAAAGGGTTGCTCTAAAGAGCTAAAAAAAACACGTAGTACATCACTACGTTCGTGTTTGTTGGCCGACAATTCCTTGCCATTTGTATGCAAGACAAGTTCCTGGCCAACACCATTCAGACAAAAGTCTGAGGTTTTGTCTGCGGAAAATCCGATCATGTGTACGAGGCTTTAGATTCAGATTTCTACATATGTAGATGACATTTCCAGGCTTGAGTCATTTGCAAAAATATTTGTGTAGTCCAGCCAAGCTTTTTGTTTTGCTTTTTTGTATAGAGTGGAAAAGATGTAAAATTTGTCTCTGGGAAATTGACTTTAAAGAGGTGAATGCCTCGATAAGAAAGTCTAAACATCCCCTTTCTTCCAACCCGAGTATTAAGGCCAGCCATACACTGAGCGAATTTCTTTCCTGCTACGGGTTGCAGGAAAGAAATTACCTTGATTCCCCCATCAACGCATACAGTGTTGATACGGGAATCCCTCCTGCAGAGCCATTGTCTTCTTCCAGGAGATGGAGAAGACAGTGATCATCGCTAGCGGCTATAGCAGCCCCTAGCAATAATCGCAAGAGAACCCGGCAGGCTGCTTGTACCTAATTTGATCGATTGATCAGCTTTGTACATTCAGCCTGCCCATTAACGGTTCAAATCTTGGCAAGTTCCTGCTGAACCGGCCGAGACTCAAATCGCGTATATGGCCCTCCTAGCCCTGTACAAAAATCTAAAGGGGGTAGAAATTTGTGTACACATTACTATCCCTTTCACAACTGTTTAGGAACTAAAGGAAAAAAAGATATGACCATGAGTTTACCCTTTCAATTATTTATGTGCCTAATCATAACCAACTATCATTCTTTCTATTCATTTTCTCTAAGATCTAATCCTTTATGAAGGGAAAGCTATACAAAATCCCACAAATCTCAATCTACCCCTCTCTCATTTAAACAAAATTGGTAAATGTCTTTTCCATTTTCAGTTGGCTGACCCATTGCACACCTTGCATCCATCTACCCAGGATTGCACATGCTACTCATGGTATGTATTCTAGACTTGATTACGTCTTCATCTCATTACCTGCTAAATTGGTACCAACTAGATATAGCCTAGGTTCTGGCCTGATAATTTTTCACTATTTGTTACTCTTAAGATACCTCACAATTATAAGTCATTTTCATGTTGGTGAGTAAATAAAACACTTCTCACAGGTCCCTGTGTCAAAAAAGAGGTTAGTGACACCACTGTTATCTTTAATCGATCAATCACTCATTGAATCACTCATCAGAGCCTACCCCTTACCCAATTAAATAGGAAACGCTCACCATAGAAGTATTCTCATAGCTAGTGGGCCCAGATTCAAAAAATAAAAATCAGCACATATTATTTGACTACTTTGACTACTATCCTTATCCTAGAACACTCTCAAAAACCAACACAAGATGGGGCTGTCCTACAATAAGTACTTCAGAAGCGCTCTGAACTTTTATCCATATTAGACCAAAGCTCTGTAAGACATAGAGGCACACTACAATAACTTTTTTTATGAGCATGGGGATAAGTGTGGAACTGCGTTGTCTCACTCATCTATAATGAAACAGACATGTACTTACATAAGGTCAAAACCTCCTCTTGGCAAACAGTACACCAATCTGCAAAAATAGTCTAGTTCTTCTATGCTTAGTACTCAGACCTATATCACACATTTTAACAGAAACCTTCCACCCTTCATTAGTAGAAGACTTAGACCTTGCTTTGTATTGCTTTGTATAGAACTGCTATGGCTCTTCCTATTTAAATGCCTCTGCCATTGATTGATCGATTGATTGTTTGGCAGGGCCATTCACTCAACAGGAAATAATTCAGACAAAACTTTACTTCTGGGCAAGAGACCTAGCCCAGATGGTTACACTAGTTCTTTTTATAAAACTGTTGCCTCAGCCCTTACCCCGATTCTGGAATCACAAACACACATTTCCCCCTTCCACAGTCTACCTCTGTACCGCGGGCCATAGCTAACCCCAGTGCACAGCTCACCTCTGCACCCTTCTTCTACAGCTTATCACTGCCAACCACCCCCCTCTCCCAGCAGCAGTTAAGCTTTTAAGTCCTCTTCCAAAGCTCCTTTTTTATACACCACTCCTCAGATCTGACCTCTGAATTCAATTGAATACCCTTACCTCTGCAAAAGGCACAAAGATGTGTTGTCCCCACACAGTGCACTTGCAGCTCCACCTCTCGTCACTGGTCAGCAGCAGCAGAAGCGGGATCATTGAGCAGGGGTGTCGGGACCTGGGCACCAGCTCAGCATGCAATGACCCCCCTCCCACCCATGAACACATCGGGCCCGGGCAGCTGTCCCACCCTGTGTATAGGGAGGTTGTATGAGAGCTGGTGGGAGAGTTGCACTGTCACTTTTAAACATAAAAGCCATGCTTCTGTGTTTACAAGTTACAGTAGATAGCGATGAACACAGGGCCAGTGCTGGAGATGGTGAAACAGAGTTCTAAATTATGAGTTACATTACATTAACAAAATACATTTTGCCCCTTTTACCATACTCCCTTCCATGGCTCCAACCCTCTACATGGCCTAAAGCAGCTAATCTGCTTTTAATCTCCCCCATTGCTGAAAATCCGGGATTCTTTCTTAATAAAAGCCTCCAAGATTTCAAGTACATAGGCTCCTAGTGTCAATAATAGGGAATCCAGATTTCCCCCAGGTATTGAAGCTAAAGCATCACTTGACACACTCTACTAAGATAGGTATGTCTAGCTTCATGATTTCCCTATGTAACCCCCCAGCCTCTTTGACATGAACACTGACCCCTTTTAAAACATTGGGTTGATCTCCTAAAGGCAATTTTTGTACTTTGCAAGAGCTTAGTGAGTGCGGTGAAGTTTCACTTTGCAAAGAATACCCAATCACCTGAGAGGAAAATTTAAAAAAAAAAAAATTTTGCTCGCACATGATTCGATGATAGAGGTCAGCAGAGTTTAACCTCATTCGCTAAGCTTTGAAGCATATTCCCAAGCAAAGTGACTAAAGATACTAAAAAAAACCTCAGCACAATCACTATGGTGTGAGTGTAGTGACACCAAAATTATTGAAAAACAAACTTATATGAGTATGAATGTGCAATTGCCTCAAACAAGATGTGTATCTAATTATACACCCGGATACTGCTGCATACACCCTATGTGTTCCCACATGTGACAAGCAAACAATATATTAAATAGTACAGCACGGTATTAGATAAAATAAATACATAATTTACTTATATAATACCACAAATCATATACACAAAAAAACAATAGTTATGAAATAAAAGTCCTTCTATTATAAATGTGTGTGTGTCCATTACCATTTTCTTCCACTTGTGCCATAAATACTGTACTCTTTTTTGTGAAACACTCCAACTTGAATAGTGCAAAGACAATCACTGACATTCCAATACTTTCCCAGTGACGTCAGATTCTGGAAGTGACATAATCACGCACGCTGGAAGCGCAGCGGTGGCCATCTTGAGAGTAGTTTGAGAGCACATTTTACTATAAATTTGTTTGCAAATGCATTTGTGACTTAATAAATAGTTGTTTTTATAGGAAAGTACTGCACTATGGAGTTTTTATGATATTGTTACATGGGGGAGCTGGACCAACGTTGGAGTGGATGATTGTGGCCTTTTTGAAGAACGTGGAGAGAAAAGTGTTATATTAACATATGTGTTTGGTAAGGTGTAGGGAGTGACTTTATGCTGGGCACCCGGATTTGGTTCACACAATTCAATGGTTAAGGCAGACGCACAATAATTACGGGTCTAAATGTGGGTGGTTTTATCACATAAGTGACTGAAATTTAAAGTGATATTAGACTATAGTATTGTTTTTGGGGATTGTTGAATCAATTATAAAGGAGTCAAGTGGGAGAAATATTTCTCAGAAGTGATTGACTGATAAACACATGAACCTTGGAAGTTTGGTAAGCTGTATAGAGTGAATTGGTTGAACACATTGCACATGATGGAATCCTGATTAGGCTGATTACGAAAAATGCACATTGTGGTCTACCTCAATGTAAGTAGTTGAGTATGTTTTGGTAATTATTTAAATCAGTTTTACACTATATGAGGGTTTTTTGCTTTTGCGGGATTACCAAGCAGAATACACTAAATTATATAGTTTTTTTGCTTTGTTTTTCTTGGAGAGGACCACTTTTGGAAAAGAGGATCAGCCTGCAAATTGGAACTCTGCTTTCTGAATAAAAATCAAAAAGAGCAAGATACACCTGTGATCTGAACATATGTACTTTATTAGACACAAAGATTACTAAGTGATGTATTGAAGGAACACTTCAATGTACATTTTTTGGGGGTTAATACTTTTCTATAAGCCCTGGTTTGGTTTTAAAGTTTATTTCATTCTGCTGCCAGATTGTGGCAGGGTGGCAGATTGTATTGTATTCAGCTGCTGGGGTCATTGTAGATCAGGAATATGCAATTAGTGGACCTACAGCTGTTGCAAAACTACAAGTCCCATCATGCCTCTTGGTGTCATGCTTGTGACTGTCAGAGTCTTGCCTCATGGGACTTGTAGTTACTCTCTTGGTATATTTCTATATCCAAGTCCTCCCCTCCTTTTCAACCTATTACTGAACTCTGGGATTCCCCACCCCTCAATAGGGGTGAGTCAGTGTTGATTTTCCCTATTTTAACCCATTTATTAGTTCCGTTTTCTTATTAAAAGATGTTCTTGCATGTTTAGGAGTTCAGCAGCACCAGGTTCACTTATGTACTTTATTAGACACAAAGGTTACTAAGTGATGTATTAAAGGAACACTTCAATGTACATTTTTTGGGGGTTTAATACTTTTCTATAAGCGCTAGTTTGGTTCTAAAGTTGGGAAAAATTGGGGAAATTACTGCGCTAAATCAAATATGACAAAAAAGCTGCTGACACTGAAACAAACAAAGTCCCAACCAAATGTGAAGAAAACAAAGTGCAGTGCTAAATATAACGATACAACAGCAATAAACTGAAATAGTTAATATGTGAAACATATAAACATGTAATGAAAACATGCAAAGTGCAAATCCAATATTCACATGTGTAAAAAGGACAAATCAGTGAACATGAAATTCAAATGACTTGTGAGTCCTCAATGGAGTTGGCAACGGTGCAACAATGTAGGTCTAGCTATGAGACTGTTGAAACAGGGCGATCTTCTGTGAAAAAGATGTGAATGGGTACTCTTACCGGATAAGGTGGACCCACTTGCCAGTGGCAGTGGGTCAATCAGGCTCATGTAGACTGAACGCCTCGGGGTTAAGAGTTGGCTGGAAGATGGTCCCTCCAAACGGGGTAGATCTGTTCATCAGCAGTAAGATTTTAGCCGAAGATCCGGATTCGGATAACTCTCCAGGAAACAATGGGACTACCACCCAAAAGGAGAGCTGTCGGATAAGGTGGACCCACTTGCCAGTGGCAGTGGATCAATCAAGCTCATGTAGGCCAAGCGCCTCGGGGGTTAAGAGTTGTCTGGAATATGCTCCCTCCAAACGTGGTAGATCTGTTCATCAGCAGTAAGATTTTAGCGGAAGATCCAGGATTCCGATAACTCTCCAGGAAATAATGGGACTACCACCCAATGGGAGAGCTGTCTGAAGGCCGATGGTAGGTAAAAGGATAGGCTTGGTCAAACCAAAGTGAAAATGAGAAAAAAAATGGAGAGGCTCCATATGGTGCAGGTCAAAAACAGAGAGATTTATTCTTAAAAAGTACAATACATCATAAATAGATGAGTACAAAAAAATACTTGGTGATCACAAATTAAAAAATATATAAGCAATGTGGGGAGCAAGCGAAGTGTTTCCAAGGCGTTTCGTCCCAACGGACTTCAACTGGGGCATGACCACCCTCAATAGGGTTGAGTCAGTGAATTTTCACTTCACTTCTAATTTAATCAAGTGTTGATTTTCCCTGTTGTAACCCATTTATTAGTTCTGATTTCCTATTAAAAGATGTTCTTGCAGTTTTAGGAGTTCAGCAGCACCAGGTTCACTTATGTACTTTATTAGACACAAAGGTTCCTAAGTGATGTATTATTGAAGGAACACTTCGATGTACATTTTTTGGGGGGTTGATACTTTTCTATAAGCGCTGGTTTGGTTTTAAAGTTGATTTGCTTGTGCAGAGGGTGGCAGAATGTATTCAGCTAGTGGGATCATTGTAGATCAGGGATATGCAATTAGCGGACCTCCGGCTGTTGCAAAACTACAAGTCCCATCATGCCTCTGGGTGTCATGCTTGTGGCTGTCAGAGGCTTGCTATGCCTCATGGGACTTGTAGTTCTGCAACAGCTGGAGGTCCGCTAATTGCATATCCCTGTTGTAGATGGTTTATCTCTAATGTGCTCATATCCAGTTTTAATACTGAATAAAACCCGAAGGGCTGATTGTACTGAAGTTGATTAATGGATCGACTTAGGTACAACCAGCCTACCCACAGACAGATCAAAATTCAGGCAATTTTGATCCAACTATGGCCGGCTTATGGCATGTTTTAATTGGTGGCATTGGGAAGTGTTTGGTATTTTTAACATCAGGCTAGGTGTGTAAGCCTTGAGTTGGTGTTCTATCATCACCAGCAGATGATTTCCAGGATCGCCAAGTTACAAACAAAGGGGAATGGGGTGGTTTAGTGCAGTAATCAATGTCTGGATAGAAAACAGAAGCAGGTAGACTGTTTTCCCTGTATTTATATCACAGTTTGATTTTCACTTTTGACTGAAATGTAATATTGGCCTCTGGGAAAACTGCTGTGTTCATAAACCCAAATGGGTACAGAACAAATCAATAGCATTATATTTTCCAGCTGACAAAAAAAATAGTTTGAATGAGAACGGGAGCAAATGCTTCTTTGTAGGAAATTGCTGAAACAAAAGGCAATTGTACCACTTTTCTGTATCTCAACTATTGTCATTCAGTTTACAGTAGTCAAGATCTGTATGAATAAGCAAATCACTGTTTTAATATCTGTGTACTATTGTCAACCAGCTACAATGGCAATGTGCAATCACAGATGAATAACCCAGTCCTGGTACAAACTTACATTTTGTTATATTTCTAATATGAAAAGTCAACAAAAAAACACAGATGGAGACTATACAATATATTTTCAGTTGCATTGTCATTAAAATCACTGGCCTTGCAATGCGGAGAATGTCGCATATTAGTTCTGATTAATAAGATTTCCACAAAAAGACAACATTCACCACACCACAGTAAAAAACACTATTCTTTGTTTTTAACACTATTGACAAAGTTGTCTTTAATGGTTTTTACTGTGGTGTGGTGAATGTTGTCTTTTTGTGGAAATCGTATTAATAAATATTTTCTACTTTTGTGATTATTACACTGCTGTGTGTTTTCTTTGGAGTTACTCTCTCTTGGTATATTTCTATATCCAAGTCCTCCCCTTCTTTCCAGCCTGTTACTGAACTCCGGGATCCACCACCCCTCAATAGGGGTGAGTCAGTGAATTTTCACTTCACTTCTAATTTAATCAAGTGTTGATTTTCCCTGTTTTAAACACATTTATTAGTTCTGATTTCCTATTAAAACATGTACTTGCATTTTTAGGAGTTCAGCAGAACCAGGTTCACTTACCTGCCTTCTCAGTTAAACAGAATCTGTCACCAGCTGCCCCCACCTGCTGATAATTACCATCTTCACCCTCCACTGGCATTCCTTCCCTCTTATGCCCCATACACACAGTCGGACATTCCGACCACAAAATCCGACGTAAAACACAGTAGCCAATAGCTTGCGTCCCCAAATTTATTCTGAGCATGCGTGGCACTTTGTGCGCCGGAATTCTATACACACGATCGGAAAAAGTCCGATCGGATTTTGTTGTCGGAAAGTTTTAGGTCCTGCTCTCAAACTTTTTCCATCGGAAATTCCGACGGAAAAAGTCCGCTAGAGCCCACGATCTGACTTTTTCCGTCGGAATTTCCAACCGTGTGTACAGGGCATAAGTCCACGCTGTTATAGTGCTGGTCATAAGCTAAAGGCCATTCATACCTGTGTGATGTAAGTGATAATAAGCTGACACTCTATAACAATGTACAGAAATAAGCAACTTGGTGATATATTAATTAGATATATTATGGCAATATTATATTAAACTATGTGTAAATCAATGAACAGGTAATCATACAGGTTTAAAGATACTGTAATAGATAAATGATCACTGACCCATAAACTGGCAATCAATAGGACTATTATTGGTAAAATAAACTATAACTGGAGCAAAGCAGGGTCAAAGTATCAGCATGAACTAACAAAGGAAAGTAAAGGTTCTTGTGTACACACTACAGCCTCAGTAGTGGGTAGAGTATGTGTTCCCGATTAAGTGGTACTCCTGCAGGCTATAAAGTACTGGCGTTCTATTGTCAGTGTTGGACAGCTTCCTTTGATGCCCTTCTGTAGCTATGTGCAGCTGTCCCTTTAAGAGTGTGCAATAGACAGATAGTGGGCTGCTGAGCAAGGACCAATTTCAATTTTCTTAACTATGTCAGTGTTGGGAAAGCATGGATGGTCTGTTCTGATGTCAGTAGTTTGTGGTTTCATTACCCCCACTGTACAGTCTCTTTAAAGGACTATATGCCCCATGCGCCTTGTGTGTTTTCTTCTGATAAATCAGTAAGTAATCAGCTCATCCTTGCAACCTTACAGGATTTCCCACAGGAATGCAAGTGCGCGCACAGAGTGCCAGACGACCTAATTAAGGATGCTGCAGCCTGTGCTCTGGTGCTGTTCCCTGTGTCCTGCTATTACTCTGCATGTTCCTTTGCTGCTGACCTGACTTGCCTCTGACATGACCCTGGATCCTGCTTCTGCCTCGTTGTCTAGTTGTTGACCCTGGCTCTGTTCCTGACCATGTCTTTGCCTATGATTCTGTACCTCGCTGCCTGCCTGCTGCTAACCTCGGCTTTTCCTGTGACCACGCTTCTCTGGATTCTGTTCTCACATCCAGTTTGGTTGCCTTCCTGGCTGTCATCTGTACCAGCTCTGCTCACCAGTGTGTTCCTGCCTTCAGTCTGCTGAGATCTCTTACAAGCCACATGCTAAAGACCTGCAGTGCATGTGCAGTGCCCCTTTAACCTCAGCAGAATCTCTGTGCACAGCTACTGTTCCTGAACTGATGTTCTGCCAGTCTGCCTGGGACCACATCTCCTGCCGCAAACTCTCCTATCAACATCTGCCGGAACTTATGTTCCTTCTGTCCCTCGGTACCCTCTGTTCTATCCTCAGTGGGACCTGGGCTGGTGATACAAGGGAGGACAACCTTGTAATTTCAGTCTTCTATCAGGTATGCAACAAATATATAGTCCCTGTCCTTTGCAGAATGAGAAATCAGCAAGGGCAAGGGCAGTGTTAGGCAGTCTTCTCCTGTGAGCTACAAGAGTCTTCTCAAACTTATTGCTGCTCCTATCAGCTACAGGATGTGTCTGGCCATATACCCTCTAGCTGGATTGGGCCTCAGGAGGTGTCTTATTTAAAAAATCATCAGCCTGTGCCTCTGTGTTTGTGATAGCATTAGCTTCTTAGCTGCCTAGCTGTTTCCTTGCCTGACCCAGATGTGATATTATCTTGGATTCCCTTGATGCTGACATTTGCCTTGTACCTGGATTACTTTTTGGATGGCCACCTGAAATTGACCTTGGATAGCTTACTGGACCACGCTTGCTTGCTACCTGTCCTTACTCTTCAACTGTATCCGTATTGGATTTTACTTCTGTGCTACCTGAAGAAATTTAATCTTTAATGTTTAATAAGCATAATCTGTATCATTAGGAACAAACTACAGTATGATAAAAAAATATACTGTAGTCTATAATATGTATTTTTCTGTATAAAATAAAGCTAAAATAGCATTTAAGCGCCATATAGTTATGAACCTATATCTGAGAGCTTCTCTGTTAGATAGTAAGCATTGCAGCATTATGTATCGTATTTCAGTTTGGTTTTGCTGCATAAAATGATCACTGAAAAACAACTTATTATTGCAAAACCTAAGTAAAAATATTTCAGTGCTTTCCTTGGCTAGAAGACAAAATCATATCCACGGTTGTGGAAAGCTTGTCATGTAAAATTCCTTTTTAATTATATATTACTTTTTACTATGCTGATTACTTATTTAAAAGTGTTTCTTCTTAATTTTTGTCATATAAATAATTCAAGAGGAGCTCCAGGCTACACCAAAATATTTTAAGTCAGCAACTACAAATACTGTAGCTGCTGACTTTTAATATTAGGTCACTTATCCTATATATAGGATAAGGATATAGGATATAGGATAGGATAGGATCTTATGTCCAGGCATCTAGCGGTGTCCTCACCCAAACTGATTACTCAATTGGCTATCGGGTGCTGGCGCCACCATCTTGACTAAGGGAAACTGGTAGTGAAGCCTTGCGGCTTCACAGCCGGTTTGCTACTGCGTGAAGCATGGTGCTCTTTGTGAATGGGCTGCAGTCTTCTTGGCCCTGTGAAGTGTCCCAGAAGTGTCCCCGAAGGCTGCAGGGGATAGGGGAGAGGGGCCAAACTTCCAGTTCACCGTGGCAAACTGATCCAGAAGTGGGAGCGGATACCTGTCAAAACCAGGTACCTTCTCCCCCCCACCCAAAAGGTGCCAAATGTGGCAGCAGAGGGGGGGAGGAGGCAGACAAGTGGAACTTACCCTTTCGGGTGTAGCTCCACTTTAATACTCTTAAGGTGGGAGATGCCACCAAAAAATATCTGGTTACAGTAACCTGTATTTAGACAGACAATGGTATAATGCTCAAATAAAAGAATGCATTTACAAAATATGAGGTGAAATAAAATCATTAAATATAGTCTGGCTTATCTAAAATACTGAGAAAGGGTATAATATTATGCTCTCGTTGCCACTTTAGCTCCCACATCTGTGTACCACCAATGCCCCAGAGCAATTTTTACATTGCCGCTATGGACCTATTGTTGCAGCAATATCTTGCAGGGCTTGGTGACAGCATCATGAACAAACCTGGAAACAGCCAGGATTGAATTTTTAGGTGCTGATACAAGCTATATATGAAATGGTTATGCTTGTTTACCATTGCTGTTTACCTGAGCGTACTCAGGTAATGAAAATGAATGTGTTTTTAAAAGGTTTTAATAAATGTTTTTTTTTTTGGAGTATGTATTTGCTTGCCTTGGGTGACTGTGGGGAAGTAGATATCATCTGAGACATCTAGACCCCATGAATGGGAAAAAGGCTTTTAATGAAGTCTAGAATGTGAAGGTTATGTTTCTGAGGTGAGAGCACATGTTGAGTGAAGCACTTTGAGATGAAGGAGGAGTGGAGTGTACCACTAGAGGTGTTGCACTGAGTGAGAAGAAGTGTTATATATATTTTCCAGCACGTGAGATTGTTAATATTGCTTTGGACTTCACATTGCAATTTTTACGATAGATTATGTTTGTTTCTTCACAATTACAGTTAATTTTGTGTCACATTTTGTGTACAACAAATAATCCATTGTAATTAATTAAATGTAATTCTGATAGTTGGGTATTGCTGGCAAGTGTGAGGTGCGGAGTGCATGAGGGACAGAAGGACTGAATGTACTGCAGATACAATG
Source organism: Lithobates sylvaticus (assembly GCA_028564925.1). Lineage (NCBI taxonomy): Eukaryota > Metazoa > Chordata > Amphibia > Anura > Ranidae > Lithobates > Lithobates sylvaticus. Next base: position 309,174,457 of record CM053026.1, on the reverse strand, counting down.
TGTACTTTCATTATGCTTTTGTGGCTGTGGGAAGTATGTTTAGTGTCCACAACTGGTTAAGAACAGACAAATAAGATAGTAAAGGAAGGTATGCAATGCATCACCTGATAAATACAGCTATTGCTTGGGTAAGTAAATGGCATATAGAACACAGCAAGTGCATGAGGCTACCAGTGGAGTACAGTATACTGTACATATAATGACATAATTACCAATAAATGGTGTCAGAAGTAGAAGGTATGAAGTGTACATTTAGTGGATGGGTTACCAGTGAATGTTTGAGTATACGGGGGGGTGGGGAATGGATTAACAGTGCAATACACAGGAGCAGGGCTGGTTTTACATAAATTGGGGCCCTCTTAGCTGGAATACTGTAAGCCCTCTGTGACACACCCACTATTTTTTGAGATATAAGAAGAGCAGAGACGAAGGAGTGATCCGAGAAAAAACATAAGTGGTGGAATGATGGCAAAGGGATAAATTATGGGTGATGCAGATGGTGGCTTTTAACCAGGGGTCCCCAAATTCTTTTAACAAAGGGTCAGTTCATTGTCCATCACACATGTTTGGGGGCCAGACTGTGGTCAATGGGAGTAAAAAAATAAGCCTGTACATTGGTGGTTGTAGAAAGTGCCTTTATGTCAGTGGAAGTATACCATTTACATGCATTGCTGTTCAGTGGGAGTACAAGACGCTGCTACACCTGTGATCAGGGGGAGTAAAAATGGCCCTATGTAGCTGTTCAGTGCGATTAACAAATGCTCCTGCATCAACGGGAGTAAAAGAAAGCAGATACATTCAGTTGGAGTCAGTGAAAATTAAAAATGCTGTTGCAACAGCAGTCAGTAGAAGTAATAAATGTCTTGGTGTTAGTGGTCAGCAGGAGAAATAAATGCCGGTGTCAGTGGTCAGAATGGTGCCCCTGTGTCATTGGAGGAGGAATTGTGCCCTTTTGTCAGTGGGAGGAACGGTGCCTCTTTATTAGTGTTCAGTGGTCACGTACTTTGTAGGGTTCATGCCCTGTACTGATCCTCGTGGTGGTGATCACTCCTTCTACCTGTTACATTTCCAGGTGCAGGAACACTCTGCATCCCAGCATCCGCTGCCACTCAGCATATTGTGATCATTCTGCCGGACTTGCAAGAAGGAAGCCCTGTATGCAGGGCCTTCTCATTGCAGAGGCCAGTCTGTGGCAACTAACATGCCATTTTGAGGACTGCTGCTATTAATGCAAAGACACATACAAAAACAGCAAAAATGACAGGAAACAGTTCCTATTCACTCCCAGCGTCAGATTCGCCCTATATGTTTAGTCTGTTCTGACTTCATCTGCAAGGGGATCATGATTAAAGGGGGGAAATGTCCTGTGATTTTTGCAGTTTTTGTGAACTGGGAAGGATTGGAATGGCTGGCGGTCAGTGGCTTCTCTATACATCTATGCCAATAGATATAGAGAGGAGCCTCTATATATCTATGGCAATACATCTATGCTTGATTCTAAGCTTATGCATAAACAGCTTTTTTGAGTACCTTGATTACTCGTGTCACATAAATTTGGATGTTTAAGACACTGCACTTTTTTTTTTTTTATGCTGGCTATGAAATCTAACCACTGAATGGACAGAGGACAGCAATGGAGGTCAAGCCTTAACGTGGACTGCAACTGTTTGGAAGATCTTTGGAATTTATACAAGCTGTGTTTGCTAATCTTATAATGGGATAAGCATGTACTTCTGGTACATGCGTTTTCCTGTATTAGTGGTAGTGGTCACTTTGGATCAAAGATTTTTCTACACTTAGAAGAATCATATTAGTGATGGGAACTTTAGTCATTACACCGTTGGATGGTTTTATTAACTTATTAAATTGGAAATTAATTTTGCTAAAAAATATTTTGTATTATTATTTGGAGGTCTTTTTTTATCACAATATTTATAGAATGATTTGTTGTGCATGAATTTTCACAAAGAATAATTTATATCGTTGAATCAGCGCTGTCATTATCATTTTTTTTATATCACTTAGTGGTTTATATTTATTTATAGCAGCTGGTTATAGGTAGAAGAATAAGTTATTCACAGTTTTGCGATATAATTTTCTCATTTTCTCATTGTTAGGCCACTTTCACACTGAGGTGATTTACAGGCATTTTAGCGCTAAAAATAGCACCTGAAAAGCACTTGTAAAGCACCTCTCCTGTCACTCCAGTGTGAAAGCCTGAGTGCTTTCACACTGGAGTGGTGTGCTTGCTGGATGTTAAAAAAAGTCCTGCAAGCAGCATCTTTGGGGCGGTGGAGGAGCGGTGTATATCGACACTTTCCCGCTGACGCCCTCGCTGCCCCAGTGTGAAAGTAGTCTTAAAGTGTTTGTTAGCCATATATATCACTGCCAGCCCCTCTATTATAAGCAGGCATAGCACACTGTATTAGTCTTTTATAAAAACAAGGCTTGTAAATACCAATTTAGAGCGATCTTCAGGCCGGTCATGTGACTCGCGGCTGCTGTACAGCTCCGATACATGGCTACTGCAGGAGGGGCCGAGATCTCCCTCTGACGCCAGCTGGGTAGGTCACATGGCCGCTCAGCCCCTACTGCAGTAGCCCTGAAAACTGGCCGTGAGTCAAGTGACCGACCTGAAGATCTCGCTCAATCGGTATTTAAATGCCTCATTTTTATAAATGACTAATACAGTGTGGTATGCCTAATTATAATAGAGCGGCTGGCAGTGATCATATATAAAATTGTATTTATAATAATAGCAGCAGGGATGGGGGGCTGGAGACAGAGACACAGAACACAGAGCTGACAGGCAGGGAAAAGGGGGTGAGAAGGAGAGAGAAGAGCAGAGCAGGGCTGCGGATGAGGGAGGGATGTATGCTGACCACGGTGGTCAGGACTGATTATCATGGTCAGCGCAGAGAGGGGGGATACAGGAAGTGGCAGGAACAGGCAGATTTTTTTTTACAGTTTAAAAGGGGGCTGTGCTGTTTAAACTGCTTTAAGGAAGCAGGATCTCTATTTTTTTTGGGGGGGGGGGGGGGGTTAATAAACACTTTAATAAAAATACATATGATAAATGGCGAGGTGAGTGATTATTTCAAAAATGTGTTTGATGAAATTCATAGCAACTGTGACATTTTAAACCCATCTGGGTATGACCATCATCTCACAAAAAAAATTTTCTTCAAATAAAACGGTTTGTATTTAGGAATTTGCAAGTGTGTGTGTGTGTGTGTCTATAGTATATGGAGGGTGATTATATTTAAACCAATTGTATTTGGGGATTTGTAGAATTGAAGTAACACAGTGAAAATATATAGTACCTATAAACCTGCAGAACTAAAATATAAACATAAAATATTACTGCACTTTCGAAGAAGTTAAAGATTTTGTATATGTTTTTGTTGCCTATATAAAATGCCAAATCGATGAGTTGCCTTTTGTGAAGATAAATCCTGTTTCCAACAGCATGGCCTAGCGCTTCGCTTTCATCCACATCAGTTGTAAACAAGCTGTTCCTAGCCAGAAGCCACCACTATTGGGTGCAATTTAGATACAAGAGACCTACATATGTATTGAATCAAACGAGGAATCATTCTCCTTGTAGCAGATATTTTAGAGCACAGCAGGATATACTTAGACCCAGAAGGCTCCAGGTAAATTTTCTGGAACCAGAATTTCTCTTCAGGGGTAAACGACCATATGCCATTTTTTTCAATTCCGATTCAGATTCAGAATAATTTAATTCCCAAGGGGGAATTAATAAAGTACAGTTACACAATAGAATTGTAACCGTATCCAAAAAAATCTGTGGTAGTAAGTCTTGGGTGAAGTTGCCATCTGATGTCTATACTATTTATTTCTTTACCTAAAGGTGCAGTTAGGCATTTGTTTAATTATACAGTCAAAATGCATTTTAAAAGTTGAGGTGTCCTTTTATGAAGCAGTGATCAGCGGAGATCCCGAGGATCACCACTGATCACAGCCCATAAACAGTTTATAAACCAGAGATAATCGGGGGGAGAAGTGTTTGAACTTGTTCTCCCGCCGATTATCTCAGCACATGGAGAATCCTAATAGAATGACACAGTAACGGCCAGTGTATGAAGCTGCGATCTGAGCGCTTCACTGGCGATCTGTGTCAGAATTCACACTCCCCGATTCACCAACTCAGAGGTGGTGAAGCGGGGAGTGAAGAGAGAATCTCGGGGGATCTGAGGAGGAAAGAGGAAGATTATTAACTTCCTTATGCCTCGTTCAGACCCCCCAACACTGTAACCATTTCCCCCTGTCATATGTATGTGTATACATATATATATATATATATATATATATATATATATATATATATACAGTGGTGTGAAAAAGTGTTTGCCCCCTTCCTCATTTCCTGTTCCTTTGCATGTTTGTCACACTTAAGTGTTTCGGAACATCAAACCAATTTAAACAATAGTCAAGGACAACACAAGTAAACACAAAATGCAATTTGTAAATGAAGGTGTTTATTATTAAAGGTGAAAAAAAATCCAAACCATCATGGCCCTGTGTGAAAAAGTGATTGCCCCCCTTGTTAAAACATACTATAACTGTGGTTGTCCACACCTGAGTTCAATTTCTCTAGCCACACCCAGGCCTGATTATTGCCACACCTGTTCACAATCAAGGCATCACTTAAATAGGAGCTGCTTGACACAGTAAGGTCCACCAGAAGATCCTTAAAAGCTACACATCATGCCGAGACCCAAAGAAATTCAGGAACAATTGAGAAAGAAAGTAATTGAGATCTATCAGTCTGGAAAGGGTTATAAAGCCATTTCCAAAGCTTTGGGAATCCAGCGAACCACAGTGAGAGCCATTATCCACAAATGGCGAAGACATGGAACAGTGGTGAACCTTCCCAGGAGTGGCCGGCCGCCCAAAATTACCCCAAGAGCGCAGCGACAACTCATCCAAGAGGTCACAAAAGACCCCACAACAACGTCCAAGGAACTGCAGGCCTCACTTGCCTCAGTTAAGGTCAGCGTTCATGCCTCCACCATCAGGAAAAGACTGGGCAAAAATGGCCTGCATGGCAGAGTTCCAAGGAGAAAACCACTGCTGAGCAAAAAGAACATCAAAGCTCCTCTCAATTTCTCCACAACATATCTTGATGATCCCCAAGACTTTTGGGACAACATTCTGTGGACCGATGAGACAAAAGTGGAACTCTTTGGAAGGTGTGGGTTCAAGTATATCTGGCGTAGAAGGAACACTGCATTTCAGAAAAAGAACATTATACCAACAGTAAAATATGGTGGTGGTAGTGTGATGGTCTGGGGCTGTTTTGCTGCTTCAGGACCTGGAAGACTTGCCGTGATAAAAGGAACTATGAATTCTGCTGTCTACCAAGAGATCCTGAAGGAGAATGTCCGACCATCTGTTCGTGTACTCAAGCTGAAACGAACTTGGGTTCTGCAGCAGGACAATGATCCTAAACACACCAGCAAGTCCACCACCGAATGGCTGAAGAAAAACAAAATGAAGACTTTGGAGTGGCCTAGCCAAAGTCCTGACCTGAATCCTATTGAGATGTTGTGGTATGACCTTAAAAAGGCCGTTCATGCTCGAAAACCCTCTAATGTAACTGAATTAGGACAATTCTGCAAAGATGAGTGGGCCAAAATTCCTCCAGGACGCTGTAAAAGCCTCATTGCACGTTATCGCAAACGCTTGGTTGCAGTTGTTGCTGCTAAGGGTGGCCCAACCAGTTATTAGGTTTAGGGGGCAATCACTTTTTCACACAGGGCCATGATGGTTTGGATTTTTTTTCACCTTTAATAATAAACACCTTCATTTACAAATTGCATTTTGTGTTTACTTGTGTTGTCCTTGACTATTGTTTAAATTGGTTTGATGTTCCGAAACACTTAAGTGTGACAAACATGCAAAGGAACAGGAAATGAGGAAGGGGGCAAACACTTTTTCACACCACTGTATATATATATATATATATATATAATGTGTATATGTGTATATATATATATATATATATAATGTGTGTGTATGTATATACATGTATATATGTGTGTGCGTGTATATACATGTATATATAATGTGTGTGTGTGTATACATGCATATATAATGTAGGGGGGACTCTTTATTTTATTAACATTAATCACACTGTCTGTCTGTGTATTGAGCTGTGATAATTTATCACTGCTTAATAAATGGACATCTCAGTGTTTCAGTGAATTTCTGGTACTGTAATCTCGTAAAGTCTCACGAGGGGCCGTTCTCCACTGTTTCAAGCGTTTGTAGATCACTCCACTCCTCCAAGGGTGAAGCGATCTACTCCGCTTCATAAACTGGCACACAGAGGATAAAGATCTCCTCTGTGAATGCCGGAGAATGAAGCAGTGAATAGATTTCACTGCTTCATAAAAGGACACCATAGTGTACACTGGCAGAAATTGCTATTTCGCTCATTGAGTTTAGTTAAATACTTTTTTTTAAGATCGTTTCAAATAACTAACACATTTGTAAGCCAATTGTTGATTCTCGGTACTTAATATGGTATATAATTATTTGTTTGAACACATTTTTAATGCTGTTTGCTTGTTGCAGTTTTAATTTCTACTTATGTACTGTACATAACTACAACAACACATATATACGTCCTATAAGTCCAAATGCACACACATGGTAAGGGATTGGATCGTTCACCTTTCACACATCCAAGTTGAACAAGTGTTGGACAAGACAAAACACAGTAAACTGATTTTTTTTTTTGAACAGTGTCCTGGCCAAACATTAAAAACAGTGCCTTTCCTAATACCAGTTCCACCTGGCTCTAAGAACATCACATCCTACATTTTCCAAACAAAACAATTTCACAGGGCGCAGTACAGCTGTGCTTGTGGTTCCCACGTGATAATTGTTATCCACTGCTCATTTTCACGTGTTTTGATTTTACTATTTATTTTCCTTTCTAAAGGAACTGCATGATCAAAGTCACAATAAACAGATATTGCTTTAGAAGATAGCTGCATTTAACAGAAGGTCTGTGAGATTTTTGTCCCTTTTTTACCACATTCATATACACACACACATATATAGAAATATGTTCAAGCTTTGGTGGAAGTTTTTACATCTAATAATATGTATCTGCATTCTGGAAAGAATCTGGAGAAGATCTATGGCTATTCAGATACAACATGCAAATTCTTGCAGATATTGTTATTTTTGTGGGAAGAGAGAGAGCGGGTGCTAAAACTAAGACCAATGAGCATCATTACGTGATGTACGTCACCGCGTTCTTGATGTTCGGAATTTCCAACCAACTTTGTGTGACCGTGTGTATGCAAGACAAGTTTGAGCCAACATCCGTCGGAAAAAAACATGGGATTTTGTTGTAGGAACATCCGATCGTGTGTATGCGGCATTACAGTTTCTCCTCTGGTAAAAAAACAAATGGTACAACACAAATTATAAAAATACTCTTTGTTGAGCAACATAATACTTCATAGGGTAGAACCCAAGTTATAAATATTCTGGTGATGTATAATAAATCTGGTGTGCTATCAAACACAAATCCAGCCTTCAACACAATACTCAAAGCAAGAAGATAATGTAACTCCATGAAAGAGGATCACACAGAGAACAAAATTGTCATTGCAATATATATTAAATAATGTATAATCTAAAATTGAATATGCTTTAAAAATACTGTAGATGCTCTTGACTAAATCATAGTTACATAGTAGGTAAGGTTGAAAAAAGACCATCAAGTCCAACCTGTGTGATTATATGTCAGCATTACATTGTATATCCCTGTATGTTGCGGTCGTTCAGGTGCTTATCTAATAGTTTTTTGAAACTATTGAAGCTCCCTGCTGAGACCACCACCTGTGAAAGGGAATTCCACATCCTTGCCGCTCTTACAGTAAAGAACCCTCTATGTAATTTAAGGTTAAACCTCTTTTCTTCTAATTTTAATGAGTGGCCATGTGTCTTGTTAAACTCTCTTCCGCAAAAAAGTTTTATCCCTATTGTGGGATCACCAGTACGGTATTTATAAATCATATCCCGCGTCTCTTCTCCAGAAAGAATAAGTTCAGTGCTTGCAACCTTTTCTCATAACTTATATCCTCCAGACCCTTTATTAGCTTAGCTGTCCTTCTTTGTACTCGCTCCATCTCCAGTACATCCTTCCTGAGGATTAGTGCCCAGAACTGGACAGCATACTCTAGGTGTGGCCAGACTAGAGTCTTGTAGAGCGGGAGAATTATCGTTTTATCTCTGGCGTTGATCCCCTTTTTTAATGCATGCCAATATTCTGTTTGCTTTGTTAGCAGCAGCTTGGCATTGCATGCCATAGCTGAGCATATCGTCTACTAGGACCCCCAGCCCAGGTCCTTTTGCATCCAAGATTCCCCCAGAGGTTATCCCCCCAGTGTTTAGATTGCATTCATATTTTTGCAACCCAAATGCATTATTTAACATTTTTCTACATTTAACCTCATTTGCCATGTAGTTGCCCACCCCATTAATTTGTTCAGATCTTTTTGCAAGGTTTCCACATCCTGCAGAGAAGTTATTGCCCTGCCTATTACCCCCCTCTTCCAGGTCGTTTATGAACAAAATAAATAGGATTGGTCCCAGCACAGAACCCTGGGGTACCCCACTACCCACCTCTGACCATTCTGAGTACTCCCCATTTATCACCACCCTCCGAACTCACCCTTGTAGCCAGTTTTCAATCCATGTACTTACCCTATGGTCCATGCCAACGGACCTTATTTTGTACAGTAAATGTTTATGGGGAACTGTGTCAAATGCTTTTGCAAAATCCAGATAGACCACGTCTACAGGCCTTCCTTTATCTAGATGGCAACTCACCTCCTCATAGAAGGTTAATAGATTGGTTTGGCAAGAACGATTCTTCATAAATCCATGCTGATTACTGCTAATGATACCATTCTCCTTACTAAAATCTTGTATATAGTCCCTTATCATCCCCTCCAAGATCTTGCATACTATTGATGTTAGGCTAACTGGTCTGTAATTCCCAGGGATGTATTTTGGGCCCTTTTAAATATTGGTGCTACATTGGCTTTTCGACCAATCACCTGGTACCATTCCAGTCAGTAGACTGTCAGTAAAAATTAGGAACAATGGTCTGGCAATTACTTGAATGAATTCCCTAAGTACCCTCGGATGCAAGCAATCTGGTCCCGGTGATTTAGTAATGTTAAGATTCAGAAGTAAAATTTTAGTCTCTCTAGGCTCACGTTACTCTTGGTATCAGCAGCTGCCACTATGTTTTTTTCCAATGCTGAATTTTAGTGAATGCATAGCCATCTGCTCTTTGGCACCACTCCTATCACTATTGATTTACTAACTTTCTCTCCAACAGAGTTTGAGGTGGGTATATTCCCTGGCTCTTCAAAAGATATGCAAAAAGATGGTGCCGGCAACACTGTAATCAGTATGCGTATTTATGCGTTATGCGTATTTATTGACTACATAAGAGTGAAAATAAAACAAAGCTATAATAAAACAATTTGGCGAGAGCCTTGGTCTCTCACCAAAACATGTCAGCTTCATTGTTTTATTTTCACTCTTATGTAGTCAATAAATATGCATGCAGATTACAGTGATACCAGCTCCATCTTTTTGCATATCCCTTCTGGTGTAAATAGACACACTGAGCCTGGGCACCTGTGAGTGGATCCTTCAATTGAATTGGGCTTTCCTTGTAGAGTGTGCTGCTTTCACTAGGCTCTTCAAAAGAGTTTGAAGTGGGGCAGTATGCTGAGCATGGGAAATGATACCTATATTCTTCCTAGCAGAGGGTGGGTGAAAAGTCACAAAGACATCACAAAGAACAGTGGTAAATCCAGACCAGTAGCAACACATAGCTGAAAGAGAGAAGTCAAAGCTGTACTTGTTGGTGGCATGCCATCTATCACTGGGCAACACTGTCTCACTGTTATTCACGTCACTTTCATTACTATCCTCTTGGGCAGTCCCATCTATCCCTGAGGGTCAATACAGACCACTTTTAGAAACCCCAATGTACTCACCACATATTCATGTAGGGTAACACAGCATCAAAACACTCTAGATATTAGAAGTAGGGATGGGCCAAACGGACCCCTGTTCGGTTCATACCAGAACTTTCGAACACCGCAAAAGTTCAGACCCGAATAACGAAACCCCATTAAAGTCAATGGGACCCGAACGTCAAAAATTTGAAGGCTTGTGTGCAAGTAATTGGGCATACATTGGTTATAGTGGTCCGGATCCTGCCCTGGGGGACATGTATCAATAAAAGAAAAGTTTGTGAAAAACGTAATTTTTGAATGATTTTTTTGATTTTTAAAGTTAAAGCATAAAAATGAAAAATTCATTCCAATATGGTGCCTGGGGGTCCCCTTAATCTGCTGCAGCAATAATTGCATTTATAAAGTCAAAAAAAAAAAATAAAAAAATTTCCTGCAAGCTACCTTTATTTTGCTCAGCAACAGCTGGGGAGCCAGTGTGTATGATGAGGCCACAATGTAGTGCACTGGGAACAAGATTAGAGATTTTTTGGATACATTCTGGTGTCACTTTGACTTTGGATAGAAGTAACGGGCGCGTAAAAATTGGTCTTTGGGTGTCGGTGGCACCTTCCCACCGTAAGCCCTATGGAGGTAATCTTGATGAAAGCAAGAATTGGCCTTGCTGTAAAGATATGCACCTGTCAAACAGGTGCAGAAATATTGGTCTTTGGGTGTCGGTGGCGCCTTCCCAACGTAAACCTATAGAGGTACTCTTGATGAATGCAAGAATTGGCAAACTGTAAAAATTTGCAGTGATATGCACCTGTCAAACAGGAGCAGAAAAATTGGTCTCCTCAATCATCATCATTACCACTGGAGACAACTTGGCAATATGCTGCGGCTGGGTGAACATGAATGACAATTTGTCTACCAGTGTTCTCCCCTTTCTCTAGGCTCATGTTCCTGTCATCCTCAACCTCAGAACCAACATCTGAATCCAGTAATGGCTGGACATCATCAAGGAGCAAGTGGCTGACGCTGTGGTAACTCAGCTGACTCCTCCATGGCTGATGTTCGGGCTATGGCAGGAATAGATGTAAACAGGGAGGCAGGTTTATCCACTCTGGCAATTGCAGGGGACTACACACTTGTCTCCACTTGCATGACAGAGGATGAGGAGGATGAGGAAGGTTTAGTAAGCCAGTCCACCACCTCCTCTGCATGCTGTGGCTGGATAGCATGGCCAAACTCACTAAACAGAGGAAATGATGCCCTGCCTGAGGACTAACCATCACGTCCACCTTTGCCTCTGGACACATTTGCTGCTGTCCCCCTTACAGTGCCAAGGGAACGTCTGCCTCTCCTTGCTGTCCTCCCAGACATTATCGGGAGGGAGGGGGCGGTGCTTATAAGAAAATGTAAAGAAGAAGTGGAAATCTGTACGTAGATGCACTTTAATCAATGTAAAGTGGTGTTTGGTGCACTTTAATTTGAGTACTTACACTACATAGACACACTCCATGGATACACTATAATATACTGCAATATAATGCGCCAAACGTACAGTGACGCACAGAACTATATGGCCTTAACCTGGCAGTAACGCACACAGAACTATATGGCGTTTAACTGTCAGTAATGCACACAAAACTAAACTGGCAGTAATGCACACAAAACTATATGTTGTTAACCTGGCAGTAACGCACACAGAACTATATGGCGTTAAACTGGCAGTAACGCACAAAAAACTATATACATTAAACTGGCAGTAATGCACACAGAAGTAAATAGCATTAAACTGGCAGTAATGCACACAGAAGTAAATGGCAATAAACTGGCAGTAACACATTCAAATAGATGGTGTTCAACCGTAACTACACTGACGCTATCTGAACTGTCCCTACTCTAGCTATACACTAATGTAAAGATTACTGACACCGTCTCACTACACTACACTAAAACTATATGCGCTGTCCCTACCCTACACTAATGTATGTATGTGACACGGTCTCACTACACTACAGTGGAACTATCTAAACTGTACCGACTCTAACTGCACACTATGCAAAGCTGAATGATAGTCCTCCTCTTTTCTACACTCACACTATCCCTAGACTGACACTAAACTAATATTCTACACTGATAATTGAAGCAAAATAGCACAGTATAGCACACTAACTAACTAATAGCACTGAACAGAGCCCTGTTCTATCTCTCTCCATGCCAAAATCACACTGAAAATGGCTGCCATTGAAAGAATACTTTTATACTGTGGGGCGGGAATGAGCCATGATTGGATAAAGTCATGATGACAGTGTCCAATCATGACTCTGACAGTGCTCTGTGCCGTGATTGGCTTAAGCTTTCACTGCTTCAGCCAATCAGGGCTTGCAATGCACTGTTCAGCACCGCAATGTATTGGTCGGTTTGGGGGGGGCGAACAAATGGTTGAACGACCCGTTTGTTCGGATGTTCGCCGAATGGCCGAACAGTGCATGTTCGGCCTGAACTTATGCTCGGGCTGAACCATTCGCCCATCCCTAATTAGAAGCAGTAAAAGCACTATAAAGACTACCAGGAAAGAGCTGTTTCTGCCAATATGGGGGTCAGGGGCTGTCATCTGTATCCTCATTTACTTAATTATCAGAAATAATTGTGCAGGTCAATAATCACAAAACTGGCTGCATACTTGCTTTTGCAGTAATTGTAAAGAAAACATTTTTTGAGAACCTTACACTGTCAAAAGAGCTTGCACCATTTATAGCAAACAGAGTGCCAATCATTTTACTTTGAACAAAATCACTTTAAGTTATGTAATATAATTATCCTCTAGTAGTGTTAAAGGTCTGTACAGACATGATAAAAGTCATTGACCTGTTGATTGAAGTCCAGGTAAATTGCAGTGAGCCCTGCAGAAAAGTTGATTGATCATTGCCTAATCAAAGGCTGTGTCCCTTCTTGTTCAATCTCTAGCTTGCCAATTACACCTGTATGTTAAAGCTAAGAGTTTTCTTTTTTTTTTGTATGTTTGAAAGGAGAGCCTAAATAGTGTAAAATGAGCAGAATTGCTCCTGTGTAGTTAAAGTAGATCTAAAATTAATCACTAAAATCTCATATAAACTTAAACATGTAATTTGCTTTTATTTTTGAATTGATTTTATTAATTTTATGCTGCTTTCATTAAAATAATGTCTAGGGGTCCTTATTTAGGCCCATCCTATTATGGGATGCCAAATGTCTTTCATTTGTGACCTGTATTGCCAACCTGTCACATGTTTGTAAGGGTGTATTTAGGGTAGTTAAGTCATTTGGACCTATAGGGTTCACATCATTGAGTTGCAGTAACATGTGCTTCTCCACAACGCATCTTCAATGCAATGCATTGTGGTGCATTGTATTGTACAAAAAAAAGATGCAGGTGTGTTATTTTTTTCACTCTGATGCATTGGTTGCTTATTCAAATGAATGGGCTACCTTAATGCAATTCATGTTTATATACAAGAGAACACACATTAAAGCCCCCCAAAAAAATGAATATATTGCAACTTGCCAATTATTAGATGTGGTGGCTGCATTCGTTTTCTTTTCTTTGGGTTTTTCCCTCTGCATTCGCCTGGTGATCTGGCCAGTAACACACCGCCGGTATTAGTGAGACACAACTCTGGAGGAATGAACAGAGGAGGCACAGCAGATAGCATTGGCATTTGGGGGGGGGGGGGAGTGTTAAATGTATTAACAGATTTAGAACCAGTAACATGTTGAAGCCAAACTCCAGCTCACATTTTAACTACTTACAGGTAACACATTTTCTGCCCTTTGGAATAAAGGTTTTGCATGAATAAATTAAAGCTGAACATTTTAATCACCCCTCCCAGTATTGAGTGGTTTGTCTCATCCATGTAAACTGATAATTCTGCTAGAAAGTTTGTGCTGTGAAAATAACAGACTTACGGGGTGGATCACCAGATAAAAAGAAAGCCTACAAAAAGAAACTAATGCAGCCATCATATCTACGAATTGATAATCTGCAGTCTAATAAATGTTTTATTTTGGGTTTAATACTGCCTTAATGCAATGCACTAGAGCAGACAAGTGAAAAAGCCCTTAAGCCCCGTACACACGATCCCTGGAAGTAAAATTTCGTCTGAGCGACCTGTCGATTTTCTGATCATTAGTATGGTGCTTTCGACAGCCGATTCCAAATTTTCAGATGACAAAAACTGAATGCGCAGGCTCTAAAATTTATGTCGGATGTGAACACAACGTCCGATTTTCATTTAATTAGTACAGTTTTCGTCCAAAAAAAATCGTAAGAGCAAGACTACGAATGCTCAGAAACAAATGCTCAGAAACAAAAGAACACATACAAAACAATTCAACACATTACATCACTTCTGAAGTTGAATTCTGTCGTACGAGAATTTTCGTATGTTGAGTAACCTCTTCACTTTTGATATGAGACTAGCATGCAACAAAAAAAACGGACGAAAATAATCTGATCCTGTGTACCAGGCTTCAGTGTTCTTTGTATTTGTATTTTTGTACTTTGCATGTATTAACCACTTGGCGCCCGCGCTATAGCCGAAAGACGGCTTCAGCGCGGATGCTCCCTGCCGGCAGGACGTCCCTGGACGTCCTCCTGTTTACTTCCGCAATGCGCGTTCCTGAGAGCGCGCATCAGGGAAGTTCTGTGCTGGCCTTGTCCCTCGGACACAGCCAGTCACAGATCGCTGTAAACGGCCAATCACAGCGGCCGTTTACAGCGCGATTGGCTTGTCCAATGAGAGATGATCTCATATGTAAACATATGAGATCCTCTCTCAGCGCCGTTCTCCCTCCTCACACAGAGACAGTGTGTGAGGAGGGAGAGATGAACGGCTGCAGCGGCCAACAGTTAAAAAAAAAAAAAATGAAAATAAATGTGCCATCTATCCCGCTGCCATCTCCATCTGTCCCCACTGCCACCTGTCCCCACTGCCACCTGTCCCCAGTGCCATCTGTCCCCAGTGCCATCTGTCAGTGCCATCTGTCCTCAGTGCCACCTGTCCCCAGTGCCATCTGTCAGTGCCACCTGTCCCCAGTGCCACCTGTCCCCAGTGCCATTTGTCCCCAGTGCCACCTGTCCCCAGTGCCATGTATAAGTGCCATCTGTCATCAGTGCCATGTCAGTGCCACGTGTTATCAGTGCCACATAGTGCCATCTGTCATCAGTGCCATATCAGTGTCACGTGTCATCAGTGCCACATATTAGTGCCATCTGTCATCAGTGCCATGTATCAGTGCCATCTGTCATCATTGCCACCTGTCAGTGTCACTTTCTATCTGTTATCAGTGTCACGTGACATCATTCCATGTATCAGTGCCATCTGTCATCAGTGTCACGTGTCATCAGTGCCACGTATTAGTGCCATCTGTCATCAGTGCCACGTATTAGTGCCATCTCTCATCAGTGCCACGTATTAGTGCCACATGATATCAGTGCCACGTATAAGTGCCATCTGTCATCAGTGCCACATATTAGTGCCATCTGTCATCAGTGTCACATGTCATCAGTGCCCCGTATTAGTGGCATCTGTCATCAGTGCCACATCAGTGTCACATGTCATCAGTGCCACGTATCAGTGCCATCTGTCATCAGTGCCATGTCAGTGTCACGTGTCATTGTTCTGGTGCTCCAGGGCCTTCAAAAGTGTAATAGGTAGTCAACAAGTTAGATGTGTAATTTATGCTCCTAGAACACCTGATGGCGCTCCCTGCATGTTGGGCCTCTCTAAGTGGCCAGGCTGTGGAAAAGTCCCACACATGTGGTATCGTAATACTCAGGAGGAGTAGCAGAATTTATTTTGGGGTGTCATTTGTGGTATACACATGCCATGTGAGAGAAATAACTTATTACAATGACAATTTTGCAAAGAATTGTGGGAAAAAATGACAACATCAAAAACCTCACCATGCCTCTTACTAAATACCTTGGAATGTCTACTTTCAAAAAAGTGGTCATTTGGGGGGTATTTGTTCTTTCCTGGCTTGTTCGGGTGGCAAGAAATGAGAAAATTTTCAGTCTTTTTTCATTTATAGCGCAAAAAATAAAAAACCCAGAGGTGATCAAATACCACCAAAAGAAAACTCTATTTCTGAGGGAAAAAAGGACAAACAATTAATTTGGGTACAGTGTTGCATGACTGAGTAATTGTCATTCAAAGTGTGAGAGCACCGAAAGCTGAAAATTGGTCTGGGCAGGAAGGGTGTTTAAGTGTCCAGTAAGCAAGTGGTTAAGTAAGAGCCAATTGCAAGCCCAACAAAAACAGCAAATTGTGCTTCTCCAATCACATCAATTCATTTCAACAAAATGGCTAAATGGCACTGAAATATCCCCATTTTCACAATAATTTAAATGAAAATTCCATTTTAATCCCCTATAGTAGACAGCAAGTGGCTGCTACTAAAGCTACTCTGTTGCTACAGTGAACTAAAAAAACTGTGTCAGACGCCTGTTTCCCTGCTGTTTGCTGTGGTTCCTTCAGCTGGCCCCTATATTGTAACAGGATACTGCAGTGACAAAGGGGCCAGCAGGAGGAACCATGAAGAACAGAGGCAAGTTATTATGAGTATAAATGAAATGCAGCAAGTCTTTAAGTTCTTTGTGTTTAAAGAGGAACTCCAGTTATGTTTTAAAAAATAAAAGTCAGCAACTAAAAATACTGTAGCTGCTGACTTTTAAGGAACACATACTCACCAGCCCAGGAGTTCAACTCTGTATTCACCAAGGCAGGTTCTTTACCAGTCTTTGGATCCCCAGTGCCACCATCTAGGCTGTGGGAGCCAGCTGTGACAGCCTGCTGTTTCATAGCCAACTCTCCAGTGCGCATGCTCTAGACTGGGCTGTCAGATTGGTCCGACAACCTTCTGAGTCATGTGACATAACCTGTAAAATGCCCCCAAAATATTGTAGGAAATATATGCACAATGTTTAAACATTTTCACTAGGCAACTTTTTTAACTGAACCCACAATAACCAGCTTTTTAAACAAGTACAGTGTATGAAAAAGGTCCCTAAAATATTGTAGCAAGTATGTGTAAAGTCTTAAAGAGGTTGTAAACCTCAGAAGAAAAACAAAAATAAAAAAACAAACCCTGCAAGACAAAGGCATAATGAGCTAGTATGCATCATAGCTCATTATGAAATACTTACCTCAAAACGATGCCCTGAATCAGCATCAGCACTCCGTACACTCTGTACATGGCCGACATCTTCCACCGGAGTTACATCCAGGTTCGCGGCTCCGGCGCTGTGATTGGCATGAGCGTAGGAGCCGCAGGTCACGGCACGAGTCCTGAAGAAAGGGCACCAGCAAGCTATTTCTTCAGTGCGCATGCACCGATGATGTTGGCAGCAGCGCATATACTGAATACTGAATAATATACTGAATATCTCCTAAACTGTGCAAGTTTAGGAGATATTCACGGTACCTACAGGTAAGCCTTGTTATAGACTTACCTCTAGGTAAAAGTGGTATAACAGAGTTTACAACCACTTTAAAAACATTTTACTAAATACTAAGCTCCAACTGAAAGTAAAAAAAAAAAAGAGAACATGCAAAAAAAGTATTCACAATCAATACAAATTTTCCAGGGGGTTCAGCAGCTAAACAACAACAGAAGTTGCTGCTGGTGATACCCAAAAAAAGGTAAAACTCCCTGCAGGGCCGATCCTGGGTGGGTGCGTGGGGTGCATCCAGGCGCCACAGAGGTGGGGCGCCGAAGTGCCAGAATGCCCCCCTCCCTCCTCCTCTCCTTGTATGTGTAACACACACACACTGGCCCGCACTATTTCTGCTCTCCTGCCCCACCAACGATGTCATCCTCAGTTGGTGATGACCAAGGGCGGGCTGGGCCGGGGGGTAGGGTGGCAATTTCCCCCCAGGCTGCCCTAACTTATATGCATAACAGCCGGAGGAAGTCAGGTCAGGGCAGGGGCCACGAGCTGAGGCAGAGGGAAGGGTGCCAAAGCTCAAGTGGCACTCACTTATGTAGTGGGGGCCGCTCTGTCACCCACGGCCCCGCACCTCCTGCCGGTTGCGCTCACACTAATCTACTGACAGTGGAGTGAGAGCCAGCCTGTCAGCTCCTGTGGGGGATTTCCCCCTCCCTCTCCTCCGACCACTGCAGCATGTGCAAGCTCCACTGGCAGAGCCCGGCTGCCCACTCTGTTCACTCGCCTGCTTTCTCATTGGTAGGGGGAGGGAGCCCATCAGCCAGGCCTCCAGCAGATGCAAAGCATCGTGGGACATGTCCCTATCGCCAGCGGCCCAAAAGCAATCCCTGGGGCAGAAACTCCCCTGCCTGCCCACAAGAGGAGGACGGACAAGAGGCTGCGGGGAGCAGACTGTCACTCCATGAGGCGAGAGGACAGAGCAGAGATAATGTAAGTTTTTTGGTGAATGTGTTTTGTTTTTTTTTTATTAAAAAGAAAGGTCTTACACTATGAAGATTTCTCCCTTCCTTCTCATTGTTTCATGCTGGGAGCTGATACCCCTGATAACCCCTTCATGCCTAAACCTTTTTTTTGACACTTGTTGTTTACAAAGTAAAAATCTGTATTTTTGTTAGAAAATCACTTAGAACCCCCAAACATTATATTTATATATATATATATATATATATATATATATACAGCCCTCAAAAAATCCACTCGCCTGCTCGCATTTTGCGAGTGGATTTTGAGGGCTGGCGAGTTATATGGCTGCCTGGGAGCGGGGGGCGAGCACTGCCGGCAGCCTGGGTGGAATAGGAGTCCTTCTCCCAGTGATCGCGGAGGGGAAGAAGGAGAGAGCCGCCCGGATGATCAGAGCGCAGCGCAGGGAACACAGCGATAACAGTTTTCATTTCAATTGCCGTGTTCCCTGCTGCTCACTGTCAGATACAGCCCCTCCTCCTGATCCCGGGACTATGATAGACAGATCACCTGTCCAATCCTGGTGAGGGCTGTATATGATCTTGAGTGGCGGGAAAACGGCAATTGAAATTAAAGCTGTTATCGCTGTGTTCCCTGCGCTGCCCCTGCACAGGTAGGCTGCATTGTGGACACAGGCTGAATGGTGGGCACAAGGCTGAAAGGTGGGTACAAGGCTGCATGGTGGGCACAAGGCTGCACTGGTGGGCACACGGCTGCATGGTGGGCACACGGCTGCATGGTGGACACACAGCTGCATGGTGAGCACACGGCTGCATGGTGGGCACAAGGCTGCATGGTGGATGGTGGATACACGGCTGCATGGCGGGCACAAGGCTGCATGGTGGGCACAAGGGTACTAACATTTATAGGTATAGTTGATCCAGGGAAAATCCGATTGCCTCTTGGGGGATCAGGAAGGGACTTTTTTCCCCTGCTGTAGCAGATTGGAGCATGCTCTACTGGGTTTTTTTTTTGCCTTCCTCTGGATCAACTGTGGGTTTAGAATTGGGTATATTGGATTGTACGATATTTTTTTATTTTTATTTATTATTTCTTTTTTTTATGGTTGAACTGGATGGACTTGTGTCTTTTTTCAGCCTAGCTAACTATGTAACTATGTAACTATGTAAGGCTGCATTGGTGGTCACAAGGCTGCCTTGGTGGGCACACGATTGCATTTGGGCACAAGGCTGCATTGGTGGATACAAGGCTGCATTGGTGGACACAGGGCTGCATTGGTGGGCACAGGGCTGCATGGTGGATACACGGCTGCATAGTGGGCACAAGGCTGCATTGGTAGGCACACGGCTGCATGGTGGACACACGGCTGCATGGTGGATACACAGCTGCATGGTGGGCACACGGCTGCATTGGTGGACACAAGGCTGCATTGGTGGGCACAAGGCTGCATTGGTGGGCACAGGCAGCCTGCATTGGTGGGCACGGATAAAGTTGTTGTTAATATTTATTTTTATTATTTAATTCTGCATAAAACATTTAAGTGTCATTTCATGGGAATTTATGAGGGCGTGTTTAGGGGTGCAATTAGGGGTGGGGGGGGGTGGGGCAACTGGTGGCGAGTAACCCTTGAGGCCTGGCTAGTATCTCAGGACTTGAAATTTTGAGCCCTGTATATATATATATATATATATATATTTTTTTTTTTTTTAGCAGAGACCCTGGAGAATAAAATGGTGAATGTTGCAATATTTTATGTCACACTGTATTTGCGCAGCGGTTTTTAAAATGCAATTTTTTTGGAAGAAATACACTTTCAGGAATAAAAAAAAAAAACACTAAAGTTAGCCCAATATTTTTGTATAATGTAACAGATGATATTATGCTGAGTAAATAGATACCTAACATGTCATGCTTTAAAATTGCACACACTCATGGAATGGCGACAAACTACGGTACTTAACCTCTTGTTGCCCGCGCTATACCCGAAAGATGGCTACAGCGTGGGCCTAAATTTCCGGGAGGGTGTCCATGTACGTCCTCCCGTGCATGTGATGCCTGCACGCTCTGTGATCAGTGAATCTATGAGACTTGGCTGATCACAGATCGGAGTGAGGGGCAGATCCTGGCCACTTACCACATGATCAGCTGTCAGCCAATAACAGCTGATCACGTGATGTAAACAGAAGCAGGTAATTGGCTTTTTTTTCCCCTCATGCTGACAGCGTGAGGAAAAAAAAAAGCAGATTATCGTCTTGTTTAAACGGGACATCGGTCCTGCACATTCCAGACCCACTGCTGCTAAGCAGTCCCCACCAATGCCACCTATCAGTGCCACTTATCAGTGCTCACCAGTGCTGCCAATCAGTGCCGCCTATCAGTGCTGCCTATCGGTGTCACCTACCAGGGTGCATGTTTCCCCCATCAACAAAGACAGTGCTGACAGGCAAATCAGCAATTGTCTTTTCCTAGTAAGGAAGGGGGCAGGGGAAGCCATCCCCGCTGGAAGAAGACAGTGATTATGGCTAGCAGCTATAGCAGCCGCTAGCGATAATCGCAAGAGAATCTGGCAGGCTGGTTGTACCCAAGCTGATCAATCGATCGACTTGGTACATTTAGCCTGCCCATTAACAGTTCGAATCTCAGCCGGCTCCTGCTGAACCAGCTGAGATTTGAATCATGCATGGCCGGCCTTACGCTTGGAGCGGCATTCATAGATCGCTTCTCATCTCATTGGATGCAAAGCGTTCTCTGATTTCGATAAGGTGGAGAGGTGGGGTTGTAATGCCATGCTTTCCATCTTTTCCAATTTGAGAATGATTTGCAAAGCATTCTCTAAATGGCACCTGTGCCGAGCTGGAGACCTCCTGTTCACAGTGCAGCATATTGGCAGGTGCAGTTACCTTGCCTGCCACTAGATGGCTCTGTTCCCAAATGTAATTAGGTGTTAGCTCCCTTTTACAAAAGTCCCTCCTTAGAGGGTGTAGATAGTTCCCATATAAATGCCAGGGTGGGAGCAGTCCAGATAGATGGGGTATGGGAGTGAGTTACTCCAGAGCTGCTCAAGATGTAATCTCCCAATGGATATAAGCAAGAAGATGGTATACTAAAGAAAGCACCCTTGAACCCACCCAACCCTCAGCTGAGGGTTCTGTGACTTGGTGATGGAAGCTTAATGCTGTGAACTTAGTTTACACAGGAAAGTGTAGAGGGAAGATGGCTTAAAGAGGTGTACCTGCACTCTGCGCTGAAATGACTGCTACAGAATGTCTAACCTTGCATGTGGCATTCTGCTAGTATGTCCCTGTGATAAGTCACAGAACAGTTACAATTAAGGGCAGAAAATACATTTGTGTGTGGATATTTTCAAATATTAAGGCATTCGGCTGGGGATGTTGTGAGCGGGTGTCAGGTCAGGAAAATGAAACAAGATGGTGGAGAGCTTCTCAACAACAGGTGGGTGGTTGTCCTATCTGAATGAGGAGAAGCAGAGCTGTACCTTGTACAGAATGGTGCCAACACCTGCTCAATCGTAGTCTCCCTTACAAGCAGGGCAGCCAGTTGTCCCTGTCCTGGTGAGTACCTATTTAATACAAAGTATCAGCTACAGTATGTCTAGCTGCTGACTTTTATTTTTATTTTTATCTAACCATCATCTTTAAGATAAGTTTGTATACAGTCCACTTATGTGGTTTAAAATGTCTTCGGATTCACTTGCGCAGTGTCATGATTCAAACTGTCCCATAAAGCTTAGCTCCTTAATATATATAATATCAAATAACACTAAAATAATATTAACATTATTCTTGTAATTCTGTAGTTTTGTGTATGCCTTTATTCATTTTTATATTGTTTTCTATTATGCTCACAATTTTAATACATTCATATCTAGCATTAATTACAAGCTCATTGTCTGGATTATAATAACTAGTAAATTGGCAGCTCACTCTGCTAGTGCATTTAATAAAGCTTCAGGGATGAAAATTGTTTTGTAATGAGTAGAAATATAATATAGGCACTACTTTTCTTAATGAAATGCAGGCTCCAGTCCTCCCACTGTCTTATTATGGTTTGCTTTCATAAACATTTTTCCATATAGAACCCAAGTTTAATATTTAACACTTAATAATTAGCCTTTTTTTCTCTTAACACCAGTACTCATTACAGTTTTATGGACCTTCTGAAGACTAACTCTACGTCTCACGTTTTTGTTATAAAATCAGATGAAGTATTGTCAAAGTGATACTTGGACGGTGGACCAGACCCTGTTCCCATTTATATGCAAATAGGAAAACCCATGCCTTTATTGATCTGCTTTTCTGGCTGTTATGCTGACCTAGTCATTTTAAAGCTCTCATGGTGAAAATAAAAAAAAGCATTCTTCCCCAAACATTCTGAAATTAGCAACAACCCAATCTCCAGCCATCAAAATAACTACAGCAAGCAAATGACAGAATATTTAAATCAGAGAAAAGACCATGTTGTTAAAATCCATGGAGACAATTTGGAAAAAGAGTACTTATGCTGGACTAGATACAGTTTTCATGTGTGGCTATAGTTATGGGCCTAATGACAGGTTAGGGATTGGCCGAACAGATCCCTGGTCGGTTCGCACCAGGACTTCTGAACACCATGAAAATTCGGACCCAAATAACGAACCCCATTAAAGTCAATGGGACCCGAACGTCAAAAATCAAAAGTGCCCATTTTGAAGGCTTATATGCAAGTAATTGGACATAAAATGTTATAGGGGTCCGGGTCCTGCCCTGGGGACATGTATCGATAAAAAAAAAGTTTGCGGGGGCACCTTCCCACCGTAACCCTATACTGGGAACAAGATTAGAGATTTTTTGGATACATTCTGGTGTCACTTTGACTTTGTATAGAAGTGACGGGTACATAAAAAGGTGGCTGTTGAAAGCAAGAATTGGCCTTGCTGTAAAAAATTGGCAAAAAAAATTGCAATGATATGCATATGGTTGGTGTTTTTGCCACGTTTGATGTGCCTGAGAAACAGTTTGCAGATAGCAACAGTGCGATTTGCTGCAGATATGCTGAAAAAGGCCCAGACAGTTGAGCTTTGGGGAGTGGGCCGGGAGATAAAAGCTGCAGAATGTGATGGAATAGGGTGGCTGCTCTCTACTCTTTCTTGATGTCGGCCTCGTTGACTTCACGTGACTCTCCCTGATGAAGTCACGTGACGTAAAGCATAGGGAAGTGACCGGAATACGAGACAACCGGAAGTGACACAAAGAGGCGCCTGTAACGCCGTTTTTACAGATCTGCTGTTTTTATGTATACATGTTGTAAGTAGCCATCTCTTATTTTAACAATAAACCAGTCTTAATTTACTGCACTATGGGATATTCCTGTTTATTCCTCACCTATATATGCTGTGAATAAACGGCCGAACGGACCAATTGGAAGCCAGGATAGGAATACAGCACTCTGAGGGATACCATCTGCTGTCACGATACCCAGGAAGGCCATGTAATACACAGATCTCAGTGGCGGTTTGTTACCCACTTGGAGGTAAGAGCATAGAGAGCACTGAGTGGGGCACACGAAAATCGCACAGCGGATGTTATTTGAAGAGCCTGCTTGTCACATCGCTGCACATCAGCACTTTTTGCACGTTTTGCACGTTTATATATGAATTTATATATGGACACTACTATTTTGATTTATTAAGGACAACATGTATACACCACCAGGTGTTTACTAAGGACTACCTCACACAATTAAATGTTTTATTAGCAACATTTTGCACAGCAATTCATCATTAGGATTGTTTATATTTCTCACTATTTATTTGCATATATGCTTTCACCGTTCTACTTTTTGTATAGGAATATAATAGTTAGCACCGTTTGCACAGAATTTGTTTAGTATATGCACATTTGCACTTTATTATTTTACTAATTTTGATTGCATAATTACTATACAGGTACTTGTTCACTGTATTACTATAGGGTACATAAGTTGCGCTGACCATTATTTTTTTAAATATTCCCTCGTTGGGGTTGTGCCGCCTCACCTACAGTTTCCTCCTCTGTTTTATCTGGCACCCAAGTTGCATCAGTGACCTCATCATCATCATCTCCATCTCCTCCATCTTAATAATTACCACTGGAGACAACTTGGCAATACGCTGCAGCTTGGGGAACATGAATGCCAATTTGTCTACCAGTGTTCCTCCCTCTCTCTAGGCTCATGTTCCTGTCATCCTCAACCTCAGAACCAACATCTGAATCCAGTAATGGCTCATCAAGGAGCAAGTGGTTGACGCTGTGATCATGTAACTCAGCTGACTCCTCAATGGCTGATGTTGGGGCTAGGGCAGGAATAGATGTGGACAAGGAGGCAGGTTTATCCACTCTTGCAACTGCAGGGGACTGCACACTTGTCTCTGCTTGCATGACAGAGAATGAGGAGGATGAGGAAGGTTTAGTAAGCCAGTCCACCAACTCCTCTGCATGCTGTGGCTGGATAACATGGGCAAACTCACTAAACAGAGGAAATTATGTCTTGCCTGAGGACTGACCACCACATCCACCTTAGCCTGTGGACACATTTGTTGCTGGCCCCCTTACAGTGCCAAGGGAACATCTGCCTCTCCTTGTTGTCCTCCCAGACATTATTAGGAGGGAGAGAGGGGGGCGGTGCTTATAAGAAAATGTAAAGAAGAAGTGAAAATCTGTACGTAGATGCACTTTAATCAATGTAAAGAGGTGTTTGGTGCACTTTAATTTGTGTACTCACACTACACAGACACACTCCACACTATAATATACTGCAATATAATGCAGCAAAGGTACAGTGATGCACAAAACTATATGGCGTTAAACTGGCAGTAATGCACACAAAAGTAAATTGCGTTAAACTGGCAGTAACGCACAAAATTATATGGCACTAAACTGACAGTAACGCACACAGAACTATATGGCGTTAAACTGGCAGTAACGCACAAAGAACTATATGGCGTTAAACTGTCAGTAACGCACACAGAACTATATGGCGTTAAACTGGCAGTAACGCACAAAACTATATGGCGTTAAACTGGCAATAACGCACACAGAACTATATGGCGTTAAACGCAACAAGAGCAAAGATCCAAGTGATGTGCAAAAAAATAGGTGACCGATCACCTAAGTAAACTACGGGTGATGCCCATTTTGCAACGCCTCAAACAAATGAATAAATAAATGAAGGGTGCAGATAGCTATACATATCATAAAATCATAATATATCGCACACAGAAAAAATGTATAAAAAAATAATAAAATAATAATAATCAGTGAACTACAAGTCCCAGCAGTTTGTGAAAAAAATGTGTGAAAAAAACGTGAAAAAACACACAATGTGTGCTGGAAAGTAAAGTAAAATCGCAAAGGATCTTCTTATGCATATGTACAAAATTCAAGCAACTCTGTGTTCCAGTATTCGGTGCTGATCCATGCAAACCATGTGCTCCGTGCTCATTCAGGGGTGCGCCCCACTGTTTCCCCCAGTCTCTCACCTCTAGAAAAGGCCCCTACAGACCTAGTTGTGCTGTGTATGTACTGGTAGTACTCCTGGTCACTAGTTTTCCAGCAGCTTCTCCTCTCTGCTTTTCCTCTGAGATCTCCCAGTCAGTACTCCGGTCCCAGGGTGAGTGGTACTCCAGTCATAGTAATTAGTCACATCAGTTAGCAGCATGAAAGGGGTATAAGGACAAGGGGGCTCCAATGTGTAGTAATATTAGTAAATTATTTATTAAATAAAATATCCACTTACAGTTAAAAATAGCGACATTCAGCGTGGTAAACAGCAGCACTTCCGGTCTCGGCCGAACTGATGTGACTATATTTTTTTGCACATCACTTGGATCTTTACTCTTGTTGCATATTTGCATATTGGAAGACTGTGATTATTATTTGCACTTTGCACTGTGCACTTTCTTGTATTTACTTGATTATGTCTATATCCTACCATGATTGATGAAGGTTCACATAGTCACGGTTTTTGCATTATTTTGCACCGAAACATTACAGAATATTAATATTAATTTTTTAACTTCACTGAGGAAGAAATTTTGTTAGTATTTATTTAGTTGAGTAATTTATATATCCGTTGTGATAAATCTATGCTCGGAACATCTTATATATTTTATTATTTTACTCTGGTTAGTGCCACATACCCCCTTTTTAACATTACTTAATTTATTGTGTGAGACCACATATTTGTTGGCTGCTTTCCACATATTTATTCTTTTAGGCTGAGCGCATTAGTTACCCCCCGTTTACATATTTTTATCTTAATGCATTCTATGCCCTAAGGAAATAAATTAAAAAAAAAAATATATGAAGCTTCACTATCACTTTAACTTCCCATTAGACCTTCATGAATTGGCAATAGAATCTACTACTATAAATCATACACAAATTGTGTCATTTTAGGGATGAATACATTTTTGTTGTGAAGTCATATTGTTATTGTGTAATGTTTAACCACTTCAGCCCCGGAAGGTTTAACCCTGTTTAATGACCAGGCAATTTTTGCAATATGGCACTGCTTTACTTTAACTGACAATTGCGTTGTTGTGCCATGATGTACCCAAATAAAATTGATGTCCTTTTTTTCCTACAAATAGAGCTTTCTTTTGGTGGTATTTGATCTGGGGTTTTCATTTTTTGTGCTATAACCAAGAAAAAAAGAGTGACAATTTTGAAAAAAAAATATATTTTTTACTTTCTGCTATAAAACATATCCAATATAAAAATGTAAAAAAATCTAATTTCTCAATGTATGCCAATATGTATTCTGCTAAATCCCAATAAGCGTATATTGATTGGTTTGCGCAAAAGTTATAGAGTCTACAAACGATGGGAAAAATAACTAATGGGCAAACCAAGTGGAGTGGAGGATATTAAGTAGAGTAATGCCCCGTACACACGAGCGGATTTTCAGTCGAAAAAAAACTTGGATGGTTTTTCCATTGGAATTCCGCTCAAGCTTGGCTTGCATACACACAGTCACACAAAAGTTACCGTCAAGAAAGGACCGTCAAGAACGCGGTGATGTACAACACTACGATGAGCCGAGAAAATTAAGTTCAATGCTTCCGAGAATGCGTCAAATTTTTTCAGAGCATGCGTAGGAAATTTTGCGCATCGGAATTTGTACAGGCAATCGGAATTTCCGATCGGAACTTTTTCGACTGAAAAATTGAGAACATGCTCCCAATATTTTGCTGGCCGAAATTCCGCCAGCAAAAGTCCGATGGAGCATACACACGGTCGCATTTTCCAACCAAAAGCTCTCATCAGACTTTTGCTGGCGGAATTTCCGATCGTGTATACGGGGCATTACATGTGCAGTAGAGTGTGCTTTCCATCATTGAAATACATTTGATCTGGCTGGATGTTCCAAGGAAAAGAGCCTGCTGCTTTGGATATCTGAGATATTTATAACAGAAGCGCTACTAGACCTGTAGGGGTCTTAAATTGAGGTGAGAGGCTGGGGCACATCATTGGTGTACTACT
Organism: Lithobates sylvaticus; assembly: GCA_028564925.1. Lineage (NCBI taxonomy): Eukaryota > Metazoa > Chordata > Amphibia > Anura > Ranidae > Lithobates > Lithobates sylvaticus. Next base: position 309,146,495 of record CM053026.1, on the reverse strand, counting down.
ATGGATGGTGGAAGCATATCACTTTATGAACTTCATTTACACACTGATTTCACATTTTGATTCAGATTTTTTTTGCACAAGCACTTTATGAACTTTTTTTGTTTTTTGGATTTTTTGACATTTTGGATCACGTTTCTTGGAATTATTATCATCTATTGTATTATTGATTACTGCATTGTCACTTTATTACTGCATTGTCACTTTTTGCACTATATATTGAGTAAGCGCCACATTATTTACATTTATAAACTAGAACTATGACTGTGCCATTCTAACACATGAATGTGCTTTGATCAAAACCATTCCATTGTAGCTCTGGTTGTATGTTTAGGGTCGTTGTCCTGCTGGAAGGTAAACCTCCACCCCAGTCTCAATTCTTTTGCAGACTCTGATGCCTCGTACACACGGTCAGAATTTCCGATGGAAACGGTCCGATGGGAGCTTTTCATTGGATTTTCCGACCGTGTGTATGCCCATCGGTCTTTTTCTGTCGGCATTTCCGACGGACTTTGGATTGAGAGCCTGTTCTTAATTTTTCCAACGGAAAACCTTTCTATCGGATTTCCGATCGTGTGTATGCAATTCCGACACGCAAAATTCCAACGCATGCTCGGAAACAATTCGAAGCATGCTCGGAAGCATTAAACTTCCCTTTTTTACCTGTTAAAAAAAAAAAAAAAAAAACTTCCCTTTTATAGTGCCATCAAACGTGTTGTATGTCGCGGTGTTATTGACCGTCAGAATTTGGTGTGACCGTGTGTAGGCAAGACAGTTTGATCGAAATTCCGTCGGAATTCCGACGGGAAAACCATCAGAGCTTTTTCCGACGAGAATTCTGATCGTGTGTACGCGGCATCACAGGTTTTCTTCTAAGATTGCCCTGTATTTGGTTCCACCCATCTTACCATCAACTCTGACCAGCTTCCCTGTCCCTGCTGAAGAAAAGCATCCCCACAACATGATGCTGCCACCACCATGTGTTACAGTGGAGGTGGTATGTTCAGGGTAATGTGCAGTGTTCGTTTTCCGCCACACAAATCGTTTTGCTTTTAGGCCAAAAAGTTCAATTTTGGTCTCATCTGACCACAGCACCTTCTTCCACATGTTTGCTGTGTCCCCCACATGGCTTCTCACAAACTGCAAATGGGACTTCTTATTGCTTTCTTTCGACAATGGCTTTCTTCTTGCCGCTCTTCCATAAAGGTCAGATTTGTGGAGTGCACCACTAATAGTTGTCCTGTGGACATATTGTCCCACCTGAGCTGTGGATCTCTGCAGCTCCTCCAGAGTTACCATGAGCCTCTTGGCTGCTTCTCTGATTAATCCTCTCCTTGCCTGGCCTGTCAGTTTAGGTGGACGGCCATGTCTTGGTAGGTCTGCAGTTGTGCCATACTCTTTCCATTTTCAGGAGATGATGGATTGAACAGTGCTCCATGAGATATTCAAAGCTTTGGATATTTTTTTTTATAACCTAACCCTGCTTTAAACTACTCCACAACTTTATCCCTGACCTGTCTGGTGTGTTCCTTGGCCTTCATGATGCTGTTAATTCAATAAGGTTCTCCAACAAACCTCTGAGGGCTTCACAGAACAGCTGTATTTATACTGAGATTAAATTACACACAGGTGGACTCTATTTACTAATTAGGTGACTTCAGAAGGCAATTGGTTCCACTAGATTTTAGTTAGGGGTATCAGAGTAAAGGGGGCTGAATAGAAATGCACACCACACTTTTCAGATTTATTTATTTTTTAATTGAAAACCATTTATCATTTTCCTTCTACTTCACAATTTTGTGCCACTTTGTGTTGGTCTATCAAATAAAATCCCAATAAAATTATTTTATGCTTTTGGTTGTAACGTGACAAAATGTGAAAAATTTCAAAGGGGTATGAATACTTTTTCAAGGCACTGAATGTATCTACTAATCTGACCAGTCAGACCTGCTGACATTTTCCAAGTGGTGTGCCAAAAACTGTCTACAGTCTTCTGCATTAATCTATAGAGTATGTAAATCTGTTTAATGATGAGTCTTTTTTTTTTGCTCCATAGATTTCTGTCTTTAATTGCAAGAAAAATGCAACATTTATTTCTAGTGAAATGTATTAAATCATAAAACATCTGGGTAGAATGTGGACATATTTTACTTGTATGTCAACATTTATTACCTGATGTACACTGTATAACATATATATATATATATATATATATATATATATACAGTGGTGTGAAAAAGTGTTTGCCCCCTTCCTCATTTCCTGTTCCTTTGCATGTTTGTCACACTTAAGTGTTTCGGAACATCAAACCAATTTAAACAATAGTCAAGGACAACACAAGTAAACACAAAATGCAATTTGTAAATGAAGGTGTTTATTATTAAAGGTGAAAAAAAATCCAAACCATCATGGCCCTGTGTGAAAAAGTGATTGCCCCCCTTGTTAAAACATACTATAACTGTGGTTGTCCACACCTGAGTTCAATTTCTCTAGCCACACCCAGGCCTGATTATTGCCACACCTGTTCACAATCAAGGCATCACTTAAATAGGAGCTGCTTGACACAGTAAGGTCCACCAGAAGATCCTTAAAAGCTACACATCATGCCGAGACCCAAAGAAATTCAGGAACAATTGAGAAAGAAAGTAATTGAGATCTATCAGTCTGGAAAGGGTTATAAAGCCATTTCCAAAGCTTTGGGAATCCAGCGAACCACAGTGAGAGCCATTATCCACAAATGGCGAAGACATGGAACAGTGGTGAACCTTCCCAGGAGTGGCCGGCCGCCCAAAATTACCCCAAGAGCGCAGCGACGACTCATCCAAGAGGTCACAAAAGACCCCACAACAACGTCCAAGGAACTGCAGGCCTCACTTGCCTCAGTTAAGGTCAGCGTTCATGCCTCCACCATCAGGAAAAGACTGGGCAAAAATGGCCTGCATGGCAGAGTTCCAAGGAGAAAACCACTGCTGAGCAAAAAAGAACATCAAAGCTCGTCTCAATTTCTCCACAACACATCTTGATGATCCCCAAGACTTTTGGGACAAAATTCTGTGGACCGATGAGACAAAAGTGGAACTCTTTGAAAGGTGTGTGTCCAAGTATATCTGGCGTAGAAGGAACACTGCATTTCAGAAAAAGAACATTATACCAACAGTAAAATATGGTGGTGGTAGTGTGATGGTCTGGGCTGTTTTGCTGCTTCAGGACCTGGAAGACTTGCCGTGATAAAAGGAACTATGAATTCTGCTGTCTACCAAGAGATCCTGAAGGAGAATGTCTGACCATCTGTTCGTGTACTCAAGCTGAAACGAACTTGGGTTCAGCAGCAGGACAATGATCCTAAACACACCAGCAAGTCCACCACCGAATGGCTGAAGAAAAACAAAATGAAGACTTTGGAGTGGCCTAGCCAAAGTCCTGACCTGAATCCTATTGAGATGTTGTGGTATGACCTTAAAAAGGCCGTTCATGCTCGAAAACCCTCTAATGTAACTGAATTAGGACAATTCTGCAAAGATGAGTGGGCCAAAATTCCTCCAGGACGCTGTAAAAGCCTCATTGCACGTTATCGCAAACGCTTGGTTGCAGTTGTTGCTGCTAAGGGTGGCCCAACCAGTTATTAGGTTTAGGGGGCAATCACTTTTTCACACAGGGCCATGATGGTTTGGATTTTTTTTCACCTTTAATAATAAACACCTTCATTTACAATTGCATTTTGTGTTTACTTGTGTTGTCCTTGACTATTGTTTAAATTGGTTTGATGTTCCGAAACACTTAAGTGTGACAAACATGCAAAGGAACAGGAAATGAGGAAGGGGGCAAACACTTTTTCACACCACTGTATATATATATATCTTTATCTTGACTGCTTCTTATGTGTTAAACAGTAAGTATTACAGTTCTAAAATGTAATAATGAAAAATGATTGTTTCTAAGCAAGGAGCTGTACTCCTTTCCTTTTCATCTCCTGCCAGTTACACTCTGACAACACATTTGTCTATTCCTGAGCCTTTGAAGTTATAATTATTAATCAGTTTGTAAAGTTATCAATGTGTTCATAGTGGTGTAAAGCTAAGAAAGGATTCTTTTGTTTATCAAGCTATGATGATATGGCAAACAGTCTGTGTGTGGGGCAGGCCAACTCACCCTGCACATGGGGGGGGGGGGGTACCTTCTCTTGTGTGTGCACTCACCAGTGATGTCCTGTCCCATGTCACTGCACCCCTTTGTTATACCAATGTAGCATTTGGGAGTGACGCCGCTAAGCCTGTGCCCTTCTCCACCAGTCCAGCATACCTCTGCCACTTCATTCAAAGTGACAGAATGGGGTCCCGCTGAGCACTAGCCTGGACCTCATGCGTGCACATAATTAACTGCTTCAGCTCTCCTGTACAGTGCGGCCAGGATCGTAACTCCTCCGTACCGTGGGTTCAGTCCCAATAACTTTGGGGGATCCGACTGCTAGGACAGGAGCCATACACCGACCCCTCACTACTGGAGGACCTGTCACCTACGCCAAGTACTACCCTTTGTTGATCGTCTGCTATACATTCCCAGCAGTCTATGGTTACTCATAGTAACAACACACTCCTGCTGAATTAACCCTTTGTGGTATCCTTCCATTCCTTCCTCTTCAACCCCGTATGTGCTTTACAGGCCCTTTTCTTCTGATACGCCATGTACTTTCATGCACCCCTTTGAATAACTTCAGACCAGGCACAAAACAGTTAATGACCTTCACTGAAACAGTACACGGTCTCAACAGTGCAGAACACAGATTCTCCCTAACTAACTTAATGCTGCCCAGGCATACCTTTCCATGTATTAGTCCATTATTGGCAGAGTCCTTGGTGAGGTAGATTCTTGTGTAGGCAGTTCACAGGTTGCTGTTGGCTACATCCTCACAGGTGGGCATTTTTGCTTCTTTCCTATGCAGTCCCCAACTTCCCTTGAGCCCAGCCTTCCCCCTTTTTATATTTACCACAGGGTGGAGGGCAGAGCCCAGGAAAACCCAAGAAAATGCAGAACCGGCATTAATTGCTTCCCCATCTGGGCAGCTCAGTAACTAATTAAAACATCAGCACACCATTAGTAGGCACCTGCCTACATGTGTCTTTTAAAGGTCTTAGAATCACACTTGAAATGGTATGGCACAAGTTATTACACTTAAAGCTGAACTCTAGGAAAGATGCAATACAAAGTTGAAAAACATATGTTTAACCACATAAGGACCAGCTGCTGCAGTTATACTGCAGCAGGTTGGCTCCCCTGGGCGAATTGCCATCATCGTACGTTAGTCGCTTTAAGAGCTCTAGAGGGCATGCGCGCATGCCCGTGGCACGATGCCGGAGACGATGCACGTGGCCGGCACCCGCGATCGCTCCTGACTGAAACAGAACTGAGATCTGTCAATGTAAACAGACAGATCTCCATTCTGTCAGGGGAGGAGACACAGAGCTGCTGCTCCTTAAGATTAGGAACAGCGATCGGTCTCCTCCTCCAGGCAGTTCCATCCCCCCACAGTTAGAACACACATTAGGGAACACATTTACCCCCTTGATCGCCCCCTAGGGTTAACACCTGCCCTGCCAGTGACATTTATACAGTATTCAGTGGCTATTTTTAGCTCTGATCGTTGTGTAAATTAGACATGTTCACAACAAAAAAATTTGTTTATTTTCGTTTCGTTTTTTTCGTTTCCGGAAAAAAATCGTTTATTTTCGTTTCGTTTTTTTCGTTTCCGTTGATTCGTAACGATTCGTAAATTCGTACGTCATCGGTATTCGTAACAATTCGTAAATTCGTAAGTCGTCGGTGTTCGTATTTGTTATTTTTTCGTTGATTAGTTTTTCCGTTAGTTTAATTTACGTTTATTCGTTTATTCGAAATTCGGACGCATTCGTATTTTATTCGTACATTCGTAACATTTTTAACATTCGTAGATTCGTAATCGGAGCATAATTCATAATTTTATGTAATGTGTATGCTATTATTACATTTTAAGAGACACGGAAAATTACGAATCGAAAAAAAAGTTACGAATGTACAAATTTTTTCGTTCAATCCATTCGAAGCACGTTAAGCAACGCCATTGTAAGAGACACGGAAAATTACGATTCGAAAAAAAAAAAAAAAGTTACGAATGTTCAAATTTTTTCGTTCAATCCATTCGAAGCATGTTAAGCAGCGCCATTGTAAGAGACACGGAAAATTCCGAATCGAAAAAAAAAAAAAAAAAGGTACGAATGTACGAATTTTTTCGTTCATTTTCATTTTCGTTGTTCCTGTTTTCGTTTTTCGGATTTTCTTCATTCGTGCATTCGTGCATTCGTTGTTTCTAATTTGTTTTTTTCGGATTTTCGTTATTTTCGGATTCGTTCGATTCGATCGATTCGTTATTCGTTAAAATTTTTAGCGAATCGTTCGTTCATTTGTACGAAAACGAATGAACGAAAATAACAAAAACGAAACGAATTTCACATGTCTAGTGTAAATGTCAGTGGTCCCAAAAAAGTGTCAAAAGTGTCCGATGTGTCCGCCGCAATGTCACAGTCCCGCTAAAAATACTAGAAAAAAAATGTATAATAAAAATGCCATAAATCTATCCCCTATTTTGTAGAAGCTATCACTTTTGTGCAAACCAATCAATATACGCTTATTGCATTTTGTTTTTTCTTTTTTACCAAAAATATGTAGAATATATATCAGCCTAAACTGATGAAGAAATTTGTTTTTAAAACATTTTGGGGGATATTTATTATAGCAAAAAGTAAAAAAAATTGTTTATTTTTTTCAAAATTGTTGCTCTTTTTTTGTTTATAGCGCAAAAAATAAAAACTGCAGGGTGATCAAATACCACCAAAAAAAAGTGGGAAACAAAAGGACAATTTTGGGTATAGCGTTGCACGACTGCGCAATTGTCAGTTAAAGCGACACAGTGCTGTAACACAAAAAATGGCCTGGTCATTAAGGGGGCAAATTTGTTATTCCTTAAGTGGTTAAACTATCTTGCTAAGAAAATTTGCTATTCTGCTCAGACAGTCTTGTTATTCAGACACTTCTACCAGCATAGGTGTGCGCAGCCTACTGCATTAGGGAGTGCACCCCATAGCCCAAACACACATGCCTCAGCTGCATGGAACAGTGAATGAATAGGAAGTGCTCTGTGCTAAGTGGCTTCCTGTTCATTTACAAACTGAAGCACAGTAAACACAGTTTACTATGCTTCAGTTATGAATGAACACAGTGAGTGAGTGAGTGTGTTCACTGTGTTTATTTAGAAAAAGAAGGGGACGGTAAATTACATATTTACTAGCCCCTTCCCCCGCTCTCCATCCTAAAACATCCCCCGCAGCAGCTGGGGGGAGAGGAGAGGAGGGAAGCCAGCAGGCCTGGTAGTAGGGGGTATCGGCACCGCCCGTTGTGATTATGCCCAGGCACACCTATCACACCCCCTGTGCACGAATATGTCTACCAGATAACAACAGATCCTGGATCTCCACTGCAGTCAGACATCCCCAGTCCACTGGGTAAACAATGAATACACAGGAGTACACAGATTAGTCATCACTTTGCTTACCCTGTTTTCTACCCCTATTAGCAAGTTCCAAGACTAGATCAACAGTACTGGGCATTTAAGACTAAACCCTGCAGTTCCATACTTCACAACCTTTTGAGATGGGAATGAGGGACACCTATCAGCAAATTAATGCAGGCATAGGACACACACCCCTTGCCACGCCCCCTTAAAGGAGAATTGTACAAATAAAAACAAGATTGGTTAAACCCACTAGTGCTTTTTTTTACCACTACTATTTCTTTATATTGGCTTTTGGAATTTGCAAATGCAGCAATTTAGAAATCAGATGAAAGGTTTAGTGCTGAAAAACACTTTTTGATAGATAAAAAGGGCATTTTATATACATCTATATAGATCAGACCAAAATGAGGGAAAAATGAGGGGGAAAGAAGGACAGAGGGACATTGCTCCAAATCAGGGACAGTCCCTCGAAATCAGGGACAGTTGGAAGCTATGCAGTTCAAAGGGTTACAGGAAGCCAATACAAGTTTAGGTATGTATACTGCTTGCATTTAAAATTACATTAACCACCTGGGATCTGCGCTATAGCCGAATGACATCGTCCCGGCAACGAGCGGCCTGCGCACCCCCTGACGGGCGGGCGCGGCGCGCTCTGTGATCAGCGAGTCTGTGAGACTCACTGGATCACATATCCGAGTAAGGGGTCGATCCCGATCCCTTACCACGTGATCAGCTGTCAGCCAATGACAGCTGATCATGTGATAATAACAGAGCCGGTAATCAGATTTTTTTCCTCCTCGCGCTGACAGCAGTCCCTCTCACTGCAATGTGCCCAGGGTCCATGGTGTGCCCACCTTTGCCCTAATAAAAGTGTCGCCTACCAGTGCCCACTAGCTCCACCTGTCAGTGCCCACAGTGCCATCTGTCAGTGCCCACAGTGCCCTCTGTCAGTGCCCACAATGTGCCTTTACAGTGCTGCACATCAGTGTCACCTACCAGTGCTCATCAGTGTCACCTACCAGTGCTCATCAGTGTCCCTACCAGTGCCCATCAGTGCCCATCAGTGCCACCTATCAGTGCCCATCAGTGCCACATATCAGTGCCATCTATCAGTGCCCATCAGTGCCATCTATCAGTGCCCATCCGTGCCACCCATCCGTGCCACCCATCCGTGCCACCCATCAGTGCCATCTTTGCTGTGCCCATCAGTACCGACTTATCTGTCCCCACCAGTGCCACCTTATCTGTGCCCACCAGTGCACCCTATCAGTGCCCACCAGTGCAGCCTATCAGTGCCCACCAGTGCCACCTCATCAGCGCATATCAATGAAGCAGAAAAATTACCTGTTTGCAAAATTTTATAACAAACTATTAAACATGATTTATTTTTTTTTCCATCTTTTTTTGTTTGTTTAGAAAAAATAAAAACCCCAGCTGTGATTAAATACCACAAAAAAATGATAAAAATGTCATTTGGGTGCAGTGTTGTATGACCGCGCAATTGTCATTCAAAGTGCTTCAGCGCTGAAAGCTGAAAATTGGTCTGGGCAGGAGGGTGGTTTAAGTGCCCAGTAATCAGGTGGTTAATGATATTGTACTAAATACATACAGTAAATGCACTATACTGAACCTCCAGACAGTGGCTGGGAAACGTTTGAAATTCAGTTGCTGTATGTCTAGAAAGTAAGAGGTTATCTAAAATGTTAGCCAGAGTGAAAGCAGCCTAGTGATAAGCAGCTTGTTTGGTCAATGTTAACATAGCAGTCGTTACAGACAGAAGTCACCAGAGGGTAAGTAACAATTAACAAGCGAGGTACCTTGTTTTTTTTAAAACATAGTTTCCACATGCCATGACTATCTCTGTGAAAACAACAACACTTGATATTATAAACTGCGGCAGGAATTAGCTGCTATCTACCATGTTAATTTATTTTATTAAAGAAAATTCAATTTATGTTGCACTTTGCCCCAGGCTACATGGTTTTGGCACACTCCATGCACACTGGGCTTGAACTCCTGTTCCCTTGGCAGAAAAAAAAGCATTTTTGTACACAGTTTAGGCGAGTTTGGCAAATCAGAGCAACAGAGTCCTAACATGTCCAACTTTACAAAACCGTATGCAATAAATGAGAATCGTTAAAGCAAATCTCTAGACATATCTTTATACATTCTTAAGGGAAAATGTTAACTCTATTCAGGTGTGTTAAGTGTACAGATCAATCCTGCTTACTGCATAATTTATTCATTTTTTGCTATTGTTATAGTAGCAATTTAGTGAGTCCTGCTAGTCCAAACTGTGGTTTTAGGTCTTGTCAGCCCATTTTTACTAAACAAAAGTCAAATTTCAACAGAAATAGTTGTCCAAGCAGGGGATTTTTTTACCATCAAAACATGTAACAAAAATAATGCAAAGCTACCTGGCTCTCTGTTCAGCAGTGTCACTGCTTAGGTTACAAGTTGGGCTATCCACTGGTCCCTCAGACCATCTCACTCACATCTCCTGGCTCTCTTAGTCTTTTAATTGCAGTACCCTGCTGCATGAGCCCACTCCCTGGCCTCTCAATAGGGGTTCACCTGGCACCATAGGCGTGCGCACGGGGTGTGCCGGGTGTGCCTGGGCACACCCTAATCACCTGTGCTGTCTCCCAAGATCTGCCCCGAAATGTTGCATTCAAGAGAGTGTGTAGCCCCCCCGCTGCCTGTGAAACAATTTCAGAGGCAGCAGATCTTACCAGAGCCGCTGAGTGTGAATTGTCATATACTGTCGCCGCTTTCAGAGAGAGAGAGATCGGCTGTCAAAACTCATCGGTGATGTCAGGAGTGGGCAGGACCGAGTGGCTATCAAATACCAGCCAATGGGATGGGGTCTGGGCAGGCCTTAATGTTTATGTGGCTCCTCACCCTTTTTTAAGCTGCCCAATCATTGGCTGGTGTTTATAGCTGCTTGGTCCCACCCATCCCGACATCGCGGCTGAGTTCTGACAGCTTCTCTCTCTCCCTGCAAGTAGTTACATTAGCTGACAGTTTCACACACCAAGCAGCTCTGGTAAGTCTGTCTGCTGTATGTGAAACTCCTCCTCTCCCCTGCCAGTGCAAATCAATGCTGTCAATCAGTACCAACCAATGCTGCCTATCATTGCCAACCAATGCCAACCAATGCTGCCTATCAGTGCCAATCAATGCTCCCTATTAGTGCCAATCAATGCTGCCAATCAGTGCTACCTATCAGTGCCAATCAATGCTGCCTATCAGTGTCAATCAATGCTCCCTATCAGTGCCAATCAGTGCTACTTATCAGTGGAAATTAGTGCTACCTATCAGTGCCAATCAATGTTCCCTATCAGTGCCCATAAATGCTGCCTATCAGTGCCAATCAATGCTCCCTATCAGTGCCAATTAATGCTGCCAATAAGTGCTACCTATCAGTGCCAACCAATGCTGCCAATCAATGCCCATTAGTGCTGCCAATTAGTGTCCATCAGTGCTGCCTATCAATGCCCATTAGTGCTGCCTTTCAGTGGCAATCAATACTGACAATCAGTGCCAATCAATGCTGCCTATCAGTGCCAATCAATGCTGCCTATCAGTGCCAATCAATGCTCCCTATCAGTGCCAATCAGTGCTACTTATCAGTGGAAATTAGTGCTACCTATCAGTGCCAATCAATGTTCCCTATCAGTGCCCATCAATGCTGCCTATCAGTGTCAATCAATGCCCCCTATCAGTGCCAATTAATTCTGCCAATAAGTGCTACCTATCAGTGCCAACCAATTCTGCCAATCAATGCCCATTAGTGCTGTCAATCAGTGTCCATCAGTGCTGCCTATCAATGCCCATTAGTGCTGCCTTTCAGTGGCAATCAATACTGCCAATCAGTGCCAATCAATGCTGCCTATCAGTGCCAATCTATGCTGCCTATCAGTGCCAATCAATGCTCCCTATCAGTGCCAATCAATGCTGCCAATCAGTGCTACCTATCAGTGCCAGTCAATGTGTGTTTGAGCTTTGGGTGCACACCCTAATGCAATAGGCTGTATACGCCTATACCTGGCATCCTTCACTCTCTAGATTTCCTTGGTCCCCTGGATGCTCCGAGTCATCTCAACCTTTTCAGTCCTACAGACTCACCTAGCCATCTTGACTTCCTTTAGTTCTAAGGCCAAGGAATCACTCCTCTAGCATGGAGTGTTATCTCTGGAGTAGAGCACACCTGTATCCTAATGGAATCTCTGAACTATGCCCAAATCCTTAATTATAAGGGCTGTGTGCACCTGCACTTGCAGCCGGCTGGTCTTCTGCATGACATGGACATCGTGGATATTTCTTCTCTCCCAAAACTCCGGAACCCAATCCAGGAATAACCATATCTGGAGAAAACAAAAAAAATGTTTTCTCCACTCACTTGATATATCTGAGCCATTCACTCTGCATACATGTGAACCCTGTATCTCTTTTCTCTACTTTTACACAGTGGCAGGGCCTCAAACTGTCACAATTTGTATATGCCGTATTTCTGTTCACTACACATATGAGAGCTGCATCTTTCATACATCGAAGAGGTAGTGCCGTTTATCCACCCCTCTTTTCCCTTTGGCCATTCACAGAACTCTGTATTCTGTGAATGGTTCAAAGAATACAAAGCATTCTTTGAAAGGCCAGTGGGAAAGAAGAGATGGACAAATGGTACTAACTCATCCTTGTATGAGAGCTGCAGCTAAAGCAGCCTATATTCTCCAAGAAAAGTTATCCACAAGATTTGAATGTTTCCATGGGAATAGGAACCCATTTAGCCAACTGAGACTGTGTAAAGGCAAGTACTTGGACAAGAAAACCTTAAACAGAATAGGTAATTTTCTAAATGACCAGACAGGAAGTAACTGTAATTTACAATCCTCTAACTTCTTGTATTATTAGTTTTGTATTGTTCTGCAATGTATGAATGCTCTTTTCCATCCTGAACCTGTTTTGCAATATTGGTTCTAACTGTGAAGTTAGAACCAATATTGCAAAACAGGTTCAGGATGGCAAAGAGCATTCATACATTGCAGAACAATACAAAACTAATAATACAAGATACACACACATGGACTGTTCAAAGCAATATCTTTGTGGCTGGCTCAGAGCAACATGTGCAAAGCATAGGGGGTTATTTACTAAAGGAAAATCCACTTTGCACTGCAAGTGCACTTGAAAGTGCACTGAAAGTAAAGTCTCTGTAGATCCGAGGGGGACATGCAAGGATGATAAAACACAGCATTTTAGCTTGCACATGATTGGATGATAAAATCAGCAGAGCTTCCACTCATTTCAGATCTACCCCTTAGATTTAGAGCTACTACACTTCCAAGTGCACTTGCAGTGCAAAGTGGATTTGCCTTTCGTAAATAACCCCCATAGTCTTTATATGACTCTATAACAGAGAGTCTAGCTGAGAATCACTACTTCAGTTCACTATACAAACAGCTACTTGCAATGCAACCCCCTAGATAAGCCACTGGATTGAAAGGTCCTTCTGTTCCTCCCAGTTGGCTTGAACCTAATTTCACCAATGCACGTGTGGCTGTAATACACTTTATTGTAAGGGTGGAATCCTTGTAGCAAAGCAAATGAGCAGGTAGTAGTAATATAACACAATCAAGTGGTGGTGACGGCACACAAATTCAACAAATGTTATGTTTGTACAATGGTAAAGAACAGCAGAATAACTAGGTGGCTTGACTAAGTACATGGCCCTGTCTAAACCACTGGCCAATGAGCAGTGATTGCAATTAGCTAGCGTGGGGGCCCTGGATTTCCTAGCACTTACTCCTAATGGGGAGTATTTATAATCCGAAGGTGCAAAGCCAACTCTTCACAAGCAGTAATGTTAGACCAGAGCAACTGGAACAAGTGATTAAAAGGCCTCTCGGGTCCTCCAGTTGGTCCATTTTAGAATCTCCAGCAGCAGCACCACACCGTTCCTGCAGTAGCTCAGTTTCTGGCAGGCACAGTCCAGCACTTTCTCCACAGCAGCAGAGTATCTAACTAGTTTACTATGGCAGTTGTCCCCACAGCAGTATAAGGAAAGCAACATTGTCTCTGCCCACTGGTCCAGACAGCAGATCTCTGCAGGTTTCCTCAGTGACAGTACAGCATCCCTGGGTACACTGGGAGATGTAGCCCCATTCTCCTGCAGCCCAGTACAGCATTCAGCATTACAGTCCCTCCTGCTGACCTCCACATGGCTCCCTGTCATTCTGAGTCCTGAGCTGGGTCTCCTACCCTACCCTTTACCAGTCCTTTGGATGGGGTTACAGTCCCAGTCACTCAGCAGCCCTTCAGGATCCTCCTCTGTAGTTGCTAGGGGTGATCTTCCTCCAAGGCTGTGGTGGCAGCCAATCACAGTTCTTCCTTTCACTCTTGGTCTCCAACAAATGGCTGCCGCTCCTTCTATTTTGGGGACCCTATTTCCACTCTGCACTATCCACCCATAGCAGGTAGGGAGCAATGAGCTAAAGAATACCAAAATGTTCTGCCTGGCAGGTTAAAGGGGCCACCAGTACCACACTCTTTAACAGCATCTCCCACAGTGAAGTCTACAGTAGTTGACATAATACAAGTTGGGAGCATACAGACAAAAGTGCAGTGCTCTGAACAAGAGAATGTCCTGAGGATCAGTATAGAGTCCACAATAGGGTTTTCTGGCTTTGATGTCCTCCCAACAACAAGCAAGCAGCAAAGTCCAGTAAAGGAAGTCGGCACTCCAAATCCTTTTAAAACTATTTATTGATACAAGTTAAAAGAGTACAAGGGGCTATCGCTTTTTCGGTAAACCACCTTCGTCACCAAGGCGGTTTGCCGAAAAGCGCTAGCCCCTTGTACTCTTTTAACTTGCACCAATAAATCGTTTTCAAAGGATTTGGAGTGCTGTCTTCTTTTACTGGATTTTACAAGTTGAAAGCATCCCAGGCCTAAGGACAAAGAGCCAGACCACTGTAGCTGCAGTGATATGGTAGAAATTGGGGAGGTGCTTACGGATGTAGCTGTGTGTTCCAGAGAAACTGCATGCTGTAAGGCAGGTTGTGGGAAATGGAGCTAAAGGGGCCCGCGCCTGCATCTGAACATGGTAAATAAATGGGCACTATGCTACAGGGCTAGCTTAAAATCAGCTTTCCAATTCACATCAAATGTTTTTTTAATTTCATAAGGTTGAAGTCAGATCTCTGGGCAGGTAACTTGAGTTCCTCTACAGCAAACTCATCAAACCATATTTTTTTATAGAACTGGCTTTGAGCACATGAACTCTGCAATTTGAAGAGATATCCACAAACTTGCAAACACACTGTAAAAGTAATCTGTCACAGCAAATAACGTCCTATATACCTGGCAGTTTGAAAATTCAAATAGAATATTTTCGTTATGTCTTTTACAGTGTAATAAACAATTCACAGTGCATGCTGTTGAGAACACATTTGCATAGGCCTTGTTGACTCTTCTCCAGACCAGACATAAACTAGGTGGAGATCTCAAATGCTGTAAAACTTTTCAAATACTTTTGCTGCAAACTTTTCAAATACTTTTGAAATAAACGGCACCCAAGCCACTGATGTTCCACTTCAAAAAAGGAAAATGTCCTGAGACAGGTATGGAGGCTACTACTTTTAGTTGCCAGTTTGTCCTTGTCTTAACCACTTCCTAAATCACTGACATGGCACAGACAGGCAGCCAGTGAAGCCATATGTACTGATCTGCAAATGGCAATGGCAGTCTCCACAAATCTGGACTGTTTCTATCTACCCATCAACACTGTGATAGAACAGACTAGCTTCAAAATATTGAATTATGATACATGAAAAATAGTGTAGAGCAGAAAATATGTGATTATTTTTGTTTCACTGATTTTTGTATGTGATTATTTAAAGAATGGTTTGCCCATGTTCGTAAATGCATACTTTGAAAGTGATATCCACGGTTCACAGTGTAAGATTCAGGTTTTAACCAGCCTTTGATATTAAGCAGATTTGTAATGAATTTTGCTGTGACAGTGGAAAGGAAGGAAACAGATTCATCTGGTCCTACTAAGCTTGTTATTACAAGTTGCTGCTACTGCGAAGTTCTATTACATGTGTTCTTAGTTGATGTTTACAGTCAATCCCTTTTCCTGGAGATGGATTCAGTTCCCGTACAAAGGAATTCTTTTGCCACCTTTCAGAACTCCCACCCAAAAAAATAATAATGTCACCCTTCTTTCTGGCACTAAAAAAATAGCAGAATGTGCTTTGTCATGAGATCTTAAAGATGTTTTATTAATTTCCCCTTAAGTTTCCTTTTATTTAAAGTTAATTTGAAGTTCCTTTATGTGTGTGTGTTTTAAATGAAGCAGTCATATCAGGGAAACATATTTTTAGACTAGGTATCTTCACTTTATTTTAAATTACTGTCATGTTAATTCACGCGGTACAATGCTTTCGCTGTTATATTCCATGGCTTTAGCTGTTATATTCCATGAAGCTGTGACTTCTGCAGATGGCGTTTGCATGATGAGTGAGGACTTCTAGATTGCATGTGTTGGCACAACCAGATCTCTTCCTGCTGTCACCATGTTTATTACACATCTGGAAAGAGCCTTGAAAATAAGTGGAAAGTATGAGACACGTTTAAAATGAGACGATTCATAATGTCTGTAATTCACATCTTCTTTAAGTAGGTACAAGGTGGAACCAAGGACATGAATCCAAAGTTCATGATGTCCATATTTAATTTCTGTTAATATCATTTATACTTTATCTTAAAGAGGAACTTCACCCTCGTGTTAAAAAATACAACAAAGGCACCTTTAGAAATATTTAGTAATGGCAATCTACAAACAGATACAAGGGGTGTTCAAGTTATACTGGGACTTTTAATTTTGCTGGCATAAAAAGGGATGCTAGCATGCTGGTACTACACACAGTAGTAAGTGGCAAATGTGTCCTATTACTGATAGACTGTGCACATGTCACAGGCCAGTCCAGAGAGCGTTAATCAAGATGGCAGACAGCAGTGTTAGTGCGTGCATGGCACACACCACAGACTCACCACACACCAAAACATTTTTGAACAATTGCGTCTGCAGATTAAGTGATGGCAAGTGTTTTCTGGGACAAATGTGGCGTTATCCATGTTGATTTTCTATTCCATGGTGCCCCTATCAACAGTAAATATTACTTGTGTTCTGAGTGATGTGCATATGCGTCTGCATAAAAAACAGCTTGGTTTGATCACTAAGGGTGTCTTGTTTCTCCAGGACAACGCACAAGCTTATACTGCTCAGCGCACTACGTGCACTTTACAGCAACTCATGTGCGAGGTATTGTCACATCCCCCTTACAGCCCTGGCCTCACTCTGAGTGATTTCCACCTGTCATTTATTATCAGTTAACTGTGTTTACTCTTTTTAAATCATAATCACAACAGAAACTACCCAAATGACCCTGATCAAAAGTTTACATACCCTGGTGGTTTTGGCCTGATAACATGCACACAAGTTGACACAAAAGGGTTTGAATGGCTATTAAAGGTAACCATCCTCACCTGTGATCTGTTTGCTTGTAATTAGTGTGTGTGTATAAAAGGTCAACGAGTTTCTGGACTCCTGACAGACCCTTGCATCTTCAGGCCGGGGGTGCCGGAGCCACGATCCGCGCGGGGCGGTGCCGGAGGCGCGATCCGCAGGCGGGGGTGGGTGCTGGAGCCGCGATCCGTTTGCGGGGGGTGCCAGAGCCACGATCCGCGGTCGGGGGGGGTCAGTGGGCACAGGTGGCTGCATTTGATGGGCAAGTGGCTGCATTTGATGGGCACAATGGCTGCGTTTGATAGGTACAATGGCTGTATTTGATGGGCACAGTGGCTGCATTTGACAGGCAAGTGGCTGCATATGATGGGCACAGGTGGCTGTATGTGATGGGCACAAGTGGCTGCATGTGATGGGCACAAGTGGCTGCGTTTGATGGGCACAATGGCTGCGTTTGGGCATGAGTGGCTGCGTTTGATGGGCACAATGGCTGCGTTTGGGCATGAGTGGCTGCGTTTGATGGGCACAATGGCTGCGTTTGATGGGCACAGGTGGCTGCATTTGATGGGCAAGTGGCTGCATATGATGGGCATAGTGGCTGCATTTGATGGGCACAAGTGGCTGCGTTTGATGGGCACAAGTGGCTGCATATGATGGGCACAGGTGGCTGCATAGGATGGGCACAAGTGGCTACGTATGATGGGAACAAGTGGCTGCGTTTTATGGGCACAAGTAGCTGCATTTGATGGGCACAAGGGATGTGTTTGGGCACAATGGCTGCGTATGATGGGCACACATGGCTGCGTTTGATGGGCACAATGGCTGCATTTGATGGGCACAGTGAGGCTGCAATTGATGGGGGGGTGGTGTTTCAGCATTTTTCCATTTGTTTGCGCCCCCCCAAAAATTTTGAGCACCAGCCACCACTGATGCAGTATGTCATCAAAAAATACTGGAGGAGCATTTGCATTCATCAGCCAGGAAGCTGTGCATGGGACGTATTTGGACATTCCAACATGACAATGATCCAAAACACAAGGCCAAGTCGACCTGTCATTGGCTACAGCAGAATAAAGTGAAGGTTCTGGAGTGGCCATCTCCGTCTCCTGACCTCATTATCATTGAGTCACTCTGGGGAAATCTCAAATGTGCAGTTCATGCAAAACAGCCCAAGAATTTACAGGAACTGGAGGCTTTTTGACAATAGGAATGGGCAGCTTTACCATCTGAGAAGATAAAGAGCCCCATCCACAAATACCACAAAATACTTCAAGCTATCATTGATGTCAACGGGGGCAATACACAGTATTAAGAACTGGGTATGTAAACTTTTGATCAGGGTCATTTGGGATGCTTCTGTTGTCATTATGATTTAAAAAGAGTAAACACAGTTGATTGATCATAAATGGCTTCTTCCAAACACTCACCATGAGTGAAAGAAAAGTTTTTGTGTTATCATTCATATTCTCTGAAAAATGGCCAAGAAATCATAAATTCTGCCAGGGTATGTAAACTTATGAGCACACAGTGTATATACTGGAATTTTTTAATATTAACTTTTTTTTTATACTAGTAATAGTGGCAATCAGCGACTTATAGCAGGACTGTGATAGCATGGCAAAGGAAACTGACACTAACTGACACTTTTGATACTTTGTGGGAACCAATGACACTAATACAGTGATTAGTGCTAAAAATATACACTCTCACTGTACTAATGACACTGGCTGGGAAGGGGTTAACATCTAGGGCGATCAAAGGGTTAAATGTGTGCCTGACCAGAGTTTATGTGTGTATTGCGAGCTGCTTTCACTAAGGGATATGCACATCTCGCTGTATCGTTTTAATTGACAAAGTGCTTTCCTGTTCTGCGCCTCAACGAGTGTGTGCTGGCGGTCAATCATTGGCCCACACCTGCTGATCAGCTTCTGCTGTGACTAAACACAGCACAGCTTGAGCGCGTGCGCCCCTACCCAAAAGTGACGGATCCTGTACTACATACGTGATCCAGCACAGGAGAGCCAATCTGCTGCTGGACTCCTATGTGAGGCAGTCGGCAAGCGGAACTATATTCCCCTCTACTCCAGCAGTGTGGTGTCCAAGAGCTACATTACATGCCGCTGGCATGTTTGACAGGTCTTTTTACAGTTATTGATCTTGAGCCGTTTTCATTGCCCGGGCAAAGATGATATCATTGCTGTGTATGAGCAGAGTTCATACATCTTGGCAGATGCCAAAATTGCTCTGCTCAGTGAACATTGTGGAAAGCATGGTAAGAAATTTGAATGCAGATGTACTATGTCTCTTCTGCATTAAAAAAAACCTGTCTGCTTGCAAACATTTTTTTCTAATTACACAATTCCACTCTAAGGCTGGATTCAAACCTATGCATTTTTTGTGCTTTTTGCATTTTGCAGATTTGTACTACAGTCCATTTACTATGGTTTCCTATGGAACACGTTCTGTAGTGCAAATCTGCAAAATGCAAAAGGACAAAAAAATGCAGAGGTGTGAATCCAGCCTAACTTATGACTGGCAGGATGATTTTATTTCAACTTGCAAAGTTTTAATGCTGATGTGATTTTTTAATGAAAGGGGAAAAGGTCCACATTAAAAACAGATACAATTTTGTCACGGCAATCAAGCCTGGCAGGCCACATATTAGCCTGTCTGATTCACTTTTGCCTGCCATGTAGTGTGTCTCCTGCAGACACCAGGGTTGATTTGCTAAAAGAAAATAGTTAAATTTGTCCAAACTAAAACAAAGTAACTATGAAAAAATGTACCATGCCTGGAACAAGATTTTGAAAACAGCCAAAAACTGAATCATCATTCTGAGTGGACTGAACCCTATGGTAAAAACATATATCATTGCTTGCCAGGAAGATTAAAACAATAATCCAATGTCTACTAGGAAGATATAAAACCCTGCCATTAAACTGTCAGTGTTGGCAAACAAATAAGCACAAAATTCAAGTACATATATGTTATGCCTAGTACACACGATGAGAAAATCGGATGAAAAGTACCCCTTTCGAAGCGATCATCAATCTGATCGTTAGTACACAGCTTTCGAGAGCCAATCATGACAGTTCATGCAAAATTATCTGAAGGGACAAATACAATAATTTTTCTCATACAATAACAGAATAAACAATTTTCATGTAATTATTTTAGTATTTGTATTAAAGCAATTGTGTGACCAAGGCCACGCATGCTCGGAAATTAAAGAATACATTACAACACAATACATCACTTCCGAAGTTGTATTGTGTCGTACAAGAATTTTTGTAACTTTAGTAACCTCTTCATTTTCGCTTTAACACTAGCATGCAAAAAAAAAAAAACCACGATCATTCGCCCGATATTCTTGTCGTGTGTACTAGGCATTAAGCTACATTCACATAGCAGCATCCAGGGATGTCTGCGTCTGTTCTCAAGAATCTACTGCAGATCTACAGCAATTCTAAATGCTGCCTACACACACTGTGTATGACCAGCAGCATCTGTCAGCGGAGGCTGTCAGATTTGTTCTCTGGTGCCAACCATACAAATCAATGGTTGGCACCATCGCTGTTTGCATGAAACCGCTCTTGTGAACCGTTACATGTGAACAGCGTGCCTGCGTGGGCTTGAGCACCCAATCAGGGACACTGTTGAATTTAGCTTGCTAATCCCTGTTTGAGCAGGCGGAGACCGCAGTCATGAGAAATCTGTATTAAGGCGGTACTCCAGACTTAGAAGTGAGCATAATGTCGCGTACAGACGGCCGGACTTGGTCCGGTAGACAATCCGACGGACTTTGCAGCTGAAGTCCGCCGGACTTTCAAACGGACGGAATTGGCCACACACGATCACTCCAAAGGTCTGACGGATTCGAACGTGATAACGTAGAATAAGAAAGTTCATAGCCAATTGCCAATAGCTGCCCTAGCGTCGGTTTTAGTCCGTCGGACTAGCACACAGACGACCGGATTTTTCAAAAGGACTCAAGTCCGTCGGAAAGATTTGAAGCAAGTTTTATTTCTAGATCCGCTGGACTTTTGGGAAGAAAAAGTCCGCTGGAGCCCACACACGATCGAATTGTCTGACGGATTCCAGTCCGCCGGACCAAGTCCATCGAAAATTCTGGTCGTGTGTACGCGGTATAACTCTCTACATGTCCCTAGAAAGAAAACACATAGAAAACACATGCTAAAAAATACACATATATATAAATTAAATAAATATGACCCCTAAAATCAGGATATTTAGCTTGCTAAAGCACTTTTGTCTTTCATAAAGAAACATAAAAAATACCAATTTTTACTACTTTTGACAATCTCCTGCAGATTCTTTGCAGCTACTTGCTTTCTGCATGCACTTTAGGGATAGCTGCATGGCATTCCTCAGGGAAGGTTTTGCTGATAGTGATAACACTGGACAATACCAGCTTAACAGCTTGGGTACTAGTCTGTAATACTCATTTATTACCAGGCCATTTTTCCAGTTTTCAGCACTGTAATACTTTGATTGACAATTACTGCATCATGCAACACTGTACTGATTTTATTTTATTTTATTTTAGACCGAACTGCTGTGTGTTTGTGGTATTTAACAACCATTGTGTTTTTTATTTGTTACTATATAAAGGAAAGTCCAATACTTGAAAATAATCTGTTTCATATCAAATAAAAATGCCAGAATAGTATGAAAATCCCCCATGGTGATCTATTTTTTGCCACAATTGCTTGCAAATTAAAAAAATCTCCTATTCCTGATTATTCATACATAAAACTTCCTCTCTTTCGTCTGTTGTTAGAGGAAGGGGAGGGATTTCCAATGTAAACAGCAGTGTCGAACAAAACCATAGGAAATTTCTACTTTTGCTTACAGACCAGCCTGCAACCAACCAAATTATCCTGTCTAATTGTATGCATTAAAAACAGTTTTTTTTTTTAAACACATTTGCAAATACATGCGGAAGCTGCAGATCCACTTCACAGCACTCCAGTATAATAGTAGTATAGTACTCCAGTATAATCTGCAGTCCTAACTCTAAATTTGAGACCCTCTATAGTAGAAGCACATGCATTATAATGGATAGGCACAGGTGAGCCTGGAGGGAGCCCACCACTCCATAAAGGCACAGGGGCACACCGAGCACCCAGCATATAGCACAATGGCAGCAAAGGTGTCCAATGCGTCCCCTCAACAGTATTCTAACAGTACAAACAAATGGCCACTGCCACCACCTATAACTGGCCTTTGCAGCAAGGAGCACATGGAAGGGCGATGCATGTCAAATAAAACCAAAGGAATTCCCCAGCTCAACCCACTGACCAGCCTGCAACCAACCAAAATTATCCTCTCTAACAGTATACGTTAGTATGTCTAAGGCCGCGTACACACGAAGGGACAATCCCGCGGGATTATCCTCTGGACTGAAGTCCAGCGGATAATCCCCTCGTGTGTGGGCGCCGGCGGACTTTTTGGCGCCAAAGTACGGCGGACTAAAGTTTCAGGTTTTGTTTTCAAATTATCCCGCCGTTAGTGGGCAAGTCCGCGGGACTTTTGAAATGAAGGGACTTGCCGCTCATCGGCAAGTCCGTTCATTTAGCACGTGACTTCAGGTTACGTAGCTAGCGTAGGCAGTTACTGCCGCCGCGCTAGCTCCGTGACCTGGCATGGATTTAAAGGGAATCCCCACGCCGAAAAAACGGCGTGGGGGTTCCCCCCAAATCCATGTCAGACCCTCATCCGAGCACGCAGCCTGGCAGGCCAGGAAAGGGGTGGGGACGAACGAGCGCCCCCCCCCCTCCTGAGCCGTACCAGGCCGCGTGCCCTCAACATGGGGGGTGCCCTGGGGAAAGGGGGGCCGTGCGGCCCCCCCACCCCAAAGCACCTTGTCCCCATGTTGATGAGGACAAGGGCCTCTTCCCGACAACCCTGGCCGTTGGTTGTCGGGGTCTGCGGGCGGGGGCTTATCGGAATCTGGGAACCCCCTTTAATAAGGGGGCCCCCAGATACCGGCCCCCCACCCTATGTGAATGAGTATGGGGTACGATGTACCCCTACCCATTCACCTAAGGTGTAAAATGTAAAGTAAAAAAAAACACCCACACTTTTGAAAAAATAGTTTATTGCACTGCTCCGGGGGTCTTCTTCCGTCTTGGGGGTCTTCTCGCCGGACTCCCCCGCCATTTACCAAGCTCTTTTACCGAGCGAGGGGAGTCCGGCTACCTTCTTCGTCGTCGCCGCCGTCTGGGGGTCTCGATCCGCCTTCGGGGGTCTTCTTCCGTCTTGGGGGTCTTCTCGCCGGACTCCTCCCCTCTCTTCTGCTCTTTTACCTAGCTCTTTCACGAGGGGAGGAGTCCGGCTACCTTCTTCGTCGTCGCCGCCGTCGTCTGGGGGTCTCGATCCGCCTTCGGGGGTCTTCCGGGGGTCTCTTCTGTTCTTGCGGCGGTCGTCGTCTTCCGCGCCGCCGGCGCCTTGTCCTTCTTCTTGTCCTTCTTGTTCTTCTTCTTCTTCCGATGTTGACCCTTCGCTCTCTCTGCCCGGAATGCCTGTGCCGATCTGCGCTCGGACTTATATAGGGACATGGGGGACAGGGTCACATGTTCATGTCACATGGTGACCCCGCCCCCTTGCGATGTCACAGTCCCAGCATCCTCCGGGACTGTGACAACACAAGGGGGCGGGGTCACCATGTGACATGTGCATGTGACCCTGTCCCCCATGTCCCTATATAAGTCCGAGCGCAGATCGGCACAGGCATTCCGGGCAGAGACAGCGACGGGTCAACATCGGAAGAAGAAGAACAAGAAGGACAAGAAGAAGGACAAGGCGCCGGCGGCGCGGAAGACGACGACCGCCGCAAGAACAGAAGAGACCCCCGGAAGACCCCCGAAGGCGGATCGAGACCCCCAGACGACGGCGGCGACGACGAAGAAGGTAGCCGGACTCCTCCCCTCGTGAAAGAGCTAGGTAAAAGAGCAGAAGAGAGGGGAGGAGTCCGGCGAGAAGACCCCCAAGACGGAAGAAGACCCCCGAAGGCGGATCGAGACCCCCAGACGGCGGCGACGACGAAGAAGGTAGCCGGACTCCCCTCGCTCGGTAAAAGAGCTTGGTAAATGGCGGGGGAGTCCGGCGAGAAGACCCCCAAGACGGAAGAAGACCCCCGGAGCAGTGCAATAAACTATTTTTTCAAAAGTGTGGGTGTTTTTTTTTACTTTACATTTTACACCTTAGGTGAATGGGTAGGGGTACATCGTACCCCATACTCATTCACATAGGGTGGGGGGCCGGTATCTGGGGGCCCCCTTATTAAAGGGGGTTCCCAGATTCCGATAAGCCCCCGCCCGCAGACCCCGACAACCAACGGCCAGGGTTGTCGGGAAGAGGCCCTTGTCCTCATCAACATGGGGACAAGGTGCTTTGGGGTGGGGGGGCCGCACGGCCCCCCTTTCCCCAGGGCACCCCCCATGTTGAGGGCACGCGGCCTGGTACGGCTCAGGAGGGGGGGGGGGCGCTCGTTCGTCCCCACCCCTTTCCTGGCCTGCCAGGCTGCGTGCTCGGATGAGGGTCTGACATGGATTGGGGGGGAACCCCCACGCCGTTTTTTCGGCGTGGGGATTCCCTTTAAATCCATGCCAGCTTGCGGAGCTAGCGCGGCGGCATTTACTGCCTACGCTAGCTACGTAACCTGAAGTTACGTTCGAAATGAACGGACTGCTCCGTGTGTGGGCAAGTCCGTTCATTTTCAAAAGTCCCGCGGACTTTTGGCCGGCGGATTATCCGCTGGACAAGTCCGTGCGTGTGTGGGCAAGTCCACACCCTCGGAAAGTCCAGCGGACCTAGCCGGAAAGTCCAGCGGATTGTCCGCTGGACTTAGGTCCGCCGGGAAAAGTCCGTACGTGTGTACGAGGCATAACAGTGTGCTCCTTGCTGCAAAGGCCAGCTATAGGTGGGGGCAGTGACCATTTGTTTGTATTGTTGGTAAACAGCAGTTTGTTTACATTTGTGATCACTGTGATTGGTTATCACTGCAATCACATGGTACAGAGGCACCCTAATTGGCTCAGTACACTGTACCTGTGATCCGAGCCATCTAATGAAGTCTTGATTTACAGGCATCAATGGTCACAATGGCCATGGTATGTGTTTTCTTCTCCAATGCCGTTTATAAAAAGGGAAAAAAACAAACTGATACTTTGCCATTCAAAATCCTAGTGCAGTAGAAAAGAGAATCAATGCCACCTGGAGCCTTCATAGGAAGTCTGTGACAAAGGTGACAATTTAGGTGCACAGACAAGTACAGATCGTTGTCACCCCAAAACATTAATTGCCTGCAGATTTTATAATATTAAAGAACTAACTAAGCCTATACCAGGCTCTCACCCTAGAAGGAAGATGCTTATACTTACCTATTCTCAGAGCGCTCTGGTCTGGTCATATGATCTCCCCACTGGCCGCCTTCAGGGGATAGGAGAGTACACCAACAAAAGATGAAATGCCTGGGCAGTGATGTCATGTTATTATGGGGCATCTGTTGTCGGCTGTCCCTTCTCCCTGAAGATGCCACTGGGAGCCGATGACCCCTGGGAATAGATAAGTATAAGCATCTTCCTTCTACAGGGTAGTTAGAATAGGTGTAAGAAATTGAGTGTTCCCCTTTAAGAATGACTTCTAAAAAAATATGACATTGATGTTACAACTTATGTGAGGTTTTAATGATTTGGTTAACAAATGCTTTAATGCCTGCACAAAAAATCTCCCACCCTCTGAAAAACACAGATGGAAAACATGTTAAAATGATAATACAAGAGTATTATGGCATAGGCCTGTACAGAACAGTTCCTTTTCCCTGGAAAAGCATAACACACATTTAAACAATGCACTTTAAAGGCATAGTCCCCTTCCCCTGATCTTTCTGTCAAAATCGGTGGCACAACCATAAGCCCATGCCCACATGCCAAGGTTCTAGGTGTAGTCCTGGACTCTGAACTCTCCTTCAAGCAACACATCCAATCACTGTCCAAATCCTGCCGCCTCAACCTCCGCAACATCTCCAAAATACGCCCCTTTCTAACCAATGACACACAAAGCTTTTAATTCACTCGCTCGTCATCTCTCGCCTCGACTACTGCAACTCCCTTCTCATTGGCTTACCTCTACATCACCCCTTCAATCTATCATGAATGCCCCTGCCAGACTCATCCACCTTACCAATCACTCTGTGTCTGCCACTCCTCTCTGTCAATCCCTCCACTGGCTTCCGCTCGGCCAAAGAATTAAATTCAAAATACTAACAACTACGTACAAAGCCATCCACAATTTTGCCCCCAGCTACATCACTAGCCTAGTCTCTAAATAACAACCTACTCGTTCTCTTCGTTCCTCTCAAGACCTCCTGCTCTCTAGCTCCCTCATCACCTCCTCCCATGCTCACCTCCAGGACTTTTCCAAAGCCTCTCCAATCCTATGGAATGCCTTATCCCAATATATCCGCCTATCTCCTACTTTATTAGCTTTTAGATGATCCCTGAAAACCCTTCTCTTCAGAGAAGCCTACCCACACCTAACAACTGTATTTTCATTTTCTCCATCAGCTCATCCCCCACAGTTATTACCTTTTGTTTCAACTTGACCCTCCCTTCTAGATTGTAAGCTCCAACGAGCAGGGCCCTCTGATCCCTCCTGTATTGATTTGTATTGTAAGGGTACTTTCTGCCCTTTCTGTTGTAAAGCGCTGCGCAAACTGTTGGCGCTATATAAATCCTGTATAATAATAATAATAACCTTTTTTTTAAAAAATGTAATAAATGCACCCACATTTTTAACCACTTGCTTACTGGGCACTTAAACCTCCCTCCTGCCCAGACCAATTTTCAGCTTTCAGCACTGACGCACTTTGAATGACAATTGCGCGGTCATACAACTATGTACCAAAATGACATTTTTATCATTTTTTTTTCCCACAAATGGAGCTTTCTTTTGGTGGTATTTAATTACAGCTGGGATTTTTATTTTTTGCTAAACAAACAAAAAAAGATGCAAAATTTTGAAAAAAAAAAAATCATGTTTAATAGTTTTGTTATACAATTTTGCAAACAGGTAATTTTTCTCCTTCATTGATATGCGCTGATGAGGCGGCACTGATAGGCGGCACTGGTGGGCACTGATAGGCTGCACTGATGGGCACTGATAGGCACAGTTAAGGTGGCACTGATAGGCACAGATAAGATGGCACTGATAGGCACAGATAAGGTGGCACTGATAGGCACAGATAAGGTGGCACTGATGGGGACAGATAAGGCAGTACTGATGGGCACAGATAAGGTGACACTGATGGGCACAGATAAGGTGGCACTGATAGGTACCACTGATATGTGGCACTGAGTTGCAGCACTGTTGTTGAGGCAGATTGTCGGCACTGATGGGTGGCACTGTGGGCACTGATGGGTGGCACAGTGGGCACTGATAAGCGGCACTGTTGCCTATTCTTAGGTGGCACTGGCAGGGGGTACAGGTGGGCACTGATGATCGGGACTGATGTCCCTCTCACGGCCGCCGTTGATCGGCTTTTTTTTCTCCTCGGTCTATCAGCTCTGTTGTCATCACATGATCAGCTGTCATTGGCTGACAGCTGATCACATGGTAAGGGGTCGGTCTCACAGACTCGCTGATCACAGAGCGCGCTGTGCGTGCCCTTCAGGGGGGGTGCAGGCCGTTTGTGCACGTGACTATGTCAATAGATGTAGTCCCGGCAAAGCAGGTCTGCGCTGTAGCCATCATTCGGCTATAGCGCAGATCTCTAGTGGTTAAAATAAAAAATTGCATTTATTACATGTAGCCAAGTCCTGGGGCCCCTGAAGCCCAATGGTGACCTCCAGAGTTAGGGACAGCTGACATGATTCTGTGTAGAGTGGGTTACAAGTAGGGGTGCAACGGATCGTCGCCGATCCGTGATCCGAACGGGCCACCCCGTTCGGATCGGCACACCCCGTGATCCGCGGAGCGCTCCGCGGCCTCGGCCTTAGGAAAGGCCGCGGCTTCAGCCTAGCTCCGGAGCGGCGGCGGCCATCTTTGTACACCCGGCGGCCTTAGGAAAGGCCGCGGCTTCGGCCTAGCTCCGGAGCGGCGGCCATCTTGGTACACCCGGCCACTGTTTACAATGTGATCGCTCCGTCAAATGACGGAGCGATCACTTGTAAACATACCCTGCATTACCCAGCCAATATCCTGCATTTACTCTGCATTACCCTGCATTTGCTCTGCATTACCCTGCATTTACTCTGCATTACCCTGCATTTACTCTGCATTACCCTGCATATACTCTGCATTACCCTGCATATACGCTGCATTACCCAGCCAATACTCTGCGATACTCTGCATTACCCAGCCAATACTCTGCGATACTCTGCATTACCCAGCCAATACTCTGCGATACTCTGCATTACCCAGCCAATACTCTGCGATACTCTGCATTACCCAGCCAATACTCTGCGATACCCAGCCAATACTCTGCGATACCCAGCCAATACTCTGCGATACCCAGCCAATATTACAGTGGGGAGAGGATGTGGATATTACAGTGGGGGAGATGACGTGGATATTACAGTGGGGGAGATGACGTGGATATTACAGTGGGGGAGATGACGTGGATATTACAGTGGGGACTATATGGTGGCGGAATTTTCACAGGTTTTTGCAAATTCAATTATTATTTGCTGATCCGAAAAATGATCCGATCCGTGACTCCTGATCCGAGGATCGATCCGATCCGTGAGTTTTTTCATCCGTTGCACCCCTAGTTACAAGGCATGGTGGGTGTAATGCAAGGTAGATTGATGGGCGCCAGACACTTCTTGAATTCAAACAGGTATATTGTCTCTTGATCGTGACCACCGGGCACTCGCATCAGCTCAGGGGGCAAATGGGGGGCGAGCGGGGGAGATCCGGGGCGCGGGGGCACACGCGCCCCTAGTGGCCACACGTCTCTATGCCCAGCGGTGCCATTCTGTGGCAGTGCAACTGCGGCGGCTGGTCGGTTAAGCAAATAGCACCAGTTATCATAAAATAAACAAATAACAAGGTGATCGTGCAACACCGTTTAATAAAATGGTACATAAAAACAAGCAACAATTGTTCTGCTTACAATAAAATGTGCTCAGGCCGGCACCAGCTCCATAAGCCCTGGCAATCTGGAACTGGCTCCCGAGAACCATTCATCCGGGGGGGGGGGGGGGTAAATGGTGCCTGTCCTGGTACAGCATGCTTTTATTTTTTTTTAGGAGATAACTTAGACCCCATTTAAAGAATCAAGGAAGGTTTGAGAGGTCAGGAGTAACCAGGGTGCATAGGTCAGTTGTATGTGATGCACAGTGAAGGGGTCAGGAGTATGTAACACAGCGCAGGGTAAGGAGTAAGTGAAACAGAGTGCAGAGTTTAGTAGTATGTAACGCAGGGTTCAGGGGTCAGGAGTAAGTGCTTCAAAGTTCAGGGATCAGTAGTATGTAATGCAGAGTTCAGAAGTCAGGTGTAAGTAATGCAGAGTGCAGTGCTTACTAGTACATACCACACAGTGCAGAGGTTAGGAGTATGTAACACGCAGTGCAATGCATCTCCTCCCCAAGCAAAAATATCCCCCTTCCAGCACAAACATTTATCCCAAGCTAAAATTGCCCACAGCCCAAATCTCCCTTATCCCTCTGTAAAATTTGCTCACCAGGCCACAGATTCATTGGCGCCCAGCAGAGTGAGGGAAGTCCTCCGAGGTCTCCCTTCGGCTGTGTCATATGACACTTCAGAGCCAGGGAAGAGTCTTATACTTCCCTCGGCTCTGCAATGCCACTCTGAGGTCTGAGAGTCTGCTGGTGGGGCACAAGCTATTGGGATGATGGAAGATTTCAATCGAGCGGGATATTACAGCCATGTTTTTCTGGTGGGTGGGATCAGGTAACTTATGGCCATGTCTGGTCTCCCTGGCCATTGAGAGATGACGTTTTTACCGCTATTTCCCTCTTCACTTAAAGGGTAACTCCACTTTCATGGGAAAAAAATAGCAAATAAAAAAAAAAAATAGCATATACAATTGTGACTCAAGTCATATTGTAATTGAATGTTATTAAAAATTACCTTTCCTTTTCAACCTGCATCACTGTAATTTTCTGTAAAATGCATTGCATTATGGCTACTTGGAGGTGTTCTGTACACAAAATGTGTTCAGAAAACCACCAGAAAAATAATTTTCTGCTTGTACGATTGGCTCACAGATTTTCCCAGATGTCCGCACTATGATACAAGTCAGATTTCAGGCATCCCTCCAACACAAAATTTCATTTTTGGTGAGATACTCCTAATAGGAAATCGCATCTAAAGAGATGCAGACCCTGTCACTTTCCTCATTAGAGCCCTGCAGGTGCAGCAGCTGATTGAGAATTATGAAACCACTCCCATACAGATTCACTAGTCACATGGACACAGACAAATAATCAGGGATTTCTTCAGAATTCCAAAAGGTAGGAATCTGCAACAAAGTTTGTCAAAATTGTGCAATGTACACAGATCACCCAAAGGGGAATGTTTTTTCTCCACAAAAGTGGAGTTACTCTTTAAGTTACATTAAAGAGAATTACAGTATAAATCGGCATATAACACACACATTTTCCCCCTGAAAATAGGGGGAGCGTGTTATATGCCGATACCTGGCTGCCTCGGAGAGGAAGGAGGGGGCAAGCACCGCTGGATTACACAGAGACGTATCTCCTGTATACTTGACTCAGCTCGCACTCACACACAGTTCCGCCTCCTGCATGTCTCCTAGCATTGACGTCACATGTCTCGGCATTGGACCGGTGTTATGTCTATCATAAGAGCCAGGCCAGGAGGCGGGACTATGAGTGACGCCAAGCTGAGCCGAGTACACAGGAGATCCGGGCTCTGTGTAATGCAGCACCAGTGAGGCTGCATTGATGGGAAACTGAGCAGACTGCATTAATGGGCAAGGGTGGGGATGCAGATGGGCGCTGATTCAGCTGCAGATGGGCACTGATCAGGCTGCAATAGTGAGGCTGCAGATGGGCACTGATCAGGCTGCAATAGTGAGGCTACAGATGGGCACTAAGGCTGCAAGGGTGAGGCTGCAGATGCCACTGATCAGGCTGCAGATGGGCACTGATCAGGCTGCATTAATGGGCAATGGTGAGGCTGCAGATGGACACTGATTAGGATGCAATGGTAAGGCTGCAGATGGGCACTGATCAGGCTCCACTCAGGCTGCACTGAGGAGGATGCATTGATGGGAAACTGAGCAGACTGCATTAATGGGCAAGGGTGGGGCTGCAGATGGGCGCTGATCAGGCTGCAATAGTGAGGCTGCAGATGGGCACTGATCAGGCTACATTATTGGGCACTGGTGAGGCTGCAGATGGGCACTGATCAGGCTGCAATGGTGAGGCTGCAGATGGGCACTGATCAGGCGGCATTAATGGGCAATGGTGAGGCTGCAGATGGGCACTGATCAGGCGACATTAATGGACAATGGTGAGGCTGCAGATGGGCACTGATCAGGCAAAATTAATGGACAATGGTGAGGCTGCAGATGGGCACTGATCAGGGGGGATTAATGGGCAATGGTGAGGCTGCAGATGGGCACTGATCAGGCTACATTGATGGGCAATGGCGAGGCTGCAGATGGGCATTGATCAGACTGCATTAATGGGCAATGGTGAGGCTACAGATGGGCACTGATCAGGCTGCATTGATGGACACTGGTGAGGCTACATTGATGGGCACTTGTGAGGCTGCAAATGGCCACTGGTACGGCTGCACTGGTGGGCACTGATCCTTGTTTTGCTTTAAAGTTATTTATTTCAAATTTAATTTTTTTCCTGAAACTTCCCTCTTAAAATTAAGGTTTGTGTTATATGCCCATGAATACAGTAGTTGCTTGTTATACAGCGGGTAAGAGAGACGATTGGCTGCACCTGCATCTACCCTTTACATGCCTGCATTGATGGGTAGATCACAATCGACTAGTTGCAGAACTCTGCCTTATCCTTTTCTATCCATACCTATCCTACTTATCCAGGGTACAGACTCACTTTGCTAGTCTGAAATATCACTTGTTTGCATTTTTTATTGTTTTTAGATTATGCTTTACCTGTAAAAGCCTAAAGTTTGCCAACATAAGTAGTAAGGTGACTTATATGGTGAGCACTGGGTGACAGTTTCAAAGAGTGATTTTGGTTTATAGTTTGCTGTGTTGCACATATACTGTATTGATTTTAAAGTAAATGAAGCTGTTAGAAGGTGTTTTACACACCAGGGTCCCCATACATATGTTGCCTTGAGCTAGGGCAAGCCTTTCCCACATGATCTTATTCTTCTAAAAGCATGAGATATTTTAAAGATATCAAGGACACATCCTAGCCTGGGTAAGCTCTAATGGATTTAAAATCAATGATAAATGATTGCTGTGCTTAACTATCTCAGAAAGATCATGTCAGCGTAAAAATGCTCAAGTAGAAGCACAGAAAAATATGTTATTTTAAATGCTTAGTTACAGTGTTTTTTCTTTGCAATAATTATTTTCTTTTCACCTGCAATGTACCTTGAACGTGCAAGAAAATGTGACAACTTCAGAAGAGCCAGTTCCCTAACAAATCCATCTCCTTCCTCACATGTCATAGTTCTCTCCTCTTATGGGAGTGTCTTTTTACTGTCTGTTCTGGCCCAGCATCCCCACTTCTATCAACACCTCCATATTATGTATCTGCTGGAGGAGAAGGAAAGGAGAACACAATAGAGTGTCACTTGAGTGATAGCTCCGAGTCTTCTGGTGCGGCTGACATTATATCCAAGATGGCAGCACCCAGCAGCAGTATGTTTATACAAAAAAAGGCTTGCACAGGTAAATAACATGCACTAGACACATATAATATAATATAGATAGATAGATAGATAGATAGATAGATATATATATATATATATATATAGATATATACATATACAGTATCTCACAGAAATGAGTACACCCCGCACATTTTTGTAAATATTTTATTATATCTTTTCATGTGACAACACTGAAGAAATGACACTTTGCTACAATGTAAAGTAGTGAGTGTACAGCTTGTATAACAGTGTAAATTTGCTGTCCCCTCAAAATAACTCAACACACAGCCATTAATGCCTAAAGTGCTGGCAACAAAAGTCAGTACACCCCTAAGTGAAAATGTCAAAATTGGGCCCAATTGGCCATTTTCCCTCCCCGGTGTCATGTGACCAATTAGTGTTACAAGGACTCAGGTGTGAATGAGAAGCAGGTGTGTTAAATTTGGTGTTATCGCTCTCACCTTCTCATACTGGTCACCGGAAGTTTAACATGGCCCCTTATGGCAAATAACTCTCTGAGGATTTAAAAAAAATAATTGCTGCTCTACATAAAGATGGCCTAGGCTATAAAAAGATTGCCACAACCCTGAAACTGAGCTGCAGAATGGTGCACAAGACCATACAGCGGTTTAACAGGACAGGTTTCACTCAGAACAGGCCTTGCCATGGTCGACCAAATAAGTTGAGTGTACATGTTCAGCATCATATCCAGAGGTTGTCTTTGGGAAATAGATGTATGAGTGCTGCCAGCATTGCTGCATAGGTTGAAGGGTGGGGGATCAGCCTGTCAGACTATACGGCGCACACTGCCTCAAATTGGTCTGCATGGCTGTCTCCCCAGAAGGAAGCCTCTACTAAAGATGATGCACAAGAAAGCCCACAAACAGTTTGATGAAGACAAGCAGACTAAGGACATAGATTACTGGAACCATGTCCTGTGGTGTAATGAGACCAAGATAACTTTATTTGGTTCAGATGATGTCAAACGTGTGTGGTGGCAACCAGGTGAGGAGTACAAAGACAAGTGTGTCTTGTCTTCAGTCAAGCATGGTGCTGGGAGTGTCATGGTCTGGGGCTGCATGAGTGCTGCCGACACTGGGGAGCTACAGTTCATTGAGGAAACCATGAATGCCAACATGTACAGTGACATAATGAAGCATAGCATGATCCCCTCCCTTTGGAGACTGGGCCACAGAGCAGTATTCCAACATGATAACGACCCCAAACACACCTCCAAGATGACCACTGCCTTACTAAAGAAGCTGAGGGTAAAGGTGATGGACTGGCCAAGCATGTCTCCAGATCTAAACCCTATTGAGCATCTGTGGGGCATCTTCAAATGGAAGGTGGAGGACCGCAAGGTCTCTAAGATCCACCAGCTCCGTGATGTCATCATGGAGGAGTGGAAGAGAACTACAGTGGCAACCTGTGAAGTTCTGGTGAACTCCATGTCCAAGAGGGTTAAGGCAGTGCTGGAAAATAATGGTGACCACACAAAATATTGACAGTTTGGGCCCAATTTGGACATTTTCACTTAGGGGTGTACTCACTTTTGTTGCCAGCGGTTTAGACATTAATGGCTGTGTGTTGAGTTATTTTGGAGGGGACAGCAGTACACTCACTACTTTACATTGTAGCAAAGTGTCATTTCTTCAGTGCTGTCACATGAAACATATAATAAAATATTTACAAAAATGTGAGGGGTGTGTTCACTTTTTTGAGATACTATATATAGTCAAAATGTAAAATCATCCAGCCATTTCCCCATTGCGTTTCAATTATTTCTAGCATACTCCTAATAATCTGAGCTATCTTGAAGTTTGTAAACTTACTGTAATTTGTGAAGACCCCCCCCCCCCCCACACATTTATATTCTTGAATTCTGTAACATATATTCACTATGCTGTGTGAGGAGGCACTGCTGTGTCACACATTTCACAGAGCCTGCCTTCTGAACTACAGAGGTGCTGAGAGGAGGAGTTTCAGGAGTCAGTACAGCAATCATGGCTTGCAGGCAGCAAGGTACCACGGGATATGTAGTCCTTAGAAATTGAAAGTAAACAGCGGAGGAGAAGCTGCAAACCGTGAAGGGAACCTGGGAAGTTGTGTAAAGAGATTACCAGCAAACAGGCAGAACTCACAACATTAAAGGAGATTTTCAAGTAAGCTTATAATCTATTGTCAAATACAGTATAACTATTGTTTGTGGTATTACAATACTGATGTTATCAAATGAAAGTATATGCTGTGACTATAGATTTCCTTTAAATGAACATATAATCTATAATTTAGGCCCTTTTCAGGTGGAGCGGAATCCATCCAAGCGTATCCGCCTGCTCAGTTGGGGATTTCTCCGCTGATACCCACTGAGCAGGCAGATGACAGGTCCATGTCCACTCCGCTATGCGGAACAGACACAGACACAGCCCACTGTTCTCTATGAGGTGGTCGGATGGAGACGGACTGGGTGTCCTTTTCCATCCAATTGTCCTCTGATCCGATGGAAGGATGGCGAACGTATCCCCATCTGTGTTTTTAGCAGATCGGATGCCAGCAGGAACAATGGGTGGTCCAATTGGGTCCGCCTGAAAAATTAACAGGCCGACCCGATTGGTCCGCTGGTGTGAAAGGGGCCTTAATGGTCTGGCAACAGGGTTTCTTTAACCGCTTCCTGACTGCCTCCTGCACATTTACGTCGGCAGAATGGCACGGCTGGGCAAAAGCATGTACCGGTACGTCCCCTTTAAATTGCCCAGTCGTGGGTCGCGCGCGCCGCCAGCGGCACTTTTGCGACCCGGTCGGGAGCTCCGTGACCACGGCCGCGGGACCAGCGAAACCCGATCGCAGCTGGTGTCCCGTGATCGGGTCACAGAGCTGAAAAACAGGGAGAGGTCTGTGTAAACAAACCTCTCCCCGCGCTTCCTACACTGCCTGTCACTGATTGGCTGTTCCCTGTCATCGGGAAAGCCAATCAGTGACGTCAGACATCAGCCACGCCCCCTACTGTAAGAAAAAAAAAAAAACACGTCACAGACCTAACCCCTCCCCCCCGCCCCCTAGTGGTTAACTCTTTCACTGCCAGTGCCATTTATACAGGAATCAATGCAGTTAAATAGCATTGATTGCTGTATAAATGACAATGGTCCCAAAAATGTGTCAAAAATGTCCGATGTGTCCGCAATGTCGCAGTCACAATAAAAATCACTGATCGCCGCCATTACACAAACAACAGAGACCTGCAGGGACTTATACATTTATTTAATATCACCAAGGTAGAAGATAAATGACTAAGTAAAGCAGACAAGCCCTTAATAAAACATGACAATACTTAGTTACACATAACACTTTTTTTTTTTTTTTAACGAATGCTAACAGAGCGATATAAGCAGTCTTATACGCACTGACTGATGATTATCATTAACTGCTGCTACCGCCCTGGCTATTTAAAATCCACTGGTTGCAGAACTTACACTGATCAACTACAGGAAATGTGCTCTAAAAATAAAATTGTATGTTCTAGTACAAGAAAAAAAAAAAAGAAAAGTTAGCTGGCAATACCCATCTAGAGAGTTATTTTTTTAATCTGCCCTTTGAAAGAAATGTGTCATGTAAAACTAAAAACATGGCACTAAAAAAGATTTAAAAGATATAATGACAATATCCATCATAATTTTCCTGATAGTGTGACCTTGCTAATTTCCACACACAATAAAACGGATGGTGTTTTTCACAAAACTCTGTTTCCCAGAAGACTTTCAAAATGTATACTAGGAAATGTATTAACTCTATACTCAGAGGCTGAAATAGGTTTACCAATGTAAATGTCAAAAGACCTAGGAAAGGTTCACCCATCTGGTTTGAGGCAAAAGTACATTCACATACTAATTCTTGGAGCTACCCAGAGACAAATATAATGATCTTTTCAGATAGCCTTGTCATAAACTAAACTCTTCTGCTGAAGGTAAGAGGAAATCCCTCAACATAAAATTGCACTTTAAGTTTCACCTGGAGACACTGATGTATCTTTGTTTCACTTCAGGGGGGTGGTAAAATGTCTGCCATATGTTATAATAAAATACAGGAGTATTTATTTACATGTCCTTATGGAAATAGTATAAATTCAGGAATTAGGTTGTGTAACAAAATGAGTGGACACAGGACAAAATGTTGAATGTATAAAAAGAGATAATGACTTTTCAAACAAAGCAAGTAAACCTGGCCATACACTAATAGAATTGCAATCTAAAATTTTTGTTTTAAGAATATTCTTTTGATTTTTTTAATGGTTAGTGAGGTCAAATCAACATCCATTTTCAACAGAGAACGAACAAATGAATGTGTTTTTTGTTCAGGGAAAACTCATTCATTCCAAAAAAGTACTTTAAAAATACATATGTAAATAAGAGGCCAATGACTACCCCAATCTATGGTTCTAAGCTTTTCCGACGTTTCCTGGTTGGCAACTAAAACCACATGCCTGATGACTGATATAGGATTTATGGTTACTAGAAGGGTCTTCACAAAGTAAAGTGTATGTGTAGCCAATTTTTTTTTTTGCTTGGGATGGAGCCTGGAAAGGTTTTAAACCCCGCCCCCTTTTTTTTTTTTGCATACCACGGACGATATTTCCCTTCACTTCCTGTCCCAGAGACACATCAGAATGTGAGAGGAAATCTCTACTATTTGAGGGGAGTTTCCCTCTTAGCCAGTAGTCACCAAAACAGATGCCCCCCTAGCCTGTTCTGGTGACAACTTATAAATTCTGGCTTATCACTTTCAGCCCTGGCTATAATGGTCACCCGGACAAATAGGGAGGGTAAATCCACATAGTGGGGACCCAGACATCAAAATAACTTGGCATTCGAATCCTTCCCTACTCTATGTGTAAAAATAAAAAAAAGTTTTGGCTATACATACACTTTAAACTGGTTAGCTAGAAAAAAAATTGCATTGGAATGCCTTAAAATGTTTCTCTTTTATGTTCTGTGACAATTGTACACATACTGTATGTACAGAACACAAAAAAGGCGCTTCTAAGTGCAGTAAAAACAAGACTTTAATTACCCAAAACAGTTAACACTTAAGAGGTGATATGAATACAGGCTCATGAAGAAGGAGCTAGTGTGAGTGCTCGGAAATGCGTCACCGACCCCCCTGACGTCACATCTGGGTCCGGCAGCGCGGTGGCTCTTCTGCATTGCCTGACATGCATCTCCACACTGCTGGCTGGCTAAGAGACACACTGATAGGACAAGCTAGGGAGAATCTCCCGCTGGGTGTCTTGGATAATTTGATGAGCCTGTATTCACATCATCTCTTGTAAGTGTTTTTAACTGTTCTGGACAATTAAAGTCATGGGGGTAATGCACTCTCAGGTATGTATTGGTCTGTGAACTGTTTATTGAGGACTTAAATGGGCAGCTCCTACCCTCTGTCCAGACCTGCTTTGCCTTCTGCCCTCTGCTCTGCTGTTAGAACAACAGCAATGGCTGTGAGGCTGGGGGGGGGGGGGGGGGGGGAGACCTAGGACAGGATACCCAAGCTGCTAAGTGGAGTGGGCACCTCAGTCCAGTCACTTGATCCAGATAGGGATTGCGCTCTGCCCTTTAGTGATGGCTGCTATACAAGACCACAGACAGTGTTTAGTGACCCGATAACAGATGGGGAGACAATGGGAGTTATTTACGAAAGGCAAATCTACTTTGCACTACAAATGCAAACTACAAGCGCAAAGTGCACTTGGAAGTGCAGTTGCTGTAGATCCGAGGGGGACATGCAAGGAAAATAAAAGACAGCATTTTAGCTTGCACATGATTGGATGATAAAATCAGCAGAGCTTCCCCTCATTTCAGATCTACCCCTCAGATTTACAGCTACTAGACTTCCAAGTGCACTTTGCACTTGTAGTGCAAAGTGGATTTGCCTTTCGTAAATAACCCCCAATATGCTGTATTGATATATACACTAGTGAGAGAAGAATGCCCCTGCTAGGGAAGTAAACGCTCCTGAATTGTGTGTGTTTACTTGGAAATTGTCAGAGCTACAATTCAGAACTCTGGAAGGAGTTAGGTCTCAGGAGCCTCAACAGTGTACTTTTACATGCAATAGGTAAAACAGAAAACAAAGAAAATCCTAGTATGATGCAACAATGTGTACATTAAACAATTTTATAGTGCACAGAGCAAAGCATTATGCATGCTACCCAACTATCCTCAGTATCTTGTAATAATCTGACTTCAGTAAAGTGAATTATTAATAATTGCTGTGTGTTAGTGTGCTTTGCTACCTGCTCGGTTTATTGAATATGCCAGAATATGTGGATGCTGCGTTTGAGAGGGAGAGAACAAAAAAAAAGGATTTGCATGCATCGTTTTTTTTTTTTTTTACAGCAAAAAGCAGTGTAACAGAGAACAGTAAGTATTTAAAATGTCTTCATTATCACTTAGCAATTCCCTAACTCATAATTGTATCTTCTATAACAGCATCATTGATCAGTGTTTTCATGTTAGATACAAATCCTCCACATTTGTCTATGTTTAGGTGATTTACTTGACATAGATTAATAAGGTGCCATCTTCTATGAAGATTTTACACCATTAAAATTGCTGTGAGGCACTAAAATACAGAGCCTAAACTAACAAAATGAATGATCCTCTTCCCCAACACTGTGCTTGAGGCAGAAGTTATAAAGAAAACATTGAATTTTAAAGTTCTCTCCAGAGAGCTTTACTCATGAAAATGGCATGAGAAAGCCAGGGCAATAGAACATCCAGTAACCTTAGTAGGTGTTCATAGCAATTTAGAATAAGATGCAAGTGTAGTTTTTGATATCCAAGTAAGAGAATGTTAGAGGGTCATATTTTTTTTTCCAAAATTCCATTTCATAAAGCTATCCATATCAAATTTTGGTCTACTACTCGCCCAAAAGTCTGCTTACTACAGAAGAGTTCAGAATTGGTTTAAGACCAACCTTAGCATGCAAATTGTGTCTTTTAGTGACACAGGAACAAGAGAAAAAAGGACCAAAGTGCATGGCAGGGCATCTGACACTCAGGAGTGCATGGGATGTTGAAAACTATGCAAGCAGGTTCTGCTCTGCAAGAGAGAATATTTTAAGAAGAAGCAACTGGACAGACAGTTATAAACAAAGTTTGTTTGCAGGGTCTGCTTTGCAATTTTTTTTTTAAAGTGTTTTTTTTTTTAACGTTATGGGGGGACACTATTGCTGCAATTTCATTAGTATCCTATGGTGATCAATGAAATTCAACCCTTGCTGTTAAATTCTTCATTTATATGTCAATACTTAAATGCAGCATAGAATCAGACTTTCACATCATAACAGCAGCAGTAAATGGAAATGGAGAACTTCAGCATGGAGCAGTCTATCTTCACATGGTTGCATTGCAGTAACACTTGCCGCTCATAGTATAGGTTCACTTTAGGAGATTGAGAATAAATTCTAGGACACAAGATAAACACTGGGGTTTATTTACTAAAGACAAATAGGCTGTTCACTTTGCAAGGAAAATTACACTTTTTAAAAGGGAATTTCCCTAGAGCTAAGTAAATTAGGTAAAGCTCCGCCAACATCCAATTATGGACAAGTAAAAAAAGGAGGGGTTGTGACTTGCCTATTAAATCCATATCTTGGCGTACAATACGGGACACAGGCAGAGTATTCGCAGACCCTGGATTATAGGCTGATAACTTCAGGTGTTTGGACACGGGTAAGCTTTTAAGGACATGCCTCCTGTAATGCAAAGGATGGAAAAGGTTCAAATAGTGGTTTCTGAAGGGCAGAGAGAACCAGACTCAAGTTCCAAGAAAGCACAGGGTGTGGCAAAGGAGGCCAGATCCGAGATACACCTTGAAGAAATGTTTTGACAAGGGAGAGCGAGGCTAAAGGGTTTTGAAAAATAATGGACAAGGTCAAAACGTGTCCTTTGAGGCTGCATTCACACCTGAGCATTTTGTCGCCTGAAGCTACAAAACGCTAGAGGGGAAAAAATCCATTATTCTCTATGGAGATGGTTCACATCTCCACTCCAAAACGCCTGAAGCCGAACGCCTGAAGCTCAAACAAGTTCCGGACCCTTTTTTGTCACTCGAATCGGGCAGATTTGGGCGTTTCTTCTTTTTACATTGGAGATCTTTTGCTCTCCACAAAATCGTGGCAAAACGCCGTAAAAAACAGCGCGATTTTCTGCCTGAAAACGATACGCTCAGGTGTGAATGCAGCCTTATGCCGCGTACACACGGTCGGAATTCTCGTCGGAAAAAGCTCTGATGGTTTTCCCGTCGGAATTCCGACGGAATTTCGCTCAAACTGTCTTGCCTACACATGGTCACACCACATTCCGACGGTCTGTAACACAGCGGCATAAAACACGTTCGGCAGCACTATAAAAGGGAAGTTTAATGCTTCCGAACATGGGTCAAATTGTTTCCGAGCATGCGTTGGAATTTTACGTGTCAGAATTGCATATACACGATCGTAAACTCCGATAGAAAAATTGAGAACAGGTTCTCAATCCAAAATCCGTCGGAAATTCTGACAGAAAAAGACCGATGGGCATACACACAGTCGGAAAATCCGTTGAAAAGCTCCCATCGGACTGTTTCCATCGGAAATTCCGACCGTGTGTACGTGGCATTAGAGTGCTTAAGTCAAAGTTCTGGTCAAGTCCTTATCGTATGAAGTATACTACCTTCAAGGGTGCAGCGCTCTCCTTTAATACGTTGTATGTACGCAAGTCCATCTTTCAGTGCCCGTCCATAAAGATATATACTATATGTATAAAATACATGAATCATGTAATCTCATACACCAAACACAATCCTGTGTGCATCGACCTTTGTGCTCCATGGTGCCCTTCATCCCATCTAAGGGTGTCTTCTCACCTGCTTGGGTGAACCCCACTACATAAAGGAGGTCAGTATGCACCTTTGCAGTGTAAAAGTGGCACTGCTTCCACTGACAGATCAAATCCAGTCCACCATTCTCAGCATAGTGTCATATATGTATGATGAAAAAACCATAGTGCAGATCGCCCATACAATATATTTATTAAGAGTAAAAATACCACTCACAATTCAGAAGTCAAATACAGGCATATTTTAGTACAATCCTCGGCTTGCACAGCTCCACGTGGCTC
The DNA here is from genome assembly GCA_028564925.1 of Lithobates sylvaticus. Lineage (NCBI taxonomy): Eukaryota > Metazoa > Chordata > Amphibia > Anura > Ranidae > Lithobates > Lithobates sylvaticus. The sequence goes on along the minus strand of CM053026.1, from coordinate 309,104,392 downwards.
CGTCCAGCGTAACTACATTACCACCCACCTCACACGTAGCACCCAGTGGGCTTTCTCAAAGATCTAGGCCTTGTATGAAGGCCAGAATATGAGGCAAGAGATTGAAGTACCTGTGCTCATAACAAGCAAAGAAGATTTTCCAGGTACAATAGTAGACCTTTCTGTAAGTGGCTTTACGTTTAGCAAAGTAGGAATGACAGATTTCAAGACTTCTCTGTCCCCCAAGGCCTGAGCTTAAACAGCCATGCTGGTAAAGACAGTGACTGAGAAGTGGAGTTAAATAAAGGGCCTGGTCTGGCCTGTTACATATTACATAGTAGGTGAGGTTGAAAAAAAAGACACAAGTCCAACCTAAGTGTGTGATTATATGTCAGTATTACCTTGTATATCCCTGTATGTTGTGGTCGTTCAGGTGCTTATCTAATAGTTTTTTGAAACCATTGATGCTCTCCGCTGATACCACCGCCTGTTGAAGGGAATTCCACATCCTTGCCACCACCAGTCACCTGTATGGTATTTGTAAATTTAAATCATATCCCCTCACAAGCGTCTCTTCTCCAGAGAGAATAAGTTCAGCGCTTGCAACCTTTCCTCATAACCGACATCCTCCAGACCCTTTATTAGCTTTGTTGCCCTTCTTTGTACTCACTCCATTTGCAGTACATCCTTCCTCAGGACTGGTGCCCAAAACTGGAGAGCATACCCTAGGTGCAGCCGGACCAGAGTCTTGTAGAGTGGGGGATTTATCGTTTTATCTCTGGAGTTGATCCCCTTTATAATGCATGCCAATATTCTGTTTGCTTTTATAGCAGCAGCTTGGCATTGCATGCTATTGCTGAGCCTATCATCTACTAGGACCCCCAGGTCCTTTTCCATCCTAGATCCCCCCAGAGGTTCTCCCCCAGTGTATAGATTGCATTCATATTTTTGACACCCAAATGCATTATTTTAAATTTTTCTACATTAAACCTCATTTGCCATGTAGTTGCCCACCCCATTAATTTGTTCAGATCTTTTTGCAATGTTTCCACATCCTGCGGAGAAGTTATTGCCCTGCTTAGCTTAGCATCCTCCACAGATACAGAGATTGAATTGTTTACCCCCTCCTCCAGGTAGTTTATGAACAAATTATATTGGATTGATTCCAGCACAGAACCCTGGGGGACCCCACTACCCACCCCTTATCATTCCGAGTACTCCCCATTTATCACCACCCTCTGAACTCGCCTTTGTAGCCAGTTTTCAATCCATGTACTCACTCTATGGTCCATGCCAACGGACCTTATTTTGTACAATAAACATTTATGGGGAACTGTGTCAAATGCTTTTGCAAAATCCAGATACACTGCATCTACGGGCCTTCCTTTATCTAGATGGCAACTCACCTCCTCATAGAAGGTTAATAGATTGGTTTGGTAACAACGATTCTTCATGAATCCATGCTGATTACTGCTAATGATACCGTTCTCATTATTAAAATCATGTATATAGTACCTTATCCACTCCAAGAGCTTGCATACTAATTGATGTTAGGCTAACTGGTCTGTAATTCCCAGGGATGTATTTTAGGCTATTTTTAAACATTGGTGCTACATTGGCTTTTTTCCAATCAGCTGGTACCATTCCAGTCAGTAAAAATCAGGAACAATGGTCTGGCAATTACTTGACCCAAATAGCCTCGGGTGCAATCCATCTGGTTCCGGTGATTTATTAATGTTAAGTTTCCAAAGTTTAATTTTAATCCTGTCCTCTGTTGACCATGGAAGTGCTTCCTGTGATGTGTCATGAGGATAAACACTACAGTTTTGGTTACTGAAGCCTCCCTCATGAAGACCGAGGAGAATAGTGAATTCAATACCTTTGCCATCTCCCCATCATTTGTAACCAGATGTCCTTTCTCATTCTTTATGGGGCCAATATGGTCTGTCCTTTTTTACTGTTTACATACTTAAAGAATTTTAGATTTTTTTTGCTTTCCTCCGCTATGTGTCTTTCATGTGCTATCTTAGCCGCCCTAATTGCACCCTTGCATTTCTTGTTGCATTTTTTATAAAGTCTGAATGCTGATCCCTCAACCTTGTATTTTTGAAGGCCTTCTCCTTTGCTTTTATATGCATTTTTACATTAAAGTTAAGCAATCCAGGACTTTGTTCGCGCTTTTAAAATTTTTGTTACCAATGGGATGCATTGGCTAATGCCCTTATTTAATATGCTCTTGGGATGGGGGTCCTCCATCTGACATAGGAGGTTAAATATGTCAGAGGGAAGAGCCCATTCCACTTGGTCCAGGTGGGGATGGCTGATGTAATTCACCTTCCAGTTGGCTACTCCAGGGTTTTGGACAGTAGAGATTACTGGACAGTGTTTTTATCCTAGAGATGATCTGGCTCGATTTAGTCGAAGCTATGGGATTACTGGTGCCAGCTTGGTAGCTGATGTAGGACACAGCTGTGGCATTGCCTGATTGCACCCTGATTGATTGTCCTTGCAGATGGGTGGGTCCTGTGTTGTAGAGCCATCCTTACTGCTCGGAGCTCCAGGCTGTTGATGGGGAGCTTATCTTCCATGTTCCTGGACCTCGAGGTACTGGGACACTCCTTTCCAGCTTGAAAGACTGCCGTTGTCACTTTCCGGTGATATACAAAGAAATACGTGCCCATTGTTAAGGCTGGACTAGAGATTCACCAAGCTAGGAAATTCCTTACTTGGCTGAACAGAAACATGGGTACATCAAGAGAAGAAACCTGCTTGTTCCATGCCAACAAGATGTTTTGAAAGGGCTTGAATGAAATTGAGCAAATGGAACAGCCCCAAAGGAGGCTTCCTTAAGACCCAGAAATCTCATGGAGAATCTCAGGAGGGACATTTATGTAACCTCAAATCCTGAAGAGCTCAGAGAAAGCAGTTTCTTCTCTGGAAGGAAGACCTTTGCTTGGAATGTGTCTAGGAACCAACCCATTTATTGCAAGTGAAGATCGAATGCATCCACACACAGGTATTGGATGTCTGGAGACCCAGACATAATCTAATTTTAACAGACACCTCCCACTCTTAGGACTAAGGGCACCCCTTCATTGGGAGGAGGGCTTTTGGGGAAGACTTTGTGGGTCCAACTTATGCCAAAAGGAAGGGTTAAACCTTTTGAAATTAAAGCCTGGGTAGAGCATTGAGGCGCTCTGCGTTTTGAGAAGGTAGAGACTCCTGAGGAAGGGGATTTTTGAACTTTCCATTGAGGAAGAAGAACCTCTTCTTCTGTTATATCCTGAATGAATTTGTCAAGTGCCTCACACCAAGGAGACATCTTCCCTGAAAGCGAGCATTAGTGAGTTGTCCTTTACTGGCAGGTTCAGCTGACCAGGCTTTGAACCACAAGGTTGTGTGCATGTGACTGGGAATTTGAAATGGAATCTGTGCTATAGCTTGCCCCATGAATTTCTGGAATACAGGATTGTGTTGGTGGTTTATTGCCCTAGTCCAGTTAGCAGAAATGGCAATAATAGCTGGCTGCAGAGCTGGACCTGCAAGTGTAAAAGGAACCTTTAAGAGCATCTCAAACTTCCTATATGCAGAATCTTTGAATGAATGAACATCTTCAGATGGTACATGAATATGTTTAAGGCCAAGATGGCAGGATCTACTACCAAAAACAGATCACTTTAGTAAAATGTAGAGCTCAGCAATGATTTTCAGGAGGTAAACATATTTCTAGATCAACCTAATCATAATTATTTGCCCATTCTATTTGGTCATGAATGAGAAATGTTTGAGATTCAGCAGGTCTCTTCATACCCAAAAGGGGCATGATTAGACAGGGGAGATTCCAGTGCAACAAGTGCAGCATTTTGCACATTAGTTTGCATATCCACATTGAAAGACATTGTGTGAAGCCCTAACATCAGCTGTATAGGAACCTCGGGTGAGAAATCTTCCATGACCTCCAACACTACCTCAGGGTCCTTTTCATTCCCTTCTATGCCTGCCTCTACTTGAGTCAGCTCCTGATTTACCTGCGCTAGAAGACACAGTGGAGCTGGAGAAGGAGCCTGGCATTTTGGAGCGCTGGACAGTGATGGCCATATTAAAGCCAACAATTGTCTAATGAATTGTGACATAGTTGCAGAAATGTCAGCTTTTGCCAGGTAGGCTGCTTGTAGAGTGCCTGAGATAGATGTAGAGACGAGTCTTGCTTTGATGACAGTGAAGCATAGTCACTCTGAGGTTGAATGTTGTGCAGGCCTTTTGCAGAGTGAATGTTTGCCTGAGCTTTTGCTGTGGTTCCCTTTCGCCTGGTTTACACTATAAGTATGGATAAGAGTATTTGCCTGTGGGGTACTCTCAGGGTGCAGAATATACAGCAATATATGTGCTTTTGCTAGGGTTAATTAATAAAAACACTACTAGTAACTTGCAGAAAGATTTTTAATGAAAACATCTTTCAAGTAAACCATGGTGCAAAGAAACACACTTTAAAACGCTTCCAGTCAGATCCATAATTATAAACACTATAAAATATCAGTGATATAAAAGTATAAAAAAACAAAAAAAAAACAAATAGTTTACAGCACATACAAAACCACCCAAAAAAATCACAACTGTAAAACCTATCTTTACAAAACCGTCATAAAAAAACAATCATGACTATATACAACTAAAAGGTGCATTGGCATTAGGGCTTTGATTTTAGGCTTCCCTTCTGTGATAAAACAGTAATTTGATTTACGCTGGATAACAGTGTAATTGCCATAAATTAAATAAGTTAGTTCACATTTTTTGTTTAATCCTTAAGGCATATATTAATTTAATGTGCGTTTAAAGCTTTTTTCAAGAGGTCCACATCTTTTCTTTTACTTGTGCTGACTCTCCGGCACTCGTATGCTTCCTGCTGTAGAGGGATATAGCTCTCTATTAGTCCCAAGCCCTGTCCTGCAGGACTCTTGAATAGTCTTGTCCAGGATGGTTTAAACTTTCCACTGAATCCTAAGAAGGCAATGCTACCTAAAACACAAACACACAAAAGTAGGCTTAAGGTAACTAAAAGCGGTATTAAACTCCAAAAAAAAAAAATGTAATATATTGCAGTTTACCAATCCTTAGATGTGGTGGCAGGTGTCAGTCTCGGGGGAGCTTAGTGTTAGACTAGCAGATTTAAATGGACAGCAACAGTTTTTTTTTCCTTTTTGCATAAAGGTTTTACATAAATGATTAAAAGACAACCACTGTAAGCACCCTTGTCAGTGGTAAATGGTTTGTCTCAGCCCTCTAATACTTTGTCTGGAGAGCTTGCTCTATTTAAAACAAGTAGAAAAATATCAGGCTTACTGGATCTCGGAGTGAAAAGGGGAAAAAAAATCCTAAAAATTAAAATGTAATTCAGACACTACATCTAAGAACGGGTAGAATGACAGGCACAATGATAAAAAAATAAAAAGTATTTATAAATATAATGGTTAGAAGCAATGTTCGTTTTCGGTTGTCTGTATATCTGATAGGGTGTTTTCCTTAAGCTTTATGTGGTTATTGGGACAGAAAGTGAGCAGAAATTAATCATATCTGAAGCTTTAAAAACAAAGGTCTCTTGCTCTAACTTCTTCCAGCAAACAAAATAAAATCCAAAACATAAAGCCATTTATTCTCCTCCATTCCATTGTGTTACTGTAAACATAAGTTACTGCATTAGCACCTTGCAGTTTTAATCATTTGGATTGGACCTCAACAAAATAAGGCAATGCATCTCTGATGCAGCACTGGTTGACTATTAAATGGCATGCCATAGAGCAAAGGGGACCTTGGACATTTAGCTAAAAAGTTTTTTTTTTTTTTTTTTTTTTTTATTTATTTTTTTAGATGCTGGGGTAATCTTATATAAAGCCTACTTTTAGTTAAACTAAAAAGTAGGCACAGCAGTCATCTTCCAATGAATGAAAAGTCATCTATGAACAGCGGATGGGTGAATGAAGGAGAGGTTTGCCTCTTTAATTCATAGAGGTCCGTAGACAAATGCTTCTTTGGAACTTTTTAGGTGCCACAATTAATCTCTTTACTCAAAAATACAAAATCGTAAAAATTCTAAAATGTTTATTACTTGTAAAATCATCACCATGTAAAACATAAATATACAGGCTCCTCAAATTGGTGTATAGACAAAATGTACTTTTTTTTTTTAGATATTATAGGCGTTTTTTTTTTTTTAACAGGCTCAACAACCCTTTCCCAGCCATTGCAAAACCATATAGCCATTTCCAAAGAAATACATGTTTGCAGGTGATTGGTGGTAGGTCTGCTGCGTTACACAAAGCTGATTTGTATATTTATTTTTTATTCAATCCTGTTTTAATAAATAATAAACAATGAGCTTTTTTTGGGATTGTATTTTTGAGTAATGGGATTAATTGTAACCCCTAAAAAAAAAGCCTGTAGAATATGTATTTGTTTATGAACCAGTAAGATGGGATGTGGCGCTTGTACTGGAATGACCGTTAATTACATTAAATGCTCCTTCCTTCATGGATTGTGTTTCATTCATGGAAGCTATACAATACAGCTTCTATGAATAAGGGGGGGGGGGGTGTTGCAAAGGGTGGGCAGAGTTTTGAGAATGAGTTTTGGATTGGTCTGATTATAGCTAGTCTCTATGGGAGCAAAGAATGAACAACAAAATGAGAAGATCATAAATATTACAAAAAGTGGTCTATGCAACTTATTTTTTGTTTTTTATGCAAACCTGTCATGAAAACAATTCAAGGTATGCCACTGCAACCTTCTCCTAGCTGGTACGCAGGCTATTCTCAGTATCACCTGAGTCGGTAACCTGAGACAGATGTGCACCAATCAGAACAACTGGCCTCAAAATGTTAAAGGTGAAGTCGGGATCTGTCAACTGCTGGCATTTTGTAGCTCTTGGATACAAAAACAATCTGGAGCATTGGAATGAAGATCTTAGTCTTTTCCTGCCCGCCTGGGATTTTTACATGTTCCTGCAACTGCATTCCCTTACAATACAAATAAAATTAAAGCAGCATGAAGAGTAGGAGGAGCAGAACTCCTTTTAATGGCCACAGCAGCTGTGCAGACCCCAGAAATCCAAGTGCAGAAGTCTCAAAATAGAGTGCTGGGGAGATTTAAGAAACCTTCACCGAAAAACACCGGTGTGAAAAAAAGCAACAGGCTGTATTTTAAGTGCATGTGAAAGCAATGGTATAACCAAGGTTCATTGAAATAAATTACCTTTGCTTGCATATGCGTTCATACTGTGTTTAAAGACGCATTAGACTGCATAGAGTGTAAACGAGTCCACAGGCTGTTTAATGAAAATTTTGTTTTGGGTAAACTGACTTCTCATTAAAGTACTGTGCAGTCAGTTCCTCAAATTGCTATGCTCTCTATAGGTACAGGGAAAATAACGTACCAACCTGAATACAGCAAGACAAAGTCAGGTTTTAGGCGGATTCAATTTTAGCAATGTGAATTGTTAAATATTTCAACAGTACTGGGTTGGGGTACTGACATTTTTAATTAACGTGTTCAAAATACAAATTCAAGCTAAAGGCTTAGGCACCATGCCCCTACAGATAATTTTACATGTTCCTGAAAAGATGGAAGCAGAAATGTCCTACTGTGATAAGCTTGCGGCCAGAAACAAGAATAATCATTAGCAGCTGGTAATGTGGAAATGGCCACCTGCTACATGTTTCTACATGCTTTTTGAAGCACAGCTCAATTTTCAGTTATTTCTCATGGCATATGATAATACCTAGTAAGATTGCTCTTGTGGCACAATAGGAAAGGGAAGATTTAAAGTTAACCTGGTTTGGCAACGAACACTTACATTCCCCCTGTGTGAGCTAATTTGTTGGCCCGAATCTTTATCATGAAAGGCTGGGTCGTATGGTCCAATCTAAAGCTCTTGAAAAACAGCTGAGGCCTTTCTACATATGCTTTTGGTATTTTATAACTAGTAATGTTACAAACAGGCCCCTTTTCATTGCGGTAGTTTTAATTGATATTAGTTTAAAAAAAGTTTAGAGCCCTGCTCGGATCAACACAACTCACCTTTGATCTGAAGAAGTGGTGGTTTGGCTGTTCCAAGAATATGCAATTGCTGTGCAAGATTTTTGAAATCTGAAACCTTTCCCCTTGATGCCAAAACAACTACTGATCTATAAAATGGAATAAAAAATAAAAAAAAAAAAAAACTGCACATGAAAAAATATTTTCATACACTACAAGAAAAAAAAAAAAAAAAAAAAACTTAATCACAGCATTGCCTTTAATTACAGGAGTTTAAAGGGTAACTCCACTTTTATGGGGAAAATAGCAAATACAAAAATAATTTAGCATATATAATTGCTACACAAGCCATATTGTAATTGACTATTAAAAATTACTACATTCTACAAGGCTGTCATTTTCTGAAAAATGCAATGCAATATGGCTACCTGGAAGAGTTCTCCAGAACACCCCCCAGAAATGTAATTTCTTGCTTGCATGATTGACGCACTGATTTTTCTATAGGGCTGTGTGTGTCTATTGATATACAAAGTGTAGGGAGGCAACCCTAGTGCCTGCAAGCAAGGGTAACTTCATAGTATGCTGCAGGAAACCTTGTATTTTTACCAATGAATACAAAGTTTCCTCTGACCAACAGGAGGTGGGGAGATAACATTGCAATCTACTCCTCAGCCAATCAGAGAAAGCCTTCTATAATTTATAAGAATACGCGGCCTTCCTTGTGAACAGCTAAGAAGCACTCTCAGAAGCCTAACTCGATTTTGTTCTGGCAACAGATAGGGTTATGCTGAAAATTGGCCCTAGAAGTCTTATAATTAGGGTGCTGAAAACCTCCTGTAAATCAGAGGTCTTCCCATTGGATAAAAAGTGTGTATACGTATACGTTGGCCACATTTTGCTGGTATGAAGCTAAAGAGTGGGAAATTTGAGTGGAGAGTGAACAACAGTTTTGCTTTTGACTGCTGGCGATTGCTGCAGCTGCATTTTAAGTGTCTTTGGAGTCTTTACTTGACCAGCCACCGCGATTTTACTGCGGCAGAATGGCACGACTGGGCGAAACGTTACCTTATGTCGCTTCCCCTTTTGGCCACTAGGGGTGATGACCGCCAGGCGCTCGTGACAGAGTGAGAACCGGGATCTGTGTGTAAACTTTCAGGGATTAGAGACAGATCTTGTGTTCATACCAAGTATGAACACCAATCTCTCTCTCCTACTAGACAGTCCCATCCCCCCTACATTTAGAACACACACTAGGGAACACAGTTAACCCCTTGATCGCCCCTAGCGCTAACCCCTTCCCTGCCAGTGACATTTATACAGTAATCAGTGCGTTTTGCAGAAACACACTACAGTCCATTTAACATGGTTTCCTATGAATGCAATTCACATCTGTGCATTTTATGGAAAGGGTGAGGGACTTTTCTGGTTTGTGGTTCCATAGACTTAGACTCAAAAGCGTGTATTGAAAAATGCAAAATGCACCTGCAATATGCAAACTGCAACATGCATAGGTATGAATCAGGCCTAAATAGTCTTTTTCTTTCCTTCAGTCTGCTAATTAAGGGGAGTGGTTAATTGGTCACAGGTGCTACAGGTCCGATATAAGACCCTTTTCACACTGGGGCGTTTTTCATTAACTTTAGTGTTAAAAAAGCGCCTGTAAAGAAGCCTCATCTGCAATCCCAATGTGAAAGCCTGAGTGCCTGAGTGCTATGAATAAGCACTCCTGGTAGTGTGAAACGCGTTAGCGATTTTTGCTTTGCTGTGACCCACATTCGTGTGATTTTGTTTCACAAATAAAAGGCATTTAAATTTATTTTGGAGTGCGGCCGTCCAGAGTCTTTTCAATTTATCGTGCTTTCACACTGTGGCACTGCGCTGGCGGGCGTCAAAAAAAAGTCCTGCAAGCAGCTTCTTTGCAGAGCTTTTGGAGCGGTGAATACACCACTCCTAAAGCACCCCTTCCCATGAAATCAATGGGAAGCGCCTGCAAATCGCTTTTGGCAGCCGACCTTTGTGGGCGCTTGTAACCCTTTATTTGGCCACTAGTGGGGGTTAAAAGCGCCCCGCTAGCACTTGAAAAAAAACTGGTAAAGCGGGGCTTTACCAGCGTTTTTCGGGCGCTTGCAGTGTGAAAAGGGCTCTTAAAGCACTTGGGCTTTCACATTGGGATTGCAGATGAGGCTTCTTTCAAGCGCTTTTTTTTTTTATTTTTTTAACGCTAAAGCGCCTGAAAAATGCCTTAGTGTGAAAGGGGTCAAACTTTCTATAGTATTCACTTTGAGCTTGCCCACCTTTTTTTGCTTGCTGGCACTTAGACAAAGTGGAAATTGAAAGTGAAGTGGAAAACAGAATATAAACAGGAGTCTTTAAGCCTGTAAAGCAACATCTGAAATTTCCTGTTAGTAATATTAATATTGTAACTAGGATAATGCGTGCTAGCAATATTGAAGAAGTTTTTGTAAAGTGCACAGTGTGCTGCATTTATACATCAATAGAGCAACAGCTCCAGGGTGGATACTGATGTGACAAACGTGAGCAGGTTGCCCTTCTGGAAGCTCACAGAGATCTGGAGGAGCAAGTTGCAACACCGGGCAGAACTGACATTCTTGAAAGGGGTCCTATGATCAGTGAGCAGGTGGTTAGTAGGGTTGATGAGGAGGGTAGAGGGGTAAGTCAGGATTATCAGATAGGAAGATGGGTCGCTGTAGGTAGGGGCTCACAGGAAAAAAAAAAAAAAAAAAAAAAGCCAGCCCTGGGTTTGAGCACCCAAACAGATTTGCCAAGTTGGGTGAAGAAGTGGGGGTGGCATCCCTAGATTTCACTGCTACCCCTAACAGCCCATCTAGTAGGGGTGGTAAAAAGGCAGTGCAGGAAGGCCTAGGTTGGTGGTAATAGGGGATTCTATAATCAGAAGGACCGATTATAGAATAATTGAATAATTTGTTGCCAGGATCACCTCAACAGAATGGTTTGCCGTCTCCCTGGTGCCAGGGTTCAGCATGTGGTGGACCAGGTTGATAAATTAATGGGGAGGGGGCTGGGCATGACCCAGCTGTCTTGGTCCACGTTGGAACCAATGACAGAATATATGGGAGGTGGAGACGTAATTTTAAAGAACTAGGCTGCAAAGTTGAAGGGAAGGACCTCCAAGAATATTCTCTGAACTATTGCCTGTGCAACACACAAAAGCCAGGGGGTGATTAGAGAACTGAATGCATGGCTAAAGACCTAGTGTAAGAAGGAAGGATTTGGGTTTCTAGAGCACTGGGTTGACTTTTCATTGGGGTTGCAGATACAGTAGCAGTTACAAACGGTTAGAACGCACCACAATTATGCTGTGCAATGGTTATGAGTAAGTACAGCATAATTGTGTGATACGCATCAACCTTCTGTATCCGCTACTGTCCTGTGGTCATTATTGTTGGATTTACTAGGTTGTTGCAATAAACAGACTTACATCATCATGGTGTGCAGCCATTTCTTTTTGATACATAGCTCATTCTTGTACGACAGGAAAAAAAAAAAAAAAAAACGGAAAGTGATGTCATGTGTTGTAATGCATGTATTTTCAGATGACAACTGTACTGACTAAACGAAAATTGTGCGATCTGGTATCGTACAAGGAAAATTTCCGTGCTTGTCCGATCTAATAATATCACATGAATTGTTGCAATTGGCTCTCAAAAGCTCTGTACCCACGATCCGATTATCGCACAACCACGTCGAAAGCAGTATTTTTCGCCCGATTTTCGGATCGTATGTACGTGCCAGAAGTGTGCGTTTACTAAAAGTTGGGAGCTACATTTTGTACAAAATGACCAGAGCTTCTCAAATACTTCCAAGAGAACAAATAGGTTTGCTAGGAACAGTATTTGCAAAGTTGTTTATAATGCGTAACAACTTTTGGTTTAGCAAAAATATCATTTTTTTTTGTTTATCTCATCTACATAGCAATTAATCTAGGTACCTGCAATGGCTCTTCATATTTGAATAGCACATACTTTTTCATGCAACACTTACTAGCGATCCTTGAAAAAACAAAATTACATTAATATAACAGTTTGCATTAAAAACAGAGGTTTTAGTTGCACAACATTTGCAAATATACGTGGAAGCTGCACTGCCTCGTTATCTTGCTCTAAAAGCTAGTTATAAATAAGGGCGGTTGTCATTTTGTTCGCTCGAATTGGAACGGAGACACATTCGATGGGTTCAGCCGCCATTGTGCTTTTCTGAGCTACTGGTGCGCCTCTGTGCCTTTAAGGGGGAATGGACTGCCTCCAGACATATCTGCTCTTAATTTATCCATTGCTATATAGGATACAACATTGATACTTTGAAAGATTAGATCACAGTTTACAGAGAAGCTTCAACAAGGCAGTGTGAATTCCACATATATTTGCAAATGTTATGCAACCTCTGTTTTAGTCATGGCTATCCTCACAGAATGCTGAGAACTGAGCAATCAGCGCTCTTCGATTGCTCAGTTCACAGTGCAGAGCCGACGGGGGATCGATGCTGCATCCACTTAGGGAAGTATATATTTTTTTTATTTCATTTTTTAATCCCAAACTTCTTCTAACCATAAATTACTATTCAAAACCTTTGTGTTTCAAAGAAAACAGTTCTGAAACATTACAGACAAGTACCTTTGAGGAACTTTGCTTCTTAAATATTTTTCCAGTTGCTCAGAATTTTCTTGTGGAAAGTGTAAGTCTTCTTTAACTGTTCCAGAGCAAGCATCGATGACCACAACTAATAAACCAGTTTTCTTTAAAGGATACTTGGTGCCATTAACCTAAAAGTACACAAAAAAGTAGCATAAAGAATTGCCAACTGCAACAGGGCATTGCCAGTAGTACCATACCAGTCTTCACAAACTAAATACGCAAACTTATGATGACATTGCTTTCAAGAAGCTTCTTTTCAGCTGTCAGATCAAGAGAGACAAGTCATTAAGCTCTGATGCTCATTTATGTTTCCTCACTGTAGGTGGACTCTAGGAATACATCACTGGATAGAATGAGCGCCAGAAGGTTAAAGTCAATAAACAGGAAGACTGCAAACATTCCATCAGCTAACTTTTAAACTACTATAATTTTCAGCATTCGGCCAACATATTTCAGAATCATAAAAACGTTTACTAAAAGAGTATATGTTTCGAATTTACCATTATAGGACATAAACATTACAAAAATACAAGCATCGTTAAACAGTCATTCAAATAATAAAATATCCAACAGGGAAAGTGGGAAACCCTCAATGCAGTTTCTAGCAGATATAAAAACATGTCAGATAGTTTAACACTCCACCTACCAAACACAATGAGTCTCAGGCAGAATGACCTTAATCAGTTTCTTAAACATGTTAAAAATGTGTCAAGAGCATTCTGCAGTGCATTTTTACCCTCAAAACATAAAAGGGGAAAATAAATGGTTCAAATATTAGTAAAGGTCTCCTGTGCCACCCAGTGGATGTAACTGGAGAAGAAGAGTATCTATTGTATCCCTGTCTCCCAGGTAACCAGAGGTACAGAATGCTACCTCTCTGCACGTTTGTGATGTATTCTAGAATACACTTAAATGTAAAGATACTAATAGTATGACGTGTTTTCAGTAAACACATTTTTAATTAGGACCACATGGTTTATCTTAACTCAATTTGTGTATGCCTTTCATGTCTTTAAAAATTTCCTATTTTTTAACCCCTTTCCATCACCGCCTCTCGACCCTTTAAAAATGTCCAAGTGTCAGGAGGCAGCATTCAATTGACCACTGTGATTGGCTATTACATCGGTCACATGATCGGAAAGCTCCCAATCACAAGTAATCATTGGGAGCTTTCTGGTCCCAGCCGGTAACCGTGCACTCTGTAAAGAAATATTGAACCTTGGGACACATATGCCGTCTCTTGGCGTTCAAACCCACCCACCAAGAGGCTGCATGTGTGTGTACAGCTGGTGGGAACAGGTTAAACTACAACCTATAGATTTGTATATTAAGAACTAGAAAGGATTCTTGGTGGCTCATCTACTCTGTCTCTCACTGCTAACAGCGTTAAGATATCAGTTACATGTGGGGTGTGTTTTCAAAGAGATGGTTGACTCAGACTTGCATTGAGGAAAGGGCAGCAAAGTGAAACCATTGTGTGGCACCGGAAAGCCATAATCAAAGCTAAAGTACGTAATAAACCAGGGCTCAAAATTTCAAGTCCTGAGCCACTAGCCAGGCCACAAGGGTTACTTCGCCACCAGTTGCCCAGCCCAACCCCGCCCCTGCACCGCCCCTAATTCTGCCCCTAAACATGCCCTCATAAAATGAGACTTAAATGTTTTATGTAGAAGTTATAAAAATAAAATATTACCTCATGCAGCCTGTGTCCACCATGCAGCCCCAGTCCTACCTGTGCAGGGGGGGGAGAACAGGAGAGCCACCCAGATGATGGAACACAGTGATCTCAGCTTTCAATTTAATTGGTATTCCCACCTCTCAACTTCACATATAGCCCCACCCCCTGGCCCGGGAACTTTGATTGACAGATCACCCGTCCAGGGATTTGACGGCTGATCTGTCCATCAAAGTCCGGGACCAGAAGGAGGGGCTATATGTGAGCAGCGGGGAACACAGTACTGAAATGTGAAATGATCGCTGTGTTCCCTGTGCTCTGATCATCCGGGCAGCTCTCCTTTCTCTTCCCCCTCCACGATCGCTGGGCTATATGTGAGCAGCGGGGAACACAGTACTGAAATGTGAAATGATCACTGTGTTCCCTGTGCTCTGATCATCCGGGCAGCTCTCCTTTCTCTTCCCCCTCCACGATCGCTGGACTCCCATTCAAGGAATCGGTTGAATAGGAGGAAGGACTCCTATTCAACCCATGCTGCCGGTGTTCTGACATGATTTAAGCCAAATGTCAGCTATTTCTTTTTTTGCTTTTTGTATCTCATTAGGGAGTATTCTTCACATCCTGTAAATTTAACAGAAAGCAAAAGGGAAATTCTCTAAAAACAGTTGTCATGGAAACAAGTGTCCCCACTGGATGATTTTTCCCTCTTTTCCTGATCTGTTGGCAATCCAAGATTTTGTATTTACCCTTATTTTTATTTCCAGGGACATTGGTAATCATGACAATTCGAGGGGGTGAATCAGGGACGCAGACCGCAATAAAAATCTCACAGGAGCTTTGACCACTCACCACCTCTCAAAAACTCATTAGTTAACATTTGCATGTGGATCTTTTGCTTAAACAGCATTCACTTCCCAAAGTGACTTGTGCTCTGAGCCTAGTAAATACAATTAATTTGTGCTCATTTTAATTTTTATTTTCAACCAATCATATGCTAGTACGTATCATACTTTTCCCTGGCACGTGACTGGATATTCAGGGGTTAACTTTTTTTTTTTTTGTTGTGAATATTCACTGTGCAAATTAAACATACACTTTACTAACAGAATACACACTTTGCCAAGTGAAACACCTCTACTCCTTCTGTAAGTGAACCATATTCTGGATCTGCCAGCAGCACCAACTTTACCATTTATAAAAAATAAAAATAGGTGCGATCTACACAAACCATGTATCAGCTTACCGCAATGAATGATTCAGTTGCCCCTTGTTGAATTTCTTCTTCGCTAAGAGACTGAATTTCCAAAGGGAGGTAGATGTTGTGAGGATCACTGGTAAAAACCACCTAACAAAAAAACAAAAAAAACAACAACATTATCATACCCTACACAAACATCTTTATGGGCATTCTCACTCATTTCATAGATGCCAGAAATGTTGTATAATGCAGTGCATCACCACAGGATATGCTGATCATAAACTGAGATTGTAGAGTACTTGGATCTATCGCATTGCATGTAGAAATTGACATCAGTTGCTTATTTATATATAAAAAAAAAACACAAATATTCCTGTTTTTATGCTGACAATTTACTACAGCCTTCATTAAATCTTCAGCTGCTATCCACTGCCATCATTAACGTTCACCGTATTTGAGCTCAAGCATATCCATTGTGTTGTGCAGCATGAGGCTGCAAGATGTGCAGGATTTCACAAGAACTGTACACACACATATATATTCATTTACAAGTTCCCCATGAATTTTTACAAATGGGTTTCTTGGTAAACATCTGGAGGTCAAACTTGTAAATTGGTAGGCTACAACAAAAAGTTTTAATGGGTTTGGAGATTTGTTATTGCTCAAACTTTACAGAGAGAGACTTTGTTTATGGAAGTTAAAACCTGTCACAGTGACAGGTTATCGAGTTCATCAGTGTAAACCAGGGGTCTTCAAACTATGGCCCTCCAGTTGTTCAGGAACTACAATTCCCATCATGCCTAGTCATGTCTGTGAATGTCAGAGTATTACAATGCCTCATGGGATGAGTAGTTCTGCAACAGCTGGAGAGCCGTAGTTTGAGGATCACTGGTGTAAACCATGGCGAATGGGAACCATTCATATGCACCATTCAAAGGTATCACATATACAGTCTTTTCTGCATTAAGCCAAATGATTACAGCTTGGTTCTTGTGCTATGTACAGTATATATCATACTGCAGAGGGCTGCATAAAAAATACCTTTCACCAATTCATAAATTATACCTACAGCCTGTCCGCTATGTTGGAGATGCGAGTCTGACCCTGGCTCATTGCTACAATGGTGGTCATGCACAAAAATACAACGGTTTTGGTCTGCGGTACATGTAGACATAGCTAAAATAACCACTTATACTCTTGATTTCACCCCTGACCAGTACTTATTACACCATTCCTCTCTACCGAAGTCTGTGTATTACAAGTCACTAGCTTTACATCTTGTAAATTATGCCAGATGATGCATGTCTGTACATTGGAATTACAATAACCCCCAGCCCATGCAGAATGGTACCATCGTATTCGTCAGACAGCAGAGATGGAGGAACGGATCAGTCTGGCGCGTGATGATCACTCTAAATTTACACGCTCGTGGGCATGCTGGCTTAACTTTCAAGCATCGATACGTGTTGATAACTCACAATCTACTCCCAGGCTGGCGCCATATGCCGGACAGGTCCTCCAAAAGATGCTACCTAAAGACGGGAACAGTCCCTCACCTCTTCCTAGTCCCCACATTTTTACATGATCATTGCTATATCATGCACTTATAGTGCTAGGCTCTTACTTTCCATTTTTTTTTTTTCCCACAAAACCAGCACATCTGTACTTCACAACCAACCCCCTCCCACCCCCTCCTATAATGAGACATTCTATGACATCTCTTTAGAATAAAAAGTTTCCCTTCCTTGTGACCAGCCAATATCAAAAAAAGTACAAATATAATTTGCGCAAAATATATATAACATGATGTCTTTATATGTTTGATGAACACTGTTTCATTTGTTATTTTTTTTGATATGACAATACTCAAATATCCCGATATTGTTGATTAATTGCCATAAGTTATTTGTTCTTCTAATTGTGTATGACTGGATACTTGAAAGATTTGCCACATCTGCATTTTTGTTGTAAACGTGGAAACTTTGAGAAAATTATAATAGAATTCTTAAAAAGAAAAGAAAAAATACCTTTGTGTACAGAAAGTGTCTGTTGACCACAGCAGCTATTTAAATTCTGTCCTGTCCCATTGTAGCGAATAAGCAAAAATGTATTATCCGCTTGGATGCCATGGAAACAACAGGCAAGACCCCTAAAAAACTTAGTACACCCAAGACCCAAAGCAGAGCTGTATTCATCTGGCTATTTTGTAGGTCATCTTTGGACATTTGATGTTTAATATTTCAGTTATGATCTAAAAAACATTCTTGCTTGCTGGCGTCCCTGTTTCAATGGGCTCTGGAATCCAACTCATTCTAGTACAACAGGACTGTTTCTGGGAAATGCCAGGAAGTAAAGTAATAAACTCTTAAGTATGGTCAAAGAAGTGATGCAGGCCTTTTAGAGCACTCACTCTTAGGAGCTTGCATGTATTCCATGAATCGCTATTATCAGTGAGATTGGTCATCACATTTATAGACAAAGCATGGAAAAAGTACTGACTAGTAGTGATTTAGCCAATCTGCAGAGAGTGGATCTTCAATTTGCTTTTCTGAGGAAGCAGAAGTGCTCTGCATACTTGGTGTCCTGTGGACCTCTTAAAGCAGAGCTCCACCCTAAAGTGGAACTTCCGCTTATCGGATTCCTCCCCCCCTCCGGTGCCACAATTGGCACCTTTCAGGGGGAGGGGGGTGCAGATACCTGTATAATTCAGGTATCTGCACCCACTTCCGGGACTAGCTAGCCGCAGCTGTCCCTCCCCTGTTGTGTCTTGGGAAACACACAGTTCCCAGGACACAACGGGGACCAATAAAGACACGCAGCTCGACTCGCGCATGCGCAGTAGGGAACCGGGCAGTGAAGCCGCAACGCTTCACTTCCTGTTTCTCTGACAGAGGATGGCGGCGGGGGCAGCCGAGAGACGACTTCTGCCGACATTGCTGGAACCTGGAACAGGTAAGTGTCTATTTATTAAAAAAGTCAGCAGCTGCAGTATTTGTAGCTGCTGACTTAATATTTTTTGTGCAGGTGGACTCCCTCTTTAACAGTTTACTTAACTTGCCAAAGCACATGCTGAAGTCTCCTTTCCACAGTTTTTGCTTTTTTAGAGAAAGTTAATGGGCCCAAAATTATAATAGACTAGGTAACCAATGCGCTTCAATGATGAATCAGTACAGAAGGAAACTAATAAAGGCCTTCCAAAAAAATGAAACGTTTACTAAATATATCTACAGGTGGCTGAGGGTGAGTTCTGCAAAGCACAGTTGCCACTTCTTAAAAGGAAAAGTAGGACCCAAGCTCTTTTGGCTCTACTTCTCCTGTGGGACACAGAAGTGCACTTTAGTTCTGCACTCCTGTGACCCGTATTCAGCCAACAGTGGGCTAAAGTCAGCTGTCGGCTGATGTCACTCAGTCAGGTCCAGGCCCTGGATGGATCCTGATGTTAGGATTCACCCAGCCGCCTGACTGGCAGCTGGCTCAGCCTCTCAGCGTGCCACTGGCAGACTCTGCCAGTCGATCCTACCCCCTCCACAGCCTAGTGCTCCAGTGAGCGCTGCAGAGCATAGAGTTGGTGACTGTCTTGGACTGATGATGCATCCACCGGGGTGGATTGTTTTAATGCTCCGGCATCTACTATAAGTAGAGTATCGATTTTGGGTAAGCTGACCTTTATCTCCATCACAGCTGTTCTATTAGGGTCACATTTGACTAAAATCTTAAATCATAACTTAATGTTATAATAAGCAGGAAGGCTTGCCATTTAAAAAAGGACCCTCAAAGCTAATGACAAAGTCAATCACAACTATGCCTTCACACTGGCATTCATTTCTTTAAAAATAGTTTTGCTGATTTTGAACACCTAGTCAGGACAAGTCTGACCATTTGTTCCCAGCACAGCTCGAGAACTGACCACAGTGTGTTCTCCTCCTTAGTGTGGTCAGTTTTTAACAGGGAAGCGGGACTGGCAGAAACACCAGGGCTTTCACACAAAGTAATGCAAAGAGAACAGGATACTTTTCCATACAAGTACATGATACAGCAGGCACATATCAGGAATATGAAATGTTGGGCTAACAAAACGCTTTAATGTCATTAGTACCTGAGACGCTCCACAGCTGGTACATGTGGCAGTTGATTTAGCTGGCATTGGCTTGATTGCAGTAGGTGCTTTGGAATATTTGGGATAGGCTTTGGTCATACAGTTGCTGTTTGCTTTGGATCGAAATGTAGCATTGATCATAACTCGTTCACATCCCTGAGAAGCACAGTAGCTGTGACTTTCACGATTGTGCTTTGCTTGCAAAAAGAGAAAAAGTAGCCTAAACAAACAAAAAGGCAATAAAAAACAATTCAAATGGTAGTCAAAAACAAGGTGCCGCTTATAAAATACTACTTTCAGGCTAAATCAAACAATATTACTTCTAATTATTATAAATGTGCTTGCGAACAACCATGAATAGCAGCTATGTTTATTCACAGATGGACTTCTTTATTTATCAGTTTTTATTTCCTGTTGGATCTGGAAAACAAATCTGGTCAGTTTGTACCATTCAAACAAAGCGAGTCTTCTCCTAACAAGTATTAAAACAAGGTGGTTAACATCACACTGCCAATATAAGCACAGTCAACGTAAATTTGATGGGTAACACTCAAGAATATTAGAGCTTTTATTGCCACTCCTTTATGCCGATTACAAACATCTGATATTTTACCTGCTTTTTCTAATAGCAGTCAAGTTCAAATATAAACAAAAGTTAGGTCTATTTTGGTTTGTGGTAGCTAGTTCACATACTGCCTTTTTTTTTTTTTTTTATGGATTATGGCAGTAAATATTGTCTCACGGAATTTGATTCTGCTTACACATTGTGGCTTTATAGGTAAAAGTGGTAGAGGTCCATTTCTGGCTCCTGTGTAGGGATGGGCCCGGTGTTCGATTCGAACCCATGTTCGAATCGAGCACCGGGCATTCGCTCGCTCGGCGAGCCCAGAACTATTGGGGCCGCTCGCATCAAATTCGTGTGATGCGAGCGGCCCGCAATGCATTGCGCTAGTCGCAGTGCAATGCTGGCTGATGATTGGCCAAGCATGCACTGTGACCCCGCATGCTTGGCCAATCACAGCGCCGGCAGCGAGGAGAGCCATAATTGGCTACAGGCAGGATGCCTGTAGCCAATTATAGCTCAGGGGCTTTAGTACACGCCCCACGGTATAAGAGGCCGCCGCAGCGGCGGCCTCGCATATTATGTTTCAGTCACAGTGTCAGCGTGTCAGTGTGTTGCTGACTGCTGACAAGATATGCTCTATTTCTGGAGATTTGTGTGTGCGTGCTGTTAGAACAGCATTGCAGTATCACATCTGGGGGTGTCTATAGGTGGCCTGTGAAGGGGGGCAGGTTTCCTGTGCTTAGAACTTTCCCTGCAAAAAGTGTCATTTTTGCAGGAAAAAAGCTATTTAAAAGCACTCGCGGCTAATGAATTGATGGCGCCTGTAACACAGAGAACTGTCATTCATTAATAAACAAAAAAAAAAAAAAAAGCGTGGGGGGTCCCCCCAAATTCAATAACCAGGCCCTTCAGGTCTGGGATGGATATTAAGGGGAACCCCAGCCAAAAAAAAAAAAAATGGCGTAGGGTCCCCCTCAAAATCCATACCAGACCCTTGAGGTCTGGAATGGATTTTAAGGGGAACCCTAGCCAAAAAAAATGGCGTAGGGTCCCCCTCAAAATCCATACCAGACCCTTGAGGTCTGGAATGGATTTTAAGGGGAACCCTAGCCAAAAAAAATGGCGTGGGGCCCCCCCTCAAAATCCATACCAGACCCTTATCCGAGCACGCAACCTGGCAGGCCGCAGGAAAAGAGGGGGGGACGAGAGCGCCCCCCCCTCCCGCCTGAACCGTACCAGGCCACATGCCCTCAACATTGGGAGGATGCTTTGGGGGTCTAAGACCCCCCAAAGCCTCTTGTCCCCATGTTGATGAGGACAAGGGCCTCATCCCCACAACCGTGCCCGGTGGTTGTGGGGGTCTGCAGGCGGGGGGCTTATGGGAATCTGGAAGCCCCCTTTAACAAGGGGACCCCCAGATCCCGCCCCCCCCTGTGTGAAATGGTAAGGGGGTACAAAAGTACCCCTACCATTTCACCAAAAAAAGTGTCAAAAATTGTAAAAATGACAGGAGACGGTCTTTGACAATTCCTTTATTAAAATCTTCTTTCTTTCTTCATCCTTCGGTTTCTTAATCTTCTCCTTCCGTCATCTTCTTCCATTTTCTTCTTCCTCCGATCCGCTTCTTCTTGCGCTGGTCTTCTCGTCCGGCATCTTCTTCAGTCGGCGTTGGTGTCTCTTCTTGGGCCGCTCCGCGCAATGGGAGGCTCCCGCTGTGTGAGGTGAGGCTCCGTCTGACAGGTCTTTCATAATGGAGGGCACCTGGTGGGTCACGGGGAATTCCCTATGGCTTTCCCAATGATGTCAGAGGGGGGCGGGGTCACCAGGTGCCCTCCGTTATAAAAGACCTGTCAGACGGAGCGGAGCCTCACACAGCGGGAGCCTCCCATTGCGCGGAGCGGCCCAAGAAGAGACACCGACGCCGACGGAAGAAGATGCCGGACGTGAAGACCAGCGCAAGAAGAAGCGGATCTGAGGAAGAAGAAGATGGAAGAAGATGACGGAAGGAGAAGATGAAGAAACCGAAGGATGAAGAAACCGAAGGATGAAGAAAGAAGAAAGAAGATTTTAATAAAGGAATTGTCAAAGACCGTCTCCTGTCATTTTTACAATTTTTGACACTTTTTTGGTGAAATGGTAGGGGTACTTTTGTACCCCCTTACCATTTCACACAGGGGGGGGGCGGGATCTGGGGGTCCCCTTGTTAAAGGGGGCTTCCAGATTCCCATAAGCCCCCCGCCTGCAGACCCCCACAACCACCGGGCACGGTTGTGGGGATGAGGCCCTTGTCCTCATCAACATGGGGACAAGAGGCTTTGGGGGTCTTAGACCCCCAAAGCATCCTCCCAATGTTGAGGGCATGTGGCCTGGTACGGTTCAGGTGGGAGGGGGGGCCGCTCTCGTCCCCCCCTCTTTTCCTGCGGCCTGCCAGGTTGCGTGCTCGGATAAGGGTCTGGTATGGATTTTGAGGGGGACCCCACGCCATTTTTTTTGGCTAGGGTTCCCCTTAAAATCCATCCCAGACCTCAAGGGTCTGGTATGGATTTTGAGGGGGACCCTACGCCATTTTTTTTTTTTTTTTTTTGGCTGGGGTTCCCCTTAATATCCATCCCAGACCTGAAGGGCCTGGTTATTTTATTTGGGGGGACACCCACGCTTTTTTTTTTTTTCATTTTTTTTATTTTTTATCAATGACTTTTTTTTTATGAATGACTTTCAGTTTCAATGAATGACTGTTCTCTGTATTACGGGAGCCGTCAATACACATTAGCCGCGAGTGATTTTAAATAGCTTTTTTACTTGCAAAAATTACACTTTTTGCAGAGACAGTTCTAAACACGGGAAACATGCGCCCCTTTACATGCATACTATAGACACCCCCCAGGTACGAAATTTAAAGGAATATTACACTTTTATTGTTTCAATTTAAGCATTATTAAAATCACTGCTCCTGAAAAAACGGGATTGCATTGATACATGTCCCCTGGGGCAGGACCCAGGTCCCCAAACAAACACTTTTTATGACATTAACATGCATATTAGCCTTTAAAATTAGCACTTTTAATTTCGAGCGTTCGCATCCACTAAAACTAATAGGGTTCTAAAGATCGCACGGACTTTAGGTCCGTTCGCGGGTTCTGGTGCGAGCCGAACGGGGGGGGGGGTGTTCGGCTCATCCCTACTCCTGTGGACTGATCTCATCAGTCAGTCAAGGATAATACACTGATATGGTTTACAGTTCCCTTAGAAATTAGCTTATACAAATACAAAATATTTACTGAAAAAAGCAACAGTCTGCAATTCTCCATGTTACTAGTATGGTTTTCTGAGATAAAAAAAAAAAAAAAATAATACTGTCAGCTAAGTGCTGATATGCAACCACTGATATTTATGTAAGGGTACAAACACATTGCCAGCAACTTTCCCTTTAAAAGTAGATATATTCATTTATTACCGGCTGCTTCAAAATATTCCAAGATCCATCAACCCTAGAATGACATGTGGCTTGTTCACAGTATTTTACAGTTTCTATAGTTTTGACATTTAAACCTTTTATTACCCAGCACTGTTGTCAAAGAAGTACTTTGCTTGTGTTCGTCTTTTCTCCAGTTCATCTATGGAGTTCACAGGTTGGTATTCTTCTACAGGAAAAGTCTGGCTTTTAACAATCTGTGACATCACCTGAAAGGTGGTGTTTGGTGGGTAACAAAGGCCCACTCTGACCCAGTCACCTCTGTAAGAAACAAAAAGTTAATTCATCACCACATGAAATTGGCACACGTGCGTTTTTTTACAAAAAGGAATCTTGATAACGAACCGGAAAATATTGTACAGAATTTATATAGCGCCAGTTTGTGCAGCACTTTAAGGCAAACAGTACAGTTACAATTCAATACAGGAGGAATCAGAGGCCCTGCTCAGAGCTTACAATCTAGAAGGGAGGGTCAAGTGATGAAAGTACAGTTGTTAGGTAGAGGCAGGATAGGCTTCTCTCAAGAGAAAAGATTTCATGGATCACCTAAAAGTGGATAGAGTTGGAGATAGTCGGACAGATTGGGGTAGGGAAGTGCAGAGGATGGGAGAGGCTTGGGGGAAGTCCTGGAGGAGAGTATGGGAGGTGGTGAGTATAGGAGGAGGAGGAGGAGGAGGAGGAGGAGTAGAGGAGGAGGAGGAGGAGACAAGGGAACTAGAGAGCAGGAGGTCTTGGGAGGAACGAAGAGGGTGATTTGGTTGGTATTTTGAGACTAGGTTAGTAATGTAGCTGGGGGTAGAGTTGTGGATGGCTTTGTAAGTTGTTCGAATTTTGAATTTCATTTGTTGGGTAAGTGGCAGCCAAAAGGCGGGATTGGCAGAGAAGGGTAGCAGCCGCTGAGTGGTTTGCAAGGTGGATAAGTCTGGCATGATGGACTGAAGGGGGATAACCTATTTAAAAGGTAAGCCACTGAGAAAGAAGTTGCAGTAGCCGAGGTGAGGGAGTGAATCAGGAGTTTTGTGGGTTCCTTGGTTAGGAAGGGATGTATTTTGGAGATGTTGCGGAGGCTGACGCGCCAGGCTTTGGGAAGTGATTGGATGAGGGGCCGAAAGGAAAGTCCAGGATAACACCTAGCACCCTAGCATGCGAGGATGGGTTGATGGTTGTGCCATTAATCTTGACAGAGAAGTCAGGGGGAAAGGCACGTGGGGGAGGAAATATGAGCTTGGTTTTGGATAAGTTGAGTTTGAGTGGTGTGACATCCAGACAGATAGGTCTGTTAGTAAATGAGTGATGCTTGAAGAAACTGAAGGAGTGAGCTGAGGGGTGGAGAGATAGATTTGGGTGTTGTCAGTGTAGAAATTATATTGAAAGCCATGGGAGGCTATCAGCTGACCCAGGGAGGATGTGTAGATTGAAAATAGGAAAGGGCCAAGAACAGAACCACAGGGAACCCAGACAGAAAAAGCATGAGGAGTGGAGGAAGCAGAATTGTAACTGACACCGAAGGTGTGGTGGGATGGGTAGAATGAGAATTAGCACAGTTAGAGACCAAAGGAGTAACGTTTTTTTGAGGAGGAGTGGGTGGTCAAAACGTGTCAAAGGCACCCGAAAGGTCCAGAAGTAGGAGTACAGAATAGTGTCTATTGTTTTTTTAATTTGTGAGTTTTAAAAGAGCAGTTTCTGTGGAGTGTTGAGAGCGAAATCCAGACTAAAGAGGATCAAGGTGGTTACTCAGTTGGTTGTAAACCAGGCGTTCAAGAAGTTTAGAGGAAATAAGGAGCAAGGTGATAGGGCATAGATTGTTAAGAATGGTAGGGTCTAAGGAAGGCTTTTTAAGTATTGGGGGTGACTAGTGCATGTTTTAGAGAGTTGGGGGAAGATGCCAGAAGAGAGGGAGAGATTGAAGATGTGGGTTAGAGAGTGAAGGATAGAGTCAGTGGGTGACCGTAGTATTTGTCAGGGGACAAGTGGTTAGGTGGGCGTTAGAAATAAGTTTAGCAACCTCATCTATAGTAGCATACTCCACGTGCAGAACCCACCAGGAAGTCGGTGCATTGCTGCGCTAATCACAGGCAGTGAGACATTGCCCCGATGCGCGGCTGCAGAGATCAGGCAATGTCTCACTGCCTGTGATTAGCGCAGCGCTGCACCGACTTCCTGGCGGGCTCTGCGCGTGGAGTATGCGAACATGCCGGAGCTCATCCCTATTAATGGAGACTGGATGAGGTGGTGTTCATGAGACTGATAAAATAGGTCTGCTTGGCAGTGAGGAGGCTAGAATTTTATTTTTGGAGGGCAAATTTATAATGGTTGAAGTCTTCGAGAAACAGTCTTACGCCACAGACTCTCAAGAGCACGGCTACATTTTTTGAGACCTCTGGTGTTCTGTTTGCCAGGGTTGTAGGGGTAGAGGCCTGATTCTGTGTGTAGTGGATATACTGTAGTAAAAAGTGGCTAGATTGGTGCAGGACAGGGGCGTGATTTTGGCAGAGGTGGTCAGTATCAGAATAGAGAAGAGAAGGGTTGAAGTGGCAAAGGTTTCTATGGGTGTTTCTATGGGTGATTGTAGGGAAAGGTGGTGGAAGACAGGGAAGAGTGAAACTAATAAGGTGGTGATCATCGAAAAGAAAAAGGATTATTGGAGAGATTGCATGGAGTGCATAGGTAGGAGAATACAAGGTCGAGGGTGTTGCCATCAGAGTGAGCAGAAGCCTGTACCCATTGCTTCAGGTCAAATGAGGAAGTTAGACATAGCAGGAGTGTTCATATTAACAGGGATGTTGAAGTTGCCGAGAAGGACTGAGGGAATTTCAGAAGAAGGTTTTGGTGACAGCAAGTAGATTAAAAAGGAGTTTGTGACAAAGGTCGTGAACAGCAGTGTTTGTTGCAGACAGAGCGAGCATTCCAGAGGGCACAGGAGAAGGGGAGGCTGGTTTTGGGAAGAAGAGGAATGGAGACTAAATTGCGTAGATTGCGACTGCTGCCAGAAATTGTGGGCAATGCGGGTACAGCTAAATAAGGAAGTCCCAGGGTTTGGGGTCCTGGTGGTTTTTTAGCATGTGGAATTAGGAAGAGGTAATAAGTGTAATAAGGAGAAGGCAGAAGTGAGGGCAATATATACAGATTGTGGGGGGGGGGGGAGAAAAGTGTTTAAGGAGACAGGCTGCAACTGTGAAAAGGAGAGGTAAAGCATGCATGTTACAAAGAGGAAGGAGAGTTGAATGGGAAACGAGGTCACCTGCAGTCTGGTGATTTCTAAAGTAGTTTGCTGTCAATGTTCACATTGTTAAAATTTCTTAAGTGTGAGATTGGAAGTGGCTTATTTAAGGAACCCCCCCCAACATGCGCCACCCTAGCATGTGCTTCCACCCCCCCCCCCCCCATAAAGGTGGTTTATACTGTTTTATACTGTGGTGGGTGTGGATGGAATTTGGCAATTAATCTATCAGGAGTTCATATTAGGCACACAGTTGACATAGCAAACTTTTCACACAACAATCAAACTGCAAGAGGACCAAGAGGGTAGAGTTGTAAAGATAAAAGATCAGGGCCATAATTTATGCAAGAGACTTAAAGAAAATAAAAACATCAAAATAATGTGAACAGGGCTACAGATGGATGTGAAATAGCAGTAACATAAATGCAGGTTTACCAGGGAATTCTGTTATAGCAGTGGAAATGGATCTTACTTATATTATTAACGACTTATTACTTGTATTAAAACTGTATGTTTTATGTAAATTAGATATATTTTTCCTATATTGTCTAAACTACACGTCCCATGAGGCTTTGTAAAACTCTGACATTAACAGACATGACTAGGCACAATGGGAATTGTAGTTCCTGAACAACTGGAGGGCCATAGTTTGGAGACCCCTGGTTTAGGAGATATTTACTTTAGCAGCAGCCAGTGACGTCACTGACACATGCGCACTATGCTCTCAATGGACAGCATGTCGTCCATTGAGAGCTGTACTGTGGGAGTGATGTCATCGCAGCTCGGAAATTCAAACAGCCAGATCCCAAAAAGAAAGACCGGGTGAAGAGGGAAGCCTTGTCAGTGGTGAAAACGCACTGCCGGGGGGGCTTAATTTTAAGGTAAGTCTGTCGCATTGTGCTAGTATGCGATACATACTAGCACATGACATTATCCTGCAGGGACCCCTTTTTTGGGGATTTACTACCTCTCAATTTGTGAAAAACTGGACTTATTTGAACACTTAATATATATGTTATACACGTGTCAAAAAAAAAGGACTTATGCAAAAATCCCCACTCCCCTGAACTAAAAATTAACTCACCATCCCAAAGCAAGGGCGTGCTGCAATGTTGCCTTTTTGCTACAGCCACACCTGCAATACTGCCACCAAAGACATATACTTTCTTGCATCCTATCCCATACTTGGTATGCTGGCAAGTATAGACCTCAGGTGAGGTAGAAAGAATAAGTCTGCTTTATTGCATTTCATTGTACTTTATGAAAAGTTTCTCTTCAAAATGGTCAATTCCATTCTCAGACAAGAGAATTCCTTCCCATCAAACAAAATGTTAAAATTAGCACACAACATAAAAGCATGGAAATACATTCACTAGTTTTTAATTTATATGATTTGACTAAAGGGTTACACAGTATTCTACAATAAAAAAAAAAAAAAAAAAAAAGGGGGGGGGGGGGGGGTTCTACATTTCATACTTATTAGGATCCAAGAGTGTCAAACTGAAGGTGGCTGGGGAGACTACTCTGATAAGATCATGTTTAAAAAGATCAACCATCAAGCAATGAAATCCCAACTCACTTATCAAAGTTTACTAGGTAAAGATGAATGGTTTGTGGAGCTTGTGCATTCCAGTGTATGGTGTAACCTTTCTGCAGCATCACTACCGGCTGATACTGTTGGTAAGGAGCCTTTTGGTTGGTTCCTCTAAGAGACATAGGCTTGGATGGGTACTCATCTCTTGCAATGGTCATTGTGAGATTCTGTGGATTTCGAGCTTGAATATAGACCTAGGAGGAAAAAGAAAGACATTTACAATACATTTTATTTTTTAAAAGAGCCATTTACAACTTTATTCCTTTGCTCTCGTTGACCGTGTAATGCTTTGGGTAAAGTTGTGTACTAAAAAAAAGACTGTAGCTATCCAATCAGCACCTGGCCACACCTAGTCCTGCCCACTTATTTCTGGATTGGCAGCATTGCCTGTATTGCTAAAACCCTCCCACCCTCCCACTGAGCTGCAGCTCAGTCAGGGGGGAAGGTAAAGTTTTGTTTTGCTTGCTTTGTGAGGCTTGTTCATTGCATAGTAACTGAATTTGGTACTTTAGACCAGGAGTCTCCAAACTTTTCAAACAAAGGGCCAGTCTACTGTCCTTCAGACTTTAGGAGGGCCGGATTGTGGCCAGCGGGGGTAAAAAATATCCCAAGCCCAACATCAGTGAGAATAAATATGGTTGGTGGTCAGTAGGAGGAGTAGTGCCCCATTATTGGTATTAGTAGGACGAATAGTATCCCATCATTGGTATCAGTGGAAGACATAGTGCCCCGTTGCTGGTGTCAGTGGGAGGAATAGTGGTCCAAGGGCCGGATAAAGGCTAGCAAAGGGCCACATCTGGCCCTCGGGCCGCAGTTTGGAGACCCCTGCTTTAGACCATCATACAGAAACCTTTAAAAATATGGCACACAGTATATAAAATATGAATGTGCTGGTGCATTTTCATGTGTGACATTGTGCATATCCATGTTGCTATAATAAGGCCATCATTCAAAACCAAGCCTGGTCCACAGGTTCCCAAACATTGAAAACTGTCAGTGAACCAAAGCCTATGGACAAACCATGATTACCAAATGATGCCTTGTTGTGGAACTTTCAAAGACAGGCAGAGCATGGTTTACTCCATGGATATTCTACAAACATTTACTGAAAAGGCAGTCAGTAAATCAGCCAAAATGCAGTCACACTACACATGGCCCATTTGTACAGGTGATATCATATCACCACACAGGGACAGTTAAGACTTTGGCACAGTGCAGCATTGCATTGTAAAACTAATGGAAACATATGAATAAACACACCCAAAACCAAACCAGGGTATCAAATATCAGTGTACTTCTAACAATAACTGATATTTAGCTGAAAAATTTAACTCAAACCACGAAGGCCAATAGCAAACCTGATTAAAAACAGTCCAACAATAAAACCTTTTTTACATAACAGTGAGAGCAGTTGATGCTTAGCCCAGTAATAATGAACACATGATCCATAATTTCATGTAGCTTACATAACCCAAGTGAACTTGAGAAATTCTAGGAAATGCTAACGATGCTGTCAGCAGACGCAGATGGAGATGGAAAAATATATCTGCCTTTACTATAATTTGAGATTATGTTTTAATGAGAACTCATTTTAAATTACAAACATTTTTTGCTAGAATCAGCCATTATGAAAAAAAAAATACAAAAAAAATGAAGATCACTCTTGCAGACATAAATGAAACAATTTACACATGTAAATGCCAATTTGCTGTAATACTTTTCCACCCACAGCATATTAGATTTTATGCATAGCACATTTTTAAAATCTGCTGGTCAGTGCTTCCTGTTTCTAAAAACAAAGTTGTTAAAAAAAAACGAATAGAGACCATTTTACATACTATTTATGCTAGACAAATGCCACATTGTACAAACCTTCTGTTTTTTTTACATCTATAATAATGATAATTTTTTCTTCTTTATTATCAAAATATGTACATACTCCTAAAAGCAAATACATAATAAATGCAGTCATACTAATTTTTAAAACTTGGTTATTACACCAAGTAACCCATAAAATATATATGTGGGATCCTATTGCAGACCTCTATTGCGAAAAAAGCTAATTAATTGGTGGTCTCTGGCCCTCAACACTGACTAAAAAGAAACAAGCAGCATGCAGTCAGAGTAATGTCAGAACCGTAATTTGTATATATGTGTTCTGAGTCTATAACACAGAGTATTAAAACCACTGGATCAGTACAGAAGCCGGGCAAACAGAAGCAGAATAAAAATAAATCCTCTGACCTGTGCATATGTTCCACTACAGATAACTCCATTCCATTCTGTGAGGTTTATACATTTAGGGTGCCTGATCAAGTAATTGTCCATTCGAGCCACAAAAGTATTATTATAGTTTGTAACAGATCCATCCACGTCATGGAAAATAGAATTTTTATCTCCATCCAGATCACCTGTTTCGAACCATGGTCCAGACTGTCCAAAAAATGCTCTCAATGAAACCTGCAAAAATATAATAAATGGATTTCCTACAGGTGGCATAGCTAGAAGCATCTTCAGCTAGTCATATGTTTAGCTTTAAGGAAATATGCAGTAGATTTATATAGCAGCCAAATGGTTTTGGTTCTTGATATAGGAGACATGTTTTCCATTATTATATGCTGCATCATTTTAAAACCAGTAGTGCTTGTTTATTAAAAACAATAAATATGCTGCTGTTGTCAACCAAATTCTAGCGAGCTATAGAAAGAATACCTAACTGGATACTATGGTTAACACCTCTATTTTTCCTTTTGCCAAATCTTTTTATAAGTTCCCTCTAAATTTAATAAAAAACACATTATAAAAAAGGGATTACTGAGACTTATCTGGTAAGTGAAAAGAATGAAAACCTTCAACAAGATCAACTCTGCTTACTCGAAACATAAGTTGTAACAGATATACATGTTTTTTTATTTTAACTGAAGACATGTGTTATTGACCTCCATAGCCAATAATATGGGAAAAGCTTTAAAAATACAAAAAGGGAGTGCTGCTGTAAAACAAGGGACACATTTTCTGCAGCAACACAGAATTTAACATATAAAAAGGCAAAAAAGCTGTTTGAGTTGTTATTTATTGTTGTCCAGAACAAGGTTTTTAGATGGTCAGTAATGAACAACATTTCCTCATCTCTTCAATTAAATATTAACACGCATGATCCAGCTTGTAACTTATTGTTAACCCAATAAGAAATAGGTTTTAAGCCAAATAAATTACAGGCAGAGCTGATATGTTAACATGCATATGCTAACATATTTGGCCTATGTTCCCCCACCCTTGTACCAACTTTACATATAGCATGAACCCCATTCCCCATGTATATTGTATTATTCCCTACCCTCGTTACATACTGCACAAAGCTCCTTCCTTGATTATCACTGCAAATAAATTCCTAGTAAACATTAAAAAAGATTTAAAACTACTTTTTTAACCCAAATTAATTCTCACTACTTTAATATGTGATAACAGACCCCATCACTAATCTATGTCAAATGTTAGGTGGATTTTACCACAGTCAAACAAGAATATTGGCCTTGATCAAACGTTCACAGACATCAACATTGCTGAAACAATTTAGACAAAAACTGCCTTAACGCTTGCCCCTGGATTATTTAAAATGGCACTTAACTGTATCAGACCACATCACCACACACCGAAAAAAGCCATTTGATTAATTTTTAATACTCAAAGCAAACTCACATATCCAGCCTCGTCTCCATGTTTTTGGGTTGATAAATCACTTTGCAACACATGCCCTCCGTATGTCTAGTGGTGGTCATCTTGCGTAAGGACAGAAGATTCATGTAGCATTTATGTCCTGAAATCCATTTACCCTTACTGTGATAATGCCCTAGAAAATCTCATACATGTGCAGCACAATATACACAAGCTGCCTATACATTTTTTCAAAGGTCAGACATGAGGGCGTGCAAAATTGAGAAAGCTCCTCCACCAGACGAAAGAAAAAAAAGCTCATGTAGACTGAGAAGTATTGCATTATTTTGGCCTAGGCCAGGAACCAACTGAAGAAATGTAAAAAAAAAAAAAGTTTAAAAATTAGTAAATATAATACAGTGCATCCAGAAAGTATGAACAGCGCTTCACTTTTTTCCACATTTTGTTAGGTTACAGCCTTATTCCAAAAGGGATTCAATTCATTATTTTCCTCAAAATTCTACAAACAATACCCCCATAATGACAACGTGAAAGAAGTTTGTAATATATATATATATAAAAAAAAAAAAAAAAAAAAAAAACACACACACCACAACAAGATGCACAGAAGTATTCACAGCCTTGAATGACATGCCATGACACTCAAAATTGAGCTCAGGTAAATCCTGTTTTCACTGATCATCCTTGAGATGTTTCTACAACTTGATTGGAGTCCACCTGTGGTAAATTTAGTTGTTTGGACACGATTTGGAAAGGCTCACACCTGGCTAAATAAGGTCCCAAAGTTAACAGTGCATCAGAGCACAAACCAAGCCATGAAGTCCAAGGAATTGTCTGTAGACCTTCGAGACAGGATTTTATCGAGGCACAAATCTAGGGAAGGGTACAGAAAAATTTCTGCAGCATTGAAGGTCCCAATGAGCACAGTGGCCTCCATCATCCATAAATGGAAGACGTTTGGAACCACCAGGACTCTTCCTAGAATGGGCCACCCAGCCAAACTGAGCGATCGGAGAAGGGCCTTAATCAGGGAGGTGACCAAGAACCCGATGGTCACTCTGACAGAACGCCACCATTTTTTGTGGAGAGAGGAGGACCTTTCAGAAGAACCACCATCTCTGCAGCACTCCACCAATCAGGCCTGTATGGTAGAGTAGCCAGACAGAAACCACTCCTCAGTAAAAAGGCACATGACAGCCTTGTGGAGTTTGCCAAAAGGCACCTGAAGGACTCAGACCATGAGAAACAAAATTCTCTGGTGTGATGAAACAAATATTGAACTCTTTGGCTTAAATGGCAAGCGTCATATCTGGAGAAAACCAGGCAACGCTCATCACCTGACCAATACCATCCCTACAATGAAGCATGGTGGTGGCAGCATCAAGCTTTGGGAATGTTTTTCAGTGGCAGGAACCGGGAGACTAGTCAGGATCGAGGGACAGATGAATGCAGCAATGTACAGCGACACCCTTGATGAAAACTTGCTCCAGAGAGCTCCGGACCTCAGACTGGCGCAAAGGTTTATCTTCCAACAGGACAACGACCCTAAGCACTCAACCAAGATAACAAAGGAGTGGCTATGGGAAAACTCTGTGAATGTCCTTGAGTGGCCCAGCCAGAGCCTAGACTTGAACCAGATTAGGCATCTCAGGAGATATCTGAAAATGGCTGTGCACCGACACTCCCCATCCAACATGATAGAGCTTGGAGAGTTCCTGCAAATAAGAATGGGAGAAGTTGCCTAAAAATATATGTGTGCCAAGCTTGAAGCATCATACTCAAAAAGACTTGAGGCTGCAATTGGTGCCAAAGGTGCTTCAACAAAATAATGAGTGAAGGCTGTGAATACTTATGTACATTTGTGATTTTTTTTTCAATTTTTATTTTTAATAAATTTGCAAAGATTTCAAACAAACTTCCTTCACATTTTCATTATAGGGTTTTGTTTGTAGAAATGTAGCAAAATGCATTGTGAATACTTTCCGGATGCACTGGATATCTTCCTATCTATATAATAACAGCATAAGGATAAAAATAGTTAATGTTGATTAACCAGTTAACAACCGGCCCATAGCCGAAAAACGGCTACAGGGCGGTTGCTTAACTCTAAGAGGCCGTTAATTAACGGCCTCACAGAGTTCCCCTCTTGCGCGCCCCCTGGGGCGCGCACTCGAGAACATACGTGATCGCCGGGTCCAGAGGACCCGGCGGATCACGGTAAACGGCCGCTCATCGCGGCCATTTACCACGTGATCGCTCGTCAAATGACGGAGCGATCACATGTAAGCAAATTTGATGACGCCGGTTCCTCTCCCCTCCTCTCTCTGTACCGATCGGTACAGTGTGAGAGGAGAGGGGGAGGGATCGGTGGCAGCAGTGCTGTGGGCGGGATCTGTAGTGCCCACAGCCTGCTCTGCATGCCACCGATCCATCCATCCATGCTCAGCCATCCCTCCATACCCTGCAATACACAGCAATAGCATGCAGTGTATTGCAGGGTATGGAGGGATGGCTGAGCATGGATGGATGGATACCCAGCGATACTCTGCCATACTCTGCCATACCCTGCCATACCCTGCGATATTCTGTGATACCATGCAATGCTCGCTACGATCGAAGCCAGGATAATTTTTTTATTTTATTTCAGGCTTTTCAGCCTAGAGGTGAGATGTGGGGTCTTATTGACATGTCATGTCATATTCCTATTACAATGGATGTTTACATTCCTTGTAATAGGAATAAAAGTGATCAAACAATTTTTTTGGGGGAAAAAAAGTGTCAAACTAAAATAAAGTAAAATGAACAATAAAAAAAAAAAATTTAAAGCGCATACGTAAGTCCCGCCCACATATGAAAACGGCGTTCAAACCACACATGTGAGGTATCGCTGCAAACGTTATAGCGAGAACAATAATTTTGGCCCCAGACCTCCTCTAACTCAAAACATGTAACCAGTAAAAAATTTTAAAGCACCACCTATGGGGATTTTTAAGTAGCGAAGTTTGGCGCCATTCCACGAGTGTGTGCAATTTTGAAGGGTGACATGTTGGGTATCTATTTACTCGGCGTAACTTCATCTTTCACATTATGCAAAAACATTGGGCTAAATTTACAGTTTTGTTTTTTGTAAAGCACAAAACTTTTTTTTTCCAAAAAAACGCGTTCGAAAAATTGCTGCGCAAGTACCGGGCTAGATAAAAAGTTGCAACGACCGCCATTGTATTTTCTAGGGTCTTTGCTAAAAAAACATATATAATGTTTTGGGGTTCTATGTAATTTTCTAGCAAATAAATTATGATTTTTACATGTAGGAGGGAAATGTCAGAATTGGCCTGGGTGCTCCAGAACACCTGATGGTGCTCCCTGCATGTTGGGCCTCTGTATGTGGCTACGCTGTGTAAAAGTCTCACACATGTGGTATCGCCATACTCGGGAGTAATAGCAGAATGTGTTTTGGGGTGTAATTTGTGGTATGCATATGCTGTGTGTGAGAAATAACCTGCTAATATGACAATTTTGTGAAAAAAAAAAAAAAGAAAAAAAAAATATTGATTTTGCAAAGAATTGTGGGAAAAAATTACAACTTCAAAAAACTCACCATGCCTCTTTCTAAATACCTTGGAATGTCTTCTTTCCAAAAAGGGGTCATTTGGGGGGTATTTGTACTTTTCTGGCATGTTAGGGTCTCAAGAAATGAGATAGGCCGTCAGTACTTCAGGTGTGATCAATTTTCAGATATTGGCACCATAGCTTGTGGACTCTATAACTTTCACAAAGACCAAATAATATACCCCAATTTGTACTTATTTTTACCAAAGATATGTAGCAGTATAAATTTTGGCCAAAATTTATCAAGAAAAATTACAAAATTTGCTAAATTTTTTAACAGAAATTAAGAAAAATTCATTTTTTTACCAAATTTTCTGTCTTTTTTCTTTTATAGCGCAAAAAATAAAAAGCCCAACGGTGATTAAATACCACCAAAAGAAAGCTCTATTTGTGTGAAAAAAAGGACAAAAATTTGTATGACTGAGTAATTGTCATTCAAAATGTGAGAGCACCGAAAGCTGAAAATAGGTCTGGTTATTAAGGGTGTTTAAGTGCCCAGTGGTCAAGTGGTTAAGAGAGTAGGGTTCTGCCTTAATTCCTTACAGAGAATGCAGCAGGAAAAGAAGGTATCTGTTACTTTGTTTCATAGCAGCTGCATCCATGGGAAGAGCTAAAAGCCCTGCAGGGAGACCCAGCTTCTGGTGTTTAAAAAGATATGAGACAACTTTGTTGGGCATAGCCTTTAATCCCACCAAAGACTCTCGAAGTATGCAGAAGCCAAGTCGGATTTTGGCTTATTCTTCCACTTTAGAGTAACATTTCTATGTTTTAATCTATGAAAAGAATGATCAAACGGAAACTCTGTATATTGTCTGACTGGATGTAAAAGCTCTTTATATTTTGATGATCCCTTAGTTCACAAAAAAGAGTTTAGATTGAATTTCCACGTTCACATAGACTATAAAAATCAAGCATTAACTACAGAGACAAGTGGTAAGATAAATGTAATCATTTTTTCTCATGTGGTTTGCGGTCTTGTCCAATTTAATATGCAGAAATGTCTAATACTAATTTTACAGTACAACCCCAAAACACCTATATCCATTACCCCACATACAAGTTTAATTCAGACAATATAAACAATTAAAAAAAAAAAAAAAAGAAATGCATCAAAGCATTTCACAAAAACACATGAACTAGTGAAAAAGAACAGTGCAAAATATAACCCTTTGGTTTTCATCACACCAACTGTGATCTACAGTTGGCCTCAGGGGCATATAGAAATGATTTTACATGGGTGCAATCCCTATCCTAAAATAAAGAATAAATATCTTGTTTAGTTTTGAGTTTGTGACAAAGATTATAGGTAAATAACTACGGTCTCAAAAACGCAATAATGTTGTTCACAGTAACAGGGTGGACTTTTCATTCTTTTTGCTCACCTCATTAGCTTCTCAATGGATGCTTTTATCACTTAAAATTAATACAATTCAAAATTATATACAATAAGTCTATTGTTTCTCTTCAGAGATCAAGACAGCTATAAAAACTTCACGAGAATGCTGCGCTGTTTGAAATTGCATAGAAAATGTATATTATACACACACACACACACAAAAGTTTACTTACATTGGCTCCAAATTTAAGAAAGGAGACGTTATTTCTTGGAGTAAGCTGCCACGGATTTTTCATAAGGAAGCCAATAGCACTGGTAAATCGGTCAGGTGTTGGCATAAAGTTTTTGAAGGTGCTCTTTGTAAGGCGAATTGGCCCATCATAAATCTGAAAGCCTCTGATTGGATAAGTTCTAAAAGACCAAAAAGTAAAATAAAATGTTTGACCTATTACTAAAGACTTACCTGTGGCACAGTACTGTACAGAACACAGGATTCTTTAAATCATTAAAACTAGGTTATGCAAAACTACCTTCAGGTGATTAGAACTGACAAAAAAAAAAAAAAAAAAAAAAGAAAGGCTGCAGGGACTCCCCCCCCCCCCCCCCCCCCCCCCTCTATGAACTCTCCCAGCTAGCCTAAATTTTGTGGCAAGCAAACAAAAACAAAAACCACCAATAGGCCCACATAACAAACAGGTCAAGAGGGGCTTGAATATCCCACTGGTAAAATTTAAATGTCTGAACAGAAGCCCAGGTGGTAACCTAGCAAACCTGAGAATGAGATTTAGGATACTGTAAAGCCCATGAAGCACTAACAGATCTAGTAGAATCTGTGTAGGGGAAGGAAGAAAGGAAGAGAAATATCATGATTAACTCTGGAAGGCAGAGAACACCTTTGGAAGAAGGGAGGCCTTGCCTTAAAAAAAGACAACCTCATCCTTGAGCAATGCTAAGAAATTCTTTACAAAATATGGTTGCTAACCCTGAGACTAGCCTCAGGGGTGAAAGCCACAAGAAAGGTTGCTTTATGGTAAGTTCAGAAAAGGGAATATCCCTCATAGGATAGAAGGGCAGACAGAGGAGATCCCAAGGGGATACCAGGCAACAAATCGGGCAACAGGATTGACCCGTCTGATATACATCCCCCGCACTCCGATCTCCCTCTGGTCAGCCTCTACCCCCACACGGAAGTGTCAGGTGATACATTTACCTAACGGTAGGTGGACTATCTCCTGTCATCCTGTACAAATACCGAATTTTTCCTTTCTCTTTTCCCCAAGTATAGTTTCTACACCCCTTTTTTTTTTTTTTGAGGTCCGAGGGCGAATCGTACCCTCATACTCTTCGGTTTTTTAAGTGGTTGTTCCACTTTCCGACGCATTCGCCGCGATTTCGCACTCGTGCTTTACAATACGTCACGCGGCTTCTCGTTTCCGTCTATAATCGCTAACGGCAGTTACCATGCCCCCCATCCCCACCCAGCTCCAGCGCCCCCTGCCCTTCTCAAACTTTACTCTATTAATATTCAGGGTCTCAATACTCCAGAAAAACTTTCTATTTTACTTTCTACCCTACATAAATCTAAAACACATAGCCTTGATCCAAGAAACCCATTTCAGGTCCGATAACATTCCAAAGTTACATGACCACCACTTTCCTTTGGTTTTTTTAATGCTTCTAACGATATAGCCAAATCCAAAGGGGTCTCAATATTAATTTCAAAACATTGCCCAATTCAAGACATAACAACCCACTCGGATGCACAAGGGAGGTTCATCTTTCTCAAAGGCACGCTTCACGATAGGCCTATCACTATTGCTAATATTTATGCACCGAACTCTCATCAAGTAACCTTTTTTCGGGACACTCTCAGACAGCTAACGCTGTTTCAAAACGGCACCCTTATAGTTGGAGGCGATTTCAACGTTCCTCTGAACCCCACCCTGGACTCTTCCAATGGCACCTCTTCCCTTACCTACAAAGCACTTAGAGCTATTAAATTGGAATTACATGATCTTTTACTACATGACACTTGGCGTACCCTACATACCACTGATAAGGACTATACCTTCTTTTCTGCTCCACACAACAAACATTCCAGATTAGACTATTTCTTCCTTTCGCAACCTGATCTCTCTTACCTCCATGGAGCCACTATTGAACCTATGCTATTATCAGATCATAACCCCATCACGTTACTCTTCTCTTTCCCTAATACACGGACTCCCTCTTCCACGTGGCGGTTGGACGATTCCCTACTCTCTGACCCTGACATATTACTTCAAATCTCCACTCATTTATCCCAATATTTTACCGAAAATGCGACATCTGAAGTGGACCCTGCAACAATATGGGCCGCACACAAATGCGTCCTGAGAGGACGCCTGATCTCCCTGGCATCGGCTCGCGCTAAACAACGTAAAGCATACGTTGACTCACTAGCTATGCGTATACGAGCCTTGGAAAGGGCCCACAAAGCCTCGCGTGCGACCGACACTCTGACTGAACTTACCCGAACTATGACCGACCTCTTAGAAGTGTTGCATAAATCATTGAGACGTAAATACGCCTTAACACAGAAGGTCTTCTACGAATTCAGCAATAAGTCCGGAAAGATGTTAGCCAGAGCCTTACAAACCAAGAAGGCTGCTCATACTAGTCACACGTGGCAAACTGATCAGGGAACCACTACCAATAGAACTGAAGATATTGCCCACCAATTTGTTACCTACTTCACAAAACTTTACAACCTGCCCAAATCCCAGACCGTTCCCTGCCAACAGGACAGGACTGACAGGATCCACTCGTTCCTGCAACAATATTCCCCATCCCCCCTCACCGCTGAAGATGCCGATAGCCTTGACTCCCCGATATCTGTGGAAGAAGCTCAATTAGCTCTGACTAACTCAATCTCCAATGGTACACGTCAGGGCTGCCCGCTCTCTCCCCTGATATTCATACTTACCTTAGAACCTTTTCTCCGTAAAATTAGAGCAAACCCAGATATCGTCGCCATATCGATTAAACGTAAGATATACAAAGTAGCGGCATATGCCGATGATATTCTCCTATTTCTGTCGAATCCTTTGATCACCATTCCCAACCTCCTTAAGGACTTTTCCCTCTTTAAAGACTTATCCAACCTCCTGATTAATTTCAAGAAGTCCCACGCCCTTAACGTCTCGCTTCCTTCCACATTGGTCACACATTGCAAAACTGTATTCCCCCTCCTCTGGGAACCCATAGCAATTACTTATCTGGGTACCCGGATACCTTCCAAGCTATCTGAATTGTATTCGCTTAACTTCCTGCCAGTATTGAACACCATCCAATCTGATCTTTCACGATGGAATCGTGGTACTTTTTCCTGGTTCGGTAGGATTGCTATTTTAAAAATGAATGTGCTTCCCAGACTTCTATACCTATTGCAGACTATCCCGATCAAACTCCCCCCTTCCTTTCATCTCTCCTTCAAACGCACTTGTAGAACTTTTATATGGGCTTCTAAATCTCCAAGAATAAATTGGCATAGGCTGACGCTGCCCAAATTGCAGGGAGGAGTGGGTCTTCCGGATTTACAAAAGTATCAATGGTCCTGTCACATGTCCAGAATTGTGGATTGGCACATGCACCACCATAGCAAAGATTGGGTCCACCTTGAACAATCATTTTCGGATATTCCGCTGAAACATTTGCCGTGGTTACACACTTCACATGCTCCTAAGCAGCTGCTTACTCATCCATTGATTGGGGCTACTCTCTTGTACACCCGCCATGCTAATTCCCTATACAGAATTTTGCACGCCCCGGGACCCATGACTCCAATGACTCATAACCCCGACTTTCCTGCTGGTATTGCCCGACGTAGCTCTACTCACATGTTCACCGACACCGCTCCAAAGGCTCAGGACTTTTTTTACCAATGGTGAGTTGTCAACTTACCATTCTCTCTCCCAATCCCTAGTGGATTACCGCTTCTCCTTCCTTACCTACTTACAACTCAAACACTTCTTCCTATC
The DNA here is from genome assembly GCA_028564925.1 of Lithobates sylvaticus. Classification (NCBI taxonomy): domain Eukaryota; kingdom Metazoa; phylum Chordata; class Amphibia; order Anura; family Ranidae; genus Lithobates; species Lithobates sylvaticus. The sequence goes on along the minus strand of CM053026.1, from coordinate 309,063,253 downwards.
GATCAAGCCTGTTACACCTTGGCACCATGACCTCACACCTTTTGAATCCCTTTGTCTCCAACAGGAACCTCAAAAACACGTCATCTCTTCCACCTATGCACTCCTCTTCTCTACACATGACATTAAATCTGATACACTGGTCCGCAAATGGGAATCTGAGCTTGCAATGGACTTTTCACCTCAGGAATGGGGTAAAATTTATACACACATTCATAAGGGCTCTTTGAATGTCTCTGTCCAAGAAAATCGCTATAAGTTGTTCTCTAAATGGTATAGGACACGCCAGATCCTCCATAAATTCCACCCAGATGTATCCCCACTATGCTGGCGCTGCAATTCCGCCCCAGGTTCCCTCTTGCACAACTGGTGGGAATGCCCACACGTCCACACCTTCTGGACAGAGGTCAGATCACATATACACCAAATCACCACCTATGATATCCCCCTCACCCCAGCCAGATTCCTACTTCACCACACACCCACATCTGTTAGCACATACAAACACTCCCCTACTATTCATCTTCTTAACGCTGCCAACCAATGCATCCCGGTCCATTGGAAGAGTCACACACCCCCCACGACCGACGAATGGATACGTAGGGTTGATAAGGTGGAAGAAATGGAAAGCCTCATACACCAGACCAAGGATACTCTCACAAGTCATGAACAAACTTGGGCTTGCTGGAAGCACTTCCGTTCCTCCTCTCCTTCTACCCTTCCTGCTGTACATGTACACCCTACTTAAGTTCTCAGAATCTACAGTTCTGTCCCTAAACTGCTATTACTAGTGAATGTTCCATTTGTTCACCTTCAAATCCAACAACTTTCCCTTCCCCATGGAACCGTCACAAACACCACCCTCACTTTGTTAAGAATAGACCCTCCCCCTCTCACAGCAAGTTCCCTTTTTAGGGGTTAGTGGGGTAGGCTCGAATGCTGACGTCCCTGATAACCCCCCCCCCTTTTTTTTTCTCTCTACTCTCTTAAGCTCCCTTCCCTCAGCCCTTATCTTTCCGAGTTGTTGTATTACTTACTGTGGAAATTTCAACATCCACTTTTTCAGGCCTACACACTTTTATTGCACAGTGCTGCCGTTATCCTACCTTCTCCTAGGTCTCCTGTCAGTTTCTATCTAACACATTCTGCTATTTGTAAAGCCGTGTTTTTCCATACACAGTGTAATGTACATTACCAAAGTTTTCTTACTCAGTTTGTACTTATTCTGATGATTTTGATTGTACTGTTTGTTAACCCTAATACAATCTTTATAAAAAAATAAAAATAAAAACAGATACCAGGCAACAAAATAGTGGGAGAGACGTGAGCTACTCCCTGAACATAGGCCTTAACTAAAGAGTGATAACCCAAAGGTCTCGGAGACAGAACAGCAAAAGCCATTTGTCGCTTAAAATGGTAGTCAAGGACAATTTTTGGACTAAACAAGACTGGGAGGACAGGACACTGTCACATGAGTACTTTCTAGGGTAAGTAGTTCAACTTGCACTAAGCAATTAGGCACTTTAGGTCAAGAAGTCAACTTTCTAGCTTTTAAGACTGAAAGCCAGTAAGCGAGAAGCAAGATGGAACACTTGTCCTTGGGACAGGAGGTCGAAACAATCTAAAGAGCCCACAGAGCATCTGCCAGAAGCCAGAGTATGTCTGAGTACCAAGTCCTCCTGGTCTAATTCGGTGCAAATGCCAGAACGCCTTCCTTGATCCTGCAGGGCAGAGCTTTCACAGCGAAGGCTTGTGCGTCCCTAGTGACAAACATATCCAGTTTGTTGTTTAATCGGACACCGAGTTCAACATCTGGTGTTCCCCCACCTGTGGCTAAAGACTTTAAAAGATCTCCAGATGGAGAGCCCCTTCCCCCAGATCCAGTCTCTGATGCCCTACTGTAGTCTTGTTGGGTATCCTCACAATAAGAGTCAAGGTTTAAGGGACAACAAAATCACCAGGTTCCAGAATGTTCCAGAATGTTGCTTTACAGATGAGCTTCCTCCTTGAAGAGAGGTGGCATCAGAAGGATGGGACAGTAGTTGTGCCGAGGCAAAATGTTTCGGAACAAAATTTGTTTTTAGCATTAGATCTGCAAAGCATCTGAAAACTAAGGATCCAACCGAAGTTCTATACAGTCTGTTGGATGCTGGTTGACAGGGACGAATTGATCTTTTGACAGGAGACTAATTGCCCAAGTGCCAAAACCAAGGCAAGCACCCAAAAAAACATGAATAGACCAAATGCAAGGGTGACAAGCTGGGAACGCAGATCACCCACTGCAAAAAGTAGATAGCATTAATGAGACAGATAAACTATGCAAATGGAAATCCCGGATGTCTATGGAAGCCAGGAAATCCCTGGAATGATGGAGACAATAACTGACCTGGCATTTTCCTTGCAAACCTTTTGAGCCTTAATAAAAGGTGAGGTTTTTAGATCTAGAACGAGCCAAACTCCTCCATTCAGTATGGAAATCCTGAAGAGGTTCAAGTAAAAACCTTGAAAGTTAATCCTGGTACAGGAATAGCAGAAAGAAGATTCACCTATTACAGTGGGAAGGAGACAAGTTGGAGAGTATGAATCAGGGAGGATGTAGGGTTCAAAACTCCAGTTTGAAAGCCCTGCAAAAGACACTCTGGACCTAAGCATCTGCAATGTTCTGGAACCAGAACGCTGAGAGGGCAAATAGCTTTCTAAGAATAAGGCATTGCATATGTAGAACACAATTAAGATCAATCAGGCGTAGTACAGCACAACCATTAAGATGGCAAATGTCACACAATGCACTATTAACTCAGGTCATCCTGGAATGACAGCACCAAGGGAAGGCAGCAGTCTTTGCACACCCCAAATGGGCTTCAGCCCTATACTCATCAATTCAGTAGCAGGAATTAGGGGGATTTAACCCCATCTTGGCTTCATCCTCCACAGTTATAATCCTGCAGGGGTCTTCACAGGCTGGGCTCCACACCAGGCGGGGCCATGGCTTTGGATCTGTAAAAGCCAACTCTGCCAAATCAAAGCTATGTTACAGTCCAACACGGTGTCGTCCATTAGAGGGGAAAAGCTCTGGTGCAGTCTCCCAAGGCTCTGTTGAGAAGTTCAAACCTGAGTGCTGCAGCCAAGTGATGAAAAAAAACCTTATTGAAAGTTAAACTGAAAGAAATTATTCAGGGTTTGAGAAAGAAAAAAAATAGCCAGATAGCTACTCTCAGATGGAAGAGGTCCATCCCCGATTGCCAGTGTCTAATCACCTTATTGTAGCTGCATATATCCCAGTCAAGTTTAATGAAGCTTGTGTTCTGAACTGTGCGATCAGCAAAAATGCGTTTTGAGTTGAGAATTCATCAAATACCAATAACCTATGCACAGGGCAATATTAAATGTGATCCTTCTGTACAGTATTCTTGTCCTGGAACTAGAGGTTTATCACACTCATAGCAATTACCCAGACATTAAATCTCACTACTGATTGTAATAAATTCTATGAACAGTTCTCCACTGAATGAAATACGTTTGGACTTATGTGAACAACGACCTAAATGAAGCACCCTTGTGCACATACACTAAAAATTGTATTTTAAAATAAAAGGGCCAACATTCTCGCAAGACCTAGCTATGAACAGGCAGTAAAACTATCCATACATTAACCTATCTTAATTTAAAAATATAACCAAAGAAAAAATACCTTGGTCAGAGAAGTAGACATTTATTGCATATACAATATCTCACAAAAGTGAGTACACCCCTAACATTTTTGTAAATATTTTATTATATCTTTTCATGTGACATCACTGAAGAAATGACACTTTGCTACAATGTAAAGTAGTGAGTGTACAGCTTGTATAACAGTTTATATTTGCTGTCCTCTCAAAATAACTCACACTTTAGATGTGTCTAAACGGCTGGCGACAAAAGTGAGTACACTCCCAAGTGAAAATGTCCAAATTGGGCCCAATTAGCAATTTTCCCTCCCTGGTGTCATCTGATTCAGTGTTACAAAGTCTCAGGTGTGAATGGGGAGCAGGTGTGTTAAATTGTCTTATCACTCTCACTCTCATACTGGTCACTGGAAATTCAAAATGGCACCTCATGGCAAAGAACTCTCTGAGGATCTGAAAAAAGAATTGTTGCTCTACATAAAGATAAAGATGGGCTATGCTACAAGAAGAACCTGAAACTGAGCTGCAGCACGGTGGCCAAGACCATACAGCAGTTTAATAGGACAGGCTCCACTAAGAACAGGCCTCACCATAGCTGACCAAAGAAGTTGAGTGCACATGCTCGGCATCATATCCAGAGGTTGTCTTTGGGAAATAGACGTATGAGTGCTGTCAGCATTGCTGCAGAGGTTGAAGGGGTGGGGGGGGGGTTAGCCTGTCAGTGCTCAGACCATACGCCGCACACTGCCTCAAATTGGTCTACATGGCTTCCCTCCCAGAAAGAAGCCTCTTCTAAAGATGATGCACAAGAAAGCCCGCAAACAGTTTGCTGAAGATAAGCAGACTAAGGACATGGATTACTGGAACCACGTCCTGTGGTCTGATGAGACCATGATAAACGAATTTGGTTCAGATGGTGTCAAGCGCGTGTGGCGGCAACCAGGTGAGGATTACAAAAGACAAGTGTGTATTGCCTACAGTCAAGCATGGTGGTGGTGTCATGGTCTGGGGCTGCATAAGTGCTGCCAGCAGTGGGGAGCTACAGTTCATTGAGGGAACCATGAATGCCAACATGTACTGTGATATACTGAAGCAGAGCATGATCCCCCCCACCCTTCGGAGCCTGGGCCACAGGGCAGTATTCCAACATAACAACCCCAAACAACTCCAAGACGACCGCTGCTTTGCTAAAGAAGCTGAGGGCAAAAGGTGATGGACTGGCCAAGCATATCTCCAGACCTAAACCCTATTGAGCATCTGTGGGGCAGCCATAAACGGAAGGTGGAGGAGTGCAAGGTCTCTAACATCCACCAGCTCTGTGATGTCATCATGGAGGAGTAGAAGAGGACTCCAGTGACAACCTGTGAAGCTCTGGTTAACTCTATGACCAAGAGTGTGAAGGCAGTGCTGGAAAATAACAGTGGCCACACAAAATAGGCACTTTGGGCCCAATTTGGACATTTTCACTTATGGGTGTACTGACTTTGGTTGCCAGCGGTTTAGACATTAATGGCTGTGTGTTGGGTTATTTTGAGGGGCAGCAAATTTACACTGTTATACAAGCTGTACACACTACTTTACATTGTAGCAAAGTGTCATTTCTTCAGTGTTGTCACATGAAACAATATAACAGTTACAAAAATGGGAGGGGTGTACTCACTTTTGTTAAATACTGTATATGAACCATTTTTTTTGGCACGCAGGAGGTATGTACCAACTAATATTTCTTGGAAACTTTTTACACCTCATGCCCTTAATGACAAAATAGAATTTAAATTATTTTATACAGCAATTAAAAAGGATTTAGTCTCAAAATTAGGCTCACTATATTGAAGGCCTTTACTAAAATTGCAACACAAATAACATTTATGATAAAAGGCCATATTTTACTCTCTGATTAATATGTTTTGTGGAACTTCATGGTCTGATGCAAAGTATTAACATTTCCACAAATCTATATATACATAACTTAATATTGAGTCTTTCATTTTACTAAAAATGTACCTGTTCCGAGGGAGTGTGCGATTTTTATTATAGACGCCTCCTGTCCCCCAGTATTTGTTTTGGCCTCCCTGAAATCCATAATTTCTGCTTTCTCCAATAAACAGAGATTCTGAGACTTCCTGGCTAGCGCCTTCATCTTTTGGAAAGCTTCCGTCACTGTGAAAAATGAAAGGATTACATTTTTTACTTAAAAAAACTAGGCTGGTATGCTTGCTATACAGATTAAAAAACGAAAACATTAGCTCTTCAAAATATAGCAAAGATTTATAGAAGACATTTTTTTTGTTTAAGATATACCTGTGCTCAGATCCCAATTGCTTGTACATGCATATAATCTACCAGAGTTCAGACATTGCGATAAATAGGGATATTTAGTTCACACATCGTGAGAACAAAATATTCCCATTTTTTATTGCAAAATTTGCTAGAAATGGTATAGCAGTGTGCAGAGGGTTCATCCTGTATTTTTAGTGCAAACACAAACAAAGCACCTGAAAAGGGCACTGGTGTTGCCAGTGGCAGATTTGCTAGTTTGTTTTCATATTTTATGTATTTTATTTTTTACATACTGTCACCCTTGCAGTACAGTGTCACCATAGTGACACATGTACTACTCTGGCAGGGGTGATCAGGATTTTTTTTACAGCCATGATGTTGTTTTAAAAGGTTTTACAGCATTACTTTTAAAAAAGTACCACCGGGTTATCCCAATTACTACCAAGTTGAACACATAGTTCATAGCAAAAGTTGCCAATTTAGCAAAAAAAATATAAAGAAAAATAAAAATAAAAAAACACAATTCTAGGACTAGATATTTAATATTTTGATGTTTTTTAAATTAATCAGTGGAGATTGCCAAGTTTATAGCAATTATTGTCAACTAGCTTGCAGTCCAAGTATGTAATTTCACATCTGAATAGCTCTATAGAATACTTCTATTACCATTCCCAGAAAAGTATGATACACAAGAACAAGCCACACATAGCAAACAGGTCCTGATACAAAATATTTCCCAGAAATAAAACTTAAACAATTGGCTCTACAAGCTTTTGTGAAACCCGTCATGAGTTTGTCCAGGCCACACTGTTTGTATAGTAAGGAACTCTCAGCAAGAGAGAAGAGCCTTTTCATTCTGACATAAACCTTCCCAACACTAAAAAGCTGGAGACTTACCCATTCACTCTGGCAACCTTCCCAGACCATTACTATATTAACCAAAATAATCTGAGGATAAATACCTTCCGTATGCGTTTGTTATATTCAGAGTCATTTGGGAATAGCAGGGGGAATCGGCTTCTGCTAGCTTTGCCTTTGACTTGTTCAACCTCTCTCTCTCTGTCGTTATATGGGTTGACTCAGATAGATGTATACAATAATGTTCTCGCAAGAGCAGTAAGGATATATAAAAAGCAGCAATCTACAGCAGTCAGAATTTAGTATGCTACTATTAGACACTTGAAAATGATTTCCGATAAGTTACATCACTTTGTATATCATCTGTCTATTTGACCAAGCATCAGCTGCACTGCTATAAGATGTGTTTTTTAAAATGCATTTTGATTACATGGAAAGTGCAAACACACAATGGAACTGTTTACACAAAAGCAAATGAGATTTGCCAAGAACTTCTTGCTACACTTCTTTTTGCTATACTGAGCGACAAGCTCAAAAAAAAACATTTGCCATAACAGCAGCGCTCTGTAAACCAGTTGTTTTATGGTTTCCAAAGACAAAAATGCGAACGATAACCAGCTTCTCATTTTTATTGTTTATTAAAAGGGTTCTATGCAGACAGCAGACATTATAACGTTACTTGGGCTGAGAAAACTACATGGCTTTGGATGGCCATGCATGGCAATGCAACAGGCATGTTTCACCTATAACAGTAAGCCATCTGTCTATTCATAAACAGCTCTTTTGTCCAGATCAAAAATATTAAAGTATTTAAAATACTCTGAACAAATGGTAAAAGCACTTTAAAACAAGCCCCCACTGAACTCTGTAGCTATGAGAAGTGTGGAAAATGATTCTTCCAAGTTCAAACTATGAAATCACCTCTACTTATATTTTCTCTGACAGCAGGCCTGCCATCCTTCTAATGTAAGATTTTAGCCAGTGGTGCAAGCAAATAAAAACCTGATGATGAAATCCTCCACCTGGAGCAAAAGGCCAGTGGGGTCTGGTTTTAAAGCTCTTTAATGGTTTCTTAAATATAATAAAATGTTCTTGGTCTTTGAACCCAACAAGATGTGACTTAGCTGACACTTATAGCAGTGCACTTGTTCCCCTTTTATCCTTGCAAAATAGAAAACTCTGCATCAAATCACAGAGGTTTTCCAACAAATTTTATGTGAGATATTAAATGATTCCAGAAGCACTTCTTGTCAATCCACATAGGAAATGTAAGAAGGGCCAATGGCCAACCTTATCTTTCTCCATGAATAATATTTGTGCAGAAGATAAGCCACTGGTAAAGAAAATCAAAAAAAGTATATTGCCTGCCCATCAATAAAATTTTCTTATATTGTTTACTTTATAACCATTTGTGAACCTTCTCAGCCGAAATGTGGGTTTTAAATATAAAACACTAACCTGGCAAATGTCAGGCCAATTCCATTGTCAGAAAACCTACCAAGAGAAAAAAATATTGATGTGACAACAAAAAATAATATTAGAGATTTAAATAGTCATAAATAATGTGCAATTACAGATTTAATCAGTGTTGTCAAAATACATTTTATTTTCAGTAAAAAATAGAAGTGCTCATTAGGCCAATATGCAAAATTCGGGAACCCATTAGCTACCATTCATAAATAATCAACTAAATAAGCTAATGGGAGACCATAGTTTACATCTATGGCAACTCCCCCCCCATCTTTTTACTGTAGGTAAAGCTTTCACTGACACATATTCTTTATCGATTTGCTTCAATAAACTGATTGCCAAGTGGGTGCTGCAAATTACATTTTCTGTGAGATTTGTTCCATTTAACCATTGGGGTAATTAACTGAAAGATACTTTTATGGACACTTCATTAAAATGGATCTAAACCCTAGAACAAAATGCAAAATATTGCAGCTTGTCAGTCCTTAGATGGGATGGCTGCAATAGTTTCTCAGCCTTACCTTTTTCTCACCTGGAAATCCTGTCAATAATACTTTCTGTCCTAGGGTGACAACGCTCACTCACTGTATTGTATATATGGAGAAATGGCATTGTACCTCTAGGACAAGATATTAAGACTGCAGAACACCTACCCTTTGCTATGGAAATGAGGATGGGCGATTGTTCTGCAGTTTAGAGGTCAAATGGGTAGGGCTAAAAACACCACTCAAGTTAATACCATAAAGGAACTTATAAGCTAACTGGATTTCTGGCAGATCAAGAAAATGGTTTCAGTAATATATTTACCTCACCAAAAGGATGCCAAAAAAAAAAAAAAAAAAAAGTTAATTATTAAGGTTCAAATTCACTTTATGCTTGGTGTATACTTCCCTTACTGATATTTTATTTCGTTAAAAGTTAACTGCAGATATTGTAGCACGTTAGGAAACACATACCCAGAGTTATGTATGATAATGTCGCCTCCTCTCACCCAAGCACCATGATCATTGTTTTTGAAGGCAACAAGACTATCAATTACAGCAGCAACTCTAGGCTTCAGTGGATCAGCATCAACGTGGGGGCGAAATCTATAAAGGAGGAAAGAATTCAGAAAGAAACTATTTAATAAAACAGAGTATGATGTAAACTTCTAAAAAAAAAGTACCGTGGCAATATTGCCATTATAAAGCAAATGCCCAGTCACTAAACATTTTGGATGTATACAATTGTTTAACTCTGATTTGAGATTTTGCATATAGTCCATAAAAGGAAAAAATAAATAAAAAATATAGTGAATTGTATAAAATACGGATTTTCTGTTTACCACTAAAATCCTTTTCCTGAAGTACATCATAGGACACAGAAGACTTTATAAAGACTTGGGTTATGTTGCCACCTTCAAGTGGATGGGCACTGACCAAAAAAAAAAAAAAGACATAACCCCTACCAGCTCAGCTAAGCTTTGGGTTTTGTAACAAGTAATGAGGAACAGGCAAGAGGGGAGTGATCTCCGTGTCCTTTAATGTGCTACAAAAAAAGAATTTTGCAGGTGAACCTAAAAGCCTGATTTCTTAAAGTGGAAGTAAACCCTTCCAAATGACTTTGGCCTACAGGTAAGCCTAGATTAAGGCTTACCTGTAGGTCCAATAAATATCTCCTAAACATACATGGTTTAGGAGATATTTAGAACTGAAAAGGCATCGCTGTCTACGGCGCATGCGCCGTAGACAGCGGCGCGCAGGCGCACTGAGGATGCCGAGATCACGGCGATATGCCGATCTCGTGCGCATGCGCGGGAGTGACGTCATCGCCGCTCCAGCGAATGATAGCGCTGGAGCGGCAAGACCCGGAAGTCACTCCGGCCCTGGATGGCGGCGCAGAAGATCGTGGATAAGGACCGCTTTGGGGGCTTCGTTTTCAGGTAAGTCTTTCATAATGAGCTAGTATGCTATGCTTACTAGCTCATTATACCTTTGCCCTGCAGGGTGTCTTTTTTTTTTTTTTAAGAGGCTTTACTTCCTCTTTAAACAACTACTTGGGATATGTTAAAGCAATGAACACGAGGAGTTGACATCACAGGAACGAGGCTGGTGGCAGTCTTACAAGCCTAAACAGAAGCTTGATGCTGCATAGTCCAGGAAGCACTGACACCCCTGGTGTAATGGGCCTTTACTGAGAATGGAGGATCTTTGCCCTGGATATTATAGGCTTGAAAAATAAGCCGATTAATTCACCTGGACAAAAAGATAAGAGAAGATAAGATAAGATAAGATAATGGGGGAAATTTACTAGAACTGGTGCAGCTATTCATAGTAACAAATCAGCGTCTAACTTCAGCTTGTTCAATGAAGCTTCGACAACAAAACCTAAAAGCCTATTGCTTATGAACAGCTGCACCAGATTCTGTGTGTGCCAGTTTAGTAAATCACCTCCAATGTCTTGATTTATATGGAAAGCTGCCTTGGGTAAGAAAGAGGCCCCAGCAGAACCAGGAAAGGCTCCAGGCAAGAAGGCACAGCCAACTACGAGATCCCGCAAGCAGAGATAATGGCAACTAAAATCAACCTTGCAGATAAGGAGCAACAAGTGAATTTCTCAGGTTCAAAGGGTTAAGGTTAAAGTTCCATGGAAACAGGGTGTTAAGAAAACAAAGGCAGAACAATTCATGTGATATTCTGCACAAAGACATTTACCAAGAAAGGGGATATCATAGGTCTCAAACAAATGGCCAAGGCTGAGCTTTATCCCTTGATGGTACTAAAAGCCATTGACATCTCCACACCAGACTGGAGAAAGGCCATAAATGCACCCTACAACATACTGTTGAATATAAAACTTTTGAGCGTAAAAGCAGGCAATAAATATTCGATACACAGTGGTACACCATCCTTGAGGTTGACATTATCTTGCAATGGGTAGGGATTACAAAGTCAGAAACACCCCTGTCCCACAGGACTGACGATCTGACCTTGCAACAGTAAAATCTGGCTGACCTGAAGAGCCTACAGCTTCTCTGCCAAGACATTTACAATGTCTGCATACCATGTTTTTCCTGGCCAAGCAGGTGTGATCAGAATCACTGGAATGCCCTCCACCTTTTTCCTGTGCAACAGGAGAGGAAGAAGCTGAATTAGAGGTAAAGCATAGATCAGAAAAAATGATCCCATGGAGTCACCAGGGCATCAACCACAAATGCTTGAGGATCCCTGGTCCGGGACACAAACCTGTTCAGTTTGTGGTTGAATCTGGACACCAAGAGATCCACATCTGGTGTCCCTCACCACAAGCAAATCTCTGCAAGCACCTCTGGGTGAAGGGTTGTTCAGAACACCTCACCGGCTCAAAAGGATGGAATTCATGGCTAAGATCTTCAAATTCACTACAAGGAAGATTTCCTTGCATCCAGAATCTGCATGGGTTGGGTTGAGGATCTAGGTGAATGAATACATGGACAAAAGGGAATCAGCCATGACACTGCAGCATCAACATGTGAGCCCACGCTTACAAGGTAAAGCATCAAGTGACAAAGTGAATATAACTACTTGTTTGGAATCTTACTGCATACATTTTTCACACGTGTGTGTGGGTCTGTGTATGTATACATATATTTATATATTATATTATTATGAGTGTTCCAAGTAATTTTGTAGTTTGTGTTTAGGTAGTAAAGACAAAATGAAAACTTTATTTCTCTAACCGACAAGCAAACTGTTATTAAGTTCACCTTGCATTGTTGTCCAGACACAGATATTCTCTAGGGTCTTCAGCACTTGCATGTGTGGTCTTCACACCTTTGTCAATAAACAAACCAGCCTGCAAAAGCAACAAAATCTGTTTACAGCAAAACCTGTTTGGTTTTAATATGCAAGCCTGTATTATATTTTTTTTATAAAGACTGACAAACCTAGGTCATACATAATTAGAGATTTATGTGTTCACAAAACTTAACAGTACTGGCCATGGTTTTACATTAGGAAACATGGAAGGATCTCAACCAGGGGTCAGCTTTATCAAATAACTTTCAGTTCTTGGTTGTGTGTTTTTGACAATTTAGAAGAGATAAAACAGTACCATTTTAGATTTTAGTCCCCCATCCAGCTACCCATGATGTGACAACCAGCAGACTTGAAGTGTTCTCTACCTGTCTAATTAAACTTCAGTTCAATTTCTAATCACAAAGCTAAAAAGAGGTTGTGCGAACTGCAAGTAGGACTGTCTTCAGGTTAAAGACCATTTATTTCAAAATTACCAAAAATAAAATCTTCCCAAAGGAACATACAGTATGTACATGTAACACATTTTACTCATGTTATCTATCTGTAAAAGCCCCCCTTGTTTAAGCATTCAAAAAGAAAAGGCTGCTGGGCATGGCCATGCTGGATGTATTGTCAGCAGCCTTAGAGCGCTGTGAAATGTTACAGTATTCCAGAGATGCTTGGCCTGCATAGACAGTAATTAGACACTCACAGAAGAGAAGTGCAAGGAGGGAAGGGACTGTACTAGGGAATTGACTCTTCCTATTTTCTAGCATGTGCAAAGGCAACTTGCAAGTATATTAAAAAGAAAAAAAAAAGGGAAAAACACTAAGTAAGCATTTAAAATGTTTGTGATTGGTCTGTACTTTTATCTGCAATTTCTTAAGGTAGCGACATGGTATCTTTAACCGGTTTCCGACTGGCTCACGCAGATATAGAGGCAGAATGGCTCTCCTGGGCGCCTGTATGTGTACGTCCTTCCTTTTTTGGCACCAGATGGCACGCACCCGCTGCACAACAGGGGACCCAATGCGCATGGCGAGCAGTCACAATCGTGTGCACGAGCGCCAGCACTGGGGTTTGTGTGTGTAAACACACAAATCCCTGTGCTGTCAGAGGAGAGGAGACATGTCGTTTGTTCCTAGTAAGTAGGAACAGCGATAGGTCTCCTCTCCTACTCAGTCATATCCCCATACAGTTAAAACACACTGAGGGAACACGCATTTAAACCCCTTGATTGCACCCTAGTGTTAACCCCTTTCCTGCCAGTGACATTTACACAGTAATAGGTGCATTTTTATAGCACTGATGGCTGTATGTCAATGGTCCCAAAAATGTGTCAAGAGTCCAATCTGTCTGTCGCAATCGCAGATCCCCGCCATAACTAGTAAAAAAAAAAAAAAAAAGCCATAAAAATGCCACAATCTTTCCCATAGTCTGTAGAAGCTATAACTTTTGCGAAAATTTTGCAATTCTTTTTTAACAAAAATATGTAGAAGAAGAAAAAATATAATATATATATATATTATATATATATATATATATATATATATATATATATATATACCTAAATTGATGAAGAAATTTTTTTTTTTTTTTTTTATTTGGCGATATTCATTATAGCAAAAAGTAAAAAAATACTGTTTTTCAAAATCGTCACTCTTTTTTGTTTATAGCGCAAAAACGAAAAACTGCAGAGGTGATCAAGTAACACCAAAAGAAAGCTCTATTTGTGGGAAAAAAAAGAATGCAAATTTTGTTTAAAGCGGTTCTACACTCATTTCATTTAGTAAATCTCTTTGCCTTCCAAATCAGGCAAAGAGTACTAAATGAAATGTTTTTTTTTTTTTTTTTTTTTACTTACCTTGTAATTGAAGACTTCCGGTCTTCTCCCTCTGCGGCGGCGGGCGGGGTCTTGCGTCGATCGTCGTCACGCCGCACTGTCTCCTGGGATCTGGTGTCATTGATCCCAGGAGCCAGTGCGGGCATCTTCCGAAATCTCGCTAGATTTCGGCCACATCTTCCGAAATCTCCCGAGATTTCGGCCGCATCTGCCGAAATCTCGTGAGATCTCGGCAGATGAGCCGTTACTGCGCACGCGCGAGTAACGGCAGTGCATGCTGGGCCATCTAAAGTCCCTGTGGGTGTTTCACATGCCCACAGGCAAGATGGCCCCCAGCACTAAAGAAGAAGACGAGGAACTTCATCGGACGAAAACCGGCGGCGATCGAGATGGAAGATGGAACAGGTGAGTCCCCTAATAAAGGTAAGCACACTTTATATTACATCCTAAAAAAAAAAAATTTTTTTTCAGAGTGCAGAACCGCTTTAAGTTTGGGTACAGCATTGCATGACCACGCAATTGTCGTCTGTAAATGCTAGTTCACACCAGACGCATTTCGTGCTCTTTTTTTCTGCACAAAATGCATGCAAAGTGTTTTCCATGTATTCCAATCGCTCTAGTTCACACCATGCAGTCAGTTAGAGCCATTGTAATATATGGAAAACACTGTGCATTCATTTTTTTTAGAGCAGAAAAAACAAAAAAGCATACAAAACTGCACAGAACTGTATCTGGTGTGAACTGGCCCTTAAAGCGACACATTGCCAAATTGTAAAAAATGCTCTGGTCAGGAAGGGGGTAAAATCTTCTGGGGCTGAAGTGGTTAAAGAACTTATCTTGACAAACTGATGAAAAAAAATTAAATACAGAAAAAGACGCTGCTAAATTTACCACTACAGCACAAATTTGAGAGCCCTTGAACCCAGCAGTTCCCCACTTGAAAATACAGACTTTCTATTAAAAAGCCAAAAGCAATGGCATCAGGGGAAGAGGAGCATGTCAATGTTCAAAATTCAGAGAAGGAGACTGCAATTGCATATGGAGCACATGTGCAGGCACATCCAGGTGCCTGTTTTGAATTTACATGTCAGAGAACAATCAGGTTCATAATTAGTGGAAAGACTTTATCTTGTACCCTTGTGAAGCTGGGAAAGATCGGAAGAAAATAAAACGGATAGACAGCTTTTCAAGCTGGAAAAGAAAAAGCTGTTTATTCTTAGCTGAAGGGCTATAGACGGATGGTGTAACATTTGTAGTAAGATGTGGTGTTCATATAGTAGGATTGTAGTTACCTTAAAATTAGAATGAACTCTGTTGTTGTAGAATATGCCAAGTGGTGTAAGCTCAGCTTTGGTATCTGGGTACAGCCCGTGGGATTCACCAGTTGAAGACTTGTGAAAAACAAACCAGATCCCAGCATCCTTTAACGAAAAAGTAACAAACAATGTTAGGTATGTGCAGATGCCATAGAATATACTTTGCTAAACTAACATATGGCATATAGCAGCCCAAGCTATGTCCTTTGTTAAGATTTATCTCAGCTGTTGGACAAATAGCTGGGGCTTTAATATTCTAAGTCAGATGTGGTAAACGCAAAGCCAGTGGTCCGATTTCCAGGCCATTTTATGTGGCCATGGCACCTCTCCTGCAGCTGTGGCACCCCCTCACCTCTGCCCGCCTTGTCTCAGCTGTTGGCAGCAGAGGATGACAGAATGCCTCCACCAGATCTTGCACTTCTGTGCAGCCACGCAAAGGCTCATCTTTCCGCCCCCCCCCCCCCCCCGTTTAAGCAGTCGGCAGCAGAGAAGGACAGAACTCCTTCCACAGATTCTCCTCTCTGTGCAGCTGCAGCACCCCCTCATCTCTTCCTCCCCTGGGTTCAGAATTCAGCAGACTCCGACAGTTAACTCCAGCCCTCCTCTGGTCCTACTCCAGACCCTGCACTCTGCTTCCAAGCTCCACCCTCAGCTTTTTTCCATGGCTGCAGCATAAAGGGGGGCGCACTGTCATGTAAGGGGGGTTCCGAGTTTCTTTGCCTTCTCTAGCTACATGCTGGTACCAGGCAAGTGGCATAAAGTATTAAAGCCAGTGAAAACCAGGCAACTAGTGCTCTTATAAGGAAGTCACAAACAGATACCTCCTTAACACTAAAGACTGCCAGTAAAAAGACAAAATATATTCCAAAAAAGTATCATGAAAACTCGCAGTTCACCAAGACTTTGTCTGGGAGTCCGAACTTACCATCCATCTAAGTAGAATGATTTTTAAATGCAGAATAGGGAATGCCGGGGATTCCATGACAAAAAAAAATAAAAAAAATAAAAAAATCTTACACCTAGGGGTTCATTAACCCCCTGGCTAAATATCACCTAACCACATCAAAATGAAAGCTTTCTTGGGAAAAAAAAAAAAAAGTTATACATCACACACACCAATTTATATATATATATATATATATATATATATATATATATATATATATATATATATATATATATCTCATATATATATATATACATATACATATATACATATATACATACATACATACATACACACACACTTCTAGTAGTAAACAAAAAGAGAACAAAAACTTGTGTGTGTAAGCAATCAAATTCAATTTAGAAGGTTGGCTTTACAAACGGTAAATAGGAATTCTTCCCAGATAATTTTTTCAGTTTAGACTTAATATTGGTCCCGTTTCACTAATGCAAGATACCATTATGTTTTTGTCATAAAGGTCAATGCTTATTAATCTATTTATCTCTTGAGCAATTAGAAAACAAAAATACAAATAGCACAGTTAAAAATGAGCCAACTAAATAACTGTCTATGGATTAAATCTGAAATGGTGATTGTTTAAAATTGCTTAATTGCCCCTTACGGAATTAAAAAAAAAAGTGCATTTCAGTGTCACTGGCATTTAGCGTATGGCGACAGTGCATCAAATTCTTCAAATAACATTCGGCAGACTAATCCTCAAACCAATTTTATGACACTTGTGGATGAAAAATGAGATCCAACAGCTAAGACGCTACAATAACATCTTTATGCATTTCTTTCCATACTGAAATGCCTGTGCTGCCCTCAGCGTGATAAAAAGCAATCACATTACTAACAGGAAGTGAATTTTGCACGTTTTGTGTTGGATGAACAGTTCCAAATAAAATTATGTAAAAGGCTTGCTGGAAGGCAATTGTTTGAAGCCTTCTTGGAATTTCATTAAGCAAAGCTTATGTCATTCTTCACTAAAACGAGCATTACTTATCATTAAAAATAAAATATAACTTAAAGTGGAAGTAAACCCTTCCACATGACTTTGGCCTACAGGTAAGCCTAGATTAAGGCTTACCTGTAGGTCCAATAAATATCTCCTAAACCTACATGGTTTAGGAGATATTTAGCGATGAAAAGGCATCGCTGTCTACGGCGCATGCGCCGTAGACAGTGGTGCGCAGGCGCACTGAGGGCGCACTGAGTATGCCGCTCTCACGGCAATATGCCGATCTCGTGCGCATGCGCGGGAGTGACGTCATCGCCGCTCCAGCGAATGATAGCGCTGGAGCGGCGAGACCCGGAAGTCACTCCGGCCCTGGATGGCGGCGAAGAAGATTGAAGATAAGGACCGCTTCGGGGCTTCGTTTTCAGGTAAGTTTTTCATAATGAGCTAGTATGCTATGCATACTAGCTCATTATGTCTTTGCCTTGCAGGGTGTCTTTTTTTTTTTTTTTTTTTTTTTTACAGAGGCTTTACTTCCTCTTTAAGCAATGTAGGGAAGAAACTTAACTTGGCTCTCTTTTTACTTCATAATAGAGTATTGTTCTGTTTTTTTAAAGTAGACTTTTAAACTATACTTAAACTTACTCCTGCCCCATTCTAAGCTTATTCTGTAGTAGAGGAGAGACAGCCAACAATGGATGTCCCATAGTAAGCCTATGGGTGACCTCATTGCCCAGGCTCCGCAGCCGTGGTCGGCGATCTCTTTTTCACTGAATCTAGCAAATGGAGAGATCATGTGACCTGACCAAAGCGCCCTCAGAAAAGGTAGGTATAGACATCGTTCTTTTACGGGGTAGTTAGAATAGGCTTAAAATGGAGGTGGGAGCAAATTTAAGTATAGTTAAAATTTAACTGAAATTCTACTTTAAAAAAACAGACTTTGTTTATGTGAATGAGAATCATCACACTTTACAATTCAAGGGAGAATAGAACCTCACAGAGATCAATTATCTAGGTTTGACACTCATTGGAATGACAGGGAGTCATAGAGTTCATGTTAAATCATGTAGGAAACCCTCTAGGAACTCTTTACTGCACTGCAACAGCTGACTTCCTACTTATGTCATAAATGTCATTCCAAAAGGACAAGTCATTAAAATAAGACAATTTCACGACCCTTCATGGAGTATGACAAAGAAGCAAGTCTGATGGAGAAGAGATTCCTGGAGTGGGGTTATTGTAAATGACTAATAAGAGCATGTACACAGGCCAGGAATGTTGCCAGGGCAGAGCTTGTGAGTAACAAACTGTATTTTGACAAGAGATCCCAGGACTCATTTGCAAGAGGGGAAGGAGCTGGACTGGTAGTTTTTCCACAGTTTTTTCTGGGATCCTCAAAGTCACGTCCTGTGCCTATGGCACCAGTTTTTACATCAATTAATTGTCAGACTAGATTTGTTGTCTACGTCATGTAAGGTACCATATTTAGGCCAAACCACCAAGCACTTGTGTGTTCGGATTCATGATCATGTATCGAACATCAATATGAATACCAATGTGGCTAAGCACTTTAGTTAGCATCATGTCTCAAGTCTATAATCCTTACAGGTGGAGATCACAGAGAGGGTAGATAGTCCTAAGAGGGAAAGGTGAAGCTTACTGGATTTTTAAATGTAATACACATATACGAGAAGGGCTTAATCATGCATTGTATATTACCCACTACTATAAATAACTGATCCCTAATGATTCTCAGTTTGTGGAAGGTTTTCTCTTTTTCATCTTTCTTCTTCCCCCTTTTTTGTACTTTTATCTTATTCATGACAATCATTTCTACTTATATACAATCCGGGGATATAAGATATACTGTACATACGAGTATTTTAGCTCTTTTTGTAAGATGTTTGGTCCACGGAATAGCTCCTTTAAAATTCTTATGTTAATACAGAATATCTTACTCATAGCTTCCTAAACACATGTACACACTACATGAATGATTTTTCTATCAATCACTCTCTATTATATTTAAGTATTTTTTGTTTTTATGAAGCCTGTTTTCTTTGGGAGTAATTTTCCTTGATATTGATTTTATATCTGTTTTGAATAAAGAACAGTGTTTTTATGGGATCTAGTATCAAGCTATGTGATAAAATGGAGGGCAATTCTTTTCTGCCTTTATTTTTTATTGCTGCCCTGTTTGAGAGGAGCCTGGGGGTTAATATAGTCTATAGGATAGTACTGCAGTTGAAGCTCACCATTTATATTGAAGTGCTACTTTACCGTATCCTGCCATGTGTCCAAGAATAGCAAGGGATACACAGTACGGTGCAAAAAAAAAAAAAAAAAAAGTTTTAGGCAGTTGTGAAAAAATGCTGTAAATTAGTGATTTTCAGAAATAGAAGTGTTAGTTTATTTATCAATTAACAAAATGTAAAGTACATGAACAGAATAAATCCAAATCAATATTTGGTGTGACCATTTGCCTTCAAAAACTGTGTGCAAGTGATCAGCATAAATTCTGCTTGTTTTTGAAGGAACTCGGCAGGCAGATTGTTCCAAACATCTTGGAGAACCAACTACAGATCTTCTGTGGATGTAGGCTGCCTTAAATCCTTCTTGTCATGTAATCCTAGACAGTCTTAATGATGTTGAGATCATGGCTCTGTGGGGGCCAAACCATCACTTCCAGGACTCTTTTTTACACTGAAGATAGTTCTTAATGACATTGTATGTCTGGGGTCATTGTCCTGCTGCAGAATAAATTTGGAGCCAATCACATGCCTCCCTGATGGTAATATGCATACATTTCTGCCTGTATGTCTCAGCATTGAGGACACCATTGATCCTGACCAAATATCCAACTCCATTTGCAGAAATGCAGCCCCAAACTTCACCATTGCCTGCAGACACTCATTGTACTGCTCTTTCCAGCCCTTCAAACTGCCTCCTGCTACAGACAAATATTGCAAATTTTGACTCATCAGTCCAGAGCACCTGCTGCCATTTTTCTGTACACCAGTTCCTAGGTTTTCATGCATAGGATGTGGAAACAAGGCACTGCAAGTCAACTATGTATGAAAACATGGCTACATGGTACTGTGCACACAGGAGGAGATTTATGGTTTGCACTGATATTCACAAATTTTATGTGAGCACATACTGGATGATTTGCATTTTTTATTTAGTGGAAAAGAGAATATTGCCCTATCAAGTTTTTTGTTGTTTTCTTATATATTTTCACAAGAACTTAGAAGAACCTGAAGCAGTGAGGATAATTTATATACGACTGGAAGAATTTTTACACCTGGTAAGAGTATATGGAGATGTAGGAGTGAAGGAAATATTATTGAAAGGAAAAAAACACTGATATATGTGAGCACAATGAATTATTGATTTATTATTGAAAGAGGGTTTGAATATGATATACTATATTGGCCTTTTCGGGTTGGTTTCAGTTAAATACTGTGGAGATGGTGGGAATGAAGACAAGCTTTTGGAATCAAGCTTTATTTGACCCACACTCTCTAGGGGTCAAGAAATAGTAGTGGGAATCCCTTGAGTTCAATTTATGAGGAAGATAAACCCATTTCGATTTTAAGTGCTGGTTTAGGAGACACATGATGATATATGCCTGAGGGCGTTGTTTTTCCAGCTGCTGTGGGGAGAGACTGTTTACTTTGCACTGATTATTATCGACACTGAACAGGACAAAACATGCCTTACCATTCAAGGTTGCTGGTCCTTTTATGGGTCAAGACTTTGCCCGTCACAGTGTCTGGGAAAGACAAGAATGGACTACAGCCCTGGACCTGTAAAGCACCCTACTGCTAACCAAACTCACTGCATTCATTGCCAAGGCAAGCGCTCAAGCAGGATCCAGAACCCAAGGCAGCGTTACAGGCCATAAATAAAACTATTGGTCTAGTAAAAGGCAGCAAAGAGTTGAAGAGTCCAAAATAAAATAAAGAGAAAAGAAAAACAAACTAGTCAAGCATAGAAAACTTCTCTATAGGGGAAAAGAGGTCCACCACATAAGGAGATTATCAAAAAACACTGGGAACTCAAAGTGAGGTAAGGTTTTAGAAATATAGATCCTCCAAAAGTACTGAATGTGTGAAATAAGACCAATGAAAAACTGGAGTACAGAAGAAAATAACATTTATACAAAGGCCTGTAACTAAACCCAACACAGTATTCAAATGATGTAAAAGCAAAACCATGCATTTAGCATACCTGAGAGCCAGCTGCTGCATTGTTAATGAGGTTATTGTTGGGATTTGCAATCCAAAATGTGGACGCTGCCCTGAAAAAAAAAAAAAAAAAAAAAGGCACAAAACCATAAAAAACAGCCAATTAGAAAACATTTTATTTTTTCATCAAATCAAAAAAATCATTAATCAAGAGCCCCTTTCCAGATACCATCCACTGACGCAGAGTAGCATTAGATTTGATTACAAAAATTGTATTATTCCCTACAGCTTACCTGTAAAATCCTTTTCTTGGAGTACATCATGGGACACAGAGCAGCTATAGTAAATACTATCTGGGTTATATGCCACCTATAGGTGAATGGACACTGGCACACCCAAAAGACAGGCAGCCCCCCCCCTCTATATAGCCCCTCCCATACAGGAAGTATCTCAGTTTTGTAGCAAGCAATTCCCAAAAGAGGGGGAGGGACCTCTGTGTCCCGTGATGTACTTCAAGAAAATAATTTTACAGGCAAGCTGTAGGAAAAATCATATTTTCTTTATCATACATCACAGGACACAGAGCGGCTATAGTAATTAACTATCTGGGATGTCCCAAAGCAATGCCCCTGAGGGGAGGGAGACACCATCATAGAAACTGCCACCAAAGAAGGACCTACTCTGCCATTTGTAATACTGCCTTTGGCCTCAGCGAATCTTCTACGTGATTGACATTGACCTGGTAAAAACCCTGTAGATGTATAAACAAAAAAGACCAAAATAATGGTCTTGTACACCTGGGCCACTAACACCAGGTGATGGATGGCCCAATATACTACCACACCTGGTAGAGAATCTCTCCCCAGGAAAAAAATGTTTTTTTTTGCCATTTAAACCATAGGCATCATTTTTAAACTGGCAGATCCACTGCTAAATATTCAACCTGGATGCCGCCTGCCCTCCCTGGGCTCTTCTGGCAGCACAAACCAGTATTCCTGACTTGTGCCGACAACTCAAAGTAGACCCTGAGCGTCTGAACTACCTCTAGAGTAGATAGCGATCTTTCTCCTGCCGACTGTGGATTAGGAGAAAAATAAAAGACAAGACACTGTCCTGATTCAAGTGAAAACTGGGAACCACTTTAGGCAATAAAAATGGATGAGGACGCAACATCACCTTATGATGCGAGACCAAGAATGGCTCCTTGCATGAAAGAGCTGCCAACTCTGACACTCCACTTCGTGAAGTGATCGCAACTAAAAGAAGCCACCTTCTGAGATAAAAGGATCAACAGATTTCCCTGATTGGTTCAAGAAGTGGCCTCTGCAAGGACAGTCAAGATGAATTCAAGTCCCAAGGACACAAGAATGGCCTGACAGGCGGGACTGTCCAAGTTGCATGCTGTATGAGGTATGAAACAAGGAGTGAGAAACAATGGGTCCCTGGAAAAAAAAATGGATAGGGACGAACTGACACTTAACAGTGTTTAAGGCCAAACTCCTTTCCTCTACTGATTGGAGAAAGAAAAATAAAATCTCACACCTATATATTTCTGCGTGTGCCACTTCCTGGCTTCACCCCAGGCAAAAAAATATTATTTTCAAGTCCTGTAATTGAAGTTCCCTGAAGCTGGCTTCCAGGGGCTCAACAGTGCTGAGATACAGGACTCAAGACCATCGGGTCCTGCTGGACTGGGAGTGTTCAAGGAGCAACCCCCGCAAGACTCGCTATGTCTGTGTACCAAGCCTCCTTGGGCTAATTCGGCCAACACTAATATCAGTGTTAGCACCTCGCGGATTCTTCGCAAAAGATGTGGCAGAATCCGAAACAGGGGAAAAAAAAAAAAACATCAAATAAGGGAGAACCAGGCCTTAAAGGTGTTATCAGTACATGTACCCCTATTGGCAGTGGGACTCTTGTCCCGGACACACCTGTCCCAAACTGTTGTAGATTCCCCTGCAGAGTTTCCCTTGCCACTATCCTATACCTGGAATATGTATTGGCGATAGAGACAGCCCTTGTACTGTCCCAGACAGAATGTGGTACACCTCCCTGAGTCGCGTGACCTCTGGTGCTGCCCTGGTGGTTGAGATATATATGCCTGCAGAGGCATTTCCAGATTGAACCTACAACAGGTTTGTCCTATAATCCAGAGCAAGGCACACTGGCCAAAAATTCCAAGCTATTGGACCAACCACACTGAACTGTAGCCAGCCTCAAGTCAACTTGCTGAGACTGGCATCAGTGGTTATTTTCCAAATTCCAGAAAAGGAAGAATATCAAGCACCAATTTTTGCTCTGCAACACCCCGGAAACAGAGCCTTCCGGCAATGCAATGCCTGGATCTTCAAGTTCCAGAAAATGAACCTCTATCACGACCTGGAGTAGGTCTCTATGTAGAGAATGTGCTTTGACCTAAACACAGCTTCCTCCTGTAGAAATATACCAGGTGTGGGAGTATATTGTAGAAACCCCTGGAATTGACTGCTTCCTGAGCAAAGATTGAGGTAAAGAGTATTGAAGTGTCTTCAGCAAGCCCCACATTGGGGCTAGACTCTTTGTGAACCCTCCGGGTCTGTCGCCAACCCAAAAAGAAGATTAAAAAAAAAAAAATATAAAAATAAAAAAAATAAACTTTCCACTGCAAATACAGAAATCTTGGATGAGCCTGGAAACAAACTGCCACATGAAGATGTGCGTTTACAGATGATTATGGGCCCGAAATCTACCTCTTGCAGAGAGTTCATCAATGAACAGTCTAGCCTAACTGAAACAGAAGGATGTTCAGTGGCTTGAGATCTTAAGATAGACATAATGTCCCCATTTGTCTTTGGAACTGCTACCATTTAATTGTTTCACAATAATGAGCCCATAACTTCTGCTTCAAGAGCAAATGCAAGGCAAAAGACTGACGACCCTGTGACAGAACCAGACAGTCCCAAGAGGTGCACTTAACCTACCAGATTTCTGCCGGCTAAAGATGGAACAAACCACCTCAGAGACTGTCCTAAAATTTTCTGGCCTGAGTTACTCAAAACACAGCAGCCTCAGATGCCTCCCTCACCCAGGTGAGGAAAGCTTACAGTATCTGGTATCCCCGGGCAGTCTCCCATCTATCTAGTAACCAGGCTTGATCCTGCTTAGGCTTTGATCAACCGAGATCAGGCATGATCAAGGTGATGGGGCTGCAGTCTGACAAAAAAATGAATGCGACAGGAAACTGCAATGCCAAACACCACAGTGGCTTAGATGCACCCGACACCACCGTCCATTGGGAGATGTGGACACCGCCAGATCCCTGAAACAGAGAGCGGTGCCCCCGTTTCCCCTGACTGCCTCTCTTTCCTGGAACCATTTAACTGGTATAATATTTAAATAACGCAACAACTATATCATCCAACCTAATATACAGTCTTCCAAGGATGCAGGCCTAAAACAATGTTGGTTTACCTCTATGCAACCCCTTAGGTATGCAAGTACCTAGGTATGAAAACATGCAGGTATACAAGTGTTCTTGCCATTCATGCATTTATGTATGCAGTACAAGGTCAATAGGCACACACGCAAGTACCCCCCAGGCAAATAAGCCCATATTCATGTAGTCCTATGCAAATAAGCACATATGTATGTAGCCAAGGAAAACAAGTACATATGTATACAGCTTAATGTAAATAAACATATGTATGCAGTACAAATGAAAACATGCCAGCATGTGTTTAAGCAATATGCATCTATGGAAGCATGCGCTTATGCAACTATGCATTTAGGCAAAATATGAAAATGTGCACTTTACATACATTCATGCAACACGTGCCCATGGAAAGCATTTTTGCAATAAGCAAGCATGCGTTTATGAAAACGTGTTTATGCAACATTACGCAACACGTATCTATGCAGACATGTAACGTGCATTTTTACGCGACCATGCATCTTTATGCGACCATGTAAAACCATGTATATCTATACAAAAAAGTCTAAACATTCATCTTTAAGCAACCATGCATCTTTAGATGATCATGTATCTTTATGTGATGATGTATAACCATGTATATTTAAGCAAACATGTATAAACATGCATCTTTTTACGCAATCACGTATCTTTATGCGACCATAAATAACCATGTATGTTTGTCCAAACATGCATCTTTATGCAACCATGTATCACCATGTATATTAATGCAAACATGAATAACCATGCATCTTTGTGCAACTATTCATGCATCTTTATGCAAACATGTATAACCATGTATATTTAAGAGAATATGTAAAAACAAGCATCTCCAGCAACCGTGCGTTTCAGCTAGTTTGCAAGCAAGCACCTGCTTAACTGCAGTTGGCCCCATACTAGTCTCACAGGATTTAGCCAAGCACATATGCACTACACTGGAGATACAACTCCTTAAAATGCACCCATGCTCATGTTTTTCCAAACATGTATATTTAAAACATGCATTTAAGCAACAAATTTACAAGCATGTATACTACGCTGCACCTGCCTACAGAGCAGCAACACCACTTTAAAGTGAACCGCTAACCATCCAGGGGTAAATCACATTACACCTGTACAGTCCCCCTGGATAAGCAGTAAATATGCAGCATATAATCATGACTTGTCTGTCACACAGTTCTCCCATAGTAAGTACTCACACTTTGTTAGTATCCATGGGCTGCTGCTATGTCTCCAGAGGCCTACTGAACCTGTTGCCACATGGCATGGCCTTCCTGCCTATATAAAAATAGGCCATACTGAGCGAGCCTTTGCCCTCTAGTGGCAGGAAGAGAAACAGCAGCCCATATCAATAAGTACATAGCATGATAAAACAGCACACTGCTCTCAGTGGCCACCGGGAGAACAGACTTTTTTTTCAAAAAAAGAAACTGCAAACAAATGCAGACTTGCCATTCCTGCTGCAGGACTCAAAGAAAATAAATAAAAAAAAAAAAAAAAGACCTTCAGAGACCGAGTCCCCCATTAATCTGGGGTCTACTCCCCGGAACCTGTATAGCACCCTGCAGGAAAGTACCTTGGTCAGAACAAAACACAGGGTTCCATTACGCAGGGTCCATTGCCGTAAGGCTGCATTACAGTCAAACCTTGAGAAATCTTCTCTCCTTCCAATGAGGCTCGGGTACCATCCATTCTGGCTGACAGCTTTTTCGAATGGATCCGATTGAAGTCCATGATTCTTAATAGAACCGTCCAGACCTCCAAGTATGCTCCAAGAGCACATCAGTGGCCACCACTATACAGACACTGGTAAAAAAACGGAGGTACTTCCTGTATGGGAGGGGTTATATAGTATGGGTGTGCCAGTGTCCATTCACCTTTTGGGTGTGCCAGTGTTCATTCACCTATAAGTGGCATATAACCCAGATAGTAATTACTATAGCTGCTCTGTCTCGTGATGTACGATAAAGAAAAATGTTAGCACACTGCTCATTTATTTAATTTCTATAACTGTTACTTTCCTGTATACACATTATATTTATCAGAAATGTTTATTGTTGACATCCTCTTTGCATTTTCCCAGAGCGATAGTTCATATTTGCTGCCAGTCTCCTCTGGACTTGCAGGCTTTTTTATTATCTAACCACTTACAGGACTGGGGCCACCTGTAACACGATAACACGTTCCCCCTAAACTATTTAGATCCATCTCACATTTTTATTGCTTCATTGCCAAATATACTTACATGCAGTCAGTGGCTGGATTGGGAATGTAGTTCCCATATACTTTATCCCTCATGGCTGTACACACAGTGCTATTTCGGTCAGTTGGTAATAAAGTGCCTGGCTTAGTAACCAGTCCAAGGTTGTGAAACAGTGTGTTCCTTTGTTCTATGCCATCTTCCAGGAAGAAACAATGGCCCAGTGTGTCATAGCCAATTGTGTCTTTTATCTGCAGAAATTAGACATATCAGACCACTATTTAATGAAGAGCTTAAGCAATGAAAACTGCAAAAAAATAATTATATATGTGCAAAATACAATTACGCCTCTAACAGCACACAATGGGACATCAGATTACAAATGTTCCAACATGTATATGCGGAAACCACAGATAAACGCAATTTGAAACAGATGACTGAAGCAACATTGGCAAAAAAAAAAAAGGTTCTATTGTTTTTACATTGTATATCATAACCGTATGGCCTACTAGGCTGGTTTGAATTACTGAATATACTGTCCTGCTTCTAGAAATGAATATACCGGCTTCACTGCCAAACTGTTTAGCTATAAGATCGTATATATGTTCCAACAAATGTCAACACCATTAGATGATTACCTGGCAGGAAAATCAATTTAAGTTTAACAAGCACAATTTCATAGCAATGTGTCACCATTTTTCAGGGCACCATATGATCAACACGTAATGCATCTACATTTTCAAATAACAAGCTTTAGTGCATTAACATTTAACTCCTGATGCCCATAATTTAAGCCACCATGGCTTAGGCCCCATGCACACTGGGCATTTGTCAACTGCGTTTAAGCAAGTCAAGCGCTTGGCCTTCATTTAATTGGCCAAAATAATAATTTATTCTGGCCAGTTAAATAAATGAACGCTCAAGCGCTAAACGACTTTTCACTTAAGCATGTTTACACTCCAAACACCTGTAAACGCTTTTGTGCATGGACTAACAGAGGGCCGTACAGAGGTAGAAAAAAAAAGTCATATGCCCTTAAAAATAAGTTTTTTGATGCCTAGTGTGCATGAGGCCTTAAAGACTAACCTTTTTTTCCCCCACAAATAAGCTACTGGAAAAATAAGCAGGAAAGGGGCACCCTGCCTCTGTCTGCTCAGTTGATACTTTTAGGAATCAGGACCGTGTTCATTGGCCCATACGGCATACAACAATGGTGAATATAAGCTATTGTACAGGTAAACTGCGTGCTGTACCCAGGCAGAAAAAGTGCATTTAGCACCAGAAGTGTCAGTGGTTAAAAAACTATTTTATTTTTTATAGTAGAACACAATGAAATGCGGGATATTTGCTGTCACTCCTTGCTGCTGTGAATGTAAAGAATCCATATTCTAAATCAGACTTGAGGAGAGAAGACAACAACTGGACCATAGATCTCTATATAACCTCTTAGAAAAATAAATGCTGAAAAAGTTATCAGCCTCCAAATGAAATGTGTGAGCTGGATTAAAGTTGCAAAGAATATTAGCAGATGCACCTATACCTTCACTACAGCTGATATATCTTACATACCAACAAGCCATTGGTTGCATGGACTGTGACACATCTGGAAAAGCTATGATGAATGGACAGGCCTTCCACATAAGTGTTGGAACCATCAACATCTCCACAAAGGTGAAAGTGGACAGGGTAGCGTCCCATGATTTGCTGGCCCATGTTTTTCAGTTCAACGTTGGATAGATGGACAGAAGTAAAGTTTTGTACAATCTGATAAATAAAGCATATGGTAAACATTTGTGAAATTTCCAGTAGAATCCAGTTTCAATACAACTCATTATATTCTTACAACTTTCCTTATACAATCTAAAAATGAGCCTAAACTGTCTGACCAGAACATTATTTTGTTGCACACGTGTCTAAGGTTTTAAACCGGTTTGCAACATCATGAGGAAAGTCAGGAGCAGACTTCTCATCCTCTATGCACTATTCCCCAATCGTTATAAAAGAAAAACACCCAGAGCAATCCTGATGTGCAGAGAGCAGTAAATTGGAGCACCAAGATGTTAGTTTGATGAAAATTTTACTGAGAATTGGGCACTGGTGCAAAGGTTACATTTCTTTGATCACTGTTCCTTTAATATGCCCAAGAAAGATATATTCTTGGTTTTAAATAAAAGATGTAGACCGCTTTCACACTGAAGGCAGTTTTCAGGCAGTGTTCAGCCACACAGTCGGTTTTAACCCCTTCTTCGGGCCGCTAGCGGGGGGTTAAAAGCACTCCTCTAGAGCAGGGGTCTCCAAACTTTTTACCCCGAGGGCCACACTGTATATTTTACAGATATTCAAGGGCCGAAAAAAAAAAAAGTTTTTTTTATAAATGAATCCTCAGCCATGGAATACAGTAGAAATTCAAAAAAGGCTGCCATCAGCGGGGCTGGATGGTGAACCTGTATCCTCCACCCACACCTAAATTCCTCGTGCACCAGGGCTAAACGTTAAGTGTACATGAGGCCTTACATCTGTGTTCCTGTCAGAGCCTCCCTGCCCATTTGTCAGAATCACTCCACACAATTGTATCCTCATAAGACTTTCTGTACACGCTTGTGTCCCCATTAGCACCCACCTTGCACAATACGGTTCCCATCACAGCCACCCCCCACACATTTATGTCCCCATCCGAACTCCTGCCACACACTTGTGTCCCCTCAGAGCCACCTCTCCACACCCGTTAAAACCCTTCCTGCCCATGTCCCAATCAGCACCCCCTCCACACTTGTGTACCCCATCAGATCCCCCTCCACACATGTTTCCCCCATCAGAGCCCCCCCTCCACACATGTTTCCCCCATCAGAGCCCCCCTCCACACATGTTTCCCCCATCAGAGCCCCCCTCCACACATGTTTCCCCCATCAGAGCCCCCCATCCACACATGTTTCCCCCATCAGAGCCCCCCCTCCACACTTGTGTCCCCCATCAGATCCCCCCTTCACACATGTTTCCCCCATCAGAGCCCCCCTCCACACATGTTTCCCCCATCAGAGCCCCCCTCCACACGTTTCCCCATCAGAGCCCCCCTCCACACATGTGTCCCCCATCAGAGCCCCCCTTCACACGTTTCCCCATCAGAGCCCCCCCTCCACACTTGTGTCCCCCATCAGATCCCCCCTTCACACATGTTTCCCCCATCAGAGCCCCCCTCCACACATGTTTCCCCCATCAGGGCACCCCCCACACATGTGTCCCCCATCAGGGCACCCCCCACACACATGTTTCCCCCATCAGAGCCCCCCTCCACACTTGTGTCCCCCATCAGATCCCCCCCTCCACACTTGTGTCCCCCATCAGATCCCCCCTTCACACATGTTTCCCCCATCAGATCCCCCCTTCACACATGTTTCCCCCATCAGAGCCCCCCTCCACACATGTTTCCCCCATCAGAGCCCCCCTCCACACATGTTTCCCCCATCAGAGCCCTCCATCCACACATGTTTCCCCCATCAGAGCCCCCCCTCCACACTTGTGTCCCCCATCAGAGCCCCCCCTCAACACATATGTCCCCCATCAACACATATGTCCCCCATCAGAGCCCCCCTCCACACATGTTTCCCCCATCAGAGCCCTCCATCCACACATGTTTCCCCCATCAGAGCCCCCCCTCCACACTTGTGTCCCCCATCAGAGCCCCCCCTCAACACATGTGTCCCCCATCAGAGCCCCCCCACACACATGTGTCCCCCATCAGGGCACCCCCCCCACACATGTGTCCCCCATCAGGGCACCCCCCACACACATGTGTCCCCCATCAGGGCACCCCCCACACATATGTCCCCCATCAGGGCCCCCCTCCACACATGTGTCCCACATCAGAGCCCCCCCCCCTCCCCCCACACTTGTGTCCCCCATCAGATCCCCCCTTCACACATGTTTCCCCCATCAGAGCCCCCCTCCACACATGTGTCCCCCATCAGGGCACCCCCCACACACGTGTCCCCCATCAGAGCCCCCCTCCACACATGTGTCCCCCATCAGGGCCCCCCTCCACACATGTGTCCCACATCAGAGCCCCCCTCCACACCACTTGTGTCCCCCAACAGAGCCCCCCTCCACACGTGTCCCCCATCAGGGCCCCCCCCCCCCCCCACACATGTGTCCCCCATCAGAGCCCCCCTCCACACCACTTGTGTCCCCCATCAGAGCCCCCTACATTTGAGTCCTCCTTCACAGCCCCACACACACACACACACACACACACACACATGTGTCCCCCATCAGGGCCCCCCTCCACACATGTGTCCCACATCAGAGCCCCCCTCCACACCACTTGTGTCCCCCAACAGAGCCCCCCTCCACACGTGTCCCCCATCAGGGCCCCCCCCCCCCCACACATGTGTCCCCCATCAGAGCCCCCCTCCACACCACTTGTGTCCCCCATCAGAGCCCCCTACATTTGAGTCCTCCTTCACAGCCCCACACACACAGTTTTGTCCACAGCACATTCGTAGATCAGCAGGTTCATTACCTGCTTATTGCTTCTCCGAAGGGCTGGCATTAGAGCAGACCTACTGCACTTCCCGGGTCCCGCCCCACTTTTACACAGACACGCTGTTAAACAACAAAATATTACACTGATTCTAATTGCGGGGGGAGGAGCTGGGAAGTGCAGCAGGTCTGCACTGAAACAAACACAGGCTTTGTTGGCGCTCGAGTCTTGCGCTGCACACCCTCAATACCTGTCAGAAGGCAGAGCAAGCCCCGCAACTCGAGCAGAGTCCGTCCCCACAGTGAGTCTGATGCGAGTCTGATGACTGCAGCTGCGGGCCGGACAGTACGTCCTAGCGGGCCGGATGTGGCCCGCGGGCCGTACTTTGGAGACCCCTGCTCTAGAGGGTTGAATAGCGCAGCTAAAACAAGTTGCGCTTTACCGCCAATGCTGCTGCAGCCGCAGTGCGAAAGTAGTCTTACTAAAATTTAAAAGGATATCTTAACAGCTTGGGAATAAGGATGAGCCCGGTGTTCGATTCGAACCCATGTTCGAATCGAGCACCGGGTGTTCGCTCGCTCGGCGAGCCCAGAACTATTGGGGCCGCTCGCATCAAATTCGTGTGATGCGAGCGGCCCCGCAATGCATTGCGGCCCGCGCAGTGCAATGCTGGCTGATGATTGGCCAAGCATGCACTGTGACCCCGCATGCTTGGCCAATCACAGCGCCGGCAGCGAGGAGAGCCATAATTGGCTACAGGCAGGATGCCTGTAGCCAATTATAGCTCAGGGGCTTTAGTACACGCCCCACGGTATAAGAGGCCGCCGCGCCGGCGGCCTCGCATATTATGTTTCAGTCAGTGTCAGCGTGTCAGTGTGCTGCTGACAACAATATGTGCTCTATTTCTGGGGATATGTGTGTGCATGCTGTTAGAACAGCATTGCAGTATCACATCTGGGGGGTGTCTATAGGTGGCCTGTGAAGGGGGCAGGTTTCCTGTGCTTAGAACTTTCCCTGCAAAAAAGTGTCATTTTTGCAGGAAAAAAAGCTATTTAAAATCACTCGCGGCTAATGAATTGATGGCTCCCGTAACACAGAGAACTGTCATTCATTAATAAAAAACAAAAAAAAAAAAAAAGCGTAGGGGTCCCCCCAAATTCAATAACCAGGCCCTTCAGGTCTGGGATGGATATTAAGGGGAACCCCAGCCAAAAAAAAAAAAAAAAAAAATGGCGTAGGGTCCCCCTCAAAATCCATACCAGACCCTTGAGGTCTGGTATGGATTTTAAGGGGAACCCTAGCCAAAAAAAAATGGCGTGGGGTCCCCCTCAAAATCCATACCAGACCCTTATCCGAGCACGCAACCTGGCAGGCCGCAGGAAAAGAGGGGGGGACGAGAGCGGCCCCCCCTCTCGCCTGAACCGTACCAGGCCACATGCCCTCAACATTGGGAGGATGCTTTGGGGGTCTAAGACCCCTAAAGCACCTTGTCCCCATGTTGATGAGGACAAGGGCCTCTTCCCCACAACCGTGCCCGGTGGTTGTGGGGGTCTGGGGGCGGGGGGCTTATCGGAATCTGGAAGCCCCCTTTAACAAGGGGACCCCCAGATCCCGCCCCCCCCCCTGTGTGAAATGGTAAGGGGGTACAAAAGTACCCCTACCATTTCACCAAAAAAGTGGAAAAAAATTGTAAAAATGACAGGAGACGGTCTTTGACAATTCCTTTATTAAAATCTTCTTTCTTCATCCTTCGGTTTCTTCATCTTCTTCCATCTTCCTCCATTTTCTTCTTCCTCCGATCCGCTTCTTCTTGCGCTGGTCTTCTCGTCCTTCTCGTCCGGCATCTTCTTCCGTTGGCGTCGGTGTCTCTGTCTCTTCTTGGGCCGCTCCGCGCAATGGCAGGCTCCCGCTGTGTGAGGCTCCGCTCCGTCTGACAGGTCTTTTATAATGGAGGGCACCTGGTGACCCCGCCCCCTCTGACGCACAGGGACGTCATGGGGAATTCCATGATGGCTTTCCCCATGACGTCAGAGGGGGGCGGGGTCACCAGATGCCCTCCGTTTTAAAAGACCTGTCAGATGGAGCGGAGCCTCACACAGCGGGAGCCTCCCATTGCGCGGAGCGGCCCAAGAAGACACCGACGCCGACGGAAGAAGATGCCGGACGAGAAGACCAGCGCAAGAAGAAGCGGATCGGAGGAAGAAGAAAATGGAAGAAGAAGATGGAAGAAGATGAAGGAAGGAGAAGATGAAGAAACCGAAGGATGAAGAAAGAAGAAAGAAGATTTTAATAAAGGAATTGTCAAAGACTGTCTCCTGTCATTTTTACAATTTTTGCCACTTTTTTGGTGAAATGGTAGGGGTACTTTTGTACCCCCTTACCATTTCACACAGGGGGGGGGGGGCGGGATCTGGGGGTCCCCTTGTTAAAGGGGGCGTCCAGATTCCGATAAGCCCCCCGCCCGCAGACCCCCACAACCACCGGGCACGGTTGTGGGGGAAGAGGCCCTTGTCCTCATCAACATGGGGACAAGGTGCTTTAGGGGTCTTAGACCCCCAAAGCATCCTCCCAATGTTGAGGGCATGTGGCCTGGTACAGTTCAGGCGAGAGGGGGGGGCCGCTCTCGTCCCCCCCTCTTTTCCTGCGGCCTGCCAGGTTGCGTGCTCGGATAAGGGTCTGGTATGGATTTTGAGGGAGACCCCACGCCATTTTTTTTGGCTAGGGTTCCCCTTAAAATCCATACCAGACCTCAAGGGTCTGGTATGGATTTTGAGGGGGACCCTACGCCATTTTTTTTTTCTTTGGCTGGGGTTTCCCTTAATATCCATCCCAGACCTGAAGGGCCTGGTTATTGAATTTGGGGGGACCCCTACGCTTTTTTTTTTTCATTTTTTTTATTTTTTATCAATGACTTTTTTTTATGAATGAGTTTCAATGAATCACTGTTCTCTGTGTTACGGGAGCCGTGAATTAACATTAGCCGCGAGTGATTTTAAATAGCTTTTTTACTTTCAAAAATGACACTTTGCGCAGAGACAGTTCTAAACACGGGAAACATGCGCCCCTTCACAGGCATACTATAGACACCCCCCAGGTACGAAATTTAAAGGAATATTACACTTTTATTGTTTCAATTTAAGCATTATTAAAATCACTGCTCCTGAAAAAACGGCCGTTTTAAAAAAAAAAATTTGCATTGATACATGTCCCCTGGGGCAGGACCCAGGTCCCCAAACACTTTTTATGACATTAACATGCATATTAGCCTTTAAAATTAGCACTTTTAATTTCGAACGTTCGCATCCATTATAACTAATAGGGTTCTAAAGCTCGCACGGACTTTAGGTCCGTTCGCGGGTTCTGGTGCGAGCCGAACGGGGGGGTGTTCGGCTCATCCCTACTTGGGAACACTTTCTGGCTTATATGGCTGGGTTCACACTGGTACGACACGACTGTTGTATGACTGTCATCCTACTTTTCCCTGCAACAAATCAGTCCTACTTCCATCCGACTTGAATGAAACAGGATAAGATTTTGCTCCGACTTTGAAATAGTCCAAATTGACCAATCAAAAACAATCCCAGTGACATGAAATTCCTTTTACTGCTGCTGTAATCACCATGTTGGATGTCACAAGTTGGATGGTTAGGACAAGGATCCTACTTTGATCCGACTTCAGTGATATTCAATGGGTTGAAGTAGGATCAAAGTTGTACCAAAGTAGTGCAGGGAGCATTTTCAAAGTCGAACCGACTTGTGTTGGACCAGTTAAGGCGGCTCTCATAAGGAAACATTGATTTTTCACAAGTCATGCGGCATGAGCTCCCTATGTCGGAGCGTTTGTTGTACAATTGTGAACAGGGCCTAAGGTAACTGCTGGAATTCTAAATTGTTTGCACTTGCTGTGACTAATGCAGTTTTTAAAATTTGTGTTTAGCTAATGATTTTTTTAAGTAATTTTGCATATAAAAATACACCAGCATGCAATATCTGCCAATTTGTTCCGTAATATGTTTTGTAAACCATACTTATTCAGCTAATACATATTACTTTAATTTTCAGATTTCCATAAAATAGCCAATTTTATCTAATAACTGTACACATTGTAATGAATTGCAATATAAATATATAACCATGGTGCAGGATATTTCTTGATAACTATTTCACCCCAAAGTTTACAGAAGCGTACAGTACATTATAATGATCTAGCTTGTGTAAATAACCTGGGTTTAACTTCTCAGACAATATATTTTCCACACTGAACTGCTCTGTAGATTATTTTCTATTACAAGTTCAGATTCATCACTTAAGTATCGAAGATGTGTTTGGCCTTTGCTTGCTTTCCACGACATCCCACACATTGCTCACTGTGCCTAACATAATACAGCACACAGAATAGAGCACTGTGACCAAATTTTCCACAGGGCTAGAGGGAGGGAATGTAAATAGCACGAAGGAAATAGGAGAATCAAATATTAAAAAAAAAAAAAATTTAAAATTAAAAAAAGTGTCAAACTATACAAAACTTTGAAAAAGTCTTCTGCTCTTCCCTGCACAGTACATAATGTATTATAAAACAAATAAGTTTTACCTAAAAGGAACTATAATCATACCGTAATGCTTACAGGTATGTGTATATAACAGCAGTAAACATATTACATTTTTTTTATTTTACACCTCTTTGTACGATATATTATGCATAGTGTGCAGTTCACAAATAATACACAAGGCATATTTTATTGCAAAGTCTGGACCCTCCCTGCAACCTTTGATTTTTCTCTGTTCAAAATTTAAAAAAAAAATTTTTAGGGGTACCAAACTACACAGCACCCCGTACTGCATTTGTGACTTACCAGCCCTGACGCAAACAGCCATGCTGTAAAAACATGCAATCAACTTAACCCCTTCCCAAAGAGCGTATGCATATACGGGCCTCGGGCCTCACAGAAGTGGGTCTTTATCAGTGGGTATATTATATATTATATATATATATATATATATATATATATATATATATATATATATATATATATATATATATATATATATATATATATATATATATATATATATATATATATATCTTTATATATATATATCCATATACATATACACACACACAACTGTGTGCTGGGAGCGCACAGCACAGCACGCTCCCAAGCTCTCACCAGGAACTCTGGGTCTCCTACCAATGATTGGAAACTGGTCGGCCCGAATCACGATCACTGCGATAGCCTCTCGCTATTAGCTCGCCCTTAGCGTGTTTTCTCCTTCTGAATGGAGGAAAGGATACACTAGGGGGGTTTTACTAAAACTGTAGTGCAGTTTAGTACAGTTTAGTGTAGTAAATGTAGTGCAGCTCTGCATTGAATCCAGTTGGTTTTCAGTTTTTTTTGTCAAAGCATAAATTTAACAAGCTGGAGTTAGAAGCTGACTGACTACCATGCACAGCACCAGATGCCAAGTACTCCGGTTTTAGCAAACCTTTTCCATTGCATCTTTGTATTTATTTATTTTCTTACTAAAGGAGAAAAAAAAAGGTATAAACAAAAGAAGAATGTGGGAAAAAAAAAAAAAAAAAATTAGTTAGTTTAGCGTTTGCTCTAGGTCAGTGTATGGTTAGTCTTGGGGTCAATTTAGAATCAAAGGTCATGGTCAAAAGGTCAGGTATTTTTTCTAGGCCCCACTATGGGTGAAATAAACATACATACACATATTGTCAGGAGCAGGTTAATTTATTTTGGGTTTGTGTATTTATTTTTTTTGTTGGTAGGTTATGGTAATAGCATTTACCACCAAATGAAACCCTAATTTGTCCTTTAAAAAAACAAGGTATAAATTCAGATGGATACACCAACTAGGTAAAATTATATCTACAGTTTTACCAACACATTGCAAAGTTGCAAAACTGTGTTCAGGCATTAAGATTTGTTTTACCTTCGCATGCAGGGGACTGCAGCTCCCATTAACTACAGGCTGTGATAGCTCAGATAATATTCTCTATATACAGTATAAACAATGGGAGTTTTAGTATCAATTTAGTGATATAGTATGATTATTATACAGGTTTTTTAATTGCAGTGTACAAAATAAAGGAGACAATGCAATCTAAAGCCAAAAAAATCAGGGGGGCATTAAAGCAGTTTTATTATACTGTTATATTGGAAGGAAAACAGCAGTCTTCTACAGATTTTTCTTTATACATTCTGCCCCAGACAGAAAATGAACATGTTGCATGACAAAAAGTTATTGTGAAATAAAATACTGAAAGGTTAAAAAGGTCACACATCAATAAGTTTGTGACCTGATCCCACCTGTTGCTTTCAAGTATATCGTTTGTTTTAAATGCGTAAGGCTGGCCATACATTATGCGATTTTTTCTTCAACCACAGGCTGAAGGAAAAAAAATTTCCTATAATATCTCCCGCTGCCCTATTGTATT
Source organism: Lithobates sylvaticus (assembly GCA_028564925.1). NCBI lineage: Eukaryota > Metazoa > Chordata > Amphibia > Anura > Ranidae > Lithobates > Lithobates sylvaticus. Next base: position 309,025,408 of record CM053026.1, on the reverse strand, counting down.
CTGCCAGTGGGAGGTTTTCCCACAGTCAGAATACAATGATTGATGCCGGGTATTGCCGGCAGCAGTAATTGTACGAGAAAAAAAAGGAGGAGGAGACAAATGAGCAGAAGTTCCACTTTTGGGTGGAACTCCGTTTTAACAGTCATATTTAGCCATTTCTACCAATATGCACATGAACAGCGAAGTACACAATATCAAAGACCATGACAAGATGTTAACAAACCTTAATATGCCCTCCAAAAGTGTCATAGCTGAAAAACTGACACTGGTTATTTCCATAACAAGTCTTCTGCATTTCACCTTGGATTACAATATTCCTCGTAAGGTCTCCCACCTCCGCTCGCATATCCAGCCCATCTGTGATTTCTCCCATATGGAAGAACAAAGGTGTCTCTAAAGACCAGAAAAACAAAAAAAGAAACATGTTGTGATTCTTGAAACAGAAAAAAAAAAAAAAAAAAAAAAAATGTACAAATAAAATACAACACACATATTAGTACCTTAGTAGTGCAGTTTTACATGATTGGTTCAGAGTAAAAATATTGCTGAGAGGGCAGAGGTCATAAAACACCTTGTAGGGCCACAACACAGACATCCCTGATAATATCTTTGGGATCATAGATGCTATTCCAGCATTAACCCTTCTCTGTGTATAAAAGCAGCCATTGTTTGTTTTCATCAATAGTGTTTTAAACTATTTTCAGTATAACATTTTTCAAAGAATGAACTTTTTAAACATCAACATTTAGAATTCAAAAACAAAACTGGAATGGAGGAGGACAGCTTCGTTCACCAACCAGACCTCTGAAACCTCAATAAATATGGTTTATTCAGGGTCATCGTCATTCTTTTTAAGATAGGAAAGGCAAGACTGTTTATACAAAAAACTCCTCTCTGACATTATTTTGCTTGCTTCAGTTTGTGCAAATCCGTAAAACAAATATTTCGATTTGTGAATTCCTGCCCAACGTTTATCACTGGAAAACCAGCATTATAACAGAGTTTTATACAGTAAATGGTTTTAAAATGCTAAGGCATGGAACATTTTTCCTTTAACAGACATCTCTGCTAGTTACCACGGATTTTAAACTGGCAACAAAACCTATTCTTAATGGATTTTCTAAGCACAAAAATAAGCTTTTCTTCAAAAGAAAAGAACACTTAAAGGCCATTCATGCCACAATGTTGGTAGCGCAGAGAAAGTGATTCCATGTGTTGATGCATGTTGTGGCGCACTGCAAAAGGTAGCCCATTGAAAAATAATGGGCTGCAATGTACCTCAATACATACAAAAAATACACTTTACATTTTTTTTTTGCACAGCATTGCAAAGGATAGCGGTGTGTTACAGCACACAAGAATTTTGGGAGGTGCATTAGGATGTCATTCACATTGAACACCGACACGGGTTATATATTCCCACAAAGTGATTTGTGTGAATGGGCCCTTAAGGCCTATTCACACCTATAGGTTTTCTCCCTCAACCACTTCCCGCCCGGCCTATAGCAAAATTACGGTGAGGCGGTGGTTCCGATATCCTGACTGGACTTAATATGACACATGCGCGCCCCCCCCCCCCCCCCCCCCAAGGATGCCCGCATCAGACCACACACATGGCCCCCAGAGATGCAAATCTGTGCCCAATGATGCCAGTCAGTGCCTCCTCATCAGTGATGCCTATGAGTGCCACCTATCAGTGCTGCATATTAGTGCCGCCTTATCAATGCCTATCAGTGAAGGAGAAAACATACTTATTTACAAAATTTTATAACAGAAATAAATTTATTTTTTTCAAAAATTTTCAGTCTTTTATTTGTTTAGCAAAAATAAAAACCCCAGGAGGTGATCCAATACCACCAAAAGAAATCTCTATTTGTGGGAACAAAATGATAAAAATGTTATTTGGGAATAGTGTAGCATCACCACGCAATTGTCATTTAAAAAGCCCACAGCGCTGAAAGTTGAAAATTGGCCTGGGCAGGAAGGGGGAAAAAGTGCCTGGTATTGAAGAGGTTAAACATTTTCCACTAAATTAAATGGAAATGCATCAAAACATTAATATGCATTGCAATGCAATTTGTGTCCAATGTCAAGATTGATGCACATTTATATATGTTGACGTGCCTCATGATACACTTTGGTGTGAATTTTCAGTGCTTTCAATGAAAAATGCATTAAAAAAAAAATGAATCCAGCCTTGGATCTCGTTCACACACGGCAATGCACCATACAGAAGTTAGCGCATTGAAGTGCCATTTATTTTTAACTGAACCCCTATGCTTTAAGGCAACAAGCCTCCTATGCACATGCATTGCAAATCACCACAATGCACATTAGCGCACTAGTGCTGTATGAAAAAATTTGGGGCTCTTTTTTTTAATCGTGAGGTAGCAACTCCTTCAAAGGAATGAGCTGCTTTAATGCAATGTACCAGGATAGGCCCTTATGGTTTATAGCAGGGGTAGGCAATGTGGGGCCCCCCAGCTGTTGATGAACTATGTTTCTCATAAGGCATTGCTAGGCTGGCAGTTACAATTACTCCCAGGAGGTATGATGGGACTTGTAGTTCTGCAACAGCTGGAGGGCCCCAGGTTCCCTAACCCTGGTTTATACTTTACTGTTTGGCATAGGCCTGCACTGAAGCTTATTTCAGGCTTGAATTAAAGATATCCTTGCAGTGAGCCCAGCTTCACTGTAAGGAATCCATGCTCGCCATGGCTAAAAGGTGCAGAATGGAGAAAAACTTGCCTTAGTCTGCATTACAGCAGGCTCAGTCTATCCATGCAACTGGTTCAGCGCTGCTTCCTCCGAGTCATTTATTGCTGCAGACACAGTCTTCACACAATGCAGGGTAATGCCCTGCATTGTACATATTGACGCTGAGGGACCACCCACTGGCCAGAGCCAGTGAGAGGGCGACATGCGCTGGGGCCTGCTGAACTGGGAATATGGTAATACAGTCTGTCCCTTTACCCCTAGATATAGTCATTTAAAATATATTGAATGACTCTGAATTATTTTGAACCCTTATCATTTATTGGCTATCAATGATAAGGCTAGGCAAACACACTGTGCACATTCTGTACACATGCATTCCGCCCATCTTCAGACAGTGGGACATTGTTATAGGATTAGATTTAGAGATCTACCCAGGTCTATATTAACAATTTCCCTTTATTCTTAGGCTGAAGAGTTCTTCTTCTTCAACCTGTATCACCCCATTAATGCAAAAGCTCACTATGCAAAGACAATTTCATTTAGCAAACCCTTTCACAAATCCTGCTATACAGTGACCTTTGGGTAAATTGTAATCTTCCTTTGGATAAAATCACATTCATCCCTGCAGGGCATGAATTCCATCCTGCTTGATGCTCTGTGACATGATTTCATTCACATACATCATGAAAAAGATTACCAAAAATATCATTTTTTTCTTCAACAAATTTATATGAGGGAGTGCAACATGGCTGGTATGCAGAGCTTGGCCTCCACATACTGTACATACAAACACCACTTTATTTAGCGTCATGTGGACACCATTCTAGTGAGATCATTGCGTGAAAGATATGAGATGAACAAGAAAATTTGCCCTTGGACCCTGCAATAAAGGCCTCAATTATGGCATGCTTTGAAGACAGTCATCCCATGTACATTTTCTTCAGTAGCTGGCACTAATAACTATTTTATTCAGTGTCACAGATGGCTTCACAAAGTAAGAATTTTGTAGGTCAAAATAGCAAAAGTAATCAGCCAGACCAAGTAACTTTGTGTCTCGAAAGCTGAATATTATTTTCTTTTATAGCAATGAAAAATGTATTATTTTCTCAGTTACTTTTGGCATTTAAGCTTCAAAAGTGCTACGGTTTAAAACTTAGTGCCTTGCAAAAGTATTCACCCCCCTTGGCTTTTTTACCTATTTTGTTACATTACAGCCTTTAGTTCAATGTTTTTTTTGTTTTTTTGTTTTAATCTGAACTATATGTGATGGATCAGAACACAATAGTTTAAAGTTGGTGAAGTAAAATTAGAAAATATATATATAAAACTATTTTTCAGAAATGAAAAACTGATAATTGGCATGTGCGTATGTATTCACCCCCTTTGTTATGAAGCCCATAAAAAGCTCTGGTGCAATTACCTTCAGAAGTCACACAATTAGTGAAATGATGTCCACCTGTGTGCAAACTAAGTGTCACATGATCTTTTATTACATACATACACACACACACACACACACACACACACACACACACACACACACACACACACACACACATATATTTTTGAAAGGCTGCAACACCTAAGAAAGAGGCACCACTAACCAAACACTGACATGAAGACCAAGGAACTCTCCAAACAAGTAAGGGACAATGTTGTTGAGAAGTACAAGTCAGGAGAAGAAAAGGGATGGGGAAGCAGGATGTGAGGACGTAGGGCGGTGACGCGCTTTGGAGGGAGGGGCCGGACCCGGGGATTGACGGCCAGACGGAGAGGAGAGGAGGAGGTGCGCGCTGGTCGTAAGATGGCGCTGCACACGCACTAGGTCTGAGAGGAACGCGGGACCCGGCTATGGTACAAAGACATAGAGCGGCTTACTGGAACGAACTAGCCGGACCGATGTGCGGATGAACTCCCGCTCCCCCCCGCCTCTTGCTACAATCGCTTCACCCACCACCTGTCTGCGGCTACAGCGCTGTAGTGTGAAAACCGGAAAGAAAAAGACAGCAAAACCGTGGTTCACCTGGGGACAAGAAATCAATCAATGGGAAGCAACCTGGAAGGGTAAGACCCCTATGAAAGGGGAGAAACTAAAATGAAAGGCTTCTCCAGGACGGGGTAAGTGAAAAAAGGGAAAAGAAACGTATACCTAGAAGCTGTGTGTCTGAGGAATACTAAAGGGGATATCAAAATTGAGTATAATTACACCAGCAGCAAGAGAGGAAAACAGCAAAGCAACACTCACTGTTAATGCTATATTGAGAGAGAGCTATAGACCCTTCCGCATTCCCAACCATTTAAGGACCCCCACTCCCCCAGCCTATATATTCAAAGATTTTTAGCTCCCCAGCATCTGATTTTCTAGCTTTCTGTCTCCCTTATGATCTTAATGCCTGTATGTGTGTTTACTTGGATGAAATATGAGAACTCACTAGATCTTCTAAAAACTAAAACAGATTACCAAATATCAGTGAGAGCAAAAGTAAAAGGTTAAAGGAAGGGGCGACCTAGAAGCGCCCTTCTTGTATTGAACAAGTTTTCCGTTCTATTTGGAGGGGTTGCGCTCAGGCGGAGTTAAAGATTAAAACCGTGTAAAGCTTGCCTAAGAACATACAAACCCTCTTCTCGTTGGGTTGTCTCTGTTCATAACACTCTGAGGTACATGAACATAAATAGGGTTAAGAAACCCATATAAATGTACAGCACTGTAAAAAGCCAAAATCACATGTTAAGAGGCAGATACTCTGGCCAATGTAGCGTCACTGAAGCCGCTGAACGCGTATCCAGAACTAGCGAGAACTATATACGATCGCATAGACTGGGTGAACAGGAGGGCTCAGAGAGAAGGAGGAAAGGGAAAGGAGGCAACCTAACATGAAAGGTAAAACCAACAAAGGAACAGAACCTAAAACACAGAAGGAGAGAGTAAATACAAGTACAATTAAGCAATATTTGGTCCAGGGTGGGAGTCCAAAAAGCCCAAAAAGCCCAGTCATGGAAAAGCAAACAACGAAACAACCAAAGAAGAAAGAGGCCAATAAAAAGAAGGAGGAAATTCCAGAGGCTTCGGGGGGGAATACCAGTATTGAAAGTGAAATAGATAGCAGCAAGAGGGAGGAACAAATGGAGAACACTCAATTACTAGCCAAGTCAATGCTGGCAGAAATGTTAATGAACTTGGAAAAATCAATTAAAAACAAAATAGTGGCTTTAAGAACGGACTTAACGCACCTATTAACCCGAGTGGAGGAGGTGGAAAATACCACAGATAAACATACACATGAAATCTCCGATCTTAAGGACCAACTTAGAAAGATTAAGATAAATCAGAGGAAGACCCTGCATAAACTCGAGGAACAGGAAAATCAGAGCAGAAGGCAAAATCTAAGGATACGTTCCCTTCCAGAAGAAAATGGGGAAGACCTGATAAAGATTATTAAGGAAATATTCAACCCGGTGTTGAACAAAAGCCTAGAATGGGACTTGAAGATCGACAGAATACACAGAGTTAGGAAGCCTCAACATATACCAAGGGATACACCCTGAGATATTCTGGTCAGGTTTCAGAACTATAGTGAAAAAACTGAGATATGGTCTAATCTCAGAGGAAAACCCCCCCCTACAGTTTCGGGGTGTAGATCTTCAGATTTTCATGGACCTATCTCCAGAGACATTAGCCAGGAGAAGGATGCTCAGACCACTTTTAAACCAAATGCGAGCACAGAACGTAAAATATAGTTGGGGCTTTCCGGCTTGCCTTATAGGCTATAAGGAGGGTATATCGGTAAAATTAAGGGTCCCTGAAGAGTTAACGGAGTTCTGTAAAAGCTTGGATATCCAAGTAATAGAAATCCCAGAATGGTCAGAAAGGGAGGGACTTGAGTGAGAAGGGGGAGGATAAGCCCAAGAAGCCCCATGTCGCTCACGTCCATTCTCGGCTATGCGTTTCCCTTTTCTTTTTTTTTTTGGTTGTGGGGGGGGGGGGGGGGGTGGTGGATGAAGGGGGGGGGATGGGTAGGGAAGCATTGAGACCTAGGTGGGGTCCTCTCCGTCTGGGGGACCATTCTAATCCCCCCACCCCGAGGGTGTGCGGAGGGGAGTGGGGAAGGGGGTCTAAGCCCAACCTCTGAGAGCAAAGCCCAGAGGCAGAGAGGAGTATACCTCAACTGCCAATGGTCTGGAGGTCAATATTGACCATAAGAGAGGGGGAGGGGGGGGGGGGGAGAGAGGGAGGGGGATGGGATGGGAAAGAGGGGTGGGCGGGAAGGGGTGGTTGGGGGAGTGAAATGGAGGTGCCTCTCCTTAAAAAATCAAAAAGAAAAAAGAAAAATCCCAGATTAAGTTTTTAACATACAATGTCAGGGGGCTGAACAATCCGGCCAAAAAATATAAAATACTAACAGAACTCAAACATTATCAGGTAGACATAGTGTTTCTCCAGGAAACCCATTTTTTTCAAGGAGCCAATACAAAACTCTACTCTAAAAAATGTCCTACATAAGTGTATGCGGATTCAACTACCAGGAAAGCTAAAGGAGTGGCAATAGGTTTTTCAGAGGGGGTGCAGTTTAGAGAAGAAGAAAGACTAGTGGATCCAGAAGGGCGGTTCCTTTTCCTAAAAGGACATTTGAATGGGACCCAGGTCACTCTGGGAAATTTATATGTACCAAATAAACAGCCAACGGAATATATGAAGAAAATGATACGAACGCTCGCCAACTTTGGGCAAGGTATGATTATATTGGCAGGAGATCTAAACCTATGTATAAATCCGGAAGAAGATAGCACGTCCCGGGTACGGGAGACGGGAAAGGTACCCCTAAAAAAAATTGAAGAAGATCCTCCACCAAAATCAATTGGTGGATGTATGGAGAACTTTGAATCCAAAAATACGGGATTACACTTTCTTCTCCCCCATACACGGGACGTATACACGCATCGACTATTTTTTCGTTGATCATAATACTCTATCCAGAGTTACAGAGTCTCATATACAGATTGCCACCCTCTCAGATCACGCACCAGTCATGATGACAATAGAAGAAATCAGCACATCAAAATCTTTTTCTAATTGGCGGTTAAACGAAACACTTCTCTATGAAGAGCAAGACATTGAAAAAATAAAGGAAGAGCTAATCTTTTTCTTTGAAAAAAACGAATCAACAGATATTTCAGACTCAATACTATGGGAATCACACAAGGCATATATTAGGGGTATCTTCATAGCAATGGGTTCAGGGAAAACAAAGGAAAGAACAAATAAAATTAAAAAATTAACCGAAGATATATATAATCTAGAGCAACTTCATAAGAAGCCAGGGGGTCACTGTCAAGAGACATTTCACAGTCTTATAATGAAAAGGGAAGAATTAAAAGATATACTAACGCAAGATACAAAAAAGGTTTTTAACACGATTCTAAAAGATAAATACATCGGAGGTAATAAAATTGGTAAACACCTAGCTAAAGTCCTGAAAAAGAAAAAAACAAGGAACTATATTGGGAAAATCCGCAGTAAACAAGGTGATTTAGTGGTTAAGTCTAAAGATAGAACACTACTATGAAACCCTTTACAATGTCAATAAAGACAATAGGGACCCAGGGGGAAAAAGTAACAACAAAACATTAGAATTTTTAAAGAAGGCAGGACTCACTCAGATATCTCTAGAAGACAAGATGGATCTAGAAGCACCTATTCTTGAAAGTGAGCTTCTTAGTGCTATGGCAGATACAAAGTCAGGGAAAAGCCCGGGACCGGATGGTTTCCCGATTCTTTACCTTAAAAATTTTTGTAAGATCCTGATCCCAAGAATATGTAGATACTTTAATGGATTAGGAGCAGAATATGGATTAAGTCGAGATGCACAGAAAGCCTTGATAACCCTTATCCCTAAGGAGGGGAAATATGATAGTTCTTGTTCAAGCTTTAGACCAATATCCCTCCTGAATTTCGACACAAAGTTATATGCAAAAATCCTAGCTAATAGATTAAAAAATCTGATGAATGACCTTATCCATGTAGATCAGGTAGGCTTTGTCTCTTCTAGAGAAGGACGAGATAATGGGATCAGAACGTTATTACTGCAAAAATTAAAAGCAGATGGACCCCCAGGTCTATTCCTGTCAATAGACGCAGAGAAAGCCTTTGACAGGGTAGACTGTGGGTTCATGATGGAAACCTTAAAGTATGTAGGTCTAGGCACTAGGATGATACAGAGAATTGGAGTTCTTTATGAAAATCCTACGGCAAAAATGAGAATCAATGGAGACTATTCATCTCCCTTCTCTATGAGCAACGGGACAAGACAGGGATGTCCCCTGTCCCCGCTGCTGTTTGTTCTTTCATTGGAACCACTACTAGCCGCTATTAGATTAGATAACGATATAAAAGGAATTAGAATCGGGGATACTGAACATAAAATAGCAGCGTTCGCCGATGATCTGCTGTTTTATGTGACAGAACCTAGGACATCAATGCCAAAATTACTAGAGACCTTAAAAACATACGGAGAGATATCGAACTTCAAAATAAATATTAATCAGTCCGAAATTCTAAATATTAATATAGGGAAAAAAGATGCCCTAGCGCTACAAAGAGAGTTTCAGTTCCCATGGAGACAAAAGGGGTTAAAGTATCTAGGGATCAAACTCGAAAACTCTATCGAAAAACTGTATAGCGAGAATTACCTCCCGTTGTTAGATGAAATAAGGAAAGAAACTAAAAAGATCCAGTATAGACCTCTTTCGTGGATAGGACGAATAAATGCAGTGAAGATGTTGATCCTTCCAAAAATTACATACAAATTTAATATGATCCCAATTCCCCTACCTGATTATTATTTCCAAACCTTAAAAGCCATTAAAAATAATTTTCTTTGGCAGAATAAGAATCCCAGGATAGCACGAAACATACTGAAACAAAATAAAGAACAGGGGGGCCTAGGGGTCCCGGATATAAAAAAATATTACCATGCGGTGATACTATCAAGAGCAGTAGAGTGGACACGTAAGGATAGTCAAAAACAATGGGTGCACTTAGAAAACGATATTAGTGAAGTAAATTTAAGGGGGGGGGGGGGTATGGTGTTCACCGAAAATTAGGGATTTAGGGGAAAAGACACAAAGAATCACTAGGCACGTTTTTAAAATATGGGATTTAGTACATAAGCAAAATAAGTGGAGCTATAACTCGCCATTAATGCCACTAAGAAACAATGATTACTTTCCTCCAGGTAAAAAAGAAATGGGGGGGGGCACTGGATAGAAGAAAATACACAATTAGGTGAAATAATAGAGAAAGGAAAAATAAAAGCACTGATAGAGATACAACAGAATATGTCACATATAAAGATAAATGAATGGCGCTACCGCCAGCTGGCAAATTTTGTGGGGAAGCTCCCACATCCAATTAGATCCAAGGACAATTACACCCCTTTGGAGAAAATATGTGAAGCAAAAGGGCTCAAAAAAAAAAAAAAAAAAAAGACACATCTCATCTATACAAAATGCTCCTCTCAGAAGGTCGGCCGGAGGTACCCCCATTCTTGATAAAATGGGGAAACGAATTGGACTCACATGGTTATAAGCACAACATAAAAAATTTTTTGAAGTTAGCACATAAGTCAGCCACGGATATCAGAACTGCAGAAACAAACTACAAATGTCTCGCAAGATGGTATATGACACCGAATAGAACCAATAAATTTCAATCTGAGAACTCACAAGATTGTTGGAGAGGGTGCGGTGAACCGGGGACTATGGCCCATCTCTGGTGGAAATGCCCAAAAATAAGGGAATACTGGAAAACTATTTTGGACCTGATAAAGGAAATCACAGGGATTAAAATAAAAGAAGATCCATGGATTTGTTTATTCCACAGTACACCAGATTCAATAAAAACATATGTGAAAACCTTAATTCCGCATATGCTCAATGCCGCAAAGGCATTGATCCCTAGAAAGTGGTGACAAGCCCAACCACCATCTGACCTAGAGTGGATAAGTAAGATGGAAGAGACTTATCACTTGGAAAATCTTAGACACAATGGGGAAGAAGGGGGAGAGGACGGTATGACTAAATGGAAAAGGTGGCAGGATTTCAAACAAACCTGGAGGTATGCGGAAATAATAAAGGCAAGAAGGGAAATCTTAGATACGCAATCATAGTAATAAAATAATCTGAGGACAAAAAAGGAGAGGCACCCGGGGGGGGGGGTAGGATAGAAAATTTGAGCGTTTTTTCAATAAAGATGTTAAAGGTGGTAAAGGGAATATGAAGGTAGTATAGAGGAACACCATTACTTCTCCTGTGAATAAAAAAAAAAAAAAAAAAAAAAAAAAGAAGAAGTACAAGTCAGGGTTAGGTTATAAAAAAAAATATTCAAAATCTTTGATGATCCCTAGGAGCACCATCAAATCTATCTTAACCAAATGGAAAGAACATGGCACAAGAGCAAACCTGCCAAGAGACGGCCGCACAGCAAAACTCACGGACCGGGCAAGGAGGCATTAATCAGAGAGGCAGCACAGAGACCTAAGGTAACCCTGGAGGAGCTTCAGAGTTCCACAGCAGAGACGAGTATCTGTACATAGGATGACAATAAGTCGTACGCTCCACAGAGTTGGGCTTTATGGCAAAGTGGCCAGAAAAAAGGCATTACTTTCAGAAAAAAACAAAATGGCACATTTTGAGTTTGCGAAAAGGCATGTGGGAGACTCCCAAAATGTAAAAAATTTAATTTTTTTAGCCAAAGAAAACGCTATGTCTGGCGCAAACCCAACACATCACCCAAGGAACACCCAAAGAACACCCAAAGAACACCCAAAGAACACCCAAAGAACACCCAAAGAACACCCAAAGAACACCCAAAGAACACCCAAAGAACACCAACCCCACAGTGAAACATGGTGGCGGCAGCATCATGCTGTGGGGATGTTTTTCAGCAGTCGGGACTGGGAAACTGGTCAGAGTTGAGGGAAAGATGGATGGTGCTAAATACAGGGATATTCTTGAGCAAAACCTGTACCACTCTGTGTGTGATTTAAAGCTAGGACAGAGGTTCACCTTCCAGCAGGACAATGACCCCAAACACACTGCTAAAGCAACACTTGAGTGGTTTAAGGGAAAACATGTAAATGTGTTGGAATGGCCTAGTCAAAGCCCAAACCTCAATTCAATAGAAAATCTGTGGTCAGACTTAAAGATTACTGTTCACAAGCGCAAACCATCTAACTTGAAGGAGCTGAAACAGTTCTGCAAGGAGGAATGGGCAAAAATCCCAGTGGTAAGATGTGGCAAGCTCAGAGACTTATCCAAATCGACTTGGAGCTGTGATAGCTGCAAAAGGTGGCTCTACAAAAGTATTGACTTTTGAATAGTTATGCACATTGACTTTTTCTGTTATTTTGTCATAGTTGCAGTTTGCTTCACAATAAAAAATAAAATAAAAAAATAAAAAAACACATCTTCAAAGTTGTGGGCATGTTCTGTCAATTAAATTATGCAAATCCTCAATCAATCCATGTTAATTCCAGGTTGTGAGGCAACAAAACACGAAAAATGCCCGGGGGGGGGTGAATAATTCTGCATGGCACTGTATATGTGCTACTACCTAACAATGCCTCTAGGAAAGTGCCACTCCACATTTAGAGGCAGTGTTTTTGCATCTGTGTATATCCAACAGATGGTTGTCTCTTTCCAATACAGGTAGTCAGTAACTAAATTATGCGACTGAAATGATTTGTAAATTATTTAATCAGACTTAAAGTGTTTGTAAAGACAGAAGGTTTTTTATCTTATTGCAGTAAGATAAAAGCCTGTGTACAGCAGCCCCGCTCAGACCCCCTATTACTTACCTGAGGTCCCTTCTCTGTCCACGAGTGTCTCAGCTGTCCGAGGTTCTACCTTCTGATTGGCTTAGACAAAGCAGAGGCACCATTGTCAAAGTCAGCTAGCCAATCAGGAGGAGAGTGGGGGCGGGCCGGGTCATGGTTCCATGTCTGAATGGACAGAGGGAGCTGTGACTCGGCTCAGGTGCCCCCATAGTAAGTTGCTTACTGTGGGGGCACTCAACAGAAGGCAGGCTGCTCTGTGCAAATACACTGCAAATGAGCCGGCAAGTATGTTTTTTTTTTATAGGAAAAATATGAGACTTTACAATAACTTTAAGAAGACCTAAATTGTTTAGAATATTTGCATGCCAAAACATAAAATGACCATTCTACTTTTGGTGTGCCCTGGTCTTCCCTCACAACCCCAAAAAATACCAGCAAGTTCAATTGGTCCTAGCCCATTTGTGTGGTAGAGACATTCAAATGTGTGCTCCTAGGAGGGGGAAGGGCCTGATGTTATTGGTTCTATATACTCCAAGAGCAAGCTAGTATATAGGTGCTAAATACTGCACGTATGGGAAATAAAATGTATCTTGGTTTGATATTCAACATATTGTAAAATTTGTGAAACATGCTACCTCAATCTAATTCAAATGCAGAGGTCAACAAAAACAATGTTTAAAGTTAATCTATTCAAAGAGTGTGGATTGGTATTAGAAGAAAAAATACATTGTGGGATATATGAACTAGAAATGTTGGTGGAATAAACAATATCATTGAAGAAAAAGAAAATAGAAAATTAAAAATACAATGTATTTAATATATCAGAAAGGTCATGGATTCAAACTTCCATGGTGGTATCCCAAGGCCAGTAACAAATAGAACGATAAGTACTACAGCGGAATCACCACAAAAGCAAAGTAGAACTATTATGTACCTTTTGTCAAACACGCTCTTACCCTGAGGGAAGAGGAGAAAATGACATTAATAAATAGTAAAAAAAGAAAAAAACGCCAACAGGCATGTACCTTTTACTTTGACTTGAAATTTGTTGCATTCTGGACAAGGTAGTAGTGTAAACTCTTCAGCTTGATACATGGAATAGTCAGTGCTAGAAACAATTACTTGATCCCCTGGTAGCCAACTGTGAACATCATCCATCAGATTCAAAATAATGCCATCAACAGCTTCTACAACAATGCCGAAATAGGCTTTACCTGCAGGAAAACAAACAATTAGGAGTAACAAGGATTTAATCACAACAGGACACTTGGAAGATGGTTCAGACCCCTACCAAGCCAACTATAAAAAACTGTCTGCTAATGCTGGCCATACACAAGGTGAATTTCAGGCAGTTCATCAGGAATTCAAGCCATGTATGGGCCTGTCCCATCCTCCCAGCCAACATCTTCGATGTTGGATGAGAGGGGAAAAAAATTAAAAAAAGGTGCCAGTCAGCAGAACAGCAGCTGAATCCAAACAGATGCAGGCACTCTTAGCATTCTGACAGCTGCAGGCGCCAGCTGTCAGAGTACAGTAGCCAGCAGGAAAGATTTTTTTCATATATGCCATTTAGTGCTGATGGGAGGCATCTAGTGATTTCTCTTGTTCAGCCTTTAGTTTGGATAAAGCAATCATGTGATTTTTCTCATTCAGCCTGTGGGGCTGTCAGAGAGAAATCTACAAATGTATAGCAAATCATTTAGGTCAAATATCAGTACACATATGGGTGATCAGAAGGTGGTGCAGTAAATCTAGTGCAGGATCTGAGGTTTGGCTGCCCAGTGACTGTAGTCATACAAAACGCATCATGAAATGCAACTGATGCCCATTAGGACAGTTTGATCGTCAATGCAGTATGAAATCGAACATATGGTAAAACAGCTTAATCCATCAAGGAACCATAGTTACTAATAAAATGCAGCCTATGCTAATAACATTTGACTAGGTTTGTGCAGAATGTAATGAGACAATTTTAATTGCAATGCAAATTAAACGCTATAAAGTTTTAGGTAGCTGCATTACCCTTTACCCAGCCAGCTTATCTTTTCAGGTTTGAAATTGTGCAACTAGGGTTATCTCTTCGATTCCCAATCACAGCCCTACCTGCCTGGAGTATGCATGTTCGCTCTGTGCGGGTTTTCTCTGGGTACTATGGTTTTCTCCCACACTCCAAAGACATGCTGATAGGTTAATTAGCTCCTGGATAAATTGGCCCAGTATGTGTATGTATGAATGGGAGTTAGGGACCTAAGATTGTAAGTTCTTTGAGGGCTGGGACTGATGTTAATGTACAATATATAATATGTAAAGCCCTGTGTAAATTGACAGCGCTGTACCTGTAATAAATAAAAGTTGTTTAGCATTAACATTAACTAAGCTTGAAGTCTCCTAGTGGGCTTCACAACTGCTTCTCTTCCCATACAGAATGCAAAAGAAGCTCAACGTTGCAAATGCAGGCCAAATGTACCTGCAATGATATCAGAAGCAAGTCTAACTGAGGTCACTAGCAAGTAGCCTTTATCCAAACGCCTTCAACACTGGCCCTAATAAGTTCATAAATTTCATAAAAAGTACCATAAACCAGCTACACCCACAATCTGTAGGCCAATAAAACAATCCTGGTTGGAAACTGCACACTGCTTGGCATATCATTAGAAAGTGACCTGATCCTTTTATTAACAAAATAGTTACCGCTTCACCTTCCTCTCCCATGTTATAAATGTGCAAATAGAAATATGCATTTGCGCACAGTTAGTACATACCTTCTTTCCATTCGCTGTATGCTTTCACAGCAAACTTCTGTCCATCCAATGTGGAAAAAATGTTCATGGCCTCTGCCTTTCCTTCAGTGCTGTGATTCTCATAGTCTCTAGTACTTTCACTGCATGAAGTGTTACTGCCACCAACAATACTAACAAGAGCCCAAGCCTGCCTGCATTGGAATGCAAACAGAATTACACCAGTTAATTTATTTTTATTTTTTTAAAGTTATAACTGTACAATTCAAATTTTTCAAGCCAGGTCCCTGCACAAGTCAAAATCTTTCTGCATGGTGAAGTTAAAGTGGATATAAACCCTCTCCTATACCCAGTGAAGTGAACAGCCTCAGATGATACACAGAGATGAAACAAATCTCCCTATACAAGTTTTACATGCATATCTGCTGTCTTCAGCTTTCTCTATTGTTTTGAAAGGCCACGTTGTGTTAGAACTTTTACTTCCTCATTCAGCAGTGGGTGTGGAGTCTGGGCATACACTGTATGACAGCTGATGTTGGAAAGTAACACCCCCTCCCTCCACATAGGCAGAGGAAGAAAGAAACTTGCAGAGCTGTGAATAGATCAGCTCTCTGCTAATCTATTTATAGCACCCACTCTGACACAAATTTTCATCTGATTTTATCTCCTGTGTCGGAGATCTTGTCAGAAGTTATCATGTCAGAAGTTATCATGCTGGTAACAGAGCAACGAAGCAGCAGAAAGACATGGGGCTTTAGCGAGAGATAAGTAAACACTACAGAAAAAATTACCCAGGTCAAATTTCATGAATCGGATTTACATCCACCTTACGAAAAGTGCCAAAAATTGTACACCAGTCAAATTTTATGAAAGAGGGCTTTTTAGACATGTTTATGAATAAGCCTGGAGAGTACAAAATAACCAAAAAGAACAGTATATTTACTGTGCAGTGAGCCCACCATGGTGGAATTGACAAATATATTATATGTCTCTATAGTGTTCCCACTAAGACCATATGGTGTACACACATTGCATTGGCCCAGAATACATGACAATCCACATATTTAGCCATACCTGAATCTAATGCTTTAGGACAGGGGTCTCCAAACTTTCTAAACAAAAGGCCCAGTTTACTATCCTTCGGACTTTAGGGGAGACCAGACTGTGGCCTGTGCAAGCAAAAAAATGCCCCCCCCCCCCCGCCCCATTTTTAATATCAGTGGGGAGGAATGGTGCCCCATCAGTGGTGTCAGTGGGGTGGAATGGTGCCCCAAGGGCTGGATAAAGGCAAGCACAGGGCCACATCCGGCCCCTGGGCCACAGTTTGAAGACCTCTGCTTTAGGACTACAGTGATATTTACATATCATAGGTTTTAATGTAAACAATAGTGCCAATCTAGTTATGGTGTTTTCCCAAAAACTGGATAAATCGTTGTGTAAAATGTTTCAAGCATGCAAGGACTTCCATTGAAATCTTATACATTTTTTTTTAATCAATCTCTTTTAACCCGATAGCTCGAGGATATCCATTTTAAGATTCCATTTTTTGATAAGACAAGCTGATACTATGATTAATACCTAAAACCCAATTCTCGGACAAGATTACTTCCAAGGAGACGCTGGATCGTTGACCGAGTGCTTTCATGTAGATTCTTGTCTGCAGAGTCCCCAACAGCCATGGCAACGATACTACCAGGTGGCAGTCCATTGAGCCATACCTGTAGCCTAATGCTTTCATTTCGATATTCATAGGTGTCAAACTTGTCAGAAGAGAAAACCTGTGCCGTTTCTGGATCGACAGCTCTTACATACAGCCCTCTGGAAAAAGTCTTTTCAAAACTGTAAGATCCAGCTGTAAGCCCAGAAGAAGAAAGAGATTTGGTCAACAGAGTCCAAGATGATTTTTGGGATCCGTGTAATTCCAGTGTTCCACCAGATGACACACCAATGAACTTCCTACCAAATATCGGATCACTGTCTCCTTCATCTGATTTACCATATAAAATAACATTTGCTCTCGATTTATAGCGGCATTTCTCAGCTCCAATATGGAGCGCTCCATCATCCTTTACCAGGATAAAACGAGTCCTCAGTGTAATATTTTTGGAACCATTTGGACAGTCTTCAAATACAAGTTTCCCTAAAAAAAATTAAAATAAATTAAAAAAGCATGCAATTAGTATTCGATACGATTTTAAACAATTCAAAATTGGCAAGGTAAAAAAAAAAAAAAAAATAAAAAACACCACAGTAGCCAAAAATATTAAATTTTCTTTCTTCAAGAAGAGGATGCAGACCGCAAATGATAAAAGTCAGTTTTCCCATTAAGTTTAGTTCTAAAAATATACACTCTTGATTGAATTAGTTCCATCTACCCGATTCCCCTAATAAAGTCATCTATGATGCAATGAGTAGGGCGGTAGCTAGGAGATGCGAGACGATTCTAGGCTGCCGTGCAGTGAGTCTATGTGAAGCACTGGGAGCTTGACAGCAGAGGCTCTACTATACTAAACTCGAACGCCCGCAAGCTTTCAATGGTATGCACAATTTGGCTGCACAGTATGTAACTGAAATCTTTGGTTTGTAATAAAGGATTTTTAATTTATAGTACATACTATGTAGCATTTTCTCTTTCTCCTACATGCTGAGTATTTGAAAGTGAAACAGATATTGAAGAAACAAACATTTAAGAAGTCCGATTAATTTTTGATGGTAGCAGCTTTACTTTGGACCTAATTGACGTGGGAATACTCTGTTAAAACTGTTAACATATGTTCATCAGCTCTTTTACATCTGTCACCGACCAGTATCTTTATAGTATAATGTTACATATATGATGTAGTAAAAGGTTTTTAGTGTACGTTGTATTACCTTTACAGTGTTACCTTTTAAACTTGGATGGTATTTTCTAAATAATGTTGTATTTGTGTGTATAAACAAAAAGTGGGAGTTACTCTTTAATTAGGTTAATTTACTAAAACGCAAATAGACTGGTCACCTTTTTTTACTTTAGTAAATCCACCCCAATATCTTTAATGCCAGTGGAAAAATTATATCCTGTATAAATCGTAATTTAAAAAAAAAAAAAATACATAAAAAAAAAAAAAAAAAAATAATCGGAAAAAGGCCAAAACGACAACCTCTACTCATTCCCATACCCTTCGCAATTCCAGGCAGCCATATGCAGAAAGCAGTATGCCCATCAGGGGTATCCCTGATGGCTTTGTTGTCCACATTAAGGTTCTGCAGACATTTGCTCTCTGTACAGTGTAGACAGACTGAATGCAAATAAAGATTTACAATGGAATATGTAGACCCCTCTCCAAGCACAGAGAATAGAAAAAGGCAGAGATAAGTTATATTTGCAAAGTTGCTTGCAATACCAAGTTATAATGAAATACCCAA
Organism: Lithobates sylvaticus; assembly: GCA_028564925.1. Taxonomy (NCBI): domain Eukaryota; kingdom Metazoa; phylum Chordata; class Amphibia; order Anura; family Ranidae; genus Lithobates; species Lithobates sylvaticus. The sequence goes on along the minus strand of CM053026.1, from coordinate 309,006,714 downwards.
CGTGGTTTAAAAGTACAATTATCTAATTATACAAGCCTATCCCCAAAATGTACTCCTTCGCCTACTAACTTAAATATATAAAATATTTACTTATTTACCCCAACCAAGTATATACCATACCCAGCATACCTTTTTAGATATGTATGTTTATATGAAAGAAGGGACTGAAGAAATATAATTGAGACGTTGCTCAAAATAAACATTATATAATAAAACTAAAGTTTTTCCAGGAATAACCAATTACAAACAGCATTTTGCAGTGTGCAGTGTCAGCCGTGGAACGGCTGGTTGTTTTTCTGGTATCAGATTGCCTAACAAGCATCAACAGGTGAGATTACATGACTAATCCTGCAATTACACTTTAATAAACAGTATGGCAGGATATAAAAATAGTTCAATTACTACTTATGTAATGCTTAAACAGCAATGGACAAAACACAGGCAGAATAAAGTTTCATGCAATTAGAAGAAATATGAATCAAGTCCTTTACATGTGACTTGCTTACTACAGTCCCTCAGTGCATTAGCAGGACTTTACACACCTCCATCCTGTATGGTTATAGAATACACCGTGGCATCCGACTGCAAGCGAAAGAGGTCCCCTTTTTTTATGACTATCTTCTTTGTGGCATCGTGCCCAGGATTCCAGTTGCTAAGAAGAAAGTTCTGATCTGGACAATTTTCTGAAATAAAAATTCAAGGGCAAAGAAAAAAAAAAAAAAAAAAAAAAAAAGTTAGTATGATTTATTTTTTACTTTTCTTTTAAACCTTTTTTTGCCCAATATTTATATATTTATTTACATTTCTATTACAAGCAGAGACTCTGTAGACTAAAATAGTGGCAGTTATTAAATTTAGTTAGTCATAGATCTAAAATCTATTTCAGCCAAAATACACTCAAATTCATTTTAGCATACAGTTTTTGGGTAAAATATACAAGATGAGGTTTAGTACACGTATTAAATGTACTGTATACCAAAAATGTCAAGCCTCCAAACGTCACACGCCTATAAAATTGGCAGAAAGTTACAATACCAGCAATTGTCCATAGGTGGCACTTAAAACATTTTTACAACTCAATTTAGAGTTATTAGTAAATGATAGCACTGGAATTATTGCCCTCGCTCTCCTCAATATGCAGTACAATTATCATTCAGCAAATTTGCATTCATGTGTGTATATAGGGCACAGGGGCTTTCTTAAGTCTATCAGAGCCCTAACATCCCCTCTGCACTCTACTGAAGCTGTGACTTCACCAGCCAGAGCAGCCCAGGTTTGACAGTTCTGAACCAGGAAGTGCTCCGAGATGAGGGTTTCTAGGTTCATGCTACCTAAGGGAGATCAATGAATAGATGTTTGCTGACTTCACTCTGCTCTATGTCCTGAATTGGGGTACCCAGGGAGACATGTCAGGTGGGGAGGGGGGGGGGGCTAAGGGTTATTTTACTGTATATGTAGAAGGCATTGGGTGACTGAATAACTTCCAGCCGCTAGATTTCTTGTATGAGAAAAAAGGAAAAGAAACTCCTGGCTGCTATAGTTTGCTTACATGCCAAGGCTGCCACCAATGCAAAAGCTTTAATGGTGGCCATGAAAGGGTTGTAACAACTAGGACTGCATACTTATTTTTCCCCACACATGAACACAGTGGGGTGTATTTACTAAAGGCAAAAAGACTATGCACTTGGCGGTTGCTCCAGAGCTTGGTAAATGAGCAGAAGCTCGGCTGACTTCCGTCATCCAATCATGTGCAAGCAAAAATGTTTTATTTTTTTCCCCTTGTTCATGATTGGGTATTCTTTGCAAACTTAAGCTTTACCTCATTTACTAAGCTCTGGAGCAACTGCTTAGAATACCTGTTAGAAATATTTCCCCTTAGGCCTCTTTCACACAGACGGTCAAGCAATTTTTCAGATGGACCCGACCAGACCCTCCTTTTTCCTCTGTGGGCAGGCGGATGAAAATGGATTTGTGTCCATTCCCCTCCGCCTGGCCAGATTGGATCAGATGGCAGTCAGGTGCAAACAACCAGCCAGTCCATAGACATCTCACTGCCCATAGAGGAGAGTGGGTTGTGTCTGTTCACTCTGACCTGTCATCCGCTTGCTTAGTGGGAGATCAGCAGACAGATTCCCTGCTGAGCAAGTGGATCGAATGCAGAGTCTTCCCCATGTGAAAGGGGCCTTACTCATTCTGTCTTGAGGATACCTTTCTCACCAGACAGGAAGTGAAGTATCTGTTCCACCGTAATACATTAAAGTGACATTATAGGTGCGTTTTTTTTTTTGTTTTAAATAACAAATATTGCATACTTCAATGGTTTTGCACAGAGCAGCCCTGATCCTCCTCTTCTCAGGTCCCCCACCAGCGCTCCAGGCCCTTCCCTCCTGCCTAGTGCCCCTAGCAAGCAGCATGCCATGGGGGCCCCCGAGTCTCTGCTCCTTGTGTCCACTCACACATGGAAAGTGGCTTGGCCCTACCCCCACTCTCTCCTCACTGGCTGTGATTGACAGTAGCAGGAGCCAATGGCTTCTGCTGCTGTATTAGCCAATACTCTCATGCACATAGCTGGATCGAGAAGGGGCTCAGGTTCGTTTTAGCAGGGGCTGGTGGCACACAGGTGGTTTAACCCTCATGAAAAAAATTCACGACGGTACAAAACGTGGGCCTTTACAACCGATTTAAATAGAAAACAAAATTTTCAAATTAAGTAGGATGGTGCTAAAATCTCCTTTTGCAATTTCTCCATATTTCCTGTCTGGTAAACCATTTTCCTCAGAACAGAAAGTCAACTCTAACAGATCTCCAGATAGCAGTAAAACTTGTTTTAGCTATTGATAGATTTTAAAGTCCAACTTTAGCAAGTCAGCTACTAGGCTTGAGCAACGTAATAAGCTTGACTCATCATAACCAGATCAGTATCTCTTCCTTCTTAACCGAGCCATCATATCACAAATCTAGAAGCTCTGAGGTTTTAATCAAAGAAAAGATCATAGCTCTTTAGACAAGAATAAAAAAAATTGATTTTTATGTACTTGTAATATGCAAGCACACATAAAGCAAAGACTAGAGAATAACTTATTTTCTCCATAGCCCTAGCCTTTCATGTATCATGTATCATTATACTTTAACCACATGCCACCCGACATGCAGCAAAATGACGTCGGCAAAGTGGATGCGATGTCCTGACCGGACGTCATTTGACGTTCTCAGGATATCAAGCTGCTGTGTGCCCCCGGGGGCACGCATCGCAGCGATCATTGTTTTGCTGTGAGTCAACTTCGATCTAGGTAAAGAGTCTCTGACAGAGATGCTTTACCACATGATCAGCCGTGTCCAATCACGGGTAATCACGATGTAAACAGGAAGAGCCGTTGATCGGCGTTTCCTCACTCACATCTGACAGACACAAGTAGAGGAGAGCCGATCGGCTGCTCTCCTGACAGGGGGGGGGGGGGGGTTTGTGCTGATCGTTTATCAGCGCAGCCCCCCCTCGGATGCCCGCCCAGGACCACCAGGGATGGCCACTACACTGGACCAATAGGTATGCCACCCTAGACCACCAGGGAAATGCCAATCAGTGCTCAAGCAGCTGCCAATCAGTGCCAGTGAAAAATGCCTACCAGTGCCAGCCATCAGTGCCCATCAATGCCACCTTTCAGTGCCCAGCAGTGGAGCCTTTCAGTGCCCAGTGTCGCCTATCAGTGCCACCTCATCAGTGAAGGAGAAAAACATACTTATTTACAAAATTTTATAACAAAAACAAAAAGAAAAACCTTTTTAATTTCGGTCTTTTTGTATTCGTTTAGCAAAAAATAAAAAACTGCAGAGGTGATCAAATACCACCAAAAGAAAGCACTATTTGTGGGAACAAAATGATAAAAATTTAGTTTGGGAACAGTGTAGCATGTAGGGGGTGCAACGGATCAAAAAACTCACGGATCGGAACAGAGTCACGGATCGGATCATTTTTCGGATCAGCAAATAATTGAATTTGCAAAAAACCTGTGAAAATTCCGCCGCCATATAGTCCCCACTGTAATATCCACGTCATCTCCCCCACTGTAATATCCACGTCATCTCCCCCACTGTAATATTGCCTGACTATGGCAGAGTATTGGCTGGGTATCGCAGAGTATGTTTACAAGTGATCGCTCCGTCATTTGACGGAGCGATCACATTGTAAACAGCGGCCGGGTGTACCAAGATGGCCGCCGCTCCGAAGCTAGGCCAAAGCCGCGGCCTTTCCTACGGCCGAGGCCGTGGAGCGCTCCGCGGATCGCGGGGTGTGCCAATCCGAACAGGGTGACCCGTTCGGATCACGGATCGCTGACGATTCGTTGCACCCCTAGTAGCATGACCGCGCAATTGTCCTTTTAAAAAAGTGACAGTACTGAAAGCTGAAAATTGGCCTGGTAAAAAAAAAAAAAAAAAAAAAACACACAATATACTTACACATGGTTAGTAAGCAGAAAATATTTGTGAGGTTTTTAAAAAAAAAAAAAGAAAAAAAAACACAATATACTTACACAGTTAGTAAGCAGAACATAATTGTGCCAGCACTGTGGAAAAAGGGAAGTCTGGATGGCCGCACTTCAGCAAAAACTTCTTTATTAAAAAAAAAATCCAAAGTAGTGACATCTCATGCGATACAGCAAAACAGCAACAGTAGCTACGCGTTTCACGCCTCAAAGAGCTTAGTCATAGCTATGACTAAGCGCCTTTGAGGCGTGGAACGCGTAAGCTACTGTTGCTGTTTTGCTGTAAAATAAATTTTAATAATAAAGAAGTTTTTGCTGAAGTGCGGCCATCCAGATAGGTTTTTGGAAACAGCAGGTATATCACTTTGCCTCCAGACTCAGAGCGGTATTTATATTCTTATGTGCCAGCACTGTGGTGGTAGTAGTAGTAGTAGTATCAGTGAGGGTTCCCGTCTAATGGCTTTTTCTAAAGTGGCAGTTCCCAAATCGTTCCTCAAGTGTAATACCTAAGCTATAGAGCCATGGGTGCCCAGGCATTATATGGAGTAAGTTGACAAAGATTTTATTTATTTCAAGTACCGTACTTCTATATCGCTGTCAATTTACACAGAGCTTCACACACATTTGGATTCACATCAGTGCCTGATCTCAAGGAGCTTACAATCTAAGGTCCCTAGACAGGAGCCAATTAACCTACCAGCATGTCTTTGAAGTGTGGGAGGAAACCAGAGTACACAAGGAAACCTACACAGGCACAGAGAGAACATGCAAACTCCAGGAAGGTAGCGCCCTGGTTATTTGAACCAACAACCCCCAGGGCTACTAGGCGAAAGTGCTAACCACTTAGCCCCTGTGCTGCCCTAGAGATGACTGAATTTTGAGTTTGTACCAGTTCGTGTTCCTTTTTGGGTCCACTGGTTTGCTCAACAGCAGCAGTACTATTGGAGGACACCACAGAGCCTATAAACTACTGAACTCTTGATTGCTGCGCCAATCTCATACTGCCAGGCGAATCATAAACTTATGTTTTATCAAAAGTTAACCTTTAAAATACATTTTTGATTATGGGTTGTGTAAACCTAGGTTTTCAACTTTATATCCTATACGTAAAAATTCACAACAATGACCCGGACTTAAAAACTTTATAGATGGAAACTTACCATCAGGGGCATACTTTGAGGATATTCCTAGAACAATTGCAAGGATGATAAAAAACGTCAGGCTGGAAATGGCAAAGCATATTAAAGTGTTTTTATGTCTTCTCTTGCGAATGACCTGTGCATGATTGTTTTGTTCTTCTCTAGAAAACCCAAATGTTGCATGTGCTTCTTGCCCCGCAGAATTAAATTTGGCTGATGCTTGAGTCTTTGGAAGAGGTGGCGGGCGTAATGGAACAATTCTGCCAGGCACGTAACCTGGAGAGCGCAGGTTGCTTCCATTCTGTGGCTGGAGGAACAGCCGGGAGCCCCCTCTGTAGTCACCTGAATGCATTGTTATGTGATGTCAAATCTGCCGAAACAAGAAAATATAGAAGAAAAAAAAAATGATTAAAAGCAAGACAATAGAAAAAAGATACAAGACACACACATCTGGAAAATCTATAAGTACAAGGTATAACAATCAGCTTTGTAAACAGTATGCATTACCCATTTTGCCACTATAAATTTTAGTACTAGCCAAAATGCCCAAGGGAAAAAAAATAATTATTTATAGAGAGGTCTCCATTCAACTATTTTGAATGTCATTATAAAACTCTTCCAGGTTTTCTTCTAGTACCTACATAGCAAGTAAATTCTTCATGAGGCATCCAAATGAGAAAGTACAAAGCTGCTGACAGATACTGGGATACGATTATTACAGCCAGATTATTAGACCCCCAAAATCATCCTCCATTAATTTGGGCATCAATTCTTCAATGTATGTTGGACTGTTTCCCTCATGACCCCATGACCATTTGATTATAACCTTTTCATCTGCTTAAAAAGGAATATCAAGCAAACAATTTAAACCTACTGCTCTCTAGCAATGCCAATTCCAGTCTCCGGAGTAGACTCATCTACACAATACATGGAACAATTAACTCATGATCTACTGTAGCACTTAAATCTGCAATAAACTACTCAAATTCTGTCCGATTCAGATGAATCAGCTGAAATGGAATCTATGGGTAGCCTTGTTGGCACCAACCGGGTCAACCGAAAAGTCGGCTTTTTAAAGCAAATTTTTTTCAAAGGAGCTAGGTGGAAAATTGTCAGCCAAAGCATGACTGCCTCCAAGCAGATACAGTCAACGTTCAGGTATTCATTGCCACTGTGACACTACAATAGGCGTCAGAGAAGATTCCTATATCCCATGCTGTTTAGTGTAGATGGAGGAATCAATTGGATTTTGCACATTCAGACCATGTATATGCGTATTGCTAGACTAAGAACATTACAAATTGCTTTCAATTACTGACCCGACCCTCTGAGATGAACAGCTCCCTTCTGTACACCTGGCAGTCACAGATGTTAGGCTGAGTGATTTGACAAACAAGAAAAAGTAGCAGACAAGAGGCAAGCTTTGGCAGGATCGGCAGCGTTGAATGGGAGCTTTGAACAAACATGACATTCCATTTGTTACAATGAATGCTGATTACAAGGAACCCATGATTGCAAGTTGGCCAGGTATTGAGAGCTCAACAGCAGACAGTTGTTCTAACAAGCAGAGGAAAGGGGAGGGGAAGGGGGGTGTAGGGGAGACTTATAGTAGTTATTTAAAGTGAATGTTAACATTATGATGCAACATATCAATTCAGATAACCGGCTGTCAATTTCCTGGAGAATTATTACATTTTAAAAAGGTAACCCATTATTAGAGAAACATGTAGACTGCCATTGACAGGGCCGGTGCTACCAATAGGCAAACTAGGCGGCCGCCTAGGGTGCACTGCTGCCTAGGGCGCCAAGCTGCTGGTTTCCCTACTCTGTCTCCGTGCTATGGTGCTGTATTATAAATAACTCTGTAGTAAATGCTATAACCTCTAGTGGGTGCTCCTGGTATAAAGTGTGCACATCTAGGGGGATGCCTCTGCTGCATGTTACTCAGGAAGCTGCTCTGTAGTGTCATTATAGAGGCGCAGCACTGGAGGACATGTCCTAATGGAACGGAAGCAAATATCTCCTGTCACACTGATGCTCAGGCAAAGGAGATGGATTCAGGGGCGGAAGCCAGGGGGGGGGGGGGCAAAGTTAGGTTTCACCTGGGGTGTCAAAAATCCTTGCACCAGCCCTGGCCATTGATGCCAAATTCTTTCAAAAATTACAGCTACCACCAGGCTTTCTTCCTGACTAGCTTCTGACCAAGGCAGTATGCAAATAAGGGCTTTTCTCTGCCTTTCCTGATTGGTATACTAGCTCCAGTTCTGCGACTCAAAGTATTTAGGCTTTTAGATCCGAACATACAGGCATTTGGAATTTTTAGAAAGAAGTCAGCAATGGAACCCCCTCCATTTTTCACAAAAGTTTTACTCTAAATCTTTCCCCGACAAGTGAAAGTAGAGGTAGACCCTAACAGAATATTACATTTTCTTTGCCAGAAAAATAGGGGTTATTTACTAAAACCGGAGAGTGCAAAATCTGGTGCAGCTCTGAGTAGAAACCAATCGGCATCCAGGTTTTATTATCAAAGCTTAAATTGGACAAGCTGAAGTTATAAGCTGATTGGTTACCATGCACAGCTGCATCAGATTCTGAGTGCTCCAGTTTTAGTAAATCTCTCCCAATGTGCATCATAAACTGCCATTCGTTTCTGCCATAATTTACATCCTATTGTTGCATCTCGCTGCTATAGATCTCATTCTCTTTGTAGCCACTTAGTGTCTACATGCACTCCAGCAAAGGCTGCATGGTATTTCTCAGGGAGGGTTTCTGACAGTGACAACAGTTGACAATGCCTGTGCATCTCCATCAAAAGCCTGCCTGACAGGATGGCAACACAGAAGCACAAAGAAGACAAGGACAGAGCATTGTCCCCCTCTAAAGGACATGTCTGAACAAGGACCTTCATAGGAGGATATCTGATAGTATGTTAATAAAAGTTTTAGATTTAAAAGGAATAGAAAAACCTTTCAAAACTTTATCATGGTAAAGCTTGTATACAATTTTAGAAACTGGGGTTATATAGTTTGGATTCTCGTATGGATCACATGTGTGCAGTTCTTTCTAAAGCCCACTGTCAGCTGATGTCACAGAGCCGATCCAAGCTCGGGAAAGATCCCGACCATATGGTCAGTATCCGCCCAGAAGCCTGGACCGGCACCTGGCTTCTCAGCAAGCTGCCAAGAGCCTAAGCAAGCCCCTCCCACCCAACCACAGCCCAGCGCTCCAGTGGGTGCTGAAGGGGAGAGCATAGAGCCGGAAACTGACAGTTACAGCTCTTTGCTCAGAGCGGAAGAGGAAAACTGAACGACTGCTGTGTTTGATCGCCCATTTCTCACTACAAAGCCAGCAAGGAACAAATGCAGCATCGCATTGATGCTGCATCCACCTAGGCGAGTATACTTTTTAAACTAGCAAAATATCAATTCTGCAGTATACCTTTCCAACCGTAGATGGAAAGGTTTTTTTATTTTTTTTTAACGGAGGAAAAAAAAAAAAGAAGAAGGACACACTTTATTAAACAGAGTTCATTGGGTTTATGAGCCCCTTGGACAGCGAGTTAGGCATCATTGTGCAAAGCCATGAGATAACGGTTTTAATTTCCACCTTCAATACTAGAAAAAATGATACAGATGATACCAGGTCTTTCCAGCTGCAGCACACTGATGTCTTAAACACAAACTCTGAACATCTGGGTATGGGGATGCCCGCGGCACACTACCACTCGAGCTGCTGGTAAATGAAACCAGATGGACAACCTCAGAGAAAAGGAGTGGTACATTCTTGTTAACACTGCTATAAACATATCAGTTAACAAGAAACATACTTACACTCTACCATATATTTCCATTTTTTCTTTTAACCCACCCTAGGAATATATATTAAAACGCATTCACTGCTGCTATCTAAAATGATCATTTTTCATTTTACAAGGAGTGGAAGCTGACCATCTCTTCTTGCCTGCAGTAAGAAATCAAAAACATTCCTATTTATCAATTATGAAGAAAAACAACTGGAAAGAGTTTATCTTCTGTGTTTCCCTTCAGAGGAAATGCTGTGGAGGAAGAAGACCTAGATGACCATGAGATAAATGTACATTGAAATGACAGAAACAGGAGAAATCAATCATTTGTAATCGGACATGCCCAATGTGAACTTGCATGTTTTCAATAAATACAGTATAATTTTCGTTTTTGCTGGAGTTGGGCTTTAAGAGCCGCCAAGTAAAGAAATCTTACAGGACTCAATGGCTGTCCGATACTAACCTAGTCTGCACAGTTGCCAGGGTTAAAGTCCAACTCCAGGGAAAGTAAAAATCCTACCTTGCAGTGGGGCTGCCTTCGTACTGCAAGGGTTAAATGCTCGTTTATGTCTAGATGACCGGCAAAAGCATTTTACTTACCAGATCCGCCAACCAGCGGTCCCAGGACTATGTAAGGCCCAGCAATAAACTTCTTATATGCTGCCTTTTAACATATACCATTCAAAATGGTTTGTTAGATCTGTTCTACAAGTGCATAATGTTACCTGTTGACCCTGCCAGAAATCCTGTTGTTCTGTGTGGCCACTCTACAGTATTATCTCAATTAGTATAATCAGTCCTGCTCAGTTCATCTATGAACTACAGAATACCTGACCCTTATATTATGCACATAAGGTGAGGAGGAGGAGGTGCTCCTCTGTTCCTATGGTGACCACACTGCTCCTCCATAGAGATGGCGGAATGGGTGTTTTCGCCCTAGTGCAAAAAGTATGTATTTCTCTGGATCACCAGGTAAAAATAAAAAGCCAGAAAGAAGAAAACTAAGCCAGCCACTAACTCCAAGGACTAGTAAGGTGCAAAATATTACACTTTGTTCTTGGGTTAAGATATACCTTAACCCCTTCACGGTTAAGGGTAAAAAAACAAAGCTTAAATGTTAAAAGCACAATTTTACAACTTTAACATGTGTTAATAAAACCATTTACAGATCACCACAACTACTTTGTGCATCCAGGGAGATTATACTGTTTTTTTTTTTCCCTTTTATTTTAAATTTTTTCTTTCTCAGGACAAAAAATTGGGCTTTCATTTGGTGGTAAATGGTAATGGATATCTCATGATTTTTCTTTTCATTATCAAAGAAAGAATGGCTCAAAATAGTAAAAAAAAAATATTTATTATATTATATATTTATATAATATAATTTAGCCGTTTCTTGCTACTGCCATAACCTTCCACCACAGAATGACCCAAAATAAATTTTCACGCTACCGACGATCGCTGCGATACTAAATATTTGTAGGTTAGTAGTTGTTTGTACTCTTCGTACAACCTAAAAACAATAGTGCGCATTTTTTTTTTTTTTTTTTTTATATTATCCTAGCAACAGTAAAAACACACTGACACCAATTAAAAAAATAAAATAAAAACCGACCCTGACTTTTGACCCAAACACTAACCCTGGCACTGACCTAGACTGAACCTTGATCTAGGTTGAAAACTAAAAAAAATAAATAAAATAAAAAACCACACACACACACACACACACACACACACACACACACACACACACACTTTCTCTGCAAGGAAAGATGCTCCTCCATTCACAGAGAGAGAACATGGGGGCAGGCTTCACAGTGACTAATCACTGTGGTAGGCTATCACTGCAAACAGGTGACTTGGAATTGGGTGTTCCAGGTCCAGATCATTAGTCAGGGGTCCAGGGCTCTAGGTGAGAGACAGCAGCCTCTGTGCTGGAAGAGACAAATGCAAATATGCGGCCCCGTGGAAAAAAGACTAGTCTAGTGTGAGGTCAGCGTTAAGTGTTTAACCGCTTGCCGACCAGCGCACGCCAATGTACGTTGGAAGAATGGCGCTGGTAGGCAAAATGGTGTACAGGTACGTCCGCTTTAAGAAGCGGTGTCGCAGGCGCCAGGTGCCCGTGATCATGTCACGGAGAGGAAGAATGGGGAGATGCCTTTGTAAACAAAGAATTTCCCTGTTCTGCCTAGTGACGGGACAGAGATCACAGCCCTCTGTAAAGCCCAGCCACCTCATCGTTAGAATCACTCCCTAGGACACACTTAACCCCTTCACTGCCCCCTAGTGATTAAAAAAGGACGTCAATTTTGTTTGGGTACAATGTCGCACGACCACGCAATTGTCTGTTAAAGTGACGCAGTGCCATATCGCAAAAAGTGCCCTGGTCAGGAAGGGGGTAAAATCCTGAAGTGGTTCTAAAGGCTGAAGAGTTGTGACCTTCATACAGTCTATGCATGAAGGTAAAGACCTTCAGTATCAGATTTACAATTGCACTTTGTTTACTTTAATTCCGGAGTAATTTATTTTCACAACTAAATTTTAAAAACCAGTAATATAGACTATTATACCACTAATATCAAAAAATAATAGTGTTAGATTGTCAAAAGCGCTTTAAGGAGTCATAAATTGCTTTATCATGCAAAGAAGCTGTATATTAAAAAAAACGTAGATGAAATCCTAATTGACTCAGGAATGTTAGATATATATTTTTTAAAGTTCATCCTGTTCCTTATTTACGCTTATCCTGCACATCTTGGTTTCCTTGTGTTGTGTATTGTAATTCCAGCACACTGGTGCAAAAATCCTCAACGTTCACAAGATCTTTATTTTCAACAACTCTAGATTCTAAAACATCCTGGCTCTGTGCTTGGTGATTTGTTCAGTGCACATCCTGTATGACACACAACTCGAGGACTGATAAATATTTAAGCAGAAGTAGCTTTTTTAAAAAAAAATGAAATATTGTATACTACATTACTGGTTTTAGGGCCAAAACAACAAATTGATTATGAAATTAAAATCGATTACTATTTTCATATTTGATTAATCGGCCAGTAACATAATGGGAAAAAAAAAAAAAATAAATTAGCCCTTTATTAAAGTACAAAAAGAGCAAATAATTGCTACTGTATAATAGTTTCACTGTTCCACAGTAAAAAAAAAAAAAAAAAAAATAATAATAAAAAAATAAAAAAAAAAAAAATGGAACCCCTTACAGTAGCAATTATTTGCCATTTCTGTACAATAAAGGGGTAATTGTAGTTTTCTTAACCCCATTATGTTACTAAATGTCTTAGGTCTGGATCACACCTACGTGTTATTTGGTGCTTTTTTCAGAAACACAGTACAGTTCATTTAACATGGTTTCCTATGGGACACGTACAGATCTATGCCTTTTTCAGCCGCTGCGAATTTGGAAAGGGTCAAGAACTTTTTTCAAACGCAATAAAAATAAAAAATAAAAAAAAATAAATATAAAAAAAAAAATCGCAGCAAAATCACATTTTCAAAAATGTAATTGCACAGCAAAAAGCACCACAGAAACAGATTAAAAGCAAACTGAATAGGTTTGAACCAAGCCTTATGCTGGCCACACGAATCAGACGAGAATATGCAAACAAAAAACCTTTGTACATTCACTGAATGAAAGAATGTTTGAAATTGTCAGTTTTGAAATGAATGTAATTTCTGAACAAAAACAATACACTGTCTGAAAACTCATTTGACCAAGAATTTTTCTATTTCTAAATTTTTCCATCACTGTGGTGGAATCAAACAATTTGATTCCACTCACAATTAGAAAATCGAACGAATGTTCTTAAAATTACATTTTCTTTGGAAGGAAGACATTTTTTTGTATGGCCAGCATATAATAATATATTACAGTTCTGTTTGAAAATCTGCAAAACAGTCTTTAAATAAAAAAAAATTTTGACCTCCGAGTCTGATGATATTTACCAGATTCAACCTCTAATAGTATATACAGTATATCTCTTCTGTCTGTTCTCAGAGTGGATTAGAGATTTTGCTGTCTAACAATATAGTTGGCTATATACATTTACCACTGCATAGAGATAGTTAAGAATAAAATTGCCTTTTTTTTTTAATTTTACATATTAACTAAATTATAGACCACACTTTTTTTTAAGGTTATTAATCAAAACAATAAAAGGCCAACTAATTGATTATGAAAATAATCATTAGTTGCAGCCCTAACTGGTTTATCAATGCCATCAGAGGCAAAAGCTCAAAAATGTAAAATGAAACAAAATGTCAACATCACACGTGATATTCCAGGTTCTACAGTTCTGTAAGACATATGGTAAACTCTTAGGAGTGGGGGGTGGGGTCCATTAAATGACGATTTTGTGACCAGCTGTTAAAAGAAAACTGACACTTATTTTGGCCTTGTTGGATTTCAGTTGTTACTTTGGCTTCTGTCTACAGCCTTTAAAGATTTCAACAAGATGTGTAGCTCCTGTGTTGACCTAAGAACATAAATCAGCACTAGCACAGTGTTAGCTAGTATAGGGCCTCACTTACATGCAGTGGAGCCGTGTTGTAACCACCCCTCAACTGCTCCCGCTTAAGATGCAAAGCGTTTCTTTCATGGCCACAACATCACGCTCAACAGGCCTGCCAAACACAACCCATTAACCTGAATTGGTGCTGCTGCAACTGTGTGCAATGTACATGGTCGCAGCAATGTGGTGCAGGTTTATATGAGTTAAAGCAGGTGGCAAGGAGGGGGGCAACACCTCCTCAGTGCTTGTCCAATGGCCTCTGAAGAGCAATTCATCATGGATTTCCTCACCACTGATTGCCTTTCAGAGTGCCACACTAGTGTAATCAAGCCCTTGGAGAGAGAGAGAGAGAGAGAGAGAGAGAGAGAGAGAGAGAGAGAGAGAGGAGTTCACTTATATGTCAAAGAGCACCAAGCACATAAATACTCAACCTGTGGAGCACGATACTCTACAGCAGGGGTGTCCAACTCAATTTCACCTCGGACCACATCAGCATTATGGTTGCCCTCAAGGGCCAGATTGTATCTGTAAGACTAGAGTGCCCCCCGCCATCAGGAGGCAAGAGTGCCCCCCGCCATCAGGAGGCAAGAGTGCCCCCCGCCATCAGGAGGCAAGAGTGCCCCCCGCCATCAGGAGGCAAGAGTGCCCCCCGCCATCAGGAGGCAAGAGTGCCCCCCGCCATCAGGAGGCAAGAGTGCCCCCCGCCATCAGGAGGCAAGAGTGCCCCCCGCCATCAGGAGGCAAGAGTGCCCCCCGCCATCAGGACTAGAGAAAGGCTGGAGTCTGCAGAATGCTGAGATCAGGAGGGGTGCTGTGGCTGCACAGTCTTTTATACACATGCACACAGTATTACGATAGAATATTATGCCGTTATATTACAGTCTCTATATGTAGCCACAGGGATTCGTGATCCTTTTTACTATTTAGTATGATTTGCTAAACAAATGATTATGTAAATTTTATACATACATATACATACATACATACATACATACATACATCACACACACACACACACACACACACACTTTTTTTTGCACAGGTTTAGTTTGAGAGGTTGTTACCAGGTTTTTTTATATGAATTAATTTTTTTTTTTGTAATTTTACACTGTTTGGAATATTTATTTATATTTATTACAATCAGTATTGACCAGACCCGCACATTTGGGTAACTTATTTTGCACTGCGATTGTATTTTAGATTTATCAGCGCACTCATTTTATTTTTATTCATATACCTTAGAACGAAGCCCTCCAGTTGCGTGCTGTCACAGCTGACAGGGCTTCCATCTTCACCCGGTCTTCTTTCCGGGTTTGTGGGCTCCGGCAGCTTAAATATATGAGCTGTGGTGAAGTCACGGCCATGGCACAGCACTCTGAAGGAATGGCATAGGTATGCCAGCGCACCAACTGCCAAAAGAGCGAACATCTTCTAATTGGTGCATGTTTAGGAAATATTTATTTTACCTACAGGCAAGTTTTTTTATAAGCTTACCTGTAGGTAAAAAAAAAAAAAAAAAAATCAAAGCGGACTTTAATACAGCTTTAACATAGAAGAAAGGGTTTACTAAGGCATCATGCATACTGGATATTTAGCCCTTGTGCATGAGATTTTGTTTTCCATTTTCTTACATATCATTGAAACAATGCTTTTATTCCTCATGAAATGTGATTAAAATTAAAAGCACTTGCTCATATATACCTGCTTGCATTTAGCACAGAGTAAAGCAAAGAATGTGAGAAAATAGATAAAATGATTGCTCATTCTGCAAAGGTATTCTAAAATGGCCTGGACAGATATGTTGGTATCCTAGAAATGATAAATAAATTGGATCATAGTGATATTTCAGACTGTTTTTAGTAATTATCATTAAAGTGATATTAAAGGCTTAACTTTTTTTAAATAACAAACATGTTATACGTACCCACTTCGTACAGTGGTTTTGCACAGAGTAGCCCCAATTCTCCTCTTCTCGGGTCCCCCACTGGCACTTCTGGCTCCTCCCCCCTGCAGGGGCTCCGGCAGCTTAAGTATATGAGCCGTGGTGATGGATGCTTGCTATAAGGGCACTTGTATGTGTGCGTGCTCCTGAGCCCTGATCTGTGTGTCCATAAGAAACGTAGAGCAGGGCTCAGCCCTGCCCCCGCTCCCTCCTCACTGCCTGCGATTGATAGCAGTGGGAGCCAATGCTGGGACAGCAGTCACTCTTGTGCACATTGCTGGATTGAGATTGGGCTTGGGCAAGTATTACGGGGGAACTGCACACTGAAGGTTTTTGATCTTATGCATAAAATGGCTTTAGGCTTTACAACCAACCACTTTACCACGTCTTAAAGAGGAACTGCAGTCTGCTCACATAATTTGGAATAAAAATCTTTGCCATTCTGAAGCTTCCCTCCAACCACTTTGCATATTATTTTATATATACTGCGATTCTGTACTTGCCAAATATGCTGCAGAAATCTCCCTCAGAGTCCGGCTGCATCCATTTTAAGTGTGGGCAGCTTAAGCTGCTGCCTGTTCACTTCCTGGATTTACACAGGGGGCACACCTCCAGCTCTGCAGCTTTCAGTGGCCCTCTTACAACTCATCCCCCCCTCCCTTCCTGGCAAACTCATGAGAGTTAGAGAGACATATGTGCATGATGTCATAAGTCTAGGCTAATGACCAGACAAGAAACAGGAAGTGGGCTGTATAAGGTATTTACTTGCAGAAAAAAATATATGTTTTACTATCTAAAGTTAAAACAAAAAGGCAGAAGATTTAATAGATGGAAATTTGAAAAAATGGCTGAAGGTCCGCTTTAAGTATAGTCACCACACTGAACTTAGACCAAAGCAAAAGTTGAGAATCGTCTGAGGAGAACAGAAAGGAAATTAGGACAAGCATATCAAAAGTGAAGGCTAAAAGAGCCCCACCTCCAAGCAGCTTGATGCTCCCATGATTACAGTTGCAAATATTTGTAAGTTGTTTAAAAAAGGTATATGGGAGTGTAACCAACCTCCCTGGACATGGCCACAAAAAGAAATGCCTACCCAGACCAAACAGCAGGATAGAGTGAATAGTAGACAGAGCCATAGGAAGGCCACAGAGATACAAGCTGAACTCCAGTCCAACATACATTAGTGTTTTATTATACCATCCATACCTTTTGAGTGACTCTGGGCTCTAAGGAAGAAGACATAAGAGAACTCCACCGTAAAAATACTGGAGCCTTTTGGAAAAAAAAAAAAAGGAGGAGAAGCTTTCAGAGAAAATAAACACCAAAAACGTACAGACCAGTGTCAGAAAGCTTGGTTTCAATCACAGGTCAAGGGTCCCCAAGAGGATAAAGACCCAAAACACACAAAGCTAAAATCATCCTAGAAAAGATAAGAAAACAAAGGACTATTCTAAAGTGGCCTTTCTTTGAGCCCTGATCTGAATTTTTTGAACATCTATGGAAGGAGCTGAACATCTGGAGAAGGCACCTTGCAACCCAGAGTCTGCCCAAGCAGTTTTCTGAAGAGTGGACAAGGCCAGAAGTCTCACTGAGAGTTATAGAACTCTCTTGTTTGCAGTGATTGCCTCTACACGTTGTACAACAAAATATTAGGTTAAGGGTCAAATCATTTTTGTCCATGCCATTGCCATGCGTTTTATTATTCAAACCTTTCCATTCAATCAAAAGAAAAGTCCAAAATGGTATTAAATATGGAATAATTGAGGGATGCCAGTTACTTTGACCAGTTTAAAGCCATTCCAGAGAAAACTGGGGGGTTCTTATTTCGTGATAGGGTACCAACAAATTTTTAACATTAGTCAAAATGTTATGCAATGTTCTGATGCGGATGTCAAATATTTGAATGCCCAAGAGAACATGCAAGACGTAATGGTAAAGCAGCGCTATGCACTGTAAAACAAGACAACCACCACCCATTGATGTACATTATTATTCAGATGAACCACGTCCAGTATTAGAACTTGCTTTCTGCTGTCTTATTTTGCCATGTCTGGATACTACACAACCCACCAAACCCACTCCCTGACTGGTCGTAAAGTTGTGTATATAATATGTGTTATGTAATAATAAAGAGCCGACATCATGTTGTATGGATTAGAACAGAATCAGATGAGGTATCAAATCCATTCTGACTTGGCTGAGCATTAAAGATGAAGAAAAAAAAAAAATTGTGTATTTTCATTGCGTATGGTTTTAGTTGTCACTAACATATTTATTATAAGTGCATCTAATCCCAAAAAGAAAAGTACCGGTAATATATTAGTTTACCATTCCTTAGGGTGTGGTTGTATTATTCTTTTTCATGCTATTTCACCCCCCACTTTTTTCAGTAACAGCCTTCAACCCCCAATACTTACTGTCTGTACTGTATAAAGAAGCAACATTGTTATCCTAGGGCAGTACTACAAAACACCTCCCCTGTCCATTACGAAGGTGTGGTGTTCTGTAGTCCTCGGAAATAGCTGGGAACAATGTAACTGATAAGAGTGCAGCACAGACAGTTAGCACAGAAATCTAATCAGACGACAAGATTTCTGACAGAGAAACAGATATTCAAACAAAATTCCAATAGTGCTTTCAAAGAATAATGACCAAATATGAAAAGTGAATTGTTTGGGTTTACATATCCTTTTATTTTTAATGGGACTTTTACCTTTAGACCTGGTTCACACTGTGAAACTGCATGGGATTCGCACAAAAATCACTGCAATTCTGTGCGAATCACATGCGATTCTGTATGGTGTGATTGGAGCCTATTCATTTTGTCAAATCGTACCGCACCCGCACTAAAAAAGGTGCAGGCACCTTTTTTTTGTAGCACTTCAATCGGTTCGCATGGGTGTTCATACCCATGCGATCTGAATCGGGCAAACGGCACTGCATTTTGCGACTTGCTTTTTGAGTGTCATTAACATGGGCGCCCACGGTGCGATTGCTATGTGGTATGGGACACGCACAGGAATCGCTGTGTTTCCCCACATTGCATCAATGTGAACAAGGGCTCAGGCATGCATGTTCCTCCTCTGCATTTCCTATAGATATGTAGAGTAGCCAACAAACAGCTCTATGGATCCCTATAGAATCTCGCTACCCTAGATTGACTGACATGCTGAAACATATTGAATGGGCTGCAAATCGCACCAAAAAAAAAAAAAAAACGAATTGTGTACGCACTACTTTTAAAAATGCCACACCAAATTGCACGGTAAAATAATGCATGTTTGCCCATAAAACTGTCTATACGGAAGCGTGTTCTAGCAACAAACAATCCTTGCTCACAGAGGTGTGTCTCAAATTGACAAACGTATGTCACCAGCATCCTGCCTTGACACACCCATCTGTGTCACACTGTGATGTACAAAAGGGTGTTCAAGCAACACACCTTCACCTTCCTCACAGACATAGGCAGAGGTATGGCACCGGCATCCTGCATTGACATATCTATTGGTGTCACACTGCGATTTACAGTAAAGATCCTGGGATCTCTGTGACCTTTCTGCAGGAGTCCATGCTAAAATAACTCAATAACAATGACGCTCTTTGAGGTATACTTCAACTTATGGAAAAATATCATGGAAAAAAAAAACTGCTACAATCTGCCTTTCAAAACAATGCTTCGCATGCCACTTTGTCACAGAATCAGGAATATAATAAGCAATAATTGAAAGAAGAGAGATATTCATACATTACCAATGTAGACGCTATGCAAGTGGATCAACTATGCTGTGTGCTCAAAGAGCAAATAACAGAATCAATGGACACTTTGAAGCCCCTAAGGGAAACTCATGACCGATACTGGGATATTAGCTCTCTTTAGCCTGGCTGGGGGAAGGGGCATCATAATTAATCTTTCACTCAGAACAAAAGAATTGCAGAGGTTTCATTTTCACTCATGTTATGGAGCATTAAATCGCTACTCAGATCCAGGGAGCTTCCTTATATACTGAAAACGCAAAGTATGTAGAGCTTATGTGGCTCTAAGGCTACTTTCACACATCTCCACTGCAAAAAACACATATGCGTTTGGCACCTATGAAAAATATAAAAATAAAAAAATTGTGGATGCGTTTTCCAGTCTATTCAATGGGGAGGGTGCATTTTGGGTGCATTTTTCTTACCATATCAAAACATACACCAAAAATGCAGTAAGCAGGACTTTGGAAAAACCCAACTGACCAGTGTGAAGCGTTCCATTGGCTTTAATGGTCATGCTTTTTTCTTCTGCTTTAAACGTAATAAAAACTGATCAGTTGTGAAAACAGCCGCTGCCGTAAGTCTTGTGTTAGGCTTACATGCCTTAATAAATGACCAGTTTTCTGTTCTGATCATTCTCTTCCACTACATATGAATCAGTCTATAGTTGGGAACCCAGTCATTAGATATTCCACACACACCAGGAAGTGGCTGTTGATTGATAGTTAACTTACAAATGTAAGCTACTGTCGTATCTTATCAATCAAACCTCTGTTTCCACATGAAATCTCATAAACTAAACAAAATATGATCATATTTATGATCCCAATCAATGCAGAACGATCAATAATATTCCACACTGGCCAATAGACTCACTTTGATCAAATTCAATTGAATCAAAGTCTAAATTGATCAGAAGGGATTGGATACATGATCATATGCACATTTTTGATCACATTGCACATCCATTGGATGAAAAAATAAATAAATAAAAAAAAAAAAAAAAAAAAAGGAAAAGAAAAAAAAAAAGGGAAGCATGTATGGTCATCATTAGTTTTCTACTATAGACCTTAAAATATTTATAAGGGCTCTCTTTCACACGGACGGTCCGTATGTCCGTTTTTCATCCTTCTGTTTTCGGATGAAAAACGGACATACATGTATCCCTATGGAAAAGCGGGTGTCAGCGGATGAGCATCCGCTGACACCCGATCTCGTCCGTGTCCACTATGGTCCGTTTCTGCAGACAGAGGAAAAACACTATTTTTCCATCCGTCTGCAGAGCAGATCGGATGACGACAGACTCTACGGTCCGTCGTCACCCAATCTCCCATGGGGGAGAGCGCGCTCTGACAGATCCGTCATCTTCCTGCTCAGCGGAGATCGTTTTGGCGATCCCTGCAGCGGATCAGCACTGATCCACCCTGTGTGAAAGAGCCCTAAAGGTGTATCCAGTCGAAGGACCATTAGCACTGGATAAAATCAAAACACACACAGCGTCTGAAAGAACAAGCTGAATCCCTAATAACTCATGGTCAGAAGCTATAGGCCCCTTTCACACAGACGGACCGTCTATCCGTTTTTCTTCCATCCGTCAACGGACAACAATGCATTCCTATGGGCAAACTGATGACCATCCGTTTTTATCAGTTTTCCGTTGTCAGAAATTCCGATCGTGTGTACACAATTCGACGCACAAAGTGCGACGCATGCTCGGAATCAAGCAGAAGAGCAGCACTGGCTATTGAACTTCATTTTTCTCGGCTCGTCGTACTGCATTCTTGATGTTCGGAATTTCCAACCAACTTTGTGTGACCGTGTGTATCCAAGACAAGTTTGAGCCAACATCCTTCGAAAAAAATCCCATGGATTTTGTTGTCAGAATGTTCGGAATTTCCAACCAACTTTGTGTGACCGTGTGCAAGTACATTGCCCAATTTCTATTGATGCAGCCCTCAACCTTTCCCAGTATTGACCGTGTGTATCCAAGACAAGTTTGAGCCAACATCCTTCGAAAAAAATCCCATGGATTTTGTTGTCAGAAAATCCTATTGTGTGTACAGGGCATTAGTCGTGCACTCCACAAATCTGGCCTTTATGGAAGAGTGGCAAGAAGAAAGCCATAAGATGCTCAGAGCTTGAGCTATGGGCAAAAATGTCACTCTCTAGATGTACAAAGCTGGTATAGACATACCCAAAAAGACTTGCAGCTGTAATTGCAGTGAAAGGTGGTTCTACAAAGTAGGGGGCTGAATACAAATACATGCCACACTTTTCAGAGATTTGTAAAAAAAAATTTAAATCTATTTTTGTTTTACAGCTCTGTATTCATTACTGATCTTTGCTCATCTGAGTACATTGTTTTCTATGGAACAATCTAAATTTCAAATCAGTAAAAAAGTGTCAATTTTGTCTCCTGTCCATAAGAGGCCTTATTAAATTAGTACTAAATAGTAAACTGTACAAAGCTGTAGCTTTTAATTTTATTGAATTTCTAGAATAATCAAAGTATAATACAAGTTTGGATTTGTCTTGTTGAGGACCTTTCAAACTGTTTTCCAAGTACAAGTCAAAAAACTTTATACAGCTTCACCCATTACATGAATAGGATCCAGCTCATTCAGACCAAACCTATTCCCAATTCTATACTAAACTGCTGCAAACTGTCCAACTATTGTCATAAGGCAATGCAAAGGACAGAAAGAGAAAAGCAGCAGCCAAATAGGTTTCACGCATTTAAGCTATTCTGTCTCATCAGGAAAGGCAGGTGCATGGAAAATACAAAGTATGACAAAAAAAAAAAAAAAAATACATTTAAAAAAATGATCTACTAATAAAAATGCTACAGATTATGCCAGTTCAATCCAACAAATGCCTAGAACTTTACAACGTGGCTTAGTTATAGACAGACTACTAAAATGGCAACATAATTGAAAAAGTGTTATCTTTACATGAACTACCTACCAAAATATCTGTAGCTTTCTTTTCAGCCACTCTCGTGATTCATACCTCCCTACCACACTGCAAAGCCAGAAACTTCACGTCACTATTATTGCAGATGTCCAGTTTATGGTGTCTTACACACACTCCATATTCCAGGCATATGTCCCTATACAACAATAAATGTGACACAGTGTTAGGGTTGCCAACCGCCAGTAAATTTACAAACAGTTTGTAAAAATCTGTGATTTTTTTTACAACTGCCAGTAAATATCAGGGGCTTTTCATTTCATGCTGTGTTGACTTTTTAAGTGTAAATCAAGCAAATGACTTTGTTATAGGTATTGTCAGTGTTTCCATATCATGGTTATACTGTTTAAATATTCACTGTGTTAGTTTTCAATAGGACTTCTGTAATTTCTCAGGTTGCCTGTAACAAATGTGCTCCGTCAGTAAATTTTCTAAGTTTTGTCAGTAAAAAAAAAAAAAAAAAAAATGCTGCGGGAGGTTGGCAACCCTGCACAGTGTTCAGTCCTGTCCAGCTGCAGCAAGCCTCAGCCTGCCATAGTCTTGACAGGCTGCGGGTAGCTGATCTGTGTGCTGGGGTTGGACATACCCGAGATAAAACAAGACACTGCTTTAAAAAAAAATAAAAAAATAAAAAAAAATGTCAGGAACAGTTAATTAGGACAAAAAATAAATAAAGCTAGATTTTGCGGTGCAGGACCTTTTTTTGAACCACACCAGAATTGGACTGCATCTATGTCAACAGGAAGCAATGTTTTTTCAGTTGACATTGCGAACCTATGCATTCAGATTCGCATAAGTGTGAACCAAGACTCAAGGGGGGTTATTTACAAAAGGCAAATCTACTTTGCACTACAAGTGCACTGCACGTGAACTTTCAAGTTCAGTCGCTGTAGATCTGAGGGGGACATGCAAGGAAAAATAAAAAACAGCATTTTAGCTTGCACATGACTGGATGATGGAAGCGACTGCACTTCCAAGTGCACTTTCAGTACAAAGTGGATTTGCCTTTTCGTAAATAACCCCCCAAGGATTTAAAAAGCTCTACAGGTTTACAGTTTAATTGCCAGCTATAAATGCATCTTGACGCACATTCATTACTACTACTATCAGTCTCTGTCCTAGAGGAGCTTAAAATATAAAATGTCCTGACATCTGGTAGCATACAGAGCCCTATTTAAAAAAAAAAAAAAAAAAAAAACACACACACACACACACACACACACAAACTGAAGCCCTAATGGCATGAAAACCTCCAAAAAAAAAAAAAATCTGTTCTCATGACATTAGACTAGACAATTGCAATAAAGTATGATGTATAACCAAAAGGTATAGAACAATGCACAAAATGTTCATTATTTTCATACTTTTTATTTATTTTTAAATGCAGACTAGTATACTAAATACTTCACACAAATTTATATATAAATATATATATATTGCTAATATAACTGTCAAAAAAACCTGACAAATTCCTTTTACGCAATTGTGGGCCGATGACAACAATGTGCTCTGATGGACTGTAGCCAGCTACTAAACAATAGGCCCTGCATGTCTGGGCTGCTTGTGTTCAACAACTGGGAGGCTTTTCCTCCAAGGAAGATCCTGCACATTTTCCATAGAAATACATGATAAAAACCCTGGCAACTGCATATGGAAAGCATACCTGGAAAACCACAATGAAGACAGAAATCCCTAAAAATATCCCTGCCTATTAAATATGGTGTACTGCCCCATAGCCAAGTATTGCATATCATTTAGTTATTCTACACTTATTTTCTTCTAAATAGATTTGCAGTGTTCATTCCTATTACAAACTGAGACATCTGGCTTTGTAATTAGGCTCCATGTTCCAAGCGGCAGTCTTTCTGACCTAGACATATGGCAGGTTATATGCATTCGCTGTCTAGTCCCCATCAAATTGTACTACTCATACGGAAAATGAAAACTGTAATCTGTACTAATTAGCCACCTGGAATAAACAATATGACCCATTTGCAAAAAAATTGTTACTCACTGTAAAATCACTTTCTCGGAGTCCATTGATAGACACTGCTCTAATGAATCATGACCACAGGGTTATATTGCCACCTACAGGAATAGGACACTAGGCAGAAAAGAACTCTGCACTGCTTATGGGCTGTCCCTTCTGGCATCAAATTCCCTCTCTGCCACAGGCAGAGAAATTTTACATTAACAAAAAAATCCAGTTTCATTGATGGACACAGCTCTTCTGAATCTTGACCATAAGGATATCAAAAGCAGTGCCTCAACGAGGGGTGGGCAAAACAAGAGCAACCAGGCAAACATGTCAACCACCCAAACAACCCCATGGAACTGGATGCCTATAGAAGAGGGTGTTTTATGCCAGAAGGGACAGCCCATAGGCACTGCCGAGTTCTATGCTGCCTAGTGTCCTACTCCTGTAGGTGGCTATACAACCCTATGGTCAAGACTCAGAAGAGCAGTGTCAGTCAATGAACGTTAGGCTGGATTCACACCTATGCATTTTTTGTGCTTTTTTGCATTTTGCACTACATAATGCGTTTCATAAGAAATCATGCTAAATGGACTGTAGTGCAAATCTGCAAAATGCATTAGGTGTGAATCCAGGTTTAGAGGGGGAAAAAAATAAAATAAAAGTTTAAACCAATTCCAGTCATTAAGGCCTCATTTGCACTGGCACTTATGAACATGCATTTAGAGGACATTTCTAAATGCATGTAATCATTTTCCATGGTGCCCGTCACACTGCATTTAAGTACAGGTCAGTTTAGCTATATTTAGTGAAACTAGAATTCCATGCGTCAGAATCTGTATAGAAACACTAAACCCATGCAAATGCAGCCAACTGTGCCCAAACTTGCCTTAAATCAGGAACCTTAAAATGCAGCAAAATGTATCCAAGTACAAGGCCTCACTCACAGTGGACGCCAAATCCCAGCATTTTTGTGCGACAGAGAAAGGCAAAGCATCCTGCCCTTCTGCCTGCAGGGCAGGGACAGTATCATTCATGTTAAAATACCCAACAAGGATTACATCCTTCAGTAGAAACAAATATTACAGCATGAAAGTGCATTTTAGGTAGAAATCACTTATTTTCCTTTCGTAGCTTGATTTACATTTAGTTTAGTGTGTTTTTGAAGGGAAACTATGAACACACTTACATGTAGGGGTATAAATAGGCCATGAGGAAAAACAAAATGGGGACTACATGCTACACTTTTCAGCGATTCCATTTGGACCCAGGATCACTGCCAACTGGGGTCCTGGGGATCTGTGTAGATGAAATATTAACCACCTGTAATCTTATTACCATGCATATTGACCATCTTAACTTCCAAAATGTAATTTAGGGTAAAACCTAAAATTTAAAACAAATGAGCCATTTGGATACTTCACTACATGCCCCATTTACACCTGAGCGCCACTCCCGCTTTATGTTTTTGTGGCACATTTTTTTTGGAGTGGCACCATTCATTTTAAATGAACCTCCCTCAGCTACAAAAAACATGCCAAAGTTCATGTACTAAAATTTTTCCACTTCGGTGTTCCATGATGTTATAGGACCAAGTGAGAAGCAGCTTCCCTCTTTAGGACCTTTACTTTCCCATGAGGCCCTACTATGAACCATATGATATCTTCACATCACACGTCTCCCACCACTGCTAGTGCAAGGTTTTAATTATGGACAATAAAGAACAATAAAGAACATGCCTACATGCCTAAAGGACAATAAAGAACATGCCTACATGTGCAACTACACCACTGGAAGAACAAGTAAACCCCAAGACGTCTAATGCCCTGTACACACAGTTGGACATTCCAACGACAAAATCCGTCTGATTTTTTTCTGATTTTGGGCCAAACTTGTCTTGCATACACACGGTTGCACAAAGTTGTTCTGAACGAGGTGACATACAACACACACATCGGGACTATAAACGGGCCAGTAGCCAATAGCTTTTCGTCTCTTAATTTATTCGGAGCATGCGTGACACTTTGTCCGTTGGAATTGTCTACACACCATCGGAATTGAAACAATCAGACTTTATTGTCGAAAAATTTTTGGTCCAGCTCTCAAGCTAATGCCCAATTTCCACTGAGTGGATCAGTTCGGTACGGTACGCTATTTTCAGCGTTTCCATTATGAAATCGGCCCATACAACCGAACCATACCGCACCATTCAGGGTCCTGCTTCAGATCTGGGGCCATAGAAAATGGAACGGTTCAGTTAGGGCAGAGCTACGATACATTCCACTGATTGGCGGACAGAAAAACGTCTGCCAATCAGTGCGAGGCCACGCTAGGCATTTTTTCTAAACCCCGTATGCACCCTGGTGGTCCAACTTGCAGTCGAAACGCTCACCTGAATAGGCCGGACCATTCTAACCCTTCCAAACTGTACCGAACCAAACCGATCCGCTCAGTGGAAATGAGGCATTAGCGTGTCGGAAATTCCAACTGAAAAAATCAGATGGAGACCACACCTGATCGGAGTCCGACCGTGTGTACAGGGCATAATGCTCCTAAAAAAATAAATAAAAAAAAAATAATAAAATCGGCCTGACTGGCTTCTATAGTCATCTGTCCTCTTCTGGCTTAAAGAACTGCTGACTACATGTCATAATTTACATTCAGAGCCTCAAAGAATTCACTGGATAGAATAAACCGTTTTGTTCTAATCTCCAATATACACCATTAGTATAAAATTTGGTATTACTAACAGGTCTACCTTAAAAGCCTTTTCCATCCTCTCATGGATGTGGATACAAGTGATCATATTAATGTACATTACAGGAATTAAGCCTAACAGTAGACATGTGGAGAGAAGTACAGCCACAGAGCTGGAATGTATGCTGTGGTTGTAATACACACCAGCTCAGGCCTTCCAAAGCAACAACTTCTATTTAATCATTTTCAGCATGCTGCTGTTTCCATATTGATGGTAAATGGGGCTCAGGTCAGGGCAGCAAAAGCACTTTTTACATCTAATCTTTCAATATAATAACCTGCTGAGTGCCTGAGGGGACATCAAAGTCTCATAAAGGAGAGGCAGCGCTCAGTGTGTTGTAAAACAGGTTTCCTGTCCTGATTGCAAGCAGAAGTGTATTTCATCACACCCTAAAATATGTGACAAACATACATTACTGGTAATGCTAAATAAGAAAACATCCACGTGACTTGGAAGAACTATTGCAGAAGCAAAACACAGGCAGCTATTGAAAAAGAGGACAGGGACGATCGCTTTATAATGCTCAAAATGCATTGGAGTCAATGAGGAAGGCGGAGAAAGTGTTTTTAAACATTCAATGGGATTTAAATAGTTCCCAAAATGCATTTTTCAATAATTCTAGACCGATTCGTTTGCCCAAACCTCCACCGCACAAAATCATTTTTTATTTTTTATTTTTAAAAAAAAAAACTAATTTATAGGAGCACCTGTACCCAGACTATGGTCATTTAAACAATTATATCTTACTAGGTTTACATCTCATGCACAGGGGCAGAAAAAAAAAATACTGGATTTATGCTCTCAATAAAGAACTATTTTACCGTAAAAGCAAAATTAACAAAAAAAAAAAATAAATAAATAAAAAAAATGAAAAAAAAAAAAAAAAAAAAAAATCTACTCTCTGGCGATAGTGGTGCCCCATGATTTCCATATGGAATATAGATAGAGGTTCTGCATATAGGCTTACCTGCTGTCTATAATGCCAAATGTAATCCTGAGCCGTTTTTCATGCCGTCTAGCAGCTGTAATCCTGCCTTGCAGTCAGATGTGACACTTTGTTTTTCTATTTTTCTCAGTTCAGTGCCAAAATACACTTGCTACTAAAAGTGAGTTGTGCAGCTATCACTTTACAGGGCACTTCCTTTATTTCACAGGAAATCGTGCAGAGCAGTTATGCAGCCTTTATAAAAGAAAAAGAAGTCCACGAACACGGCAAACTTTGTTTTGTACATACACACGCTACACTTATACAGAAAGAAATAGTTCAGCCTTGGGAAGACACAAATGTGAAGCAACTTGTAGATAATATAAAAACTAAGCAAAACACCCAACTATGGTCAACCTTTGAGATGTCTAAAAGCCTTGTGTGATCTGCCCATTTAGTTCAGTAGTTCCTTGGAACTGCGAGTACACATAGCCCAAAATACACTGATAGTCAGATAAGGCAAGAAAAGACCGCTATCAAAAGTAGTAATCACTGGAACTGTGCCAACAAATGTTATTAGAGCGCAACTTATCTGTTGTCATATAGAGAACTTCAAGAAAAAAGAAAACCAATATGGATTACATACAGTAATTGCAACACAGGTCATTCTGTATCACATTATTGAAATTGTCATAAATAAAAATAGTTTTTACATTTCCTTCTCTCTCCAGATGGAATTTTCTGCCAAAATATCAAAATGTGACTTCCTTGAAACACTGGGGGCATTTAGAATACTATGTATAGGGTCCTCAGAAATCCCATTTTATGCTCTTGTATTGACTTGCTCATCTTTTCTTAATCAAACCAGCAGTTTAAACAAAATGAAAGACACAAACAGTAGAGAGAGGAGGGGGACGAAACCCCCACAGCTATGTATTGCCATAAGAATGCACATTTTATGATTGGCAAGTGAATTTTAGACTTTAAAAAGGAGGAGTATGGGATCATTACACAAAAAAAAAAAAAAAAGCGCAACAATCGCACTCACTTATGCAGCTGCAGCATTGATCCAATGCTGCAGCTGTCCCCATCAGCTCTAAGAATGAGAACTGAGCAATCACATGACCACTGACTGTGCGGCTCTCTGTCTGAGGTATTTTTTTTTGGGGGGGGGGGCAAACGAGACGAAAGATTAAAGACAAAACCTCATTGGAAACTATGCGTCTGGCGCCCTGCATGTATATTAGGGGTGCATGGATTAGGGGGTGGCACTCCTACGCCCCGTATGGACAAGCCACCACTGCTGGTAACCAGTCACTGGCACTCTGCTCTATCCCTCCAGCACTCACTGGAGCACTGGGCTGTGAAGGGGGCAGGAGGGGCTGGCTCGGGCTCTTAGCAGTGTGCCGAGAGGCTGAGTCTGCTCCTGGTCAGGCATCTGACATTGTCAGGATCCTTGTCTGGACCGGCTCTGTGGCGTCAGCTAATTTTGGGTCACAGGCGTGCAGGAATAAAAGTGCATGTCTGTGACTCACAGGAGAAGTATGGCCAAAAAAAGCTTTGGCCATACTTATCTTTCAAATTCCTCTGATCCCATGAACAGTATCCACACCAGCCATAGGTTCGGAAAGGGTTCATATCTCATTTTTTTGCATCTGACATAGTTTGCTTGAGCAGTCCTTCAGCATAGGTATAGTTGTGTTTAAGGACCACTTCACTAGCTGCCCACAAGGGGGGGGGGGGGGTGACTTCTTAGCTTTGTGAATTGGTTCATTAGAAAAGTAAAGTTACTATGAGTGGGTTGTTACAGGTGCTCAATACATTTTGCCAATTGGGAATTCCCACCGAATGTGGCTCATGGTTCCAACTACATGTTGGCATTTCCAGCATATAAAAACTATGAGAAAATATGGAATTTTTATTTTTTCTGTGAGGTTCCTGTGGTTCTGGCCTTTTGAAGAAAGTATAACAGAATAGCGATTACATTGTAAGCATTGATCCCTCAGAGATGTGTTTGGTTGAAATAATTGGTGTACTAATCTATTAGCTGTAGTGTGTATGTGGATTCAGAGAAGACCAGCATGGAAAATGGTGCATTTGTTGTTTTACAAACCACTTACATGACACGCCCCAAAAAAATAAAAAAATAATAAAAAAAAAACACCACACACCAGAGTTTCATAGTTCGTAAGGTTGAATAAAGACATCAGTCCACCCAGTTCAACCTGAGTGATGCAGCCGTCATATTTGGCCACAATAAAGTGCCTCATACTTTACCACCTCATTTACAGAACTAAACTTTGAAATTCTTTTAAAGAAAATGTCAACAATTTCCTGTTCAGAAATATTTTCTAAAAGCACAATATGCACTGTCACAGTCTTCATCGGGACTATGAATGTGAAATTAATATACACAAATTTTCAGACGTTTGTACAGGTTCAGAACAGCATTAAAGTGTTACTAAACCCACAACAGTAAAATCAGTCTGTATATACACACAACATAACATGCTTGTTATACTTACTGTGAAATTTAAGTGCCGGAGTGCACCTAAAAAAAAAAAAAAAAAAAAAAAAATAAAAAAATATAATATATATATATATATATATATATATATATTAAAAGCCAGCAGCCACAAATACGGCAGCTGCTCACTTTTAATAAATGGACACTTAGCTTTCCTGGAGTCCAGCGATGTCAGCAGCCGAAGCTGAGCAATCGCTCGGCTGCTGCCGCCATTCTTGGTGAGGGAATCAGGAAGTGAAGCGGTACGGCTTCACTTCCCGGTTCCCTACTGCACATGCGCGAGTCGTGCAGCGCTTCCTAAATGGTCCCCCCACTATCTCCTGGGACCTGTGTGGGGGGGTGTGCAGGAAGGGGCGTGACTATTCCCGGAAGTGGGTGCAGATACATGCATTATACAGGTATCTGCACCCCTCTCCCCCCTGAAAGGTGCCAATTGTGGCACCGGAAGGAGAGGGGAATCAGATGAGCGGAAGTTCCACTTTTGGTTGGAACTTCGCTTTAATCCTGTATGCATAGATCCTTCCCCTCCCTGCAATGTCTACCTGGGGAAAGCCAGCTAAAACACACAGGCAATAGCCAACCTACACATGCTCAGTTGTGTCTTTTATGCTGGAGAGAACAGTTTCTTGTTCTCAGATAGCCAGGTCACATGATATTGACATCATATATGCGGGCGTGTACACAGGCTGTAGTGGAAATCTCCTCCTACCTGAACTCTCAGCATTGGAGAAACTGTGCAGTTCATGATGCAACCGTGGTATACAGATCAGCCAAAAAGGTATAAAGTGGCAATATTTTAACGTAAAAAGATTTATAAGCTGTGGGCACTGTGGGGGGCGAATTAACTATTTCAGATTACTGGGTTTAGTAACACTTTAAAATATAAACTGAACAAGGACAGCACAAACCTAAAGAAACTCAACCGTAAGAAAATCTTTCCGAGCCATGCTTTAAAAGGATCGATCCAGCCAGTGATATGGCCAGTTGGCCTATGTCAGGCCTGAGCATCTTATTTGTTTTGGATACACCATATGTGAGAAACATCCTCTTACTCTCTGCTGTTTCTCTATAGTCACTTGCTGACCCATTATATATGCACACACACACACACACACACACACACACACGGTGTACCAGGTTTATGGCTGAAGCTTTTTTCCTTCAGCCAGCTCTCTCATCAAAAGCAGTCCAAGTGGCTCATTAGCCACTGGATCACTTTCAGAAGTGTCAGGAGGGGGCACCGCCCACCACTTCTTTTTCTCAGGCTGTTTTTACAGACGCGCCCAAGAAATGATTCAACGGTGTGACTGGCTGGTCTTCTATGGCCTCGGAGGACCAGAGTGATGTCATGATGTCACTTCGTCTAGGGCGGAATTATTATTTATTTTATTTTTTTTGATCTTCTGCTTGCAAGGCTGGGCTCACACTGAGGAACAGCGAAACTCACAGCAGGGGGTGCGGTGCATCTCCATTCACTGTTTCAGTTCCAGCTTCAGCCGGGTTTTGGGCTAAATTCGGACCTGAAAACGGATCAAAAGACGCACAGGGCTCCTGTGCAAGTCGCTTAGGAGCCACTCCAGAGATGTGTGAACCGGCTCCATAGAAAGCCGGTCACAATCTTCTGACATGCGAATTGGATGCAGGGAAACTCGCATACAATTCGCACTGGTGTGAATCTAGCCTAAAGGCGCGATTTGGGATCTTTTTGACCCCAGATCTTTCCATAAAAGGACTATTATCCTTATTTCTATTACAAGGAATGTTTACAGTCCTTGTAATAGGAAAAAAAGTCATAATAAAATATTTTTTTAAGGGACCGTGTAAAAGTAAAAAATGAAATGAGGGGAAAAAAAAAAAAAATGTAAGAGCACCCCCATCCTTCTGTGCTCACAAACAGAAGCGAAGGCATATGCAAGCCATGCACGCAAATGTAAAAACGGTGTTCACACCACACGAGGTAGAGAGCGAGAGAATTGTGGGTTATAAGTATTTTGTCCAGCCAAAAATACTGGATTTACACTTGTAAACAAAAAGTGGCAGAAAAGGCTTGGTCTTCAAGTGGCTAGAACAGGAAGTGAAGGGAAATCTCCCAAACAGAACCCAGAAAAAGCTGTCAGGGGTTTCAACTATTATTCAATCAAAAAAAAAAAAAAAAAAAAGAAAGAAGGGGGGGGGGGGGGGGGGATTGGCTTTTCGTACACTTCAGGGTATCACATTTAGGTGCCACTGTAATGGCAATTTACCTCTGCATAACCAGCCTGTACACAGTTGGTCATTTTTAGATAAGTCTTATTTACCTTTAGCATCCAATGCCCAGATGTTTTAGATTCAGCTAGAAAGTCAGCCACCCAATTAACTGGATGAGCTGGAAGATCCAGTCATGTAATGAGCACATCTGACAGTGTATAGAGTCATCATTTTTCAATCCATGTTGTAACATATTACAGAAGTTCAATGTGGGTGCCAACCTTAGTCTGTAAACTGTCATCACATGTATATTTGGCTGAAACATATATTGGGTTGATTTGCCAAAACTGGAGCACTTAGAATCAGCTGTACAAGGTAGCCAATCAGCTTCTAACTTCAGCTTGTTCAATTAGGCTTTGACAATAAGCCCCCGTTCACATGTCAAATCACATGCCAAACCGCAGCCTATTGCTGGCAACAGCACTGTCCCAATTGGTGCGGCGCCTGCACTACTTTTGGGGAGTTCGGGGGCAATTTCAAGACACCTGTGCATGAACCCGCACAGGATGTCTTTCAAATCGCCCCCAAACTCGCACTGAAATGCGGGTTTGAAATCATGCAAATTCAGGGGGCTAAAACCTGGAAACGGATTGGTTTCTACGAAGAGATGCATCAGATTTTGCACTCACCAGTTTTAGTAAATAACCCCTATATGTTAGAAAAGAAAGTCAGACTACACTTCCCTAGCATGTTTGGCCTCATTTGAGCTTTTCTATGGTTGGCTGGTAGCAGAACTTTCTCAGAAAAAAAAGGTGTGGTCGTTTTTGGCTTTCTATACAAGATCTGGCTTTCAATGGACCTGGCATGCCCTTTTACCTGACTCAACCAGTTAATGGATGCAGTACATGCTCAGTGAGAAGTTAAGGGGTGCACACATTTGCCAATAGGTATCAATGTCTCAGAACAAGGACTCCCAATACTCATTCTTGCCCCCCTGCACAGTTACATTATTGAAGGCAATGTCGAAAACACGCCGCTTGTTTTTATCAGGCTGTATACAGCCCTCCTTTGTCTGTAACGTTAGATGAAAAATGTTGCAACTTGACCTGAGTACACTTTATTGCATGCCAGGCATTGTTATGACTGTTTGGCTAGTAAACATTGTCCTGTTTAGAATGCATTTTAACATTCTGTCCGTGAGTTTGAAAGGCATTGAGAACTTCATAAACTGCCAAATACCTTAGATCAATGCAAGCCAATTCTTTTGACCTCTTGTTGGTATTAGCATAACAAAAGTCAAATCCTGCTGATGTCTTTATGAGAATGTAGCCTATAGGTTATTAGGGAAAATACAATAAAATCTTAAAAAAAAAAAAAAAAAAAAAAAAAAAAAACACAAACACACACCAAACTATATTCTTCCCTGGGTTTGTAGCCAGTTGTTAAAGCAGGCTTCTAATGTATTTCAGACAGGAACTAAGAATCCAGATCTAATTAAGTAATGAATATAAAACTAAAACACAGACGTGTTCATTGAGTTAGAGATCTTCCTAATCTAAGAGCTAATGCCTTGTGATGCAGGAAATATGGTTATAAGCACACAGTCCAAACAAGAATTCCATCCAAATCTCAGACTTTGGAGGGAGGGGGATATGGTATATAAGGGGGTGACTCCAATCAAGCAGCTAATTAGGTTAAAAAGACACACAGAAACACTTTTACATGCCTAAAGATTTGCAATACAGGACAATACAACTTTTCAGAACACTTCATGTGTGCCTCATGTCTGCTCTTTGGATTAGCATTAAATATTTACACACTCATCATACCAAGCCTAAACTATCTAGGCTTAAAAGCAGTGTTCCAGCTGCAAATTTTCATTTTTTTTTTTTTAAAGCCAGCAGCTACAAACACTGTAGCAGCTGACTTTTTAATAAGGACACTTACCTGTCCGGTAAGGCCGCAATGTGGGCCCCCCGAGGCCGATCCATCCATCATATCGGGTGCAGCCGCCACCATTCTAACTAAGGGAAAACGGCAGTGGAGCCTTCACCGCTGGTTACCTACTG
The DNA here is from genome assembly GCA_028564925.1 of Lithobates sylvaticus. NCBI lineage: Eukaryota > Metazoa > Chordata > Amphibia > Anura > Ranidae > Lithobates > Lithobates sylvaticus. The sequence goes on along the minus strand of CM053026.1, from coordinate 308,971,660 downwards.
TGCATGCACGACTCTTTCTAAATGGCCCCGTCATCTTCTGGGACACACACAGGTCCCAGATAACAGCAGGGGAGCAGGAGGAAAGACGCCCTGGGCCGCCACAAGTTAGTACTTTATGTACTTCATTTAGGGTAAGAAACTAAAAAAAAAAAAAAAACTTGTTATCCAAAAACGATTGGTGAAGGGGTAGTCTTTCCTTAAGGCCTCATGCACACTGAACGTTTTTTTACAGCTGCTGTTTTTGGCTTCAGACATTTTTTTTCTACAGTCAAAATCTCCAGCATGTTATCCTATGTGTCCGTGCACACACAGGCTGTTATCAACTGTTTTTGGCTGGGGCGTTTTTTGGCTGTAAAAAAAATAAAAAAAAAACTCAACACTAGTGAGTTTTGAGTGGAGTTTTTCAGCTGTAAAAAACGCTTTAACATCGAAAGCCTAAAAACGCAGCTCAGCCTTTAATGTTTTTGAGCCATTGGGGAAAAAAAATAAATAAATAAATAAAAAAAGCGTTAAACGTTATTGCAAAAACGTTGAAAAACTCACTGCAAGGCTACTGGTGTTTTTAGAACGTTATTAGAACATCCAGTGAGCATGAAGCCTTAAGGCCCCTTTCACACTGGGGCGTTTTTCAGGCGATTTAGCGTTAAAAAAAAGCACCTGTAAAGCGCTTGAAAGAAGCTTCATCTGCAATCCCAATGTGAAAGCCCAAGTGCTTTAAGAGCCCTTTCACACTGCCAGCGCCCGAAAAACGCTCGTAAAGCGCCGATTAAACTAGCAGCGCTTTACCAGCGTTTTTCGAGCGCTAGTGGGGCACTTTTAACCCCTGCTAGTGGCCAAATAAAGGGTTAAAAGAGCCCACAAAGCACTGCTGTCAAAATCGCTTTTCGGACGTTTTTCCAGGTGCTTCCCATTGATTTCAATGGGAAGGGGCGCTTTAGGAGTGGTGTATTCACCGCTCCAAAAGCGCTGCAAAGAAGCTGCTTGCATGACTTTTTTTGACGCCCTGCCAGCGCAGTGCCTCAGTGTGAAAGCACTCGGGCTTTCACATTGGGATTGCAGTTGCGGCTTCTTTCAGGTGCTTTTTTTTAAGCTGAAACGCCCCAGTGTGAAAGGGATCTCAGTGTGAAAGCACTCAGGCTTTCACATTGGGATTGCAGATGAAGCTTCTTTCAAGCGCTTTACAGGCGCTTTTTTTAACGCTAAAGCGCCTGAAAAACGCCCCAGTGTGAAAGGGGTCTAGGACCAAGTTGTAAAAAGGGGTGGAACTCGGCTCTAATGTACACAGGACATTTTACAACCTCTCCTGAACGATTTAACTTGACAGATAGTAAACTAAGTTTAACCACTTCAGCCCCGGAGGATTTGACTGCTCAATGACCAGAGCACTTTTTACAATTTGGCACTGCGTCGCTTTAACTAGTAATTGCGCCATCATGCAATGCTGTACCAAAACAAAATTTACATCCTCCCCCCCGCCCCCCCCCCCCCCCCCCCCACCCTTACACCCCCCCCCCCCCCCCCCCCCCACACACACACACACACTGAGCTTTCTTTTGATGGTATTAGATTGCCACATATTTAAAAAATATATATTTTTTTTTCTCGAAACACAAAGTTGTCACTAAATTATATATTGGTCAAACTTGGCATGGTTATATGTGGAATTACACCCCAAAATACATTCTGTTGCTTCTCCTGAGTATGGGGATACCGCATTTGTGAGACTTTGGCCGTCTAGCTGCGTACGAGACCCCGAAAACCAATCACCGCCTTCAGGCTTTCTAATGGCGTAAATTTTTGATTTCACTGCTCACGGCCTATCACAGTTTCGGAGGCCATGAAATGTCCAGATAGCACAACCCCCCCCCCCCCCAAATGACCCCATTTTGCTAAGTAGACACCCCAAGCTATCTGCTGAGAGGCATGTTGAGTGTTTTGCAGACCTCGCTTTTTGTTACAAAGTTTTGAAAATTTCAAAAACAAATGAGAGCTGCAAAATACTCACCATGCCTCTTAGCAAATACCTTGGGGTGTCTATCTGGACATTTCAGGGCTTCCGTAACTGATAGGTAATGAGGTGTAAAAATCAAAATTTTAGGCCTTTAGAAAGCCTGACGGCGGTGCCTGGTTTTTGGGGTCCTGTACATGGCTAGGCTCCCAAAAAGGCTCACACATGTGGTATGCCCGTACTCAGGAGAAGCAGCAGAATTGATTTTGGGGTGCAATTCCACATATGACTCTTTCATTGTAGGACATTGGATTATGGTATTTGTTTTCCTGTAGAGTATTTAACCCTTTGGCACCAGCTGCCATCGACCCTTTAAGAGATTTGCTATGCTGGGAGGCGGGGTGGTGCTTATGGCCACGTCACTGGCTGTCATGGCGCAATGCAGGTATTTGCCAGCACACCATGGATCGACAAAATGGCGTCCAAACTGATTTTTATTGTATGATCACATCACAAAAGTGGTGCACCGTGCCACGCAGGGCCCCTTCGTCAGGTATGCGATGGCTGTCATGGCGGTCACATGATTGGAAAAAATATTGATTGCAAGCAGCGATCAGGAACTTTCCATGAGCCGCCAGTCACTGTGCCAGGAGCGCGCTCTCGGCACAGCATTGTTGGCCCTAGTTCATGCAAATATGCAGCCAAATGGCGTCAAGGCCTGGCATCTGAGAGGTTGCAAATTTGCGTGCGCTCAACGCCAAATGGTTAACTTCACTTACTGGCGCTGAATATTAGTTTTGTGTGTCTTTTAGCAGATTTATATAGAAGGGCCCAAAAAATGTATCCACACTTCAACATGAAAAATATATGCATAAAAAACAAAGGGTAGCTGCAAGTCATGTTCGAATTATGCAAATTAAGTGCTCAAAGCGGTCACCATTAGCATCCAGACACTTGATTTGGAGGGAACTACTGCATGGACAGCATTGACTAGAGTGTCCACAGGAATTGCTCTACGTGATGTTTCAAGTGCAGTCGGTGTTGGTGGTTTTCTACGGCACACCACTTCATTTAGCGTCCCCCACAGATAAAAATTGGAGGGGTGTTAAGTCCGGAGAAAGTGGAGGGAATTCAACAGCACCTCTATGTCCTATTCAACATCCTGGCACAATGTCATCGAGAATATGATTGCAGAATTCAAACATGACTTACAGCTACCCTTTGATGTTTATATAAATCTAGTAATAACATTTCTCCATGTTGAAGTGTGGATACATTTTTTTGGGCCCCTCTGTATAGCGTTCACATTGCTAACAACCCATCATTTTTCCAATGACACCAGTGCAGAGACTTTTTTTGCTCATTTACGCCAATTGGTTGTATGAAGAACCACAGAACAAAATTTATATAGAAATTAAATCAAATGTGTCCCCTGCAGAAACTTTTTTTCAGAAGCCCATAAAAAAATAAAAAATAAATAAAATAAAAATATAATAATATTATTATTATTATTATTATTATTATTATTATTATTATTATTATTAATACATTTCTAAAAATAAATAAAAATAAAAAAAAATAAAAATAAAAAATAAACCCTGCTAACCAGTTTGCCACATGCTACAAACAAATGTTCAGCTTTTTTTTGTTTGTTTAAGTAAAATAAATAAAAAAAGGATACATCTAGAAGAGCATTCGTTAGGTAGACATTCTGAACGGCCTGCTTACTATCTTGTTTCGATGTTCCGACCTACATAGCTACGCAACAATGTAGCTCATTAATGAAAACATCCATGTAGCAAAGTTTGCAGCATTACAAAAGCTTAGAGTGAATTGCAGAATCATGAATTATTTTTCTCTCAGTAATATCCATTTTCTGGATGTGTCCAAGTTTTTATTAATCATGGACACACACATCTGCAAATAATTTGATATAAGGAATTCTGTTTCTGAGTGCCATTGCTCCAATACTTGTGGTAAGTGAACCAGAGCTTGCTGTGCCAAGACCCATAAGGAAATTTATATATTCAGGCAATGAAATATTTTTTTTTACTGCAATGCTTACTTCCATGTATACAGATATCCATATATGTCAAAAGCGGTAGGCATAATCTTTAACCCTGAAGCTGACTATTAACCAGCAGATCTTTCATGAACCTACAAAAATGCCAAATAATTATTTAGTAAGGAAATACCAAACTGGCATGTCCCTTGTCCAAAAGGACATAAAGTGAGTCAGCCTTAACCTTAGCCGATTCAAAGCACAATTGTAAATGGCAAGCTGCACATATTTTCCAGTATGCTGGAAATTTGCAGGAATTGTTACTGATGCATTATGGGAATTTGTTGTACCAAGAATCATTCCTTAAAGTGGACCTCCCATGTTCTCACCTGTTATTTAGGACCGCATAATTAACTGTCATTTTTCAGAAAGCCAAATAGCCTTATTAATGTGCCGTACAAAAAAAAATCTGACTTTCGACTATTCTGTCCAGTCCAAGCTTTAGGATCCAGTGCCACCATTTTAATGAATATGGCTTCTTCTTCCTGCTTTCCAGGACTGGTCCACTGATGACATTCATGCCAAATCTTGTGCATGTGGACGTAAGCGATCTGGCATGGGGTGAGAAGGTCCCAAGAGTTTGTAAGAACTTGCATTTCATACCAGAGAACTGCCTAGAAGGCACTGGTGACATAACCTTAGCAGGAGGCAACTGGAAGAGTGGCTCAGTCACCGCACACAGCCAGTTGGTGTGGTACAATGTAAAGTAGACTGTTTGGAGTTTTACATCCATCAGCATGTATGCGTTTACCAGTGTATATCCACATAGCCATTCTCCTAGATCAGTAATGGCGAACCTTGGCACTCCAGATGTTTTGGAACTACATTTCCCATGATGTTCAACTACACTGCAGAGTGCATGAGCATCATGGGAAATATAGTTCCAAAACATCTGGGGTGCCAAGGTTTACCATCATTGTTCTAGATTGTAAGCTCAAACGAGCAGGGCCATCTGATTCCTCCTGTATTTAATTGTATTGTAACTGTACTGTCTGCCCTCATGTTGTAAAGTCCTGAGCAAAATGTTGGTGCTATATAAATCCTGAATAATAATAATAATAATAATAATAATAATGATGGGGTGACTGTACACAGCACCTGTGGCTCCCAGGCAGGGAAATACACCTAGACTTTACACTATATGGTCCTAGGCAGCTGTGTGCGCAAGAGACCTAGGAAAATCCAGGTGGAAAATGTCACTATTCATTAAAGTGGTTGTAAACCCTTTACAACCACTTTTACCTACAGGTAAGCCTAGATTAAGGCTTACCTGTAGGCGCTCGAAATATCTCCTAAACCTCCATGATTTAGGAGATATTTGCAAAAGAGACAGGCACCAATGTCTACGGTGCATGTGCCATAGACAACGGCGCAGGCGCACTGAAGAAAATGGCGATCGTGATGTTTCTAAAGGAGATTGTGCAGTGACTGGCAGCTCCCGCGTGCATGCGTGGTAGTGACGTCATTGCCACTCTGGCCAATCACAGTGCCGGAGCCGCGATACCTGGAAGGAAGAGGGTGAAAGATGGACGCTTCGTGGAGGCGAGGAAATTGGGGACATCGCAGGCTTCGTTTTCAGGTAAGTGATGCATAGTAGCCCATTATGCTTTACCTTTGCAGGGAAACAAAGGAAGTAAAACCCATCAGGGTTTACTTCCTCTTCAAAATACTGCAGTGGTCTCCAAACTGCGGCCCTTTACTTGCCTTTATTCAGCCCTTGTGGCATTATTCCTGCCTCTAACACCAACATTTGGGCACTATTCCTTCCACTGACAGGTCATTATTCCTCCCAATGTTACCAACAATGGGACACTATTCCTTCCAATGACTCCAACAATAGGGCATCATTTTTTCCACCGACAACAAAAATGGGGCACTATGCCTCCCACTGACACCAACTATTTCCCCAGGCTAATACCAAAGATCGGGCATGGTTTACTTCCAGTGGGCACAGTCCGGCCCCCCTAAAGTAAGTCAAGGACAGTAAACTGGCTCTTTCTTTATAAAGTCTGGAGACCCCAGAAATACTGTAACTGGATTTTTGCAATTTCAGTGTGCAAAGTTATTTGAGTATGCAGCGCCATATGTTTTACCATTTTGAGGGTGAAAGATGTGTGTGTGTGTGTGTGTGTGTGTGTGTGTGTGTGTGTGTGTGTGTGTGTGTGTGTGTGTGTGTGTGTGTGTGTGTGTGTGTGTGTGTGTGTGTGTGTGTGTGTGTGTGTGTGTGTGTATATATATATATATATATATATATATATATATATATATATATATATATATATATATATATATATATATATAATCTTTCACACTAAAAAGGCAATATCACTTACTTTTGACCATCAAAAGTACAGTACAGATTGCTTTCAGAAAATTTAAACATAACATTACCATGACTTTTCCTATAGTATATACTCATTTCTGCAACCAAAGAGTGTGTGCCCAGTAAACGCCATACTAATCTTATGCCGAGACCACCAAGTACAAACGTCTGCCTGACAGGGAGCAAATGGTTAAAAACAGTAGAACAAAAGCCTTGAATCCCAGCTGCTACCTCTACCACACACATACAAGCCTGAGCACACAACAATCTCACACTCCATAAGTACACATAGAGACAGGAGCAATCACTGCAAACCTGAAACTTGCCAGAAGCCTTCTGATCTCAAGCTCCTGACTATGTACTGCTTGCTACCTTTGGTGTCCAGCAGCTGCTCGGGTGCCCTTTGGGATTGGCAGACTACACGCAGTAAGCTGCAGACCACTTTGCTTTTTATACTGACATGAAACTTGTCCTTTTCTAATGACTGCATTTTAACAAGTTTCTTGTACCATGGCTGCAATCTTTACCGCAATCCATTCATGAAGGAATGCCAGATGCTGCCATTGCTGAGCTTTCCCTTCTGAACAATGTAGGTTGCCTAGCTGTCATGGTAACCCTCTTGCTTCATAACTTTGATTTCCTGACCCAGAACTAGTAAGTAGATAAGGGCTTCTGACTTTTTTGATCTGTGTAAATTTGTTCCAAGCCAGTGACTCAGAGTACTGAAGCCAACTGCATCAGAATAACTGGATGACAGCTGGCATTGAGCATGACTCTGACAGGACAGAATAGAGAAGCTCTCTCCCCTGTAATGTGGCAATCCTGACGGGCAGCTCTCTTGTAACACTCTGCCCCACTAAAAGTTTATTTGAAAAGTCGGAACCATAATCTCATGCTGGAGCAGACTTTCACAACTACTAGGGGTTCCTGGAGCAATTAGCCATGTCAGCCTCTCAGATATATTACCATTGAAACGTATGTTCTCTATAGCCATCTATAAGGGATCATTCTTCCCATTGGCCATCAACGGAAGGAGTATCTTCCACACTGACCACCAGTGCAAAAGGGACCTTCTTCACAGGACCACCAATGTAAGGTGAAACTTTTTTCACTGACAACCAAAGAGTGCCTTCATTCCAAGGTGGTCCTGACCACCAATGTAAGGAGCATTGTTCCCACTGACCACCACAGAAGAAGCCCTTCATTCAAAGACCACCAATATAAGGTGGTGCCACTACCACTGATCACCAAAATAAGGGGTCTCTTCTACTAATGATCATCAGTATAATGTGTTCCTTCCCCGACTACCAATGTACGTAGCATTCTTCGCACTGACAACCAACATATGCAGGCCCTTCATCCAACGACCAACACTGTAAGGCGGGGGGCCAGCAAACTGTAGATAAAGGTCTGGGCTTGCTTACCTGCCATTCCAGATCATCAAACAAAGTGAAATGCAGAGGGACTACTTGTAAAGTTGGAGCTGCATTAGGGGCCAGAGCTGCATAAGCCATAGTGCTGGCTCCTGTCCCTGTCATGCGAAGTGGCCCCATTTACTTGAATGGGTCGTACTTGGCAGGCAGTAGCATGGACCAAAAGCAACAGGGGGCGTAATTCCTGCTGTAGCATGTGTACACTTTTGGTTGCTGCCTCAGCAGCTAAAGGGGGGAGGGATTGGGGCAGTAAAACCACAACTCAACCACAGGGTTTTAAAGTGTAAACGTGCCCTAACAGTGCTGCTGTCAAATGCAACTAAGGACTCATTCGCAAGTGCAGCAAGCACTGCTGCTCCTCTAAAAAGCAATCTGAGAGTGTTTGACAGGTAGTGAGGAGGTGATATGTGGCCTCCTCACCACTTGATTTAAACCCATGATTGCCGTGCACTGTGACATGATAGTACGGCACTTACAGGTTTACAACTGGTGTGAGGAGGCAACACTGTCTGGTGAGCTTTGATTTCTCCCATGTTGTTGAGGTAGATCTCCACCTCTTTAAGGTTGCCTACCCCTGCTGTAAGGTATTTCTTCACCCACTAGCCACCACTGTAAGGAGCACCGTTTCCACTGACCACCAATGTAAGCAAGCCCTTCTTCCGAAAGACCAACATTATAAGGTAATCCTTCTCCCACTGACCACCAGTGCAGGGGGACTTTCTTCCAATGACCACCACTGTAAGGTGATACTACTTTCACTTGACCACAAAGTAAAGGAGTCCTACTTGTTCAAAGTAAACAGGCCCTTCAATGACCATCATTATAATGTGTTCCTTCTGTCACTGACCACCAATGTAAGAAGCATTGTTCCCACTGACGACAAGTGCAAGGAAGTTCTTATTTCAGAGACCACCAATGTAGGGTGATCCTTCACACACTGACCATTGTAAGGAGTATTGTTCCCAAAATCCACAGATGTAAGCTGGTCCTTCATCCACTGACCATTTCTGCAAGAAGCATTTTACCAATAACTACAAGTAGAAGGTGGTCTTTTTCCTTTCAATGACCACCAATGTAGGGTAGTCCTCCTCTCCCTGCCCATCATTGTAAGGAATATTGCTCCCACTGACCACAAATGTAAGGTAGTCCCTCTCCCACTAGCAATTTACAGGAATTTTTTTCTCACTGACAAAGTAAAGGAGGTAATTTCTATGACCACCGACCTAGGGAGGTTCTTCTCTCACGTACCATCATTGTAAGGAGTATTGTTCCCAATAACCACAGATGTAAGCTGGTCCTTCAGCCACTGACCATTAACGTAAGAAGTATTTTACCAATAACTACAAGTAGAAGGTGCTCTTTTTCTTTCAATGACCACCAATGTAGGGTAGTCCTCCTCTCCCTGCCCATCATTCTAAAGGAATGTCAGGAGCATTTTCCCAATTGCCACAAAAATGAAAGGGGACCCTTCTTCCAATGATGACCACCACCATAAGGTAGTGCTCCCCCTCACCAATGATCTACAGGTCTTTCTCCACTGACCACTAATGGAAGAAGGCACTTTTCCAAAGACCAATATCATTTCTTTCGCTGAACACCAGGCAAGCAATCCAAGTTTAACTTTCTACATGATGACTAATGGATTTCATGTGCCTGTCATTACTGGAAACAATGTACAGTCCTATAGAATGGTTGTGAAATACACCCAATCATTCCTTAGTATTCATACCCATGGACCATGAGCTCATTGGAAGTTCTGCTAAGGGTTCTTCAGGCTAAGAGAAGAATGCTGGAACTTGTAGTTCACCAGCACCTTGTTGGAGGAGCAGGTCATGTGATCAGAGCTCCCAGCCTGCTGTGCCCATACAAGTCCTCAGCGGGATGAATCACATGAGACCCCTCTGCCCTCCCTCCCCCCACACATACACACACAGTGACCACTTACCGGGGCGGAGGATGGTTGGCTCACACTGGCACCAGGCTGTCTGCTGCCCTCCTTCCCATGGCACAGTCCCCGGGTTCCTCTTCTCTCCTCACATAAGACACCGGTTGCTTATTAGGTGTACAAAGTTTTCCTCCCAGAGATGACGTCTCGGCCGCCTTCCCCAACCCGACCTGCTGGAGCCTCCTTCACACAACAAAGGAGCTGCTGCTTTATTATGGGGCGGCCGCTTTATTCACTTTGTATTGTGTGTGTGTGCCGGCCGGGGTGTCCCCTGTGCACGAGCCGGCCACAGGCTCTGTCACTAAGTGAAGGAGGAAGTGGAGAAGACACAGAGGCGAGGAAAGGGGGAGCGCGCTACACAATGCTCTCCTACGGGATCCTCAATCCCTGTGTCTACATTACAGCGGACAGGGCTGACCATATATATATGTGTCTGCTAGAGCCCTGGGGGAGGAGCCCGGGATCATCATCATCATCATCGGCTCTGCCCACACAGCGCCTCTACTGGAACAACTACACACTGCACCCTGCCTCTTCTACTCTACACATGTGGACACTTCTGTGCTCCACACATAGGGCATCTCCTCGCCAGTGGTGGTCAGTGCGACCTTGTTAGCAGCTGGATCAGAGAACATACAACAGGGAAAATAATGATTGGATCCCCTGCAGATTTTGTACATTTTATTTTGTCCATTATGGCTGAAATGCGTTAACTTCTTATCTTTTATGGAGTTACAATCCATTTGCATAGCTCCCAACTGTCCCTGATTTCGCGGGACTGTCCCTGATTTCGCGGGACTGTCCCTGATTTCGCGGGACTGTCCCTGTTTTCGCGGGACTGTCCCTGATTTGGAGCAATGTCCCTCTTTCCTCCTCATTTGTCCCTCATTTTGGTCTGATCTATAAAGTTGTATATAAAAATGCACTTTTTATCTTTCAAAAAGTGTTTCCCAGTGCTAAACCTTTCATCCAATTTCTAAATTGCTGCATTTGTACATTTTAAAATATAAAGGAATAGTAATGGTAAAAAAAAAAAAGGCCTTGTGGATTTAATTAACCTTTTTTTTGGTTAATTCTCCTTTAAGGGGGTGTGGCAGGGGCACGTCCTATGCCTACATATATTTGTTAGTAGATGTCCCTCATTCCCAGCTCAAAATGTTGGGAGGTATGCCATTTGGACTTCTTGAAGAGCATGTATGGAGTGGTGGATTGTCTTCTATCCATCGCTATCATTTTTATTATAGGTGTATTTTTAAACGATAGAGACAGAATATCAACCAAAAATACAGAAAAAAACACACAATACAAATATTATAAATTGATTTGCAGTTCAGTGAGTAAAATAAGTATTTTATCCCCAAGCAAACATGACTTGGTACTTGGTGGAGAAACCCTTGTTGGCAAGGTCAGACAGTTCTTGTAGTTGGTTACCAGGTTTGTACACATCTCATGAGGGATTTTGGTCCACTCTTCTTTACAGATCTTCTCTAAATCCTTAGCCACTCCCCGCCCAGCCTATACCAGAATGACGGCCGGCAAGTGGTTCTGTTATCCTGACAGGGCGTCATATGACGTCCAGCAGGATAACATGTCTGACACGCGGCATCTCCGATCGTGACAGAGGCTTCTTACCACATGATCAGCTTTGACCAATCACAGCTATCATCGCGAGAACCAGGAAGTGCCGGTAAACGGCATTCCTCGGTTTGCGCTGACAGGGAGAGCCGATCGGCGGCTCTCCCTGTCAGAGGGGGGGGGTCTGTGCTGATTATCAGCACACTGTTTTATAAGCACAGACCCCATGAAATGTACCCATAAGCTGCCAATCGGTGCCCAGTCAGTGCCCCATCATAACCCCCTGCCAAATGCCAATCAGTGCCCACCACAGTGCAAATCAGTGCCCACCATAGTGCCAATCAGTGTCCATCACAGTGCCAATCAGTACCCAGCATTAACACCTCTCAGTACCTGCCCAATAAGTGTTGCTCATCAGTGCCATCTATTAGTGTCCATCAATGCCACCTGTCAGTGCCAATCAGTGTCGCCCACTTTTATTATCAACACAGTAAAAAATCCCTTGCAGGGTACTCACATTTGCAAGGCGCGTCAGGGCGCCACTCTAAAATAGCATAAAAAACAAGCTGTAGCGGCTGATATCAGGGTGGTATGCTGATCGTCCTTAGTGGGTGCACTGACTAGCATTCCGTCCTGTCCCCTTCCTCTACGCGTGTCGATACAAGGGGTTAATTCGTATCTTCCTCAGGGGGGAGGAAGATACGAATTAACCCCTTGTATCGACACGTGTAGGGGAAGGGGACAGGACGGAATGCTAGTCAGTGCACCCACTAAGGACGATCAGCATACCACCCTGATATCAGCCGCTACAGCTTGTTTTTTATGCTACTTTAGAGTGGCGCCCTGACGCGCCTTGCAAATGTGAGTACCCTGCAAGGGATTTTTTACTGTGTTGATAATAAAAGTTTTAATATACTACACTATGAAGTCCTCCTTTTTCTATTGGTATTACTGAGGCACAAAAGGGACTCCATTACCATATTGAAGCACAAAGTGAGGCCACCACAGGAATCTGGATTTACCACTGAACCATTTACAGGTTCCAATGCGTGTATTGACCAAGCCTAATCAGCAAGGTCACACGCTGTAAGGTGAGCGGCCATTACCTGGGGGGAACACCTGAGTGCACATGCAGCGCCTTAATATTGGATTGATATCACAGCAACCACTGAATCCCATGGATCACATGGATTACATTGGAGCACTTTTGAACTTGTTTTGATTGCACAGCACATTGTAGCACTTTTTGTTCTCACATAAATATATATGTTTTTTTTTAATAAGGATTTTTATAGTTCGGTTCACCATCATATTGGTTTAAGGATTTTATTGATTGCTTTTTTCTCACCATATGGACGTTTTATCATATCCTGCATTAAAGCACTGTATTTGGAATATTGTATGTATTTTAGCAAGTTATCACTTTATTGCTGTTGTTATATAGCACATTTTTCGTTTCACTATTTGGATTTTAAGTTTAAAAGCGCAGCGTACTTTAGAATATTGGATGGTCTTTGCATGATTTATGAGACATGTGCAACGCTAGCTGCTGATTCAAAATTATAGTGTTATTTGGGAGACCCTATTTTGGGCTTATAGCAAGTGGTGGCTCGCAGGACATTACATAGAATGTAAAAACAACAAGAGCCAGTTCACACCAGAATGCAGTGTGAAAAAGGTTCCTTCCTTGTGCATTTCCCACATCGCCTTTGCGATATGCTGCAGGTGCCAATTGCTGGTCATCGCCAATGTAAGGAACATTGTTCCCACTGACCACCAACGTAAGCAGGCCCTACTTCCAATGACCACCAATGTAAGGAGCATTGTTCACACTGACCACCAATGAAAGCAGGCCCTGCTTCCAATGACCACAAATGTAAACAGCATTGTTCCCACTGACCACCAATGAACGCAGGCCCTACTTCCAATGACCAGCAGTGTAAGGGGCATTATTCCCACTGACCACCAAATAAAGCAGTCCCTACTTCCAATGACCACCAATGTAAGGAGCATTGTTCCCACTGACCACCAATGTAAGCAGGCCCTTCTTCCAATGACCAACAATGTAAGGAGCATTGTTCCCACTGATCACGAATGTTAGCAGATCCTTCTTCCAATGACCACCAATGTAGGGTAATCCTTCTCCCATTACCAATGTAAGGAGCATTGTTCCCACTGACTACAAGTGCAAGGAGGTACTTTCAGTGACCACCAATGTAGGGTGGTCCTTCTCCCACTGACCACTATTCTAAGGAGTACTGTTTGACCACAGATGTAAGTTGGTCCTTCTCCCACTGACCATTAATGTAAGGAGCATTTTCCCACTTCACTTCAAGTAAGGGACGTCCTTCTTTCAATGTCCACCAATGTAGGATGGTCCTTTTCCTGCCCACCATTGTAAGGAATATTGTTCCCACAAGGAATACTGTTGACCACCAGTGTAGGGGAATCTTCTTCCAATGACCAACAATGTAAGGAGCATTGTTCCCACTGATCACGAATGCTAGCAGACCCTTCTTCCAATGACCACCAATGTAGGGTAATCCTTCTCCCATTACCAATGTAAGGAGCATTGTTCCCACTGACTACAAGTGCAAGGAGGTACTTTCAGTGACCACCAATGTAAGTTGGTCCTTCTCCCACTGACCATTAATGTAAGGAGCATTTTCCCACTTCACTTCAAGTAAGGAATGTCCTTCTTTCAATGTCCACCAATGTAGGATGGTCCTTTTCCTGCCCACCATTGTAAGGAATATTGTTCCCACAAGGAATACTGTTGACCACCAGTGTAGGGGAATCTTCTTCCAATGATCACCAATGTAAGGTGATACTACTTCCACCAAAGTAAAAAGGCCATTCTTCCAATGACCATCATCATAAGGTGGTCCTTCTCCCACTGACCACCAATGTAAGGACCATTGTTCCCACTGACCACCAATGTAAGCAGACCATTCTTCCAATGACAAGCACTGTAGGGTTATCCTTCTCCCACTGACCACCAATGTAACTAGCACAGTTCCCACTGACCATCAGTGCAAGGTGACCACCAAGGTATCTGTAGGTATGTAATGTAAGTTCCTTTGGTCAAAATGTAAAATCATATATTCATTTCCATATTGTAATTCAAGTATTTCTAGCCTACTTCTAAAAATCTGAATGATCTTGAAGTTTGTAAATGTACTTTGTGAAGATCCCCACACATTTACTTCCTTGAATTCTGTGACAGGTGTTCATTATGCTCTGTGAGGAGGCACTGCTGTGTCACACATTTCACAGAGCCTGCCTTCTGAACTACAGAGGTCCTGAGAGGAGGAGTTTCAGGAGCCGGTGTCAGTACAGGAATCACTGCTTGCAGTCAGCAAGGTACCTTGGGATATGTAGTCCTTAGGAATTAAGTAGCAGAGCAGAAGCTGCAAAGCATGCAGGGAATACATGAAGTTGTGGAAAGAGGTGGCCAACAGACAGGCAGAACTCATACCACGAAAGGTTTTTCTTAAAGAAGAACTCTGAACAAAATGTTGTTTCCATGTCCTTGTTGCTGTTCTCCTACCTTCACTCACTTTGCCATCCATGTTCTTCTGAGCTCTGTAGTTCCTCTGTAATAGGCTGCTGAACTTGCTGAAAAAAAATCATTGCCTGCTGACTTCCTGTTTGTAAGACTGCTGGCTTCTATCCTTCTCCTGAGCTCAGCAGGCGGTCTGGCATGCCCCCTTGTAGTCCTCTGAAAGCCGAGCAGGAGGAAGCAGACATGTTGTGGGTGGAGGGGGTCTCACAGCCCCCGGTCTGTGCCACCCTGTGTATATAAGTAATTACTGATAATAATCCCGCTCTGCACTGGTGGTCCCTGACAAGTGGCACTGGCGGTCCCTGACAAGTGGCACTGGCGGTCCCTGACAAGTGGCACTGGCAGTCCCTGACAAGTGGCACTGGTGGTCCCTGACAAGCGGCACTGGTGGTCCCTGATAAATGGCACTAGTGGTCCCTGATAAATGGCACTAGTGGTCCCTGACATGGTGGTCCCTGATAAGCAGCACTGGTAGTCCCTGACAAGTGGCACTGGAGGTCCCTGACATGGTGGTCCCTGACAAGTGGCACTGGTGGTCCCTGACATGGGGGTGCCTGACAAGCGGCACTGGTGGTCCCTGACATGGTGGTCCCTTACGAGCGGCACTGGTGGTCCCTGACATGGTGGTCCCTGACAAGAGGCACTGGTGGTCCCTGAAAAGCGGCACTGTGGTCCCTGACATGGTGGTCCCTGACACTGGTGCTCCCTGACATGGTGGTCCCTGACAAGCGGCACTGGTGGACACTGATAAGCTGCACTGGTTTGCATTTATATTAAATGCATTAAATGTATTTATTAATAATAATAATAATAATATTATAATAACATTATATTAATATGCATTTATATTAAAATGCTTTGCATTTATAAGGCTGTAACCTATCATACCGTGTGTGATGTATGGCTTGATGGCTGCAGAATGAGGGGTGTGATTTATGTTGAATTGGGCAAGTTCACATTTACATGTACAAGCCTAGTGTACCTCCCACATTCACTTCCATCCCAAGGATTCATGGGAAATGTAGGCCGATTACAGTTAGAGAGAGAAGAGGATATAATGCAATCACTGTTCTAAGAGATCCTCCCTGCCAGAAAAGATGATGCATTTTTTGAATCAGAAAACCGACTTCCTGAAAACTCAATCAGTCATATCTCTTAAACGGCAAGAAATTTCACAAATGTAATAACTGTTTAGTGTTTTGTGTGGGGGGTGTTCTAATGGATGATTTTTTGAAAATCCCGGAGATCTGCTTTAAGTAAGCTTATATTAGATTGTCAAATATAATGTTTTAAAATAATGTTTATGTGTATGCTGTGACTATAGATTTCCTTGAAGGCCAGGCACCAGATTCCTGAATGACAGGTGGCTGTAAGGTAAGCGGGTTGCTGTGGCTGGGATCAGCCACAGCCATCTTTGTCCTATTTTGGAGATTTTCCTTCACTTCCTATCCCATAGCCAAGACAGACAGGAAGTGAAAGGAAATCCCTCCAAAGGAAGGGAATCCTGGGGTGTCACCACTGGAAAATTTCCTTTTTATTCCTGTTCTGGTGTTAACCCAAAATTTGCGATTTTCTTTTACTTTCAATGATAACAGTAAAGAGGACAAATCGAGAGCGTGAATCTCCCTAAAGGCAGCAAGAAAAACCTAACACAAATTGTACTTCCTCTCCACTCTATCCAAAACTTAAAAAGAAAAAAAAAGTTTTGCCCTTAGTTACACAGTACTTAAAATACTACTTTCTATAATGTAGGAGGAAGGGAAGGGCTCCCAAAATGTAAATAGGCAGTGTTTAACCACTTCAGCCCCGGAAGGATTTGCCCCATTCCTGACCAGATTACTTTTTGCGAAACGCAATTAGCGCTGCATTGCTTTAACTGACAATTGCACGGTCGTGCGACGTTGTACCCAAACAAAATTGAGGTCCTTTTTTTCCCAAAAATAGGGCTTTCTTTTGGTGGTATTTGATCACCTCTGCGATTTTTATTTTTTGCGCTATAAACAAAAAGAGCGACAATTTTAAAAAATAGCAATATTTTTTCCCTTAGTTTAGGCCGATATGTATTCTTCTACATATTTTTGGGGAAAAAAAATTCAATAAGCGTATATTGATTGGTTTGAGCAAAATTTATAGCGTCTACAAAATAGGGGATAGTTTTATGGCATTTTTATTAGTAATTTTTTTTTATTAGTAATGGCGGCGATCTGTGATTTTTATCATGACTGCAACATTATGGCGGACATATCGGACACTTTTGACACTATTTTGGGACCATTGTCATTTATACAGCGATCAGTGCTATAAAAATGCACTGATTACTGTGTAAATGACACTGGAAGTGAAGGGGTTAACCACTAGGGGGCGGTGAAGGGGTTAAGTGTGTCCTAGGGAGTGATTTTAACTGTCGGGGGGAGGGGCTTCAACACACATGACAGCGATCACTGCTCCCGATGACAGGGAGCAGTGATCTCTGTCATGTCACAAGGCAGAACGGGGAAATGCCTTGTTTACAAAAGCATTTCCCCATTCTACCTCTCCGTGACATGATCATGGGCACCCGGCGGACATCGAGTCCGCAGGACCCGCGGTCATGGAAAACTCGCAGGCACGCGCGCCCGGAGCACCACTTCTTAAAGGGGACGTACCTGTATGCCCTTTTGCCTACCTGTGCCATTCTGCCAACGTATATCGCCATGCAGCAGTCGGGAAGTGGTTAAGGTTGTGATTAGGGTTGAGCGAACCCCAACTGTAAAGTTCGGGTCCGTACCGGACTTTAGGGTGTTCGGGTCCCGGACCCGAACCCGAACAATTGACTGTATGTTCGGGTTCGGGTCCGGTGTTTGGGGATTTAATGTTGCTTTTTAAAATGTCTTTTAAAAGCACTCGCGGCTATATGAATTCATATTCATATAGCCGCGAGTGCTTTTAATACAGAGAACAGTCATTGAAGTCATTTATTTTTAAAAAGTTAGTCATAAAAAGTGTTTGGGGACCTGGGTCCTGCCCCAGGGGACATGTATCAATGCAAAAAAATCTTTTAAAAACGTCCGTTTTTTCGGGAGCAGTAATTTTAATAATGATTAAATTGAAACAATAAAAGTGTAATATTCCTTTAAATTTCGTACCTGGGGGGTGTCTATAGTATGCATGTAAAGGGGCGCATGTTTCCAGTGCTTAGAACTGTCTCTGCAAAAAGTGTCATTTTTGCAGAAAAGAAAGCTATTTAAAATCACTCGCAGCTATATGAATTGTCGGCTCCCGTAATACAGAGAAAAGTCATTCATTGAAAGTCATTCATAAAAAAAAAGTCATTGATAAAAAAAAAAAAAAAACAAAAAATAAAAAGCGTAGGGGTCCCCCCAAATTCAATAACCAGGCCCTTCAGGTCTGGGATGGATATTAAGGGGGATCCCAGCCAAAAAAAAAAAACGGCGTGGAGTCCCCCTCAAAATCCATACAAGACCCTTGAGGTCTGGGATGGATTTTAAGGGGAAACCCAGCCAAAAAAAATGGCGTGAGGTCCCCCTCAAAATCCATACCAGACCCTTATCCGAGCACGCAACCTGGCAGGCCGCAGGAAAAGGGGGGGGATGAGAGCGCCCCCCCTCCCGCCTGAACTATACCAAGCCACATGCCCTCAACATTGGGAGGATGCTTTGGGGGTCTAAGACCCCCAAAGCATCTTGTCCCCATGTTGATGATGACAAGGGCCTCTTCCCCACAACCCTGGCCATTGGTTGTGGGGGTCTGCGGGCGGGGGGCTTATCGGAATCTGGAAGCCCCCTTTAAGAAGGGGACCCCCAGATCCCGCCCCCCCCCCTGTGTGAAATGGTAAGGGGGTACCATTTCACCAAAAAAGTGTCAAAAATGGTAAAAATGACAGGAGACGGTCTTTGACAATTCCTTTATTAAAATCTTCTTTCTTCTGGTCTTCCTTTCTTCATCTTCTCCTTCCGGCATCTTCTTCTTCCAACGTCTTCTTCCTCCGATCCGCTTCTTCTTGGCCTTCTCGTCCAGCATCGGTGTCTCTTCTGGGCCGCTCCGCGCAATGGGAGGCTCCCGCTGGGTGAGGCTTCTCTTCGGTATCTTCTTCCACGGCGTCGGTCTCTGAGGCTTCTCTCCGGTATCTTCTTCCAGGGCGTCGGTCTCTTCTTGGGCCACTCCTCGCAATGGGAGGCTCCCGGTGTGTGAGGCTTCGCTTGGGCTGACAGTTCTTTTATAACGGAGGGCGGGGCCACCTGGTAACCCCGCCCCCCTCTGACGCATGGGGACGTCATGGGGAGTTCCCTATGGCTTTCCCCACGTCATGGGGAAAGCCATAGGGAAGTCCCCATGACGTTCCCATGCGTCAGAGGGGGGCGGGGTTACCAGGTGGCCCCGCCCTCCGTTATAAAAGAACTGTCAGCCCAAGCGAAGCCTCACACACCGGGAGCCTCCCATTGCGAGGAGTGGCCCAAGAAGAGACCGACGCCCTGGAAGAAGATACCGGAGAGAAGCCTCA
This sequence comes from Lithobates sylvaticus, assembly GCA_028564925.1. NCBI lineage: Eukaryota > Metazoa > Chordata > Amphibia > Anura > Ranidae > Lithobates > Lithobates sylvaticus. Next base: position 308,952,308 of record CM053026.1, on the reverse strand, counting down.
GAGACCGACGCCGTGGAAGAAGATACCGAAGAGAAGCCTCACCCAGCGGGAGCCTCCCATTGCGCGGAGCGGCCCAGAAGAGACACCGATGCTGGACGAGAAGGCCAAGAAGAAGCGGATCGGAGGAAGAAGAAGATGGAAGAAGAAGATGCCGGAAGGAGAAGATGAAGAAAGGAAGACCAGAAGAAAGAAGATTTTAATAAAGGAATTGTCAAAGACCGTCTCCTGTCATTTTTACCATTTTTGACACTTTTTTGGTGAAATGGTAGGGGTACTTTTGTACCCCCTTACCATTTCACACAGGGGGGGGGGGGGGTCTCTGGGGGTCCCCTTGTTATAGGGGGCTTCCAGATTCCGATAAGCCCCCCGCCCGCAGACCCCCCCACAACCAATGGCCAGGGTTGTGGGGAAGAGGCCCTTGTCCTCATCAACATGGGGACAAGATGCTTTGGGGGTCTTAGACCCCCAAAGCATCCTCCCAATGTTGAGGGCATGTGGCCTGGTACGGTTCAGGCGGGAGGGGGGGCCGCTCTCGTCCCCCCCTCTTTTCCTGCGTCCTGCCAGGTTGCGTGCTCGGATAAGGGTCTGGTATGGATTTTGAGGGGGACCTCACGCCATTTTTTTTGGCTGGGTTTCCCCTTAAAATCCATCCCAGACCTCAAGGCTCTGGTATGGATTTTGAGGGGGACCCTACGCCATTTATTTTTTATTTTTTTGGCTGGGATCCCCCTTAATATCCATCCCAGACCTGAAGGGCCTGGTTATTGAATTTGGGGGGACCCCTACGCTTTTTTTTTTGTTTTTTGTTTTTTTTATCAATGACTTTTTTTTTATGAATGGCTTTCAATGAATGACTGTTCTCTGTATTACGGGAGCCGACAATTAACATTAGCCGCGAGTGATTTTAAATAGCTTTCTTTCCTGCAAAAATGACACTTTTTGCAGAGACAGTTCTAAGCACTGGAAACATGCGCCCCTTTACATGCATACTATAGACACCCCCCAGGTACGAAATTTAAAGGAATATTACACATTTATTGTTTCACTTTAATCATTATTAAAATCACTGCTCCCGAAAAAACAGCCGTTTTTAAAAGTTTTTTTTTTGCATTGATACATGTCCCCTGGGGCAGGACCCAGGTCCCCAAACACTTTTTATGACTAACTTTTTAAAAATAAATGACTTCAATGACTGTTCTCTGTATTAAGGGGTACGGGAGCTGACACTTTATTATAGCCGTTCGGGTCCCCATTGACTTCAATGGGGTTCGGTGTTCGGGGTCAAGTTCGGGTCAAGTTCGGTCCCGAACCCGAACTTTTTTCTGAAGTTCGGCCGAACCTGCCGAACCCGAACATCCAGGTGTCCGCTCAACTCTAGTTGTGATCACTGTGACTGGCCAGTGATTACAAGGAACAGAGCCAATCTGAGTGGTTGTGTGCATTTTGCATGTAATCAATGCTGTCTAATTAAGTAGTAAACAGAGAACCGCTTTTGCACAGAACAGTAATCTATGCCCACCTACCTGCCATCTTTGACTCAACAGTACTTAAAGGGTAACTCTACTTTTGTGGAAAAACAATGTAGCAAATAAACAATAATACAACATGTACAATTGCTACAAAAGCCTTTCCTTTTCAATCTGCAACTGTGTCATTTTTTTGTAAAATTCAATGCAATAGGGCAGTCTGGAGTACAGTAATCTTCTGTACACAGTTGTTGTAAGAAACTTCTCAAGAAATGTAATTTACTGCTTGTGTAACTGACTCTTCAGATTGATTTTCTTCAGAAGTCTGCACTAAGATAAGTAGTAAAATCTTAGCCACCCTCTGCAATGGAAATTATAATATTGGTCAGATTTTTCCCTAATGTTACATAGTTACATAGTTAGTCAGGTTGAAAAAAAATACAAGTCCATCTAGTTCAACCATATAAATAAATAATATCATACAATCCCATATACCCCATTCTATACCCACAGTTGATCCAGAGGAAGGCAAAAAACCCCAGCAAAGTAGGATCCAATTTGCTACAGCAGGGAAAAAATTCCTCCCTGATCCCCCGAGAGGCAATCGGATTTTCCCTGGATCAACTTTACCTATAAATGTTAGTATCCAGTTATATTATGTACATTTAGGACTGGATTCTTTCTTAAAGCAATCTATTGAGCTTGCCAGAACCACCTCTGGAGGGAGTCTATGCCACATTTTCACAGCTCTTATGCGGCGTACACACGAGCGGACTTTCCCGTGGGATTGTCCGCCTGACTGAAGTCCGCCGGACAATCCGCCCGTGTGTGGGCGCCAGCGGACTTTTTCCCGCCAAAAGTCCGGCAGACTAAGTTTTAAGTTCAGACTTAAAATTGTCCGCTGGACTCGCGAGTCCGGCGGACAATCCCGCGGTCTGTGTGCTAGTCCGCGGGACTTTTGGAAATGAATGGACTTGCCGACACAAGATCGGAAAGTCCGTTCATTTAGAACGTGACTTCAGGTAGACGGGACTAGCGAAGGCAGTGACCCCACCCCCCTATAATATCACAGTCCCAGCATCCTCCGGGACTGTGACATCATAGGGGCGGGGTCACCATGTGACATGAGCATGTGACCCCGCCCCCTTGTCCCTATATAAGTTACAACACAGCGTGTCTCTGCCATTCCGGCCAGAGACAGCGACGAGTCAACATCGGAAGAAGAAGAAGAAGAGGAAGAAGAAGAAGAAGACGGCGCAGAAGGCGGCGACAGCGGCAAGAACAGAAGAGACCCCGGAAGATCCCCCGAAGACCCCGAAGGCGGAACGAGACCCCCAGACGACGGTGGCGACAGCGAAGAAGAAAGCCGGGCTCCTCCGATCGTGGAAGAGCTAGGTAAAAGAGCAGAAGAGAGCAGAGGAGTCTGGCGAGAAGACCCCCCAAGACGGAAAAGACCCCCGGAGCAGTGCAATAAAATATTTTTAAAAAATTGTGTGTTTTTTTTATTTACACTTTTACACCTTAGGTGAATGGGTAGGGGTAAATCGTACCCCCTACTCATTCACATAGGGTGGGGGGCCGGGATCTGGGGGCCCCCTTATTGAAGGGGGCTCACGGATTCCGATAAGTAGACCCCGACAACCAACGGCCAGGGTTGTCGGGAAGAGGCCCTTGTCCTCATCAACATGGGGACAAGGTGCTTTGGGGTGGGGGGGCACGTGGCCTGGTACGGCTCAGGAGGGGGGGGGGCGCATTACTTTGAAGAAACCCTTCCAGATTTGGAGATGAAATCTCTTTTCCTCTAGACCTAAAGAGTGCCCCCTTGTCCTCAGTGTTGATCGTAACGTGAATAACTCAACACCAAGTTCACTATATGGACCCCTTATATATTTGTACATGTTGATCATATCCCCCCTTAATCTCCTCTTCTCAAGAGTGAAAAAATTCAGTTCCTCTAATCTTTCCTCATAGCTGAGCTCCTCCATGCCTCTTATCAGTTTGGTTGCCCTTCTCTGCACTTTCTCCAGTTCCCCGATATCCTTTTTTAGAACTGGTGCCCAAAAACTGAACTGCATATTCCAGATGAGGTCTTACTAATGATTTGAACAGGGGCAAAATGATATCTCTCTCTCTGGAGTCCATACCTCTCTTAATACAAGAAAGGACTTTGCTCGCTTTGGAAACCAAAGCTTGGTAGGATGCTGAAACTGCAACTTTCCTCAGTAGAACACTATAAGAGCATCAGCTGATTGGATTGAACATAGACATTCCCATTCAGGAACCAGACTTTTTGCCCCCATTCACATCGGGCCGATTTTAAATGTCCCAAAAATGCCAGGACAGCCCCCCACGCTGTTTTTTTTGTAATATTTTTTAGCTGGCAATTTTCTTTTTTTACATTCAGCTGTGAGATGAGATGACTCAACCATTGCTAAGGATGCGGCGGCCGGCTTCCCAACATGCTCCTTAGCAACCAGCTATATACAGTGAATGTAAAAAAAAAAAGACACAAATTGCAAAACGCAAATTGCAGCAAAATGGCGGTAAAAACGCAGAAATGCAGAAAGCACAGCAAAAAGCAATGCAGAAACACTCAAAAGCAACATGCATAGATGTGAATTGAGCCTTACTCCTGCCCAGGGGCTCTAGACTTCAGCAAAATGGCAGCCTCCAGCAAGAAGAAACAGGAGCAATTCTGAAGGCAGTTTACAGCACACACTAGTTTTGGTATAAATTTTAATGTGGAATGTATGTTCCTTGCCTGTTATGGGTAAAGTTCTGCTTTAAGCTGGCCATACACGTTATTGTTATTATTATTATTATACAGGATTCATATAGCGCCAACAGTTTACACAGCCCTTTACAAATTATATGAATACCCATGTTTTTGGGGTCCCATGGTGGTGCTTAGAAGGAGGAAGGCTCACGTAATACTGATTTTCTATTACAATTCTAAAATTGTGCTAACAAGCACATACATGCAGATAGATTCACCAAGCACAAACTGATAAAAACATGCCGTTAATACTATTAGGACATTTAGTCGAGTACATACTTCAAAGAACCTTTGAGAACATTTAGTTAAACATTAATTCCAAAATAGTTAGGGAAGGAAGAGCAATTAGTCACAGTGGATGTGGATGACACAGAGAATTCATAAATCAGTTAATGCAATACTAGCCCTCTATTTGCATGAATATGCTTGTTTCATCAATCTGTGAGGAGTTACATGGAGTTACATTCTGCTATTCAGTACATCTATTGTTTTATGCTTTTAGGGATATAGCAGTTTACTGACTAAACGTTACATAAAACAGATGACTATATTCCCAGGTGTGCGATGTCTTTATACTCACTACTGCAGGGCCTCACATTAGTACCCTAACAGCTGTAACTAATTATATAATTTTTTTATCTAAAATTCTTAAAATGATAGTCAAATTGTTGGTCATAGATGTCAAACATTGTATATAAATGCATCAAATATAAATGATACTATATCCAAAAAAGGGACGAAACTAAAAAGCAATCCATAAACTTTCCATCAAGTACATACAGTATATATTCACAAGATAAGTTATCACCAAGACAGCATATAATATTCCCTAAATTGGGAATAGTTTCTTGAACATGGATTAATGGTTCTATGTTAAACTAACTCATGAGTATCCTGCAACAATATTGTATAAGTGACCAGTTAGTATGTAGAGGTTGTTAGAATCTACTTTATCAACCACAGTAAAGCCCCCAACTCACTTACAAATAATATATCCACGCTGTCTTAACAAATGACCAGGAAGATAAAATTTTAATGTTGTGTCGTTAGCATCATAATATGTTTTTGGGAACAGCATTTCATGCACATTCATTATAGCAGTCCAGCAGTTCATCAGCCCCAACCAAAAGAGAACAGGCAAAAAAAAGACCTGGTCGTTATTATGTCTTCCAGAGTTTGCAGTCTGTGTATGTTGGTTTGCAGGGGTCCTCATGAAGCAATGTTCAAGAGCAACAGCGTGATCATTATGTAATTCACGATGCAGAAGACAAAAACCAGAGGGCAAGGCACGAGTAAGCAAATAGAAGGTAGGCAGATTGTACAGACTGAGAGCAGGAGATGTATACAATACCAGGCATGAGTCATTAACGGGAAGAAAGACAGTGGGGGTTAGTTACTAAAGGCAAATCCACTTTGCACTGCAAGTGCACTTGAAAGTGAAGTCGCTGTAGATCCAAGGGGGACATGCAAGGAAAATAAAAAAAAGAATTTTAGCTTGCACATGATTGGATGATAAAATCAACAGAGCTTCCACTCATTTCAGATCCACCCCTTAGATTTAGAGCGGCTGCACTTCCAAGTGCACTTGCAGTGCAAAGTGGATTTGCCTTTCGTAAATAGCCCCCAGTATGTACTAACTAGTGTCAGGAGACTTGTACAGGTACCAGGAAAGAGACTATAAATGAAGAGAAGACAGTATGTATGTAGCTACCCTGCCTTAAGCAGGAGTACCTATAAATTTAGTTCTGCATGGCTGCCATCAGCTGTTGGCAGCTTGTAGTCTGTGGTTTGTACAGCTTCCCCTTAGCTCAGCAGTTTTCCCTCCAGTCAGTAGGTCGCACTGTCACCTCTGGTATTAGTGAGAGATCTCACAGTAGGCATGAATTATGAATATTCAGATCTTCTCTCATCCCACCACTAGGGCTAGTGGTGCATTATGAGAAAGGGTATAAATATTCAAGGATGGCTGATACTTCTTCCCCAGCTCCAGCCTGGGGAGGGTGCATGTGATGGAGCTGCTGATTTAGGCCTGCCTGCGTGAGGAGGCTTGGGAAGTAATGAGGCCTGGAGCTGAGGCCTGGTGCTACTGATTTCACTGTAGGCAGGATGAAATCCCCTGGAGGCTGGGTGATTCTCCTGCAGAAGAAGGAAGCTGCTTCTATGGATGGTGATTGCTAGAGAGTCAAGTGTCGGTCTTGACTTAAATGCTCTTTTCCATGTGATGTGCTGTATGAATTAACAGAGTTCTGTTTTAGTCCTGAGCATCTACAATCCTAACCCTCTCTCCGATTTGACCGTGAGATCTAAAGCTCTCATCTATACACATGTCCCACTATGCCTAAGAGAGTTATCACTGAGGAGAAAAGTCAGTCCACCTTGTCTCTGGGGGTAGCGCAATGCCTCCAGGGGTTAGGGGGTCGCTACATGTATGAACTAAGAGGAGAGAAGTATAAAGTTACCAGGCAAGAGCCAATAGCTGAAGAGAAGACAGTATGCACAAACTGATAGCAATAGACTTATAGAGATACCAGACATGATTCAATAACTAGAGGGAAAACAGTATGTACTGTAGCACCACCCTCGTAAGGGCCGCTGGAAGATGACTGTCCCCAAAGGTTGCCATGACCTTGCAAGCCTCCCAACACCTCTGACACCCTAGGTTCTGACATAATTCACAGAGGAAATACACTTGCAAAGACATTGGAGAAACAATAGAAATTACAAATTGGTATTTTACTAGATGTTATTGAGTCAACCAAAGAAGATTATGAATGCGGATATTCCTTAAATTGAAAACTTCAGCATTAAACAGAACCAGAGAGACTCTGCAATGAAATGACAATAAAAATTGATCAGGCAGTAATGACCAACAGACCTAAGGATGACCTATGACCCCAGGCGAAAGAGGGAGAAGAAAGACCTTCTTCAAACAGCTCCCTGTAAACCCCGATGCCACGCGTCAAACAGGATAAAAGACACACTGTGTGAAAAGTGCAATAAGCAAAACCTGAATAGGAGTTCCCGTTGAAGATGAGTAAGTGTTATAAGCTGAGTCCTTTTGGGGGGAGGAGTCTTTGATGTAAGGTGTCCAAGATCTTCAGCTAGCTACTAAAGGGCCCAAGATGCTGCTGTGCAATGGTGACCAGCAACGGTGGATGTAACTTGTAATCTGTAAAAGTGTAAAGGTGTGTGCATCCCTGAATAATGCTAGTGGGCTTCTGCTCAGTCACCACTCCTGGAGATATCAAAGCTCTTTGATGTAGGGCATCCAGAACCGGCTCTTGTGGAGCCTGCAGTCAGATGAGAGATGCCCAATTGGTCACCTGACAACCCAGGGATTCAGTGGTGTCTGTGTCAGTGTAGATGAAGGTGGCACCGGATGGCAGTGCTGACGAAGGAGTCCGAGTAGCTGAGGGTCTGCCTTCAGGGATAAGGCTCACTCATGGAAAGCATTCCATGCCATCCAGGCCGTATAACTCAATCACATCTACTGGAGTGGCCTGGTCCCTGCTCTTTAGCTGTAGGCTGAGGTCTCAAGAGAGCAAGTCCCTCCAGGACTGTTGTATTTATCTTGTCATCCAGAATTCCTCCTCTCTTCAGCCAGCTAGAATTTTTTTCATAACAGCAGGTCCATTGAAGTCCCAGCCCTCTGGACTACATGTCCCATGATCCTCTGCTTTCAGTGGTGGTCTCTCTCTCTTTGCAATCAGAAAATGATGACACAATCCCCATGCTATAAACCTCCATATAATCTGTGTTAAGAAATTTCCCATGATGGCAAAAGCTATATAGCCAGCACTTGGCTACAGTACTAACATATAGAAGGAGGTGTATACAGTATGTGGACAGTATGCACTAACTGGTTTCAGGAGACATATACAGATAAGACTTACACAGAATACCAAGAAAATGCCAATGACAGAAGGGAAGAAAGTATGTACAAACTGGTAGCAGAAGACTTATACAGAATACTTTCACCTGCTAGTGGCAGGCATGGTGGCCTAGGGACATACTTCATACTGTTTAGCTAATAAAGGTTTGCATTGTTAGCCTAGGCGCTGATCATATGATGCTGCCAAAATCTTAAACAAACTTGTTCAGCATTAAAAGGATCTTTCAGTTGTCATGTGCATTATTAACTAACAGTTTAGAAGAATTTCCAACTATGGGTAAATTCCAGACTTCGGTAAGAATGTAAACATAAAACAAGTTAAGTCACCATTTTTATTTATATATTATCTATCCTTGGCTTTATACTCAATTAACGAGAAGCTACATCTGGATAAGTATCATTCTTTTTAAAAATGTCAGATTTGAAAACTTCAGTCACAGCTGAAAATAAGAATCCTGATCCTAGTGTAATACTTGAGTCTCCAGAACTAAAAATGTGAAGTGACAAAGGTCTATGGACTATGGTCATATGGGATGGCATTCTAAATGTGGGACACATTCTTGAAATCCTATAGTAATATTTAACCACTTCCCATCCCAGCCATAGTCATATGACGTCCGTAGGAGGGATTTCCCATCCTGGGAGGGCGTCATATGATGTCCTGGGCTTTCCGGTCCCCGCTGCGTCACTCGCGATTGCCCATTAACAGAGCAGGACCATGAATCTGTGTGTTTAAACAAACAGATCCACGTCCTGTCAAGTGAGAGGAGACCGATCATGTGTTCCTAGTACAGAGGAACACCGATCGGTCTCCTCCCCTTGTGAGTCCCCTCCCCCCACAGTTAGAATCACTCCCTAGGTAACACAATTAACCCCTTCACCGCCCCCTAGTGTTAACCCCTTCCCTGCCAGTGACATTTATAAAAATCGCAGATTGCCGCCATTACTAGTAAAAAAAAATAATAATAATACAAATGCCATAAAACTATCCCCTATATTGTAGACGCTATAACTTTTGAGCAAACCAATCAATATACACTTATTGCGATTTTTTTTATAGATATAATAATATATAGAAGAATACATATCGGCCTAAACTGAGGAAAAAATTTGCTTTTAAAAGAAAATTGGGATATTAATTATAGCAAAAAGTAAAAAATATTGTGTTTTTTTCAAACTTGTCGCTCTTCTTTTGTTTATAGCACAAAAAAATAAAAACCGCAGAGGTGATCAAATACCACCAAAAGAAAGCTCTATTTGTGGGGACAAAATGATAACAATTTCATTTGGGTACAGTGTTCGCGACCGCGCAATTGTCATTCAAATTGCGACAGCACTGAAAACTGAAAAATGGCTTGGGCAGGAAGGGGGTGAAAATGCTCTGTATTGAAGTGGTTAAAAGCATACTGGTTTCATAATTTGTAAAGAAGAAGGTACATTTACAGATGCAGCTGGCAAAATACAATACACACTGGACAAGTGCATGTCTACATGCACTTCCATGGTTGCTACATGGCATTTCCCAGGGCAGATTTTCTAACGTTACAACAGTGGGTCATGCCTGAGTAATGGGTATTGAAACAGTAGCCTATACAGTGCCTTAAAAAAGTATTCACACCCTTTGAAATTTTCCATATTTTGTTATGTTACAACCCAAAACGTAAATGTATTTTATTTGGATTTTATGTGATAGACCAACACAAAGTGGCACATAATTGGGAAGTGAAAGGAAAATGATAAATGGTTTTCAATTTTTTTCCAAATAAATATCTGAAAAGTGTAGCATGCATTTTCATTCAGCCCCCCTGAGTCAATACTTTGTAGAACCACCTTTTGCTACAATTACAGCTACAAGTCTTTTTGGGGATGTCTCTACCAGCTTTGCACATCTAGAGAGTGACATTTTTGCCCATTCTTTGCAAAATAGCTCAAGCTCTGTCAGATTGGATGGAGAGCGTCTGAACTTTGACTGGGCCATTCTAACACATGAATATGCTTTGATCTAAACCATTCCATTATAGCTCTGGCTGTATGTTTAGGGTCATTGTCCTGCTGGAAGGTGAACCTCCGCCCCAGTCTCACGTCTTTTGCAGACTCTAACAGGTTTTCTTCTAAGATTGTCTTGTATTTGGCTCCATCCATCTTCCCATCAACTCTGACCAGTTTCCCTGTCCTTGCTGAAGAAAAGCATCCCCACTACATGATGTTGCAGCCACCATGTTTCACAGTGGGGATGGTGTGTTCAGGGTGATGTGCAGTGTTAGTTTTCCGCCACACATAGCGTTTAGGCCAAAATGTTCAAGTTCAATTTCGGTCTCATCTGACCAGAGCACCTTCTTCCATATGTTTTCTGTGGTCCCTCACATGGCTTCTCGCAAGCTGCAAACGGGACTTCTTATGGCTTTCTTTTAACAGTGGCTTTCTTCTTGCCACTCTTCCATAAAGAACAGACTAAAAGGACGACTAATAGTTGTCCTGTGGACAGATTCTCCCACCTGAGCTGCGGATCTCTTCAGCTCCTCCAGAGTTACCATGGGCCTCTTGGCTGCTTCTCTGATTAATGTTCACATTGCCCGGCCTGTCAGTTTAGGTGAACGGCCATGTCTTGGTAGGTTTGCAGTTGTGTCATACTCTTTCCATTTTCAGATGATGGATTGAACAGTGCTCCATGAGATGTTCAAAGCTTGGGATATTTTTTTATAACCTAACCCTGCTTTAAACTTCACAAATTTATCCCTGACTTTCCTTGGCCTTCGTGATGCTGTTTGTTCACTATAAGCTTCTCTAACAAAACTCTGAGGGCTTCACAAAACAGCTGCATTTATACTGAGATTAAATTACACACAGGTGGACTCTATTTACTAATTAGGTGACTTCTGGAGGCAATTGGTTCCACTAGATTTTAGTCAGGGGTACCAGAGTAAAGGGGGCTGAATACAAATGCACCCCACACTTTTCATATATTCATTTGTAAAAAATGTTGAAAAACATTTATCATTTTACTTCCACTTGACAATTATGTGCCATTTTGTGTTGGTCTTTCACATAAAAACCCAATAAAATACATTTACGATTTTGGTTGTAACATGACAAAATGTGGAAAATTTCAAGGGATATTAATACTTTTTCAAGGCACTGTATATACATTCACCGGCCACTTTATTAGGTACACCTTGCTAGTACCAGTTTGGACCCTTTTTTTGCCTTCAGAACTGCTTTAATTCTTTGTGGCATAGATTCAACAAGGTGTTGGATCCATATTCACATGATAGCATCACGCAGTTGCTGCAGATTTGGTGGCTGCACATCCATGATGCAAATCTCCCGTTCCATAATATCCCAAAGGTGCTCTATTGGCTTGAGATCTGTTGACTGTGGAGTCCCCATTAGAACCCAGTGTAATAGGCTGACAATGCAGAAACACTATTGGAAGACATAGACAGAGTTGTCACCCTATTACAGGAAGTGCCTGAACAAGGGCCATCATGGCAGAATCATCAGGTATTATTTTACAGAAAACTGCAGATTTAAAAATATTGAAAATGTTAAAGATTATTAGATTTTAGGGGTTCAGTTTATGTATACTTCAAAATCAATGGCTTTATAACTAGAAGAAGTGTGTATAAAGAACATGGTAGCATGATGGCTTAATGTTCACCATTCTTGCCTTGCAGCTCTTGGCTCCTATATTTAATTCCCACTAGGGACACTATCTGAACAGTGTTTCTATATATATATATATATTTGTAGGGTTTCTTTTAATATTCCAGTCACAATCCATAAATTTCCCTGTAAAGCTATATGAATTCTTACTGAATTTGCCTAATGCCGCATACACACGATCGGAATTTCCATCAGAAAAAACTTGGATGGTTTTTCCAACGGAATTCCGCTCAAGCTTGCCTTGCATACACAAAGTCAGACAAAAGTTCTCTGATCTTTCGACCGTCAAGAACGCGGTGATGTACAACACTACGACGAGCCGAGAAAATTAAGTTCAATGCTTCCGAGCATGCGTCAAATTGTTTCCGAGCATGCGTGATTTTTTGCGCGTCTGAATTGCATACAGGCGAACGCATTTTCGGATAGGAACTTTTCCCGACCGAAAAATAGAGAACCTGCTCTCAATCTTTTGCTGGCTGGAATTCCACCAGCAAAAGACAGATGGAGCATACACACGGTCGCATTTTCCGAAAAAAAGCTCTCATCTGAGTTTTGCTGGTGGCATTTCCGATCGTGTGTACGCGGGATTAGAATGGTGATATTTGTAAGTGTATGTCTGCTTTAGAGGCATTCCATTATAAACTGTTACTAAGCTAATACAAATGTTACTTGTCAATTCATCAGTGACAAACAATGAAAGATGAAAAATAACACATAGAATAAGGGAGGGTTATAATACCTGTCAGCCTCCTTTTTTGCCATCTGTGTCCTATTAAGGATATTTCCCTTCATGTCCTGCTCCATAGCCAAAACCAAGAAGTAGGAGGAACTTCCTCCAAAGTAAGGTAATCCCTAGTCATCACCAGTGTCACCAGAACTAGTATCCCCATTGGAATATTTCCCCTCCTTTCCTGTTCTGGAGCCAACCTGAAATTTGGGATTTTCTATCACTTTCACTCTCAGTGATAACAGGGACAAGTTCATCTAGCGCTCAAGGCAAGGATGCGGAACTTCACCCCCTCCTCCACTGTTAATAAATGCCGTAGAATGGGTTTACTGTCTTGTATCCATTCTCTGCCCCCTTGTTCTGCTGTGCCCAGGGCAGCTGCCCCTCCTGCCCACCCCTTGTCCGGCCCTGATAACAGCAAACAGGACACAGACAGCGATAAAAACCTAAAAGGTGTTCTTATTCATCTCCACTATCCAAAACAAAAAAAAAAAGTTTTGCTTTTAGTTTTACTTTATGTAGCGCTGACTTCTTTGTCTATTGATGTGGTTATGTATATGTCAATGTTAAATCTGTGGACATTAATATGGTTCAGCACTTAGAGACATCTAGTGACCAAAAATGGGTAATGCACTTGTGTGTATTGTCTCTGAACAAACCTAAAGACTCTTGCAGGAAGTGACTGTGTTTTGATTTGGAAGATTGACCTTTTACTCAGGAGTCTGTGTGACCTACCCATGAACACTCTCTTATGCAGTGCATGCTGGGTAGGGTATAAAAAGAACCGAAGCGGCCATATTAGGTCTCTTGGGACCACGTTGCCTGCCTGTGCAGATCTGTGAGGAGGTTTCCCGGAAACAGCGGCAGACAGTCACCACGGATTGCAAACCTGCTTGTTTGCGATGTGACTTGACGGAGCCTTAGAGCCGGTGACTGGATTGACAAGGCCCAGAGACGCTCGTCAGAGTATCGGAGGACCGCATCCAATCAGCGGAGTGACACAGAGCATCTGTGCTGGAAAAGGGGAATAATACTGCGCTAAACCTAAAATTAAGTGAAAGGAAAATTGCTTTCTGTAGCTGCTTACACTCAAACAAACAAAGTTATGCAAACATGGAAAAAATATGTGTAGCACTTAAACACTTAAAAAGTATGCAAAAATACAAAGAAAAATAAATATTGCAACAAGGTAATGTGCACAAAACGTGAGGTATAATGGACATTAATAAAACTGATGAAAGTCTCTCTGTTTGAGATACTGGTGAGCAGTGATAGGACAGATGGATAAAGTCTCTCTATTCAAACCCAGATGTGGGTATAGTTGTATCACTGTTGTGGCAATGGTGTTGTACACACAGAGATGTGTAATATAATCCTGGGGCACTAAAGGCACTTAGTGAGGTACTCTTACCGGCAGGGATGGACACACATACCATACGGCAGTGAGTCAAATGAACTTGTGGTTCTCCCGTTAGATGTAGAGAGACAGTTCCAGGTCCTGGAGACACACCGTATGGATGTAGACACACGACCATGGGATATCACCAGATCATCCAGGGGTAGACTCACGCCAAAGGAGTATCTCCAACTCGTCCGCGGTCACAAGTGATGGAATATAAAAAAAATGGGAAAAAAGCTCCATATGATGCAGATCAACCAATAATGTTTTATTGGAATAAAATCTCTCAACAGAGGAGTTTAAAAAGGCAACAGTCCAACAAAGGATATGAAAGCATAAAAACAGTAAAGGGCAATGTGGGAATCTCAAATAAGCAATCCTTACGCCTTTCGACTCTAGTGGTCATCAACAGGGGCATCGCACTTGTGTGTATTGTCTCTGAACAAACCTAAAGACTCTTGCAGGAAGTGACTGTGTTTTGATTTGGAAGATTGACCTTTTACCCAGGAGTCTGTGTGACCTACCCATGAAAACTCTCTTATACAGTGCATGCTGGGTAGGGTATAAAAAGAACCGGAGCGGCCATATTAGGTCTCTTGGGACCATGTTGCCTGCCTGTGCAGATCTGTGAGGAGGTTTCCCGGAGACAGCGGCAGACAGTCACCACGGATTGCAAACCTGCTTGTTTGCGAGGTGACTTGACGGAGCCTGAGAGCAGGTGACTGGATTGACAAGGCCCAGAGACGCTCGTCAGAGTATCGGAGGGCCAGATCCAATCAGCGGAGTGACACAGAGCATCTGGCCCAGCTGATACAGAAGCAAGCTGCAGTTACTGGATCAAAGTCATCACCCAGAACTCCGATCCAGATGGTGAGCGGGTTGCGGCCCACCGTTTGTTAATTTGTTGCACGCAGTTAGACTCACTTACAGGCCTTGCTGGAATCTGTAGTTCCAGGGAGGAGTAGCAGAGCAACTGACACTGAGCAGGCTTGAGGCCTACTTCATTCTAGTGCCCAATCGTTGTATATAAGTTCTCGGAGTTATACCTGGAGTACCCTGAATTAACTCTTTTCACACCTTGGATTACAAATATCAGAGGAGTCACTTTAAGCTAGCGAAGAAAGAAGATACGGGAGAAAGTACTTTCAGTGAGGCCTCACATATAACTTTTAAAGTAGGGGGAGCTCCCAGGTTTAAATACATAAAATATATATTTCATATTGTATTTGTTTATTGATATATATTGGGCTGTCATCCTACGTTGGGATGACAGCGCAATCTCTGTAACCACCTGTTAAAATATTTACAGTAAAGATATTTCTGGTTAAGTATTCAGTTGTGTGGCGTGCTGTTTTCCCCACCAGGTGGAGCCAGAGGATCCTGAGGGTATCATACAAGTACTTTACATTGTTATATATTGTACTGTATTGCATTGCACCACAGCTGTGCCAAGGGGACTGAGTTAAGTTAGTGGGGTTTCTGAGAAGAGTGCAGGCCCAATACAAACTAGCAGCTCCTTCGGGGGGTCAGTGCTACATTTAAAAATATGAATATTGTATAACCCTTTTAACATTTAACTTTGTAGAGGAGCTGTAATATATATTCTAGCAGGTGAAATGTATTTGTGGTAAAATTGTAATACCATATACAAATGTACAGCTACAGTATATATCTTTGATGAGATTATTAAAAAATGTAGAAAACTGATGGTCTGTCGCACAAATTATATGATATACCTATACGTGGTAACCTCCGTGATTTTATGAGCTGCCAAATGTTTTAGACAGTGCCAGATTCGTATTGGGGATGGAATGCTTCGCTCACATGCAAAGGCACTGAGCAAGGAGAACCAGAACTAGCTGAAGTAGAAAACTTGAGTTTATCCTTATTACCCTAAAGTGTTACTAAACCCACAAGAGTAAAATCAATCGTTATTTGCAGTAAAACATGTTTGTTATGCTCACTGTGGAACCTAAAGAGTTCAAGCCGATCAGCAGGTCCCAACCAATGATTTATAGCCAGGACCTGCTGATCGACTTAGCGAATCACACTACAGAGACCTGTGTTTACTAACAACACAAGGCTCTGCAGACGGAGCAGAGATGTGGCTGTTTTTTTTTTTTTTTAATCAGTCACATCTACTTGTAAAAGCTGCACATATTGCACATATTACACTTATCAGGCACACAGTTAACCCATTAGTACAGTGACAGTGTATAGTATTAGCACTGGTCACTGGTGATGTCAGTGTCAGATATTCAGTTCCCACCCAGTGTCAGTTAGTGTCAGATTGTCTGCCACACTATCACAGTTCCACTATAAGTCACTGATTACTGCCATTACTAGTATAAATGAAAAAAGGATAACAATTTGTAGATGCTATAATTTTCTTGCAAACCAATAAATATATATACTTACTAATTGGGATTTATTTTAGACCAAAGATATGTAACAGAATACATTTTGGCCTAAATTTTATTTTTATTTTTTTATTGGATATGTTTTATAATAGGAAAAAATATTGTTTTTTTTTCTTAGTGGTGATTAAATACCATTAAAAGAAATCTCTATTTGTTTGAAAAAAGTCAAACATTTCATTTGCATACAGTGTTGCATGACGGCGCAGTTGCTAGTTAAAGTAGCTCAGTGCCGAATATCAAAAAATGCTCCTTTTGGAGTTTAATTGGTTAATTGGCTCCTCTCCAAAACTCCTAGTATGTGTGTGTATGCATGCATGTGGGATAGGGTCTCTAGAATGTAAGCTGATGTAAATATATAGTATGTAAAGTGCTATGTAAACTGTTGGCACCATGTTTAGGAAGGGACCTAAACATGGTAGTTTTAGTAGTACACATTTTGTATAAACTGTTACTAAGCTAATACAAATGTTACTTGTCAATTCATCAGTGACAAACAATGAAAGATGAAAAATAACACATCTGTGTCCTATTAAGGATATTTCCCTTCATGTCCTGCTCCATAGCCAAAACCAAGAAGTAAGAGAAAATTCCTCCAACGTGAGGGAACCCCTAGTCATCACCAGGGTCACCAGAACTAGTATCCCCATTGTAAGATTTTTTTTAAAGGGACTCCAGTTTTTAAGTAATAATACATTTAGCTGAAGTAGGCCAGAGTGTGAAACTTGTGAAACCATGGAAATTCCTATTTAGTCCACTAGATGGTGATAGAACACTTATTTTAGTTTTATTTATGGTAAAACCAACATTTTCAATGTGAAATAAATACGTGCCTTTGGTAATGTGTGGTCTGTCTCCAGAATGTGTAGGAAGTGGATTTTTCTTTAGAAAAACATACCTAATATAGTGTATCTTAGGTACACTTTACTATCATATTCATATATGATACACTACTTCTAATTTGTCTTATTTATTTATAATTTATATTATTATTGTTGTGCAGTCATTTACTCGTGACCGACTCTTCGTGACCTCATGGACCATAGCGCGCCAAGCTTTTCTACCCTCCAATTATTATTATTATTATTAGTAGTAGTAGTAGTACTTATATAGTGGCAACAATTTACGGAGCGCTTTATATTTTGTACATTCATATCAGTCCTTGCCCTTAAGGAGCTTACAATATAAGGTTTTTAAATGCAGCACGTTTTCTCATTTTGGGAGAGGAGCTAAGCTTCAATTTTACTTTTATAGAAGATCAAAAAGTATTATGTAACAGTTATAATAGTTGATGCTCACTTTGCACTATAGTGATGTTAGGAGAAGAGAAGGGGGCTATTCAACTTCAGAAGGGAAGTGCTTGGCATCACAGGCAGCAGGAGAGGTAAGCATTGACTATTCTCTACAGGTAGATCTGTATTTTAAGGTGATTGTAAACGATCACCTTGTAAAATAACCCATTCCCTCTGTTCTCAGCTGCAGCTGGGGGGAGGAGAAGCAGCAGCACACTGACCTTCCCAGTAAATGGCTGTGTGTGGGGGCGTGTCAGGACAAGTCCGATCATTGGAGAAGAACAGGCTGAGTTCCCAGCATAGCTAGAGAACTGACTAAGGTGTGTTCTCCTGCTTAGTGTGGTCAGTTTTTAATAGGAAAGACTGTCAGGAACACCATGGATTTAACACAAAGGAAGCAATACAAAGAGAACAGGATACTTTCTCATACAATTACAGCAGGCACATATTAGGTATATGAAACTTTGGAGTAACAAACACTTTGAGGCGATTCAGTTCGCATTGTAGCGCTATACAAGTTATTCATTCATTCGTTCATTCATTTAAGTAATTTTTAAAATACATTTTTAGTCCCTTTGACCACTTCAGCCCCAGAAGATTTCTCCCCTTAATGACCAGGCCATTTTTTGCAATACGGCACTGCGTCACTTTAATTGACTATTACGCAGCCGTGCAACGTTGTACCCAAACAAAATATACGTCCCTTCTTCCCCAAATATAGAGCTTTCTTTTGGTGGTATTTCAACACCTCTGCAGTTTTTATTTTTTGCGCTATAAACAAAAAAATACAGACAATGTTTTTGAATAATAAATATCCAAAAAAAGAATAATAAAACAATTTCTTCATCAGTTTAGGCCAATATATATTCTTCTACATATTTTTGGTGAAAAATAAATAAAAATCGCAATAAGCGTATGTAGCGCCCACACTTTATTAAAGTGCGCACTATCAATGTAAATTTAGTTCTTCCCAGAACTGTAACAGAGTTCTGGTGGTTAATTGTACAGGTTTTACTTTGGCATCAGTTTGGCTGGGCTGTACTGAAGTTCCGCCCTGGTCATAGGTGCAGTGAGGCACCTGTGACAGGCTGAGAACCAAGCCTGGTTGGACGTGTTAGGTACCAATCTTTACCGAAGCCAATCAGTGGGTGCCTCTGGCCCCGCTGTGTCGTCTGGGAAGGGGTATTTAAGATGCTGAAGTCACGTGTTCAGGGTTCGGCTGCTACTTTCCCCTAAAATTATGTTTTAGGGGAAATAAAGTATTCTCTTTAAAGGTCCTCTTCTTGAAGCAGAATTATTTTGCTATAATATGGAGAACATATACAACATACACATTTAGTGTGCCCTCCTCTAGCAATGCATGGTCTGCATGCATTGCTTTGGAGTCTTTTGTCTTTGGCCATTTGGACACCTACTGATAATGTAACTTCCATGTATCATACAGGTGCTTTTTATTTATACTGCACTGCGCATGTAGTGTACGATTAATGATTTAAAAATTTGTGTTGGTGTACAATTAATAAAAACTGATAGCAGAGAGGGAAAGAGGTGTTCTGTCTTTAGTATCCCCTGCCATAAAACTATCTGCTACCAATTCTTTATTATTAAAATTGAGTTCTGCTTTAAGCTTAAAAAAGTGATTCTGGGTTCAGTACCCCACAGGGTTCTCTCTTATAGGAAGGAAGATTATAGGGAACTTTCCCAATGTCCACTACAGAGATGAGAGTTTGGCTGAAATATGAGCTGCTTGAGCTACTCGTATTACCAGCTTGTAGTCCTATAAGGAATCCACTAGAGGGCGCATGACCATATGCAGAGTGTACTGCTAAACTTGTTTTTAAACGGATATGAGTAATATCTCCCAACATTTGAAATTGACAATCAGGGACAACCTAAAATGCAAAAAAGATGCAGCTCGAAAAGTGGGTGTGGCTGTATATTGAGCATGGCTTAAAGGAACATAGTTAAATATAGTCTAAAGCCCCATACACACGGTCAGATTTTCCCATGGATTCTGTCCTATCTGACAATGTTGTCGGAAAATCCGACCGTGTGTAGGCACCATCGGACAGTGTAGGTCGGATTGTCCGACGGACAAAGTCCTATCTCCTGCTGGATAGATTTTTCGACAACAAAGTCCGATCACACCAAATCCGATCGTGTGTATCGAATTCCGACGGACAAAGTGCTACGCATGCTCAGATCACATTACAAGACCAAAGCTATTGGCTACTAGCCTCTACGTAGTCCCGTCGTAGGCAACAAACGTCACCACGTTCAGAATGATCGGATTTTCGGACAACTTTGTCCGACCATGAGTACGCAACACCAACATCGGACAAAGTATGACGGACATGATCTGACGGACCTGGTCCTTGGATAATCCGCGCGTGTGTATGGGGCTTAAGCCTACACTGTGCACACATATGCTGCAGCCTTTGTACCCACATAATAGTCCTTAAAGCCGAACAATACTCACCTCTGCTCCAGCGATGCAGTGACCCTGAGCTCCCCGTCCAGCTGCTAACATCTTAGGGCAGCCGGCTTCTGGGTCTCAATCGCCAGCCAGTATAACACGTACGACGGGACTACGTAGAGTTCAGTAGCCAATAGCTTTCGTCCCCAAATTTATTCTGAGCATGCGTGGCACTTTGTGCGTCGGAAATTCTACACACACGATCGGAAAAAGTCTGATCGGATTTTGTTGTCGGAAAATTTTAGGTCCTGCTCTCAAATTTTTTCCGTCAGAAATTCCGACGGAAAAAGACCGCTAGAGCCCACACACAATCGGATCTTCACACAACATAATCCGATCGGACTTTTCCTGTCGGAATTTCCGACCATGTGTACGGGGCATAATGCAGAAGAGACAGAGCATGTCTCTTCTGCATTAAAAATCTTGCATGTTCACCAATTGTATTTCCTTAGGCTAAAGTTCCCCTTTAAAGCCTACCTTCACCTTTAGCAACATGTTACACCCCCATACCAGCTCTCTGCTCGGGGAGCCCTGAGAACCAAGTGATTAGTGGTTTTAGATCGCTCGGTTCTCAGTGTTCCCGAGCCGACGGGGGAGAAAGATGCAGCATCGGACTGAAAATAAAACAGAATATGGAAAAATAACTAACACTTTGTCTAATGCCGCGTACACTTCCCCACACACGCCCGGACTTCCGAGCGTGTGACTTGCCCACACATGCCCGGACTTCTCTGGCGGACAATCCGCTGGACAAAGTCCGCGGGACTTTTGAAAATGAACGGACTTGCCCACACACGGGGCAGTCCGTTCATTTAGAACGTAACTGCAGGTAGACGGAGCTAGCGAAGGCAGTGAATGCCGCCGCGCTAGCCCCGTCACCTGGCATGGATTTAAAGGGACTCCCCACACCGAAAAAACGGCGTGGGGGTCCCCCCCAAATCCATGTCAGACCCTTATCCGAGCACGCAGCCCGGCAGGCCAGGAAAGGGGTGGGGACAAGCGAGCGCCCCCCCTCCTGAGCCATACCAGGCCGCGTGCCCTCAACATGGGGGGTGCCCTGGGGCACGGCCCCCCACCCCAAAGCACCTTGTCCCCATGTTGATGAGGACAAGGGCCTCTTCCCGACAACCCTGGCCATTGGTTGTCGGGGTCTGCGGGCGGGGGGCTTATCGGAATCTGGGAGCCCCCTTTTATAAGGGGGCCCTCAGATCCCGGCCCCCCACCCTATGTAAATGAGTACCCATTCACCTAAGGTGTAATATGTAAAGTAAAAAAACACACAATTTTGAAAAAATATTTTATTGCACTGCTCCGGGGGTCTTCTTCCGTCTTGGGGGTCTTCTCGCCGGACTCATCCGCTCTCTTCTGCTCTTTTACCTAGCTCTTTCACAAGCGGAGGAGCCCGGCTTTCTTCTTCGTCGTCGACACCGTCGTCTGGGGGTCTCGATCCGCCTTCGGGGGTCTTCCGGGGTCTCTTCTGTTCTTGCCGCGGTCGTCGTTTTCTGCGCCGCCGGCACCGCCTTCTTCTTCTTCTTTTTCCGATGTTGACCCGTCTCTCTCTCTGGCCGGAATGCCAGAGCCGCGCTGTGCTGGGACTTATATAGGGACAAGGGGACAGGGTCACATGCTCATGTCACATGGTGACCCCGCCCCCCTGTGATGTCACAGTCCAGGAGGATGGCCCTTGTCCTCATCAACATGGGGACAAGGTGCTTTGGGGTGGGGGGGCCGCACGGCCCCCCTTTCCCCAGGGCACCCCCCATGTTGAGGGCACGCAGCCTGGTATGGCTCAGGAGGGGGGGCGCTCGCTCGTCCCCACCCCTTTCCTGGCCTGCCGGGCTGCGTGCTCGGATAAGGGTCTGATATGGATTTGGGGGGGACCCCCACGCCATTTTTTCTGCGTGGGGAGTCCCTTTAAATCCATGCCAGGTGACGGGGCTAGCGCGGCGGCATTCACTGCCTTCGCTAGCTCCGTCTACCTGAAGTCACGTGCTAAATGAACGGACTTTCCGATGAGCGGCAAGTCCGTTCATTTCAAAAGTCCGGCGGACTAGCCTACTAACGGCGGGATTGTCCGCCGGACTGCCAAGTCCAGCGGACAATTTTAAAACAAAACTTAAAACCTAGTCCGCCAGACTTTTGGCGCCAAAAAGGCCGCCGGCGCCCACACACGAGGGGATTGTCCGCTGGACTTGAGTCCAGCGGACAATCCCGCGGGATAGTCCTTTCGTGTGTACGCGGCATTAGTCTACCTTTAAGTGAAAAAATATATATATATAAATATATAAAATGTGGCGCTTGCAGGATGAAAACCAATGCTAAAACTAGATTATGTAAAATAATTAGGTAATGATAAAATAGGTATAGGAAATATAATAATATAAAATCGAACGCTTAAAGCAATAAAATCCTGATAAGAATAGTTCATAAATTACATGAGAAAGTGTGGCGCTTTCATCCAGGCCAGGAAACCAATCCTAAGGGGGAAGAGGCTCCAAAGAAGGGTTCCACAGAAGCGTCTATTTATTGATGTCAATAATCCAATAGGTATTAAAGCAACGTAATGGACCGTGCTATACCCATAATGTATGAGATAATTCACATAAACACATCCAAGGTGAAAAAATATTACATAAATAAATTCGTGAAATAAATAAGTATAAACAATTGTGACAATAATTAATGAACTGTGAAATTCAATATAGGTGTATACTATAATATATAATAAAAAATGTAACAAGTTGGGTGTGACAATAACAATGTGATGGGGGAGGGGTTTGTTAATCCTAATAATGCAAAAACTGCAAAATTAACAAATGAATGTGTAAACAAGCATGTGAAGACAATAAACACAGCTATATAAGAATGTGAAAGTCCAAATAGTTACAATGTTTACTAAAACGTCCAGTGTGTAATAAATAAATAAACTACAATAAAGTGTCCAGTGCAAAAAAGTTGCCAATCAAAATTTAAATCCCATACACGATACAATCGACAACTGTGCAATGATTCCTTCTACCCAGGGTGCACTCCTTGTGTGGTTGTAGTGATCCTTTTTCATGCAAGAAGGTGCCGACAAAATGTTTTCCCCAGCCTCTTACCTTTAGGCGAGAGGGTAACAGCCTTTCAATGTCAGAAGGGAAGGAGACAAATCACTTCCGTGTGGTTTCTCCAGACATGTATCCTTGCTGCCCGTTTACACTCTGTCCATAGGTACCGCAGTCATGGGGGCAGAAAGAGGGAAACATTTCATTGTGCAGTATTCAAAAATAGTTTTTATTAAAGATAAAATGAACTTACAGTTGGTAAATTAAATTACAAGCAGCAGTAGTACACAGCCCGTATCCCGGCCGAGATCGTACTTAGGTCACCTGACTCTGACTCCTCACGCGTATCGCCACGCCCACGTGGCTTTCTCAAAGGATCTACCTTTAAGAACACCTTCATTAAAATAGTTGGAAACTACTTAGCAACCAGCAACTGTTGAGACAAGAAACACTCTGATGTAATGTACAGTGGTAAGTACTTTGTTTTGTATAATACGATACACGATACAAAGCAGCCAGTAGTTTGCGTCATAGTGCCCCTTATATTGCTGTTCAACATGAGGAAAAGATTGCAGGTGTCTGGTCGACAGGAGAAAAAAAAATGGCGGGCATTGATGGCTAGGGAGAGGAAATTTGTCTGCCATCAGTGGTCAGGAAGAGAAAAAATGCCCGGTACCAGTGGTTAGCTGGAGGAAACAGTCAAGTGAAATGAAAAAAATGATGTACATCTGTGATCACAACAGAAAATAAAATCCTCCATTGAAAGGGCACTGGCCCTCTGTGGAGGGAGAGGGGGGGTACTGGCGCTCAGCAGAGGGAAAGGGGGGGCACTGGCGCTCTGCTGAGGGAGAGAGGGGCATGATGCTTGGCAGAGGGAGAAGGGGGTGCTTGCCCTCTGCTAAGGGAGAGGGGGCTTGATGCTCTGCAAAGGGGAGGTGAAAGAGAGCATTGATGCCCTGCACGAGAGAGAGAGGGCACAGAGGTTTTGGGGAGGTGGAGGAGGGCATTGATGCCCTGCACGAGGGAGAGGTGGGCACTGGCATTATGAGGAGGAAAAGGGAGCACTGGCACTCTGCGGAGGGCGTGGGGGAGCACTGATGTTCTGCAGAGGGAGAGGGGAGCACTGGCACTCTGCAGAGGGAGTGGGGGAGCACTGATGCTCTACAGAGGGAGTGTTGGGCACTAAGAGGGGCTGGATGCTGAAAGAAGTATGCAGGGCTGATTTTAGTGGTACTAGATTTTCTTTAAAGGGAGACTTAGGCAGGAAGCCCACTGTAGGTAATAGAATAGAGATGGAGTTTTTACAAATGACTGTACTAAAAGAGCAGGGGATTCCATGAGAAGAACAGCCTGTGTATGTGAGAAAAACACAACTGTAGCAGTCACCTCTTCCATAGCTTCTCTATCACTGGTGGGAGCTGAGGTGGTATAAAAATAATAAAATGAGGTGGTATAAAATAATAATAGTCAAAAATTATTATTTCATCATTTTTGACCATTATTATTTTTTGGAATTTCCTTTCTTGGAAACCATCTTTGTCCAGTCCCGGTCTGCCTTAACCACCTCAGCTCCCACCAGTGATACCCCTAAGGGGTTATTCTGTTATCATGTTTGCACATTGCTACTGCATAGATACAGATAATGTAAGTACTTTTGAGAGTGGTTTTGGGGGGTTTATCCTAGGCAATATTACTTCTAATTACTTTATTTTAATCTCCTCCTTTCCGTGACAGGGTCAGACCTTACAGATATTCTTGTTACTATTATACTACAGCATTCAGTTTTCCATGTGCATGCTCCTGAAGAGTGGGTGAATCCACAAAATGCATAGAGCTATTATATGCCATGTTTTATGCCAACTATATGTATTACTTATTCAATGATCACTTGTAACATGTGATTTGTATTATTAGTGGTCAATTGTCATTGATGTATGTTTATCCATTGAATGGAATATATTGGTTTTCTTGGTGTACTCATGATTACCCTAATTTATTGGATTACCCTTTTCCAATAAATGTAAATGTTTTACACCTGTCTGCTTCATTTAAAGTCCCAACCCCCAGTCCTCTTGTTTGTTTCTGCTAGGAAGTGTAGTCCTGTGCCTGCTTCTATGAGTGCTGGCTGGGAAGGAGCCCAGGCTCCAGACAATGACAGATACGAGCAGAAGATCCCGGGAGCTGCACATCAGAACAAAACCTGCTGTGTGTAGACAAGTGGCAGCCTCATCCTGGAAGATCTTCTGCTCTTCTTTGGAATATGTGTGGCATAGAGTGCATTATGGGTGTGGTATGAAATGGGTATGTTTGCTGTCCTACTCTGTGGCTCAGTCCATTCTAGCAGTGTGAAGCAGTATCAGCAATGGGCAAATGGCCCTCTCACCAGTCCCCTGGATGCTGTGGTGAGCTCTCTCTATAGAAGGGGGACCCTCTCTCTACAGAATACCTCCATGATCACCGGTGGGAAGTATGGGATGAGGAGCTGCTCCATTGCCCTTATGGCAACAGTGAAGATGTGATTGCTGTGGTCTGTGCTGCATTGCCCTGGTTGTCATAGCCCCGGTCTCAGTCTCTGGCTCTGGTCACTCGCCCTATGGATAATCAGTGTGCACCAGGGCCCATTCTGTGATTGATGTTTTTAGATTATAATTCACATGATTCTCAACATTCTGCATAGACGTCTATAGACTTTTTTGGCTATAGGAAAGGTTAAACCAATGTGAAAACCATAAAAACTATAAGAGAAAAATACGACAGAATCAGGAAAAGCCATCCCATCCACACTGTATGTATTGCTGGTGGTTTACAGACATCAATACATGGGAGTGCAACTATTACCTTTTTATATTACCAACCAATTTTAATAAATACTGAACTATGAAACTTTATATTATATCTCCCAACTGGTCTTCTTATGTATGATTAAGACAAAAAAATCGGAGGAACATACTGGAGCCTATTTCCAGGGGGATCTCAGCCTCTGAAGGCAAAAAAGCGCTTTTGACACCTCTCAGTGTACATCCATCTTTTGAGCACAAGTGGTGAAGGAATTGAAAAATTGCATTGGAAGCAGCAGAACTAAAGTTTTTTTTTTCTTCCTTCTTCACATGCCAGCAACTCCGTGTATTCTCCATTCCTTAACCAAGTAGATCCACTGCTGCTGTGCAGAAAAGGTTCTCCCACACTCCCCTTTCCTTCGGCATTAGCCAATTCGTGTGCATCGTGGTTCACCTTTCTTCCTGAACAGACTTTAAAAATGTTAGCCCCAACAACTTCAAGTGTTAAATCTTAACACTTTGAAAGTTTTAAAGGGGCGTGTATCCCTTGAAATTACCCAGTGAGAAAGCAGTCTCATTTAGTAGCATTGTAACTGAATGGGACCGCTGTCTGATTTTTAAATAAATAAAATAAAATAAAAGCCCTTCATTCAGTGGCGGCTGGTGCTCAAATTTTTTGGGGGGGGGGGGCGCAAAACAAACAGCCTCACTGTGCCATCAAACGCTGCCACTGTGCCCCAAACGCTGCCACTGTGCCCATTAAATGCTGCCACTGTGCCCATCAAACGCTGCCACTGTGCTCATCAAACGCTGCCACTGTGCCCATTAAATGCTGCCACTGTGCCCATTAAATGCCGCCACTGTGCCCATCTAACGCTGCCACTGTGCCCATCTAACGCTGTCACTGTGCCCCAAGTGCTGCCATTGTGCCTCAAATGATGCCACTGTGCCCATTAAATGCTGCCACTGTGCCCATCTAACGCTGCCACTGTGCCCATCTAACGCTGCCACTGTGCCCATGTAAAGCTGCCACCGTGCCCCAAGTGCTGCCACTGTGCCCATCTAACACTGCCACTGTGCCCATCTAACGCTGTCACTGTGCCCATTAAATGCTGCCAATGTGCCGGAACTTACCTTGTCAGGCGGCGAGCGGTGTCTCCTCATCGACCCGACATCTTCTCCCGCGCTCCTCCTGTCTTCTGCAGTGATTGGACGCCTAGGTGTCCAATCACAGCGCCTGTGACTTCAGCCAATCAGGGGACCGGTAACACAGACCGGCAACCTGATTGGCTGAGAGGCGGGTCTGTGTTAGGGAAGCGATGTATTCGCTTCCCTAACACAATACTGTGTAAGCAGCGAACGCAAAGCATTGCGCCCGCTGTTTACACTTATGGAAGCCTATTAGAGCCCACCGCTCTAATCAGGTCCCCTATTAGAGCTTACAGCTCTAATAGGGCGCTTCCAGAAACACCCCCCCCCCCCCCCCGCTGTAATTCAGATGCCCGGCGCCCGACAAGGGGCCGGACACCTGAATAGGGGGCGGCAGCGGTGACAATAGATAGATTCATGCAATGCATGAATCTATCTATTGGTGATAGAGCGGTGCAGGAGAGGGGGGGGCGGCGCTCCTGCGCCCTCTATGCACGCACCGCCACTGCCTTCATTACTTTTAATTACCCCGCCTCATGGGTTCAGCTGGGTAAGTATAGTTAATTTTTTGCTTTTATTTTATTCTGCCATTTTATACCCTGTACAGAAAACTGACTGAAAAAAAAAACTGACATATTACATAAAACATCTGGTGTATATTCATTATCTGCATAAGTTTAATGCCTATGATGTTGGGTGCTAGTCTTCTTTATGTGTAAATTAAAGATCTGTTATTTTTGTCGTGGAAAATAAAGCTTTTTTAGTTACCACTTGACCTCCGAAAGATTTACCCCCCTTCATGATCAGGCCATTTTTTGCTATACGGCACTGACAATTGCACGGTTTTCATAAATTTAATTCATGTCCTTTTTTTCCCCACAAATAGAGCTTTCTTTAGGTGGTATTTGATCACCACTAGGTTTTTACATTTTTACGCTATAAACAAATAATTTTGAAAAAAAAAAAAAAACACAATATTTTTTACTTTGTTATAATACATGTCTAATAACATTTAAAAAAAAAATATTTTTTTCATAAATGTAGGTCAATATGTACTCTGCTACATACTTTTAGTAAAATCCCAATAAGCGTATATTGATTGATTTGTGCAAAAGTTATAGCATCTATAAACTATGGTGTGTGTGTATATATACTGGAATTTTTATTTATTTGTTTTTTTAAACAGGTAATGGCAGTGATCAGCAACTTAAAGGGAGAATGCGATATTGCGGCAGATAATCTGACACTAACTGACACTTTTGACACTTTGGGGAACCAGTGACACTG
Source organism: Lithobates sylvaticus (assembly GCA_028564925.1). Classification (NCBI taxonomy): domain Eukaryota; kingdom Metazoa; phylum Chordata; class Amphibia; order Anura; family Ranidae; genus Lithobates; species Lithobates sylvaticus. The sequence continues at coordinate 308,923,940 of CM053026.1, read as the reverse complement.
ATACAGTGATCAGTGCTAAAAATATACGCCGTTACTGTACCAATGGCACTGGCTGGAAGGGGTTAAACATCTAGGGTGATAAAAGGGTTAAATGTATGCCTAACCAGTGTTTGTGTTTACTATATGGTGCTTTTACTAAGGGATGTGCTGGATCTTGTTCCCTGCATTGCAGGGAAACAAAATCTAGCACATCTCCGCTGACAAGACAGAGCTCTGCCCTGTTTACATAGGTAGAGCTCGGTTCTGTCGTTCTCCTCGCTGATCAGTGGGTGCCGGAGGACATCCATTGACTGACACAAATCGATTGGCTTCTGCTGTGACTAATCACAGCAGAAGTGGGGCACGCCCCCTACCCGGAAGTGCCAGATCACATACTACGTACATGATCCAGCGCAGAAGAACCACTCTGCCACCATATAACTATGTTATGCAGTTGGCAAGTGGTTAGAAAAACTGTCTCCTAACTTTTTGCTGGCTCCTAGACTCAAAGAAAATTTGTCAAGCCTGTTATAGGGCAACAAGTGAGAAAAAGTCTCCCCAACAAGGACCCAGATAGCAATAAAAACTGACAGTGGTTCTAATGCCGCGTACACGACTGGACTTTTCGACAGCAAAGGTCGACGGAACAAATCCGTCGGACAATTCGATCGTGTGTGGGCTCCATCGGACCTTTGCTGTCCAAAAATCTGAAGACTTTAGAAATAGAACATGTTTCAAATTTTTCGGCCGGAACTCCGCCGGACCCATTCTCTCAAATATGGTTCACAAATCTGTCTAAATCTCTGTTAGTGAGCAATTCTCCTTTGAGGAGATAATCCATCCACCTCACAGGTGTAGCAGATCAAGATGCTGATTAGACAGCATGAATATTGCACAGGTGGGCTGGCCACAATAAAAGGCCACTCTAAAATGTGCAGTTTTATCACACAGCACAATGCTACAGATGTCGCAAGTTTTGAGGGAGCGTGCAGTTGGCATGACTGCATGAATGTCCACCAGAGCTGTTGCCCTTGAATTGCATGTTCATTTCTCTACCATAAGCCATCTCCAAAGGCATTTCAGAGAATTTGGCAGGACATCCAACTGGCCTCACAACCGCAGACCACGTGTAACCACACCAGTCAAGGACCTCCGCATCCAGCATCTTCACCTCCAAGATCGTCTGAGACCAGCCACCCAGACAGCTGATGCAACAAATCAGCTTGCATAACCAAAGAATTTCTGCACAAACTGTCAGAAACCGTCTTAGGGAAGCTCATCTGCATGCTCGTCGTCCTCATCAAATGCTCACATTTGATGGCGTCTGGCCCTTTGGAGAGGTGTTCTCTTCACAGATGAATCCCAGTTTTCACTATACAGGGCAGATAACAGACAGCATGTATGGCATTGTGTGGGTGAGTGGTTTGCTGATGTCAACGTTGTGGATCGAGTGGCCTATGGTGGCGTTGGGGTTATGGTATGGGCAAGCGTATGCTATGGAGAATGAACAGAGGTGCATTTTATTGATGGCATTTGGAATGCACAGAGATACCATGATGAGATCCTGAGGCCCACTGTTGTGCCATTCACCCACGACCATCACCTAATGTGGCAGCATGATAATGCATGACCCCATGTTGCAAGGATCTGTACACAATTCCTGGTAGCTGAAAACATCCCAGTTCTTATATGGCCAGCATACTCCCCAGACATATCACCTATTGAGCATGTTTGGGATGCTCTGAAACGACGTATACAACAGGGTGTTCCAGTTCCTGCCAATATCCAGCAACTTCACACAGCCATTGAAGAGGAATGGACCAACATTCCACAGGCCACAATCAGCAACCTGATCAACTCTATGTGAAGGAGATGTGCTGCACTGCGTGAGGCAAATGGTGGTCACACCAAATACTGACTGCTTTTTTGACCCCCCAATACAGTAAAACTTTACATTTTAGAGTGGCCTTTAAGGGCACTTTCACACTGGGTTGTTGGGGACGTCGGCAGTAAAGCGCAGATATTCTTACTCGGGCTTTCACACTGGAGTGACAGGAGAGGCACTTTACAGGCGCTTTGCAGGAGCTATTTTTAGCGCTATAAAACGACTCAGTGTCAAAGTGGTCTTATTGTGGCCAGCCTAAGGCACACCTGTGCAATAATCATGGTGTCTAATCAGCGTCTTGATATGCCACACCTGTGAGGTGGATGGATAATCTCGGTAAATGAGAAGTAATAGATTTGTGAACAATATTTGAGAGAAGTAGGCCTTTTGTGTACATAGAAAAAGTTGTAGATCTATGTGTTCAGCTCATGATAAATAGGGGAAAAAATAGGGGCAAACAGAAAATCGTTGCGTTTATAATTTTGCTCAGTGTATATCTTTTCATGTGGAAACGTCACTTTGCTACAATGTAAAGTAGTGTGTAGCTTGTATAACCGTGTAAATTTGCTGTCCCCTCAAAATAACTCAACACACAGCCATTAATGTCTAAACCACTGGCAATAAATGTGAGTACACCCCTAAGTGAAAATGTCCAAATTGGGCCCAATTAGCCATTTTCCCTCTCCGGTGTAATGTGACTCATTAGTGTTACACTCAGGTGTGAATGGGGAGCAGGTGTGTTATCGCTCTCACTCTCTCATACTACTCTGAGGATCTGAAAATATGAATTGTTGCTCTACATAAAGATGGCCTAGGCTATAAGAAGATTGCCAAGACCCTGAAACTGAGAAGCAGCACGGTGTCCAGGACCATACAGCGGTTTAACAGGACAGGTTCCACTCAGAACAGGCCTCGCCATGGTCGACCAAAGAAGTTGAGTGCACGTGCTCAACGTCAAATCAAGAGGTTGTCTTTGGGAAATAGACGTATGAGTGCTGCCAGCATTGCTGCAGAGGTTGAAGGGGTGGGGGGTCAGCCTGTCAGTGCTCAGACCATACGCTGCATACCACATCAAATTGGTCTGCATGGCTGTTGTCCCAGAAGGAAGCCTCTTCTAAAGATGATGCACAAGAAAGCCCACAAACAGTTTGCTGAAGACAATCGGACTAAGTGGATTACTGGAACCATGTCCTGACCAAGATAAACGTATTTGGTTCAGATGGTGTCAAGTGTGTGTGGTGGCAACCAGGTGAGGAGTACAAAGACGAGTGTCATGCCTACAGTCAAGCATGGTGGTGGGAGTGTCATGGTCTGGGGCTGCATGAGTGCTGCCGGCACTGGGGAGCTACAGTTCATTGAGGGAACCATGAATGCCAACATGTATTGTGACATACATTATTTCAGTCTCTAAATATTCCCTCTGAATGTTGGTGTACAGACAGCAGTACTATGACTGTCACAGGAAAAACAAAGGTGTCTTTCATGTGGAGGCTGTAATTAGTCTGGCTTCACCTTCTGTGTGATGTGCAAGAGGCAAAAGTGCCCAAAAGAGTAATAACTGGTCTCTGGCAACACAATAAAGCTGAATTTTTGTTCATTCATTATACACCAGTGAGTTGCTCATATGCTGAGTAGTTAAAATAAGTAAACAATAAATAAAAATAGGGATGCCCCAGATAAGTTAATATTTGGCCTCTATAATAATATAATTGCCACAGTATATTAGTAAATATATCCATACTTTTAAGAAAAAAATGTATTCTAAACACACTGTCCTGTGTCTCTGCTATTTATGTTCACAGTTAAACCTTTGATGTGCGGCATTTAGCAGTGTCTGGATATTAAAGGATTGACATTATCTGAGAACGTTTCAAATGTTTGCTTTTGCTAATGACCAATTTCTGTCTATCTCAAACAATGTTATTACATTAATATGATTTACTATTTTGACCAGATGTGGTTACTCTTTCTGGGTAGGGAGCCCAAGCAAATTAGAAACCTTGCCTACAAATATTTTAGATTCAGATAAATCTCATCTTTGTAATCAATATAGAAAAAAATAAAAACTCCAATAAAGCTTATGGAGGGCAAATCGTGAAAAGAAATTCTAGCCGTTTTCAAGGCTAATAAGTAGGGCTGTTACTTATTAAAATTTTCGTGTTCGATTTAATCGATTTTTTTTTTAATCGACTAATTTCGATTAATTATAACGCACATACAGATCCAACTACTTTTACCTGATCTCCTTGCATTGCAACTCTGCATTAGTCAGTGGTAAATGTGGTATACACTATATACAATCACCCGACACTAGTTAGTTTCCACAATCCATGACTTAACTTCACAGTTTACACAAATACGTATTAAATTCAAACTGTAGCACTGACGTAAGTTTTTTTTTTTTTCCACAGTAGCGTGACAATCCCTCCACCTCCGGTCTAACTAATCACTCTCACCTTATGGCATGGACCCCTGTGCAAACAGGTGGCCATGCAAGCGGTTATCAAAAGGGTTAACACGGACCATAAACTTCTCTCACGTCTCCTTAGATCTCAGCAAGGACGCCAGGTCATGGGTAGAAAGAAAAGATCTAAGTGCTCACCGCTTAAGTATAAGATTTAATTTTTGTGTTCAAACACAAACTACTCACATAAAGATGATAAAAACACAGCATGTAAAGCCGACAATCGTGTTAGTTCCGTAGGGCAGCAGCTGGTGACGTCATGTGTAGCTCCTCCCCCGTACGCGTTACGTTCAATCAGAACTTTGACGTCGATGTCCGTGATGTCACCAGATCTCCGACGGAACTCCCTGAAGACCCGGAATCCGGTGGAGAGGTGACTACCGATCCAAAGAATTATGATCGATCAAAAGAATTTTGATCGATCAACAAAAATTAACGATTAATCGAGGAATTAGTCTTTAATTTTCACAGCCCTACTAATAAGTAAGGGATTGTCAAAGAACATGGGGAGTTGGGCATTGCCTTTAGGGACATGTACCAATGCAAAAAAAAATTTTTTTCAAAATTACCTTCAGCGTTTTTATGTGACTTTGAGTGTGGCATGACAAAATCACTAAGAACTAATGGTTTGACAAAAGGGAGGAGCCCTGAAACGCATAACCACGCTCCCTATACCAAGTAATATAATTCCTTTGTAAAGGTAAACTGATCCTTTTTTTTGTAAAAAAATATTGCTTTCACTAGACCAGTGGTCTCCAAACTACGGCCCATGGGCCAGATGTGGCCCTTTGTTTGCTTTTATCCGGCCCTTGGGACATTACTCCCCCCACTGTCAGCAACAGGGGGGTATAGTTCCTGCCACTCTATTCCTCCCATTGACACCAATGATGGGGCACTATTCCTCCCACTGACACCATCAATGGGGCACTATTCCTCCTACTGACACCAACAATTGAGCACTATTCTTCCCCCTAGAAAGATGGGGCATTGTTTACTCCCACTGACTCCAGGGCATTCTCTACACCAACTGGCCACAGTCCAACCCCCTAAAGTATGAAGGATAGTAAATTGGCCCTTAGTTTAGAAAGTTTGGAGACCCCTGCACTAGACTATTGTTACTAAAATTGAGTGGCTACATTAATTTTACTAATATTATTAATAATATTACTACTAATAATAGTACATATCATTAGCTAAGTAAGTTGAGATCTTTTTCTGAAGGAAAACTGTAACTCAGTAAATTTGTACAGCTGTTTTTTTTATTTTTTTTTATTTTAGGCCTCTTGCACACTGCAGCTTGAAAAATCTCAGTACATTTTTTTTTTTTTTAACTGTAATGTGCCTATGCACACAAGTGCGTAAACAAGCGCTGTGCATTCTTCAGAAGAAAAAAAAAATCAGTAATTTACGCCTCATGCGCGCAAATGCCCATTCACATATTGTGCAGAACAAAAACATGAGAATACATTTTCACTGACGCGTGCAAATTTGCGTGAAATTGTGCAAACGCATAAATGCGCAAATACATAAAAAAAAAAAAAAAAAACAGGTGAAAATCAGGAGTATCGTGTGCAAGAGGCTGAAAAGAAAGACTTACATTATGGTTTATTGTTCATTTTGCATGTTTTATAACATATGAGCACAGCAATGGCAAGGTTTACAGGATTCTGAACAATATATAAGTAGCATTAACAGTGATTTATTTACAGGGGAATTGAACAGAGCTTCATGCCGCTGGGGTTTGTGTGCCCTGCTCATTTATTTTCAGTGCAAACGGTTGCTTCTTGATTGAATTGCCCATTTAGTGCTGTTTCTGAAAAAACACAGTTCCTTCAATGAAATGATCATTATATTGAACAGGTATTTAATAATGTAAGTCCTCCCCAAATAGATAATAAATTATACTGTAGGTAAAACTTGTTTTTTTATATTTTTCAGGAATTCCAATGAAATATTCCCCTTGGCAATGTTTTTGGCCATTACCTCTTGCTTCAATAAAGTATTTCTCTGGCATGAAATTGCTCTTGTGTTGCTGTATTCTCCAAAAGCAAAATTCCTACAGCATGAGTGAGACTATTTAAATTTTTTTGTTTGGCAGGCAGGTGGAGCTAGCCAATCAGATTGAGTGCTGTTGTCAGTGAACTCCCACTGAATCGAGCGCCTGTATTATATACCAAAAATGGATCCTTTAAATAAATCCTAATACAGGGTAGACGCGATGGCACCAACTTTATGGCTAATCAATCCCTTTGCATTTTATGTTAATATAATTCCTAGAGACAAGTAAACATCTGCTTGTCTTGTTTATAAGTAATCACGCTGTTTCTGGCATTACACGGTATCTGAATCCCATGCTGGGTGACTTCATTTATATATCATGACAAACCTACTTTTCAGCTGTGCACTGCACATGAGATCACCACTTACAGTACAAAGTACATTCGGAGAAGGAACAAGCCTCCTCTTTATTTCCATCAGCATTTACCGCTAACTATAATTGTCCATTGTCTGACTCGTCATGGTATTATCATTTTAAAGTGAACCTGTCACCAGAAATTAGCCCCCTTTTAATTTAGCGGCAAATAATTGCGGTGACCAACATTTAGTGCATTTCATTTGTATGCAGATAAGAGGTTGGAACGTGATTCAGCAGGTGTTGCCTGAAACATGCAGATTAAAATGAATGCAATTAAAATGTTATCTTTATTGTTTCTAAATTAGTGCATAAGATTAAACCATTATAGATCTAATCAGATGATAGTGGTCCCCTGAATGAAGGGAAAAAAAAAAACAATGGACCATTTACACCTTTCCAGTGTGGTGTGTCACAGTATTTAGTGCAATGTTTCTCAATCTTTTTCCAGTCAGGGCGCCCTTGAAAAGTATTTTTAGTCTTGAGGCACCCTAGTTAAGGCTTGGTTCACATTACTGCGTGTCTGTGAACATGCACAAAATTAGGTGCGCTGCTCTTTAGCATATTCCTAATGGTGCCCCCATGCTTTAGCAAATGAGGTGCATTTTTGGTGCAGACCCATTTAAAGATAAAGGGTTGCACTAGGACTGGTTCACGCCAGAATGTGGTGTAGGAAAGGCATACTCCCTTTCTGCTCCCCTCTGTACCCAAAACCCCCCTCTCGGCTCCCCTCTGTACCCCAAACACCCTCTATGCTCACCTCTGTACCCCAAAACCCCCTGTTGGCACACCTTGGTACCCCACTCTGTTAGGCTCTGCAAGCCACCACCCACCGTTTTGATCCCCTCTGCGTCCTGCTTTCCTCTCATCAGAGCCTCAGGGCAGGACCATCCTTTCATTACAATCCACATGGCTGTGGGCGATGCTGGCTGAGTGAATGGCTGCTGGGTGTAGCTCTGCATCAGCAGCCAGTTGCAGAGTCAGAACTAGGGGCACTTAGTAGGATGTATATTCCCTGCCCCCTCTTCTTCTGGCCATGCACATACAGTATGTACCAGTGATGGCGAACCTTGGGACCCCAGATGTTTTGGAACTACATTTCCCATGATGCTCCACTACACTGCAGAGTGCATGAGAATCATGGGAAATGTAGTTCCAAAACATCTGGGGTGCCAAGGTTCACCATCACTGGTATATACAGATAGCCTTGCACTTATGCCGGGTACTCCTCTTGTAGGGGGAGGCAGAGAATTCAGAACTCAGGAAGACACCTCCTCCTTCCACTGCTCTTCTCTGCACTGTGCCAACAGTGATTCTTGCTGTGCTGAAGTTCGGTGGAGTGGGAGTTCGATTGGATCTGACAGTCTTTCAACCATGATGCCGTGGCACCCCTGAGGACCACAGACAGCACCCCAAAAAAACAAAAAAAACAAAGAATGAAAGGCACACAGCTGGAGGGGGTTTAGTTGCTGCTCACCCCTAAGGTGTAACAAGAAAGAAAAAATCCCCCCAAAAAAGGGTTTGTGGGGTTTTTAGGCAGCAGGTGAAAGGGAATGTATGATACAGAATGTTGTCTAAATATATAAATGTTTATTAAAAATGTCACGAAGTAGCATAGTGGGTATAAAACATGGGTCCCAAATGGGAATAATAAAACAAAGCAGGGCAAATATAGAAATACACAAATAGTAAAAAGAACTTTTACAGCGGAGTATTAAGACACAGCCAACATATGTTGATGTAAAAAGTGAACCTGACGCGTTTCGACCTGTATTAGTATAGGTCTTCTTCAAAGGTAATATGTCTATTAAAAGAAAAGAGGGTAAAAAAACAGCAAGTATATTGCAACAATATTAATGTTTCATATAGTAGGCTCTACGTAATTTAGAATAGAGACATATGTGGTATTATAAAATATATTTACCCAATTGTGTATATTTCTAATAAGATTTATTTCTCATGTGGGACTTCCCTGAAGAGATTTTCTGTCCCCCGGGTGGCACTCGCAGGACCACCCCGCAGCATATGCGGGCCGGGCCAGGGGGGAGTGTTCCAAAGAGACGTGTCTTACGTGTGGTCACATCCAACAAGTTGACCTCCCACAGAGTAGACGCTTGGGCCGGTGGCTGGGAGCGGCAGGGGGGGGAAAAGAGGGAAGGAAAGGGCCTCTCAAAGGACACACCTGTCATGAAGGGCCAACAATAAAAAATTGGTTATCAGTCTACCAATTAAGGTACTTCTTATAAATATTGTGGTTTTAAGTTTTTATATGTTCATATACTTTAAAAGGAAGGTTATTAGACATTTAAAGAATTTTTATCATTTTTGTCAGAAAGCAGAACGAGCAAGTGCATGTCTCAGAGGTCCTTATAAGGTAACAACTTCAGGGAAAGGGAAAGAGTGAAGAGTGAGGAGTGGTGCAGAGGACAAACGGTGATAGGGGGAAGGGTTAAAATGGAAAAAGGAGAGAAAAGAGGAAAAAGGAAAGGTGGGGGAGGGAGGGGGTGAAAGGGGGAATGATCAAGGCTAAAAATGGGGAGGGAAAGAGGGGCAGCTCAAAGGCAGAAAAGCGTGGGAATAAACAGTGGGAAAAAAAAGGGAAGGAAAGGGAATAGAGGGATGGGACCTGGCAAGGGGAGGCAGGTGTAGGAAATAAGAATACATGGCGCGCACATGTAAGAAGAACAGTGAAAACAGTGTGGGGGAGGGGTGAGTGCCAAAGATAGAGGAGAAAGAAAAGGAAGAAGAAAGATAAGTAGAGAGGGTGAAAAGTGCGGGGGGAAGGAAAGGGAAAGGGGGGGGGGTGAAATGGTGAGGAAAGGAAGAGAAGGGAACGGGAAGGGGGGAGGAACAGGATAAAAGGAATGAGGGAAGGGGGGGGAAAGGGGAGGGAGAAAACAGGGAAAGAGGAAAGGAGGGAGGGGGGGAGAGAAAGAGGGAGAAAGAGGGGGGGGGAGAGGGTGGAGGGAACAGGTAGAAAGGGAAAAGTGGGGAAAAGTAGGTAAAGGGGACAGGGTTGTAACATGTGGGGGCCAAAAAATATGGTTCATGAAGGGGGTGCAAGGGAGAATGTGGAGGAGGAGGGGAAGTAAAGGTGGGGAAGAAAAAAGAAAACAAGCCCATAGTGAGGCAAACAGAAAAGGGGTGAGTAGTAACTACATAGTATCAGTGTGAGTGAGCTAGAGAGGACTGCAAAAGGAAGAAAAGAGGGGAGTCAGACAGCACCCCAGGCTGCCAGGCTGCCATGGCACCCCAGTTGAGAAGGGCTGATTTAGTGCATTTGTGCAACACATGTTAACACACATTATGTGTGTTAGGGTGCCATTTGTTTTGAATGGCACCCTGATGCATTAAGGCTAGGCATTTTCAATGTACATGCACTGCAACATGCCCCAATGCACACTAAAGCACTATCATGTGTTGTGGTGTGCTGCATTGTCAAAAAAGGTGCATGTGTGTTTTCTGGTGTGCTGCCATTTATTTGAATGGGCTGCCTTAAAGAATAGGTCAACCCAACATTTCATATTCCTGATATGTACCTTTTGTACAATGTACTTGTATGAAAAAGTATCCCGTTCTCTTTATATTGCTTCCTTTGTGTGAAATACCTGGTGTTCCTGCTAATCCCTCCTATTTTCCTATTAACAACTGACCACACTAGGCATGCAAACACAGCTTGGTCTGTTTTCTGGCTGTGCTGGGAACTCAGCCTGCTTTCTTCCAATGATCAGACTTGTGCTGACATGCCTTCCCCCCTGCACAGCCATTCCCCCGGAAGTTCAGTGTACTGCCAGTGTACTGCTGTTTTCCTCCCTCAGCTCTCCAAGCTTCTTATGCAGCTGAGAAGAGAGGGTATGTTATCACTTAAAAAAGGAAAAAAGTATTTATTATGCTTTTTTATACAAATGTTTTGCCTTTCTTTTTAATTTTCACATATACATTAGTGCACCTGCTTTATCGCAATGCACCAGGGCGCCAAGATCTGAACTTCAGTATAATATCAACAGATGGATATTTGAAGGCTGAGATGTTAAAGTTTCTGTGGAAAAAAAAAATATTTTAGCAGCTGTGTTTGAATAGTGTTTCTTTTCCTCACAAGTGGACATAAACGTGTGCAGTGCCAAAATACAAGGGACCTGAGTTTTCAACTATACTATGTTTGAGAGGATTTTAGAAATCACACATAAGCCATGTGTCTACAGTCATTATGTATTTCAGCAGGAAACACGAAACCGCATAAAATGACAAATGCAGTAAAATACAAGCCTCATTAGATTAAAAAAAAAAAAAAACTGAAACAAATAGAATCTAACAACCAAAACCATCAACAGCAGATTCACAACAAAGATTTCTACATGCAGTATTTCACAATGACCTAAAAACATACAGAGATATTAATCCAGTACAATATTTATAAGGATACACAGTGCCAAAAGTCAATATGACAAAAAAAAGAAATAAATCACAAAGTACATATCAATTAAATCATAACATGCAATCAACAAATTATCTTAACTGATAATACCTATTTACAAGCACAAATCCCTCAATGTGGGGCTACTACTGTTCTACAACAATAATACGGCAAACATTGTATGAAGAAGCTATTTACCAATATAGATACAGTTTTATTACATCTTTAAAAACTAAAAACAGCTGACCCAAGTAATACCACACAACCAGGTATGTGCTAATGGAACACACAATCTTCCCTGCACAATGGTGTCCTATGGACCACAACACAAAGGTCACAAAGGTAACCAGTACAGTAGTTGGTGCTAAACATCTGCATGAGTTCCTATACAGATACCGAACGCTCTAATGACAAATCCTAAATTGACTTTAATAATGTACTTGTGGAATCGATACTGTATACATGCAGCTGAAAATCACCCAAGAAAAAGATATTTAATCCTCAAAAATGGCAGTGGGGATAAGTACAGTGCACATTGACTGCACATATGACCATCTGTGCACGTCTCTCTATAGTTACATGATTAGGTTGAAAAAAGCCAAAAGTCCATCTTGTTCAAGCAATAAAATAAATAAATAAATAGAAAACCTCCATTTACACAATTCTATACCTACAGCTGATTCGGAGGAATGCCATAAAAGCCCTATAAAGCATGGACCAATTTGCTCCAGCGGGGGGAAAAAAATTCCATCCTGATTGCCCAGAAAACAATCAGATATTCCCTGGATCAACAATCTCTGGTGTTATTACCTATAAATGTTAGTATCCAGTTATATTTTGTGCATTTGGGAATGAGCTCAGCTCTTTTTTTAAACAGTCTACTGCGCTGGCCAGAACTATAATAATGGGTGCTGGTTTCCTATCCATGTTTCTATATGGGAGGAGCCCAAGGAGTGTTGGCTGCTACTTATACCCCCACTGGGAGTCTTGTTCACATTCTGGCTTTTCTCTTCCCACATGCACCTCACGTTTCAGAGTATGTCTCTGCACGATGTCACCAGGTAACTATTTCTGATTTCCTCTCTATCACACAGACTGCACATCTTTTTGTTTCTTCTCACCCTTTCCCCCTTGCGGTATTGTTGGAGGGTTGCCTGTCGCCTAACATGCCATCTCAGCTCCCGGAGAATATGTTCCCCATGTGGGGATATTCATGACCCCCAATACCGTACCAATTGCACATGGATGCCCTGTAAATATCATATAGGGTGCTTTACCCCCCATTTCTTTTTATATTTTTTACACCTGTGACTGTAATATACCAACTAGAAATGCACAATATATCATTACAGAGATATCTTGCCCGTGTACACGCTTTCTCCTGATAAGTGACATCAAGTCATGAAACGCGTTGAGCTAACAGATGTCGTGTTCAAATCGCATACTTTATCCTACCAGGTCATTGTGGATTCTATTCATGCATTATGTATTTGACTATATTCCAATCATGTGCTATCCAATTTTAGGCTTTTCTATATGTATCATGTGCCATCCATTATTTGCATTATTTATGTATTATGTATTGCTGTATGAAATAAAGTTACTTACTCCATGCAGGTATTTAATTATATGTGTAGTATATTAATTTTCTATTGAATATGAATGAGACAAATGTCCTACTCCTTTATATATATTATAGATATGTTAATTATAATGCCACACAACACTTGATCCTCTGTGTACTTAATTTAAAGTCCCGCCCCCTTGTATAAAACAAGTTCATAGGGTTGTTCATATAGTTGTAATAACAAGCTATATTGATTTGTTCATGTGAAGTAGGAAGGTGCCCCACCTCTCATTCTAGGTGAGTCGGTACTCATCACTTGGTATAGTGCTAAACCTTACCAGTGTGACCCTGATGCTCTGTTTTTATCTCAATTACTTGTTCATATAGTTGCGTCTTAGTGTTATTTTGTTTGGGAAAGAAAAGCTTTAGGGCCCTTTCATATGGACACCTTCTGTTCGGATCAGCAGGGGATTTGTGAGCTGATCCCCTGCTGATCAGAGCAGAGCGGGGTGGATGACAGGTCTGTGACTGCTGAGTTTATACAGAGCAGACACGAACAGACCCTGCTCTGCTCTATGGGGGCTGGGAGTAAACAGACTCCATTGTCCACTTACACAATTGGCAGCCTCCGATACGGTCCACCCAAATGGAAGAGGGTGCAGTGCTCCACCATTTTTTTTAGCAGGTCTGAGCGGACCCAGAGGTAGGCTGGTGTAAACGGACACAAGTCCGTTTACACCCATCAGTCCTCAGGAATGCATGGACCTTCCGATCAGGTCCACCTGAAAAACAGACAGGCAGACTTGATCGCATCGCCCATGTGAAAGAGCCCTTATTGTTAATTTATATCTCTCCATCTTCTGGACACTGGTGGACATTTGTGGTTTAATTGTGGCTGTAGGGGAAGCAGGTACAGGAGATGCTGAAAGACTCCTTTTAGTTCGAAAAACATGAAGCTATTCTTCCTTTCACTATTCGTTATTCGCTATTTCTTTTTTACAAGTGAAAAATAGCTGTGAATATAAGGTAGACAGCATGATGCCTTCAATGCTAGCTTTAGTTTTTACTAAAATATTCAAATGATGCAAGGGATGTGGTTTGTACAAAAAATAAATAATTATTCAGATGTGCCTGGGGCAGCCTGTCTAAAATAGCCCCACCCACAAGCTTAATTATCCAATTGAATCTAGTCATTCATTTTAGACATATCAATGCATGTGCTTGACGTGTAGTTTTATCTCCATTCACGGTTTTAAAGAATGTCCTGATTTTGCAATTGATATAAATAACTAAAAATATTTTTTTTGACTTAAAATAGGTACTTTCTAGGCTTGTGATTTGTTTTATTTTTTTGGCTGGCATGTATACTTTAGGGATGTAAAACTAACATGACGGTCTGAATAATGACTCTGGTGCAAAGAAAAGACAACATTCCCAAATCCCCTTTTGTTATAAACAGTAATTGACTAACACTGAAAACATTCCCCTGGAGCTTTATGCAAAGTAACTATATACCAAAGGATTTTGATACAAGCTTAATTTATTCATAACAGAGGGACAACATGAATATTAGAGGACTAATGTTGCGTTGATAATATTGACATTAAGAAGATTAAAATGTCAGAGGTATTAATAATATCATTGCCTTTATTGTATGAATTGACATTACAGTCCTTACTGCTATATGATAATACATATTACACTGTGCACTTTCAATACATTCAGTTAATCTCAGATCTATAAGGTAAACAGACTGCATATCTTTTTTTTTAATGATACTACAGGGTTTATTTATTAAAAATATAAAATAGTGGCAATGTTCAGTACTATATACAAGCCAATGAGAAAAGAGCTCCCAACACCAGCCAACATATTTCTTTCTTTTTTTTATGAGGAAGGGTTAGAACTTTTTTATTTTTTTATTGTGGGAGTGGGACATTATTATTATTGGTACTTATTTGGGCCATCAATTAATGCAGCGCTTCACATATACATTGCACATTCACATCAGTCCCTGCCCTCAAGGATCTTACAATCTAAGGTCCCTAACTCACAAACATACACATATTGGGCCAATTTTGACAGAATACAATTAATCTATCAGCATGTCTTTGGAGTGTGGGAGGAAACCAGTATTAACATGTCTATGTACCTGTGCCACATTTTGTTGTGGCAAAAGGTATGTAGACAACATTATTTTCCTTTGTACTTGAACAGAATATTTGTTGCAAGAATTTGTGGAGTCTCTTGCCACTAATGGAGAAAAGTTACTTTTTAGAGTGAAGTTGAACCTAATTGGTTTAACTTTCTTGGATGTTAAGATAAACAAAAAATCAGATGGTTCCTGTTTTATAACTTTATATTGCAAGCTGACAACAGGCAATACAATTTTACATGCTAAAAGTTTCCACTCTCTTGTTTTAATAAGGATCTTCTTCAGCCAGTATTGGAGAGTCTACAGAAACAACTCAAGAAACAAAGCTTTCGAAAATTATGCCAAACAGCTACATATATAGTTTAAAAAAAGGGAATCTAGGGATAAAGATCCCAGAAAGGTCTATCAGGGGGCCAAAAGAATGAGACATGACCATGGTAACCAGGTAGTGAGAAGTAGAAAAGAGGGGGTGTGGCCGGCCAGGGACCAATATGGATGCTGGTCTCTGAGGCTCCCTACACCGGACCGGGCATTAGCGACTATCCCCCGTTACCAGCAGCGCCTGCACCTTCACAGTGGACTACTCTTATCCCTGTTCACCCCAAAAAACAATGCGACAAAATGGAAAGAGGAGCGATGGCACCCGGAGAAGCTTACCGCCTTTCTCTTCCAGCCGATTGAGAGACACCGGCAAGATGGCACTGGCTTCCTACCTTCCATGTGTGACTCCTCTGTCATCCTGACTCCGCAGCCACGTCTCCTGCTGAAGACAACAACATGGAGCTACAGCTTCCTACAAGCAATCCGGACAGCTCTCCTCCTCACACGCCAATCTCAGGCAGTCCCGCTAAATCTAGAATGAGGGTTGACTCCCCAGCTACTGATCATCATGAGGTAAGCTAGCCTACTTCTGGGTTAATGCCAGCTCCTCCAAATGCCATTTCCATGTTCCCTACATCCAGCCAGTGCTAGACTCAAGGAAATGCTACTATCTGTCCACAGACACGACACGCTCCATCTTATGCAACAGTTTAAGCAAGAAGTTTCCATACTGGGAAACAGGGTAGCAAGGATGGGGGACTATGCAAACACTATAAATGATGTAATTGATGCCCAAGAAGCACAATCTGAGGCACAAATTTGGATTAAAGATAAGATAGCGGATATTGAAGACCAGTCCCGCCGGAACAATATCAAAATCAGAGGAATATCCGAAGAGATGCAGGATTTGTCCACCTACGTACGTGGTTTGATCAAAACACTCCTCCCAGAGCTCGAAAATATTGAGTTGGTTATAGACCGCATCCATAGACTCTCCAAACCCAAGCATCTGCCTGATTCGATACCCAGGGATGTCATCTTGCGCATCCATCTTTATCACACTAAAGACCGACTTAGCAAAAAGCTAAATATGTGGGAACCTTACCTGAGCCATACACGAATGTACAACTTTTTGGGTACCTTTCGCAACACACTCTGCAACGCCGCAGGCAATTGAATACTATCACTAAAGCTTTACGCAACCATCAAATCCTGTACCAATGGACAAACATAGCCAAACTCCTGGTCACCCACCAAGGTTCCAAACATGTTATCACCTCTCTCCATAATGGTTCCAGCAACTGCACACATGGGGCATCATTCCTGATAAAGCTGCCTCGTAGGACACATTTTCAATGTGAGAAGCCTCACCTTATTACCACCCACAGCCTCAAAGGATCCTCCCAAGATCCAATCCTCGCTAGCAGGCACTATGGACCACCTGGCAACACTTTTCCCACTCTGGTATAACCCAGCCTCCGGCTTCTTACAAAACGTTTTTCACCCCAGTTCTTTCTGAACACAGTAGTCTCCCTACTACTCCCTAGTCTGTTGAAAATATCTAGCAATAGTCAACGGTTTCCTACTGCTTTAATATAAATACACGGTCATTAGTTACCGGTCCTACCCCACCTGTCTGTTACCTCCACGCTTCAATCCTTCAACTCCAGCTACTCCATCTGCTACGCTCACCGTAATAGTTAAACACATCCTTCCACCCCAACACATTGCTTATAGTGAACTTAATCATCCTCTCCCTTGAGCTGATACTATGACCTTAAAGATATTATCCATCAATACAAAAGGCCTAAACCACCGGAACAAAAGAGCTTCTCTTTGGAAACTAGCCTAATCTACAAAATGTGACATTGTTTGTGCGCAAGAAACACATTTCCACTCTTAGCACCAACCCAAATGTTCCCACAGATCCTACCTGCAAATCTTGCCCCAGCAAAAAGGAAAGGGGTCCTCCTGGCGATCAAAGTGACAGTTTCTTTCCAACTACAACACTGCATTGAAGACACTGACAGCCGCTGTAATATTCTTGTATGTCTTCTAAACAACTCTCCCTACACAATTGTAAATGTGTATGCTCCTAACACCCATCAAGTACGCTTTTTTATAAAGCTTCGCAAAAAATTCAGTAAAATCCAACACGGTTCCACTATCTGGTGTGGTGACTTCAATATTTCTCCAGACCAACAACAACTCGACTCCTCCAACCCATCGAAAAGGAATAGTCCATCCTTACAGGCCTTTCTCCTAGATTCCCAACTCCACGATGTTTGGCACTGTCAGCATGCCACAGAACGTGATTACACCTTCTTGTCCTTATGCCACAACGTCTACTCTCGCATCAACCTTTTCCTAGCAGACAAATGGCTTCTGCAGAAAATTTCAGCTTCGGACATTCTACCCACTACATGGTCTGACCATTCACCAATATGTGTAACTATCGAGGACACCCCAAGTTCTAAACATGCATTCATCTGGAGAATGAACACTCATCTCCTTCAATCATCCCCTAACTCCATCGTCACCTTAAATAATTTTTTAATTCAACTCAGTTTCATCAACTGATTCGGCCATTCTATGGGAAGCACATAAAGCATATATGCAAGGACTTTTTATTCAATTTGGATCTAAAATAAAAAATCCCACATTTCCTTTTTATTCCATCCAACTACAAAAAAGCGTCTAACCAATCCACAAGATATTGCGATTGCATTTAGCACTTATTATAGTACTCTTTATATTCTAAGAGATGACCCTTTCTCCCCAATTCCAGAACCTGACAACATACAATCCTTTCTTAACACCATTAAATTACCATCCCTTACCCAAGCCCCAGGGCCGGTACAAGGCAGGGGCGGAAGGGGCACGTGCCCTGGGCGCTACCATTTGCTATAGGGGGGGGGTGCAGCCAGGGCCGGTGCTACCCCCCGCCCTCCACCCTCCGGCATCCATCGCTACATGGCAGTGTAGCGATGGAGGAGGGCAGATAATCCCGAGATCCCGGGACTCGGGAGAAGAGCTTCACTGTGGCACCGCCTCCTACTTGACCCCGCCCCTGACTCCGCCTCCCCAGGAAGCAAGCGGCCGCAGCGTACCCCATGCTTCCAGAGCATGGACTGCTCCAAGTTCCTCTCCGCGCTCTGATGTAAGGCCCGGAGCTGGAGGACAGGCTCACCGCTCACTGGGAGCACAGAGCTGTCACAGAGGACGTGCAGAAGGCGCAGGCTGCTGCGGGAGCCGCTGGAATTGGACGGATCGAAGCAGGAGACTGGCATCGTGGTATGGAAGGTACTGTCTGGCTGTCATCATACACACCTGCCTGCCCACCCCACTCTGCACCCACCCCACTCTGCACCCACCTCAGTCCTGCACCCACCTCAGTCCTGCACCCACCTCAGTCCTGCACTCTGCACCCACCCCACTCTGCACCCACCCCACTCTGCACCCACCTCAGTCCTGCGCTCTGCACCCACCCCACTCTGCACCCACCTCAGTCCTGCACCCACCTCAGTCCTGTGCTCTGCACCCACCCCACTCTGCACCCACCCCACTCTGCACCCACCTCAGTCCTGCGCTCTGCACCCACCCCACTCTGCACCCACCCCACTCTGCACCCACCCCACTCTGCACCCACCTCAGTCCTGCGCTCTGCACCCACCCCACTCTGCACCCACCCCACTCTGCACCCACCTCAGTCCTGCACCCACCTCAGTCCTGTGCTCTGCACCCACCCCACTCTGCACCCACCCCACTCTGCACCCACCCCACTCTGCACCCACCTCCGTCCTGCACTCTGCACCCACCCCCCTCTGCACCCACCCCACTCTGCACCTACCTCAGTCTTGCACTCTGCACCCACCTTCCTCTGCACCCACCTCCCTCTGCACCCACCTTCCTCTGCACCCACCTCCCTCTGCACCCACCTTCCTCTGCACCCACCTCAGTCCTGCACTCTGCACCCACCTCAGTCCTACACTCTGCACCCACCCCACTCTGCACCCACCTCCCTCTGCACCCACCCCACTCTGCACCCACCCCAGTCCTGCACCCACCCCAGTCCTGCACCCACCTCAGTCCTGCACTCTGCACCCACCCCACTCTGCACCCACCTCAGTCCTGCGCTCTGCACCCACCCCACTCCGCACCCACCCCACTCTGCACCCACCTCAGTCCTGTGCTCTGCACCCACCCCACTCTGCACCCACCTCAGTCCTGCACTCTGCACCCACCTCAGTCCTACACTCTGCACCCACCCCACTCTGCTCCCACCTCCCTCTGCACCCACCCCAGTCCTGCACCCACCTCAGTCCTGCACCCACCTCAGTCCTGCACTCTGCACCCACCCCACTCTGCACCCACCTCAGTCCTGCGCTCTGCACCCACCCCACTCCGCACCCACCCCACTCTGCACCCACCTCAGTCCTGTGCTCTGCACCCACCCCACTCTGCACCCACCTCAGTCCTGCACTCTGCACCCACCCCACTCTGCACCTACCTCAGTCTTGCACTCTGCACCCACCTCCCTCTGCACCCACCCCACTCTGCACCCACCTCAGTCCTGCACTCTGCACCCACCTCCCTCTGCACCCACCCCACTCTGCACCCACCTCAGTCCTGCACCCACCTCAGTCCTGCACCTACCCCACTCTGCACCCACCCCACTCTGCACCCACCTCAGTCCTGCACCCACCTCAGTCCTGCACTCTGCACCCACCCCACTCTGCAGCCACCTCAGTCCTGCATTCTGCACCCACCCCACTCTGCACCCACCTCCCTCTGCACCCACCCCCCTCTGCACCCACCTCAGTCCTGCACTCTGCACCCACCCCACTTTGCACCCACCCTGCTCTGCACTCACCTCAGTCTGCACCCACCTCAGTCCTGCACCCACTTTACTCTGCACCCACCCCAAGATGCACCCACCTCAGTCCTGCACTCTGCACCCACCCCACTCTGCACCCACCTCCCTCTGCACCCACCTCACTCTGCACCCACCTCAGTCCTGCACTCTGCACCCACCCCACTCTGCACCCTCCCTCTGCACACACCCCAGTCCTGCACCCACCCCAGTCCTGCACCCACTCCTGCACTCTGCACCCACTCCTGCACTCTGCACCCACCCCAGTCCTGCACCCACTCCTGCACTCTGCACCCACTCCTGCACTCTGCGCCCACCTCAGTCCTGCACTCTGCACCCACCTCAGTCCTGCACCCACCTCACACTCTTGCACTATGCACCCACCTCACCCCTGCAGTCTGCACATAGTGCACCCCTTAATACTAGTGCAGTTTGGCCACACCCGCAATTTGCACTGAGAGGTTTTGATGTGTAGTAACCTCTAGCAACTAATCAGTGAGCAATAATAATATGCAGTAATCTCTAGAATCCAATTAGTGAACAGTATGATGTTCTGTAACCTCTAGCAACTAATCTGTGAGCTGTAATGATGTGTTGCAATCTCTGGCAGCCAATCACAATCACTGCCTGATCTGCTGCAGTAAACTAATTTTGAGTCTAGCTGGGGTGGGGGGGCAATAAAAATCTTTGCCCAGGGTCCAATCAATATTTAAGACAGCCCTGGCTGTATGACAGGTGGGAGTATATGTAATGCAGCATGGACAGGGGTCGGCAAGGTGTCCCCACACGGACAGTCAGACACTGGTCCGTGTGCAGTCCTTGCAATGTCCACTGCTGCCACTGACTTCTTTTACATTTTTTATAAGGCGTCTTTCACACTGGGGTGGCGGGTCCATTAGTGGTAAAGCGCCGCCCGTTTTAGCGTCGCTTTACCACTATTTAAGCAGTACTTTTTGGGCGCTAGCAGGGAACTTTTAACACCCAAGAAGGGGTAAAAAGCGCCCATGTTGCTAGCCGGAGGTGGTTGAGGGGAGGTTAATTACAATGGTATTTCATTTCTGTAATATACAGAGGGGGGGTTAATGTGTTACCACATTGGTGACTGATGCATTAGTCACCAGTGGCAGTTAATTAATCCCTTTGTGCTGCATTGGTGGCACCAGTGTCAGTGTTAATGCATCTGTGACCAATGGCAATACATTAACCACTTAAGGACCGCCGCACGCACTTATAGGTCGACAGAATGGCACGGACAGGCAGATGGGCGTACAGGTACATCCCCTTTAATTTGCCGATGTGTGGTCGGGGGGGGGCGCAGTTTGCCATCTTCGCCCTGGGCACCAAATGGCCTTGTCCCAGCACTGCCAAGCCCAACTGACAAACCTCAACTTACCCTTTCACACCTCAGAGATCAAACGGGCAAAAGAAGCCTTGCCAAACAACAAATCCCCAGGTCCAGATGGGTTTCTAAACCCTTCAATCTCTCTAATGGTACAAGGCAGGGGTGCCCTCTTTCCCCTCTTCTTTCCAATTTACTAATGGAACC
The DNA here is from genome assembly GCA_028564925.1 of Lithobates sylvaticus. NCBI lineage: Eukaryota > Metazoa > Chordata > Amphibia > Anura > Ranidae > Lithobates > Lithobates sylvaticus. The sequence goes on along the minus strand of CM053026.1, from coordinate 308,902,323 downwards.
CCTAGCAGTAACCATCAGATCACACAAAAATGTTTCAGGTTTAACTATCGGCTCCACAGAGCACAAAATTAACTTATTCACAGACGATATTATCCTAATGTTTACAAACCGGGCACCTTCCCTGGCTTCGATTCAAACAGTCTTATCCAATTTTAGCGATATATCTTATTATAAAGTCAACGCTTCTAAGTCCTTTATATTGGATCTAGGGATCCCCTCATCTCTAAAATCCAAATTACAAACACAATACCCATATTTCTGGGCCACTGATTAAATTCCCTATTTGGGCATCCAACTGACCAAACAAGTATAATCTTTATATCAAGTGAACCACGCTCCCCTTCTACACTTCCTTCCCAAGGATTTGGATGCTTTAGCAAAAACCTCACTTTCCTGGGTGGGAAGACTAGCCGCATTTAAAATGCTGAAACTTCCCCAACTGCTATATATATTTAGAGCGCTCCCTATCCCCATGTCCTTCTTTAGTACCATCCAATGTATCCTGGGCCGCTTCATCTGGAATGGTAAACCTCGATGCTCTCGCTCCACACTAATCAAACTAAAGCGAGTAGGCGGTACAGGCTTGGTAGACATTAGAGATTATTATATTGTAGACATCCTGGCTCAACTCAGAGCTTGGTTTCTGCCAGACCATCAAAGCCCCTGGAAAGACATAGAATCCTCCCAAGTAGCGAAATATGACCTTATCTCTTGGCTACACAGTCAACACTCTTCCAAACCACACTCATCAAATTTATCCCCTATCATCCTAGCCTTAACAATGGCTTATCATTTACGGCACAATGTTCCACTGGGGCGTAACCCTTGCAAACCCTTACTTCCACTTACCATGCTCTACCAGATAATCCCAAATCTCTCTCTGCAACCATGGTTGCTTAAAGGCATTACTTACCTGTCTGACTTATATAAGCACAATCCACTTAAATCTTTTACCAGATTCCAAAATGAATTTGCCTTATACACATTGGAATACTACAGGTACTTGCAGATAACCCACTGTCTGATACACAATGCCCATCTACTCAATCCACTTCCTAGAATCGCATGGCATTATCTAACCAACCATAGAACCAGCGGAAAAGGCATCACACTATTTTATAATCTACTGCAAAACAAATCTAATTTTTAAAAACTACCCCCTATGACCAAATGGGAAAGCGACCTAGGCCAAACCTTTACCGAATATCAATGGCTGACTGCCACAGGCGCCACTTTTAAAGCTACCTGCTCATCCAACCTATGGGAACTTTCTCATAAGATTACTCTACGATGGTACTCTCAAATCCATGCTCAATCTCATCCAAATGCTGGAGGGACTGCAGGGAAACAGGAAATCTCCTTCACATCTTATGGGGATGCCCTAAATGAATTAACTTTTGGTCTGCAGTCTCCCACATGCTCCAAGAAATTCTACATATGCCCTGTTCCCTAACCCCTCAATTAGCACTCTTAAAATTGGGTATAGAGAACCTTCCACACCACCTACGCAAGCCAGTTATGCATGTTCTACTTGCGGCATAACTAGCAATAACCAGACAATGGATATCCCCTGATCCACCATCCCTCAAATCAGTAATTGCACTAACCCATACACATATCTGTTATGAACGCATGCTCTCCTATGCTGAAGGGAAGGCTAAGAAAACTGAAAGTGACTGGTCCCCTTGGATCATGTGGTACAACTACCATGCTCAATTCTCAGTATAAAACTTTGTTCTCTCTCTATTTCATTGCCTATATGCTTCTATCTAAGCAACTCGAGTCAACCATTTCTTGTTCAATGGTTTTATCTCTTGTTGACACGGTATACAATGGTACCTTGTTTTTTCTTTCTGTTTTTTTTCATGCGTTTCTGTCTTTTTTTACTTTTATATTGGTTAAATTGGTTCAGTTAGATTACTCACCAAATATGCTATGCAATCCAAACATGTAAAGGTAATTTCATCTCAACACTGGCACTGGATTACAGAGGATCTACTAGCTACCAATTGATGCCTTTACCCTTTATTATTAATTAAAGATCCAAGTCAGTTTGTGATTATTTAGTACACAGTTACTTGTAAAAAAGATGATCCTGTTGCTGTGTTAAGCTGGCCATAGAGAGTTTGAATCTTGGCTGATTGAGCAGGGATCAGCCAAGATTCGAACCATGTATTGGTAGGCTCATTGTACCCAAGCCGATCCATTGTTCGACTTGGGTACAACCAGCATGTCAGATATACATGAGATATAGCCGCTGGCAATAATCACTGTGTGTTCTCCTAACAGGGATGCCTCTTTGTGCCCCCTCCAGTCAGGAGAACACAATAGCTCTGTGGGAGGGAGTTGATGGGGGAATTAAGCAGTTTTCTACTACGAGTTGCAGGGGAAAAAATATTGCATCATCTATGGGCAGTTACAAATGTGGTTCTTGCACTACAGTATATGCAAATACATAGTAATGGATACACATATCCAGTTACCCAATTGAAAAGTTTTTATGTTCTCTCATTTTGCCAATTGTAACACAGAAGGTGTGATTTATTTGCTTCTTTCTGACTGTAATGGTTACTACATTGGTAAAACAAAATGTCCTTTCAAAGTTAGGATATCTGATCATATCGAAGACACATCTTCAGGGAAACTAAGTTTACTCATAGCTTGCCATGTTCTGTTCAAACATGCAGGACACATTACTCAAGTATCATTTTGGTTTCCTGATAGGATAAAAAAATATCAGAGAAAGATTATAACAAGAGATTACTACAACTAGAAAACAAACAGATCTATAATTTGAAATGTCACATCCTTCCAAACCCGAATCACTCAATAAATGTTGCTTGTTTCTCTTAAGGATGAGAAGTAACTTTTTTATTTTCTTCCTTTTTTTTAATTTAAAGAGGAACTGCAGTCACACAATTTGTAATAAAAACATCTTTGCCATTCTGAAGCTTCCTTCCAACCACTTTGCATATTATTTTATATATCCTGTGATTCTGTACTTGCCAAATATGCTGCAGAAATCTCCCTCCACTAAGTCTGGCTGCAGCCATTTTAACTGTGGGCAGCTGAAGCTGCTGCCAGTTTACTTCCTGGATTTACACAGACACACTTCCAGCTCTGAAGCCCTGCAGCTATCTTATGACTCATCCCCCCTTCCTTCCTGGAAAACTCTCATGAGAGAGAGAGCTGTGCATGATGTCATAAGCCTAGGCTAATGACCAGACAAGAAACAGGAAGTGGGCTGTATAAGGTAATTACTGGCAGAAAAAAATGTTTTACTATCCAAATTTAAAACAAGGGCAGAAGATTTAATAGATGGAAAGTTGGAAAAATTACTGAAGGTCTGCTTTAAAGTGGTTAAAAGGCAATATCTTTCTTCCTAAAAAAAGTTATATTTGCCCACTCAGTGCAATGGTATTGCACAGAACGTTCTCTTGCCTCCTTTTCTGAGTGGGGTCCCCCACTGTCGCTCTGTTCCTCCTTTTCTGCAAGTGACCTATATAGCAAGCCATTTTCTATAGAGGCACTCATGTGGGCATGCTCACAAGCATGCTTTGTGCATCCATAGACAGACACAGCGCGGCTTGGGCCCACCTCCTGCTCCCTCCTCACAGGATTTAATTGACAGTAACAGGAGCCAATGGCTCCCGCTGCTGCCTCTGTGTCCAGTGAGAAGAGAAAGAGGGTTGCAGACGGGCACAGCTCTGGAACAAGAGAGGGCTCAGGTAATTGTTTAGGTTGCCACTTGAAGACCAAGCCTTTTTTGGCAGTTTTTGTTTACAAGTTTAAATCAGAATTTTTGGCTATAAAATTACTTATAACCCCCAAATATTATATATATATTTTTAGCAGCCATACTAGGGAAAAATATGGCGATTGCTGCAATTTTTTATGTCACACTGTATTTGCGCAGCGGTTTTTCAAACGCAATTTTTTTGGAAAAAATACACTTTAATGAATTAAAAAACACCAAGTATACCCCAATTTCTTTTGTAAAATATGAAAGATGATGTTACGCCAAATAAATAGATACCTAACATGTCATGCTTTAAAATTGTGCACGCTCATGGAATGGCAAACAATTATGGTAATTAAAAATCTCCATAGGTAATGCTTTAAAAAATTATTTACAGGCTACCTGTTTAGAGTTACAGAGTCTAGCGCTAGAATTATTGCTCTCGCTCTAACGTTCGTGGCAATATCTCACATGTGGGGTGCGAACATCATTTAAATATGCGTATGACTTATGTATGTGTTCACTTCTGCGCGTGTGCACAAAAGGATGGGGGGCACATTAAAAAAAAATTTTTATTTATTTTGAATTTTTTTTTACAGTGTCCCTTTATTTATTTTTATTTTTTTAATCACTTTTATTCCCATTACAAGGAATGTAAATATCCCTTGTAATAGAAATAAAGATGACAGGTCCTCTTTATGGAGAGATCTGGGGTGAAAAAGACCCCAAATCTCCTTTACCTTTAAAAGCAAAAGATTAAAAAAAATGTTTTGATCTTTTGTTTTAAAAAACCCAAAAATTGTTTACTTTCACCCTGGACTGGAAGCGACGTCATGATGTTGCTTCGGTCCTCCAAGGACATAGAGGCAATCAAAGATGATCTGGTCTTTTATTGCCTCTGTGCCCAGCCGGCCGCACTGTCGGATTGTTTCTCAGTCCCCCAGAAAAAACGGTAAGTCAGAGAAACTCCAGCGAATAGCAGTGTGTATATCTATTTTTTTTTTTATATATATATTCTTTATTGTATATATTTTTGTGTACGTATTTTTTTTTTTTAAACCCTGGCTGAATAGTTTGTTTGGTTAAAGACTTAAAGTGGATGTACCCAGTGAAGTGAACAACCTCAAATGATACACAGGGATCAAACAAATCTCCCTACATACGTTTTACATGTATATCTGCTGTCTTCATTATATACTGTACTTTAGAAGGTGCACATCGTGTTAGGAAATTTTCTCTTCCTGGTTAGCACTGCAATGAAGCCTGGTCATACAGCCAAGACAGCTGATTGGAGGAAAGGCACACACCCCCTCTTCTCATAGGTAGAGACTTTCAGCTCTGTTTGTTCAATCGTTCAGGACTCTGATAAACTATTTATAGTATCCTCCCCAACACAAAACTCCGGCTGCATTTATCTCATGTGACAGAGAACTTGTCAGGAGTTATCATGCTGATAACAGAAGAACCAAGCAGGAAACATTTATGGGACATAGTGCTTTGAGGAGAGATAAAACACTGCAGATATATGTTCCCAGCTCAAATTTCATAAATTGGGTTTACATCCACTTTAATTTTATTTATTCTTAAAAGGTATCCCAATTTCGGGACCCAGTTTGCATTCCATTTGTGGAACACGCTATTCTTCCTGATTGCGAACTAGAAGAAAAATGTCTGTAATATACATCATTTGGATGAACGAGAAGTGCTGTCATGTCTTTGCATGAAGTCTATGACCTCATTGAACAGTGCCCAGTGGCTCACTGATGCTTTTAGGATCCACATTAGTCCGCCATCTTTCACTCACTGTCTTGATTCTGAGAACGTTACTATCACAATGTTGAAATGCATCACCTAGACACATTACTCATATTACATTTCCTCTCTGGTTGCCTCATAGGAACCATGATTGTGAATGTCTTCTTCAGATACCCATGATTGGATACAGCTTCCATTTCTGGCCCCAGTGCAGGCAGCAATATGAACATCCGTTAATCTGGGCTGGGGGGACATATACCTGTGCTTACTGTTTTACACATTGCTTTATGCTAGATTTCATATTGGATATAATTTAGGCGTTGCTGCAAGGCAATTTATACTTCTTTGAGCCACAGTCAGGTATTTATTACCAGTGAAATTGAGTTGTTATTGATCCATCAGTTCTTTGTAAGCCAGGGAATTGTTTTTGATCCATATAATGGCTCTACAGTGGTTTTCTTGCATGAACTCTATTCAGTGTTCATCTATTTACAAGTCTATATTTTTTTTTTCACAATCAAAGTTTATTGACAGCATATGTAGCATCCAAGTATATTTCTACGTTGCTGTCAGTGGTGACACTTTTGAGCAGAGGACAGCACATTCCCTCTAATACGATCTGAGAGATTGTTTGTGGACACACATAAATGGTTCCGAGGGACTATGGAGTATGTATACTCAGCTGTAGTTTATTACATACAGAATGTCCTATATAAGCACCTGCTGTTTACTAGATCCACAGTATATGGTCATGATTGGGCTATTTATGACTTATTTCACTCTGACCATTGCAAGAGAGTAGTTATTATAAGGCTCTTGAGACACATATGATTCTATGGATTACAAATATTGTGTATACCAATCAGAATGGGGGTGAAAATGATGTTTATTCTACTGTATGATAATGGATTATGCATAAGGAGAAATCAGCTTTTCTGGTACTGATGATTATACTTTTTGATCTATTGGTACTTTTAATTATCTGATTGTGGTACCTACTGTATAAGTCAATTTGTTAGAGATTAATGATACATACAAAGCACAATTTAAGGCTTATCTAAAGAGAACCTTTTTGAATGGTGTAGCTATTGCTTTTTGATGCTTTTGCTTTTAAAAAGGCAATCTTTCTAGGCTGTCACAAATTTGTAATGATTTTTTATTAACTATGAATGTTTGTGCCTCCCAGAGATATTTATAAGTGCTGCACAAATTGTTGCCGCTATATAAATCCTATATAATAATAATAATCAGGGCTTTTTTTCTCAGAGAGTAGGTGCAGGAACTCCCCCCTTCTGAGTCACCCCTTGTCTCTGCACCCTACCCACCTCCGAGCACTGTTACTTGATTCCACCCCCTACCCACCTCCCAGTATTGCACTATTAGAAAATACAGAGATAAGTATAATTTTGTGGTGCTAAGTAATTTGTATGGAACAAGAAAGGCAGTAAAATAGAAATAGAAGCAGGATCTCCCAATCTATGGATAGTGTAGGACCCACTAATCATGGGGTACTTTGTCGCAATTCATTGCTGAGCTTATGACCTGAGTATCGGGAGGAGCAAGGGACGGTTGATCCATATCATTTACCTGATGATCGCAGGACTTCACCGCCTGGACATCCAAAGCTATCATTACAGAGCCCTATATGCTCTGCCTTCTGGTAAGAGCATAGCAATATTGGTGGAGGGATCCTATATCACCTATCGTATCACTTCACTGCGGTGCTGACAATTTGATCACCTTGGATGTGGACATTGTCTATAGCCTATGCTCCATCTACCCCAGTCACCTTTAACTGTGTGCTTATAAACATTTCAGTTATATTTGGACTCATAATCACAGACTGGGCACAGGGATTTTGCTGAATTTATCCCTGTTTATTGTTTTTTTTTTTTTTTCTGGCGCTGCTTCCTTTTTTCTCCTTGCTGATGTCTAGTGTGTGTATCCCACCTTGAGCGGCTGCCTGCTGTTTTTTGCTTTTGTTTTTGTTTTTTTGTTTTAGTATTTATTCTGTATTTATGTGCATTTTTAGCGCGGTTTTAACCTTTTCCAGTAAAATAGATCCCCTGCAGCTAGCAACAATAGACCCCCCAACCACAACAGATCCCCTACACAACAATAAACCCCCCTCCGCAACAATTGACCCCCTTGCAACAAAATACCACCCCAGCAGCTATAGACCCCCTGCAGCTACAACTGATCTCCCAGCAGCCAGAATCAATGAACCCTCTGGCAGCAAGCAACAATTGACCCCCCAGCAACATAAGACCCCTCTATTAACAACAGACCCCCCCCCCCCCCAAAAAAATATTCTAGCAAGAATAGATCCCCAGCAGCCATCATCAATAAGACCCTCCAGTACTCCTTGCTATTACATACTGTACATTCAGTGGTGGAGGTGCCGGAAATGCGTTCCCCCACATTCACGTTGAAAAAAAGCCCTGATAATAATGCAAAATTGGCTACCATGCACAGCTGCACCAAATTTTGCACGCTCCAGTTTTAGTAAATCAACTCCACTGTTTCTGTTTTGAGTGCCTGTTGTCACTGTTGAAACTGGGAGAGTGGAGTGAACTGACTCACAGAAAACCATATGGATTCACTGCAAGTTCTAACAAATGGTTTCACTCATCAATATCCCTAGTATCTTATTGTAGAACTGTTTTTTTTCTCAGTTTTTGCCGACGACATAAAATTAAGCAGGGAAATAACTTCACATCAAGATATAGAAATTTTACAGAAAGACCTGAACAAAATAATGGAGTGGGCAACTACATGACAAATGAGGTTTAATGTGGAAAAATGTAAGGTAATGTACTTGGGGTCAAAAAGCATAAATGCAAACTATTCACTAGGGGGAGAACCAATGGGGGAATCAAGAATGGAGAAAGATTTGGGGGTCCTGGCAGATGACAGATAGAGCAATAGCATGCAATGTCAAGCTGCAGCTACCAAAGCCGGTAGAATATTAGCATGCATAAAAAAAGGGATATACTCCAGGGATAAAACTATAATCCTACCACTTTATAAAACATTGGTTAGACCACATCTGGAGTATTCTGTCCAGTTCTGGTCACCACTCCTCAGAGGGGATGTGCTGGAACTGGAGAGAGTCCAAAGAAGGGCAACAAAACGAATAAGGGGAATGGAGGGCTGCAATTACGAGGAAACTGCAAACACTAAATTAATTCTCGCTGGAGAAAAGACGATTGAGAGGAGATATGATAGCGATTTACAAATACCTCAATGGAAATCCCAGCATAGAAAAAAAACTACCGTATATACTCAAGTATAAGTCGACCCGAATATAAGCCGAGGCACTTACTTTTACCACAAAAAAATGGAAAAACGTATTGACTTGAGTATAAGCCGAGGGTGAGAAATGCAGCAGCTACCGTAAGTGGAAAAAGAGGGTCAACAATGCCCATCTGCAGCTGCATGCCACCCTGTGTCCATTGCATGCCTTCCCTGTGTCCATTGCCCTGTGTCCATGCCTTCCCTGTGTCCATGCCTTTCCTGTGTCCATTTCCCTGTGTCCATTTCCCTGTGTCCATGCCTTCCCTGTGTCCATTTCCCTGTGTCCATGCCTTCCCTATGTCCATGCCTTCCCTATGTCCATGCCTTCCCTGTGTCCATTTCACTGTGTCCATGCCTTTCCTGTGTCCATTTCCTTGTGTCCATGTCTTCCCTGTGCTGATCTGCCTACCTGATCAGCCCGTGTCATGCAGTAAGACGGCGGCAATCCAGTGTTCAAAAGCCGCACCTCCTCCTTGTCCTCGTCCTCCGTGATAGGCAGAACACTCAGTATCCCAGCAGTCAGTGTGCAGTGTTCCGCCTATCACGGACATCCTCTCGTTCTCGTCTGTGGGATGAGAATGAGAGGATGTCCGTGATAGGCGGAACACTGCACACTGACTCACTGCATGTTCTCCTATCACGGGCGAGGACGAGGAGGAGGCACGGCTTTTGAACACCGGTCGGCTGCCGTCTTACTGCATGACACGGTATATATACGGTATTCAGTTTCAAGGAGTGTAAGAGGACACAGGATGACACATTGAGGAGAAGAGGTTTAACCTTAAACTGCGCAGGTTTTTTTTTCCAGGGCAATAAGGATGTGGAACTCTCTTCCACAATTGGTGGTGACTACGGGGAGTATTGATAGTTTTAAGAGACTCTTATGCCCCGTACACACGGTCGGATTTTCCGATGACTAGTTCCGTCGGATCATTTCCGTCGGAATTTGTGCGATGCTGGTGTTGCGTACACACAGTCGGACAATGTTGTCGGAATTTCCGGTCTTTAAGAACGTCGTGACGTAAGTCGTCTTCCATGAGACTACAAAAGGGAAGTTCAGCACCACGTCCGGCACCCGTTGGGCTCCTTCTGCTGATTCCGTGTTTATCGCGTGTTAGTAGAAGTTTGGGGACTTACGATTCGCGCTTCTCAGTTTTCTGACTCAGATTGTTACTGCTCTTCAGTTTGTGCTTGTCGTGCGTATCTGTTTATTAGTGCGTGTAGTCAGTTCGCATTTGTTGGTCATTGCGGCCTATATCTTGATATAGGACGCTTTGATTTTCACTGCTTATTGTCTGCTCGTTTCTGGTATTCATTTCGTTCTTTCAGGCCTTGCTGTTTATCGGTGCAACGGGTGCCGGACGTGGTGCTGAACTTCCCTTTTGTAGTCTCATGGAAGACGACTTACGTCACGATTCCGACAAATAGTCTCATGGAAGACGACTTACGTCACGACGTTCTTAAAGACCGGAAATTCCGACAACATTGTCCGACTGTGTGTACGCAACACCAGCATCGCACAAATTCCGACGGAAATGATCCGACGGAACTAGTAGCCATGGTTTTACTTCATGCAGAGCCCCTTTGTATTTTTTTTTTTTTTTTTTTTTTTTTAGGGGTGCCAAACTCATTAGGAACCCCCTCCCCCAACTGCTCTGTCAGATGCTACCAATCCTCTATCTGCTGGCTTTGCCAAGCTCAATACACACTATATACCTACCTCTTTATAGTGGTCATATTTAGGGATGAATTCAGCAAAGCATGTAGTGCAAGGGGCTGGCTCAATACTTTCCATTTTTTATTTTTTTTTGGTATTTTCCTCCTATTAGCTTGCTAGGTAATTGCAGAATGTCAAAATGTGCTTCACTTTTTTTTGTTGGGGGGGGGGGGATTAGGAAGGTTCTTTTATCTTTCCTGTGGGCTGTCAATAGTGTTAAGTAAGGAGGGTCTGGCCAAACTAGCACACATTATTGAGCCATTTGGCAATCAATGAAGTGCAGAGGGTTACCTGTCCAATCCCCCCCCAAACCCCTAGTTATTGTCAATGGCCCATCAGAAGTGGGGGGATTGATGGGGGGTGAGTAATCTGCTAGGGGGACCTTGTACTTTGGGGTGCAAATACTTTCAAGGTTACAATTTAAAAGTCTGATCTTGTTCCAAAATGTTTGTGTCTAATCTGCTTGCAATGTTTATGTGCAAAGTGACTAATTTTTTTTTCTTGTTTCACTCCACAGTTCCCTTCCACGCCACAGGAATGGCAGACTGTGGCCTCCCACTTTGCCAGCTGTTGGGACTTTCCTAACTGCGGAGGTGCAATTGATGGGAAACACGTCCGCATCGTCCCACCCCCCAACTCGGGGTCATACTATTATAATTACAAGGGGTTTAATAGTGTAGTGATGTTGGCGGTGGTGTCGGCGACATACGAGTTTTTGTATGTGGACGTGGGGATGAATGCCCAGATCTCGGATGGTGGTGCCATTGCGCACACGGAGTTCTACTGGCGTCTCCAGAGTGGCAGTCTGTGCTTGTCACCTCCAAAGGAAAATGCTGAAGGACTCCCCTTCGTCTTTGTCGCGGATGAAGCGTTTGCGCTGACCACCCATCTGATGAGGCCCTTACCGATGAGGACCCTCACCCCAGACCAGAGGGTCTTCAATTACAGGCTGTCGAGAGCCCGCAGAGTGGTGGAGAACACCTTCGGGATCCTGGCCAGCCGCTTCCGCCTGTTTTTGACGGCTATTAACTTGGCGGAATACAAGCTCAACCATATAGTTCTTTCCTGCTGCATATTGCACAACTTCCTCAAAAGACATAGCAACAACTATGTGGTGCCCGTTGGCCCAGATGTGGACGGGCCTTCCAATTCCGACCTCACAGCCCTTCAAGCGGCACGTCCAGGCTTGCCCCCTCTAAATGCCCGCGAGGTCCGCGAGCAATATATGGACTACTTTGTGGGTAGGGGGGCCATTGCTCTGCCTGACGCTGTGTGAGAGGCATTTTTTATTAAATATATTTTTTAACCAGACCTATGATTTCTTGTCATTTCCTGCTTGGGTTTCTTGTAGGTGTATTCTAGCTTATTTGTCTTTTGAATTTTGGCCCTTTATCTTCAACAGTGGGAATGCACTTTCTGGGCAAAAGGAGGTAACAGTCTCTTCTTCCCAAAAAGAATCTTCTCATGTTGTGTGTGTGATACCTAATCTTTTGTCTAGAGAAGGTTTGTAGTGCATAACTGACACCCAAAATACTCCTTTTCATCACCATGACAGAAATGTGTGTATTCCCAAAAATGGTGTGCTACGTGTTTTATTACAAAGCACTGTGGGTGTCATTTACATAAGCCAAATCCACTATGCACTACAAGTGCACTGCAAAAGTGCCCTGGAAAATACACTTGCAGTGCAAACTGGAATAGCCTTTAGTAAATAACACCCATTGCCCCCCAAATCCTTTACTTTTGCCATAAAAAATGCTTTGGTGTTTTTAAATAAGGAAGCCACACATTTTTGAGATGTAAAAATTGTACTTACAACACATTCACAAGTGCCTTTCAAAACTTCTTGGCAAAACTGACAAGATCTTGGTTCTTTCGAACATTGTTTACTAACATTACGCATTTGGTAAAACCAGGCATGGAGCAAGACATAACAGACTGAACATAGGAACTTGCAAAGTTCAACTTTCAAAAGTGAAGACAAGATCAGACATGACTATATGTTCAAAGTCTGTTTGATCTTGCCTTCATCACATGGGGTGTCACCCCTGGAAACTTTAAATTTAGAACATGCACACAATTTGGGTATCAAAATGGGCATTTGATGCTAAAACACATGCATAGAATGTTCAAATGTGCAATTTCCCATCATGGGGATCAATGGACGTGTTTTGGGGGTGCAACCCCTTCACCTCACCCACTTTTGTAGTTAGTAAAGTGGTTGCACCCCCAAAACGTTGTAATTCATCCACAATGATGGGAGCTAGCACATGTTGACACAATGTGTGCATCTTCCAAATTTTCCACAGTTATTAAGTTTAAAATGTTGTCAGAAACAGCCACAAATGTGTGATAATTACTTCGTGCGTTTTCAGATTTTCCCTAAAACATCAATGATGTTCTTCAATTTTTGTTGAACATCATTGATGTTTTTCTTGATCTCATCTAGATCTCGATTGCACACCATTTTCTCCCCAATTAGTACGTGTGCACTTTCAGTGGTAAAGTGCGATTCTTCTTCCACAACATCCACATCCCCTAAAAACACAAAAAAAGAAACAAAATGGCTATTGTAAAAGAGGCAGGCATACATTGATTAGCTTACCAGTAGCTGTGTTCTCCCACACTCACCTGTTGTGGTGACAAGTTCTCCAAGTTCGATGATCTCTCCTTCCTCCTCCTCCTCTGCTTCTGGTATTTCCCCTTCTTTGGGAGGTGTGGGTTTCCTGGTGTCCTCAGGCGTCCCGAGTCTTCGCTCTCCTATTAGAATGTACAAAAGGAATATTTAGCAAAACAATCTATTGAGGGCAGAAATAGGAAATGTCAAACATTGCTTGGAAGTGAGGGACAATAGTTGTTTGTGGCCAGGTTCAAATGACAACAACATTAATGTAGTCACTTTGTAAAGGTGCTAAACTTACTACCTTTTTGGTTGAAGTTTGTCAGATGGAGACACCCCTATAGTATCCACTGGAGCACATGTGTGGAACAGCATAATAAAAAGGGGGTTTGGGTGTCCCAGCACTAGTGCTCTAGAGTCCAGATGGGTAAACAGCTACTGAGTGATCTCTCCTTTACATTGAAGAAATTTGCTTTACATTCTTGATGACATCTCTATTGAAAACAAACTTCCTTTCACTAAAAACTTTTAAGAAACATCGTATTATAAGTGGCCGAACGATCGAGGTTGAGTACGATCGAATGGACACACACGAACATGACAGTGGCAGAAAGATCGAGGTTGAGTACGATCGAATGCACAGACGAACATGAAAGTGGCCATTTTCAAATGTACAACATTGAAAAAAAACAACTACATGGAGCAGTATGCAAGCAAGAAAAAAAACACACACTGTATATAAAACGTCACACGCGTGTGTCGTAGCGACGATCTGTGAGCCGAGGGGAGAGAGAGCTGACGCACGAGACGATCGCTAGAACGAAGGTACAATTTGAACTTGGTACATAACTAGCCTAGACTGATTAGACCTTGAGGCTTATTTATGGAGAAGACTAGGAGAGTTTAGCCTGACATTATTTATAGTGTTTGGTGTGGACTGAAAACTGACGTCATTGAAGCCATACATCTTCTCTGCAAGACACAACGTCTTGCAGAGAAGATGTATGGCTTCAATAACGTCAGTTTTCTCCCCCTCTTCATTGATAAGTATCGGGAATTGACCCTTTTATGGCAGGCAAAACACCCCGAATACAGCAACAAACCAAAGAGGTACGCAGCGATGAAGAAACTTCTTGAATTTGTAAAGCCAAGGATCCCCACGGCAACCGTTGACAAGTTAAGAATAAAAATTGGCAGCCTGAGGAGTACGTATTTCAGGGAGCGCAATAAGGTCCTGAAGTCCCAAGCATCTGGAGCTGAGTAGATCAGGTCTATGTCCCCAAGCTCTGGTACTATGACAGGCTCCATTTTCTCAAAGACCAGGCTGATGTCAGGGAGTCACTCTCGACTCTTCTTTGCACGCGTCCTTCCACGCAGGCCACCCCTGATGAGGCTTCCGAGGAGCAACCTGGGCCTTCCAGTCAGGAAGAGGTGGAGGAGCCCAGCTTGAGCCAGGTATAGTAGTTTTGTACACATTTTTGGGAAAAAGGAATCATGTTCACTTAATTCAGGATCCCCAATTGCTTAGTTCCTAGCGTGTTTGACATATCAACGGACAGTAGTGTTGGAGACATTTGGGGCAAGAATCTAAACTGCTGGGCTGAGAATTGTATGGTTTTCTATTTGTAAACATTTTGCAACAGTCAATAGATGAAAATTGTGTGTGTTTCATGAACAAATAACTCAAACTATGTCCCTTTTTCATACACAGGAAGACCTCAGCCAGGAGGTGGCTGTGGAATGTGGCAGTCAGGAGGAGGCAGGGGTTAGTGGCAGCCAAGAGGTGGGTAGTGGCAGCCAAGAGGTGGGTAGTGGCAGCCAAGAGGTGGGTAGGCCTAGGAGCCTGACTGTCTCCCAATTCCCTCCCCTCCGCCTTCCCTACAAAAGGGCGAGAAGGGTGGGGGAGGTGGGACGAGTCAGTGCTCCGGCTGATAAGAGAGGCTTCAGCCTCACTACATGCCACACCCACCTACGAGGAGGCCTTTGGCTCCTTGGTTGCCACTAAAATGAAGGATATGGAGGCGGGGCAACGCAGCATGTGTGAGGAGGTCATCCTCAAGGTACTAAATAAGGGGATGGCTGGGGGGATGACCCCAATCACACATGTTTGCGAGAGTGACCATGCTCTGCCTCCTCCTCCTCCTTCTGCCACACCTCCAGCACCACAGCCACAGTGTGCAAGGAAGCGTGCAAGGAAGACCAGAGAGTGACGACCTGGATTCAGTCTGGTCTGAGAGAAGATGGAGCCTCTCATATGACCAGAGCCTGGGGACCTAGATGGCATCTGCTGCAGTTCCGGATGTTTTGGACTTCAGGACCAGATAGCACTCCCTTATTATTAAGATACGTACTCCTCAGGCCACCAATTTTTGAACCTTAAAAAATGATGTTTGCCGTGGGGGTCCAAGGCTTTGCTAATTCCCCAAGTTTCTCCATCGATGCGTTCCTCTTTGGTTTGTTGCTGAGACCTAAATAAAGGTATTTTTGATTTCAAAAAATCATTGCCTATGTGTTTTACTTTACAACAATGACAGTTTATTTGTTAGTAGGCAGGTACATTTCACAAATCATAAAGTCCAATTAACAAGGGGCACCAACAACAAACAACCTCCTAGTGAATTTAGGCTACAAATACAAATGATAATAATGTTGTTTTGCTAAGTTGAGACACACAACCCCCCTCAAAAAAAAAAAAAGTAATAAAGGAAATATATATTCCAAAAAAAAAAAAAAGAAATGACAAATCCTCCAAAAAATATAACAAACATTCTTTTACGATCTGACGAAAAATAAACATCTAGCCAATAAATCATGAAAAAGAATAAATACAGGGGGTCCCCGGGTTACAAACAAGATAGGTACTGTAGGTTTGTTTGTAAGTTGAATCTGTTTGTAAGTCGGAACAGGTACATTTTTTAAGTGTAGATCCAGCTAAAAAATCTATTTTTACGTTTTTTAGATAACATAGAGATGGGTTATCACCCCTGTAACATTTGTTTTGCTGTCTGTGCCCCTGTTCAGAAGATTTCACCTCACCTTCTGTCCCGAATACAATTGGATTTTGAAAATTTTGGGTTGTTAGGGAAGCATGGATTGGTGATAAAGCATCAGAGGAGACACCCTTTTCCCATATTAACTCTTACAGGAGTGAATTTCCCTTCCTAGGGGTGGATTTCCTCTCACTTCCTGTTGTCTCCCTCCGTTTGTAAGTAGGAGTCGTTTGTAAGTCGGATGTTTGTAAGTAGGAGACCCCCTGTAAATAAGTTTGTGAGAAGTGAGTGTGAATAGGAGCAGCTAAAACACGTCATTCTTCTTGCATTGTAAAGAAAAAGAGAATGCGCTGCATTAAAGACATTTTAACATTGCAGCGTGACGAATGTGCTGTGTCGATTAGGAACGGTAGTTTTACCTGACCGAGCGCTTCCGTCACAGAATTTCTTCTGAGCATGCGTGGCACTTTGTCCGTCGGACTAGGCTACACACGATCGGAATTTGTGTGATCGGACTTTGTTGTCGGAAAATTTGAGAGCAGGAGATAAAACTTTGTCCGACGGAAAATCCGATGGAAAATGTCCGATGGTGCCTACACACGGTCGGAATTTCCGACAACATTGTCCGATAGGACATATTCCATCGGAAAATCCGACCGTGTGTATGGGGCTTTAGATGGGCATCTTAACCACTTAAGCCCCGGGCAATTTGCAGGCAAAAGACCAGGCCCCTTTTTGCGATTCGGCACTGCATCGCTTTAACTGACAATTGCATAGTCGTGCTACGTGGCTCCCAAACAAAATTGGCATTCCTTTTTTCCTCACAAATAGAGCTTTCTTTTGGTGGTATTTGATCACCTCTGCGGTTTTTATTTTTTGCGCTATAAACAAAAATAGAGCGACAATTTTGAAAAAAATTCAATATTTTTAACTTTTTGCTATAATAATTATCCCCAAAAAATATATAAAAAAAACATTTTTTTTCCTCAGTTTAGGCCGATACATATTCTTCTACATATTTTTGGTTAAAAAAATTGCAATTAGCGATTATAAAAGTTATAGCGTTTATAAAATAGGGGATAGTTTTATAGCATTTTTATTAATTTTTTTTTTTACTAGTTATTGCGGCAATCAGCGATTTTTATTGTGACTGCGACATTATGGCAGACACATCAGACATTTTTGACACATTTTTGGGACCATTGTCATTTATACAGCAATTAGTGCTATTTAAATGCACTGATTCCTATGTAAATTACACTGGCAGGGAAGGGGTTAACCAATAGGGGGTGGGGAGGGGTTAAGTGTGACGTGTGTGTTTTTTTACTGTAGGGGGGCGTGGCTTGGTGTTCGACATCACTGATCGTCTTTCCTGATGACAGGGAACAGACGATCAGTGTCAGTCTCACTAGGAAGCACGGGGAGAGGTTTGTTTACACATACCTCTCCCCGTTCTTCAGCTCTGTGACCCGATCACGGGACACCAGTGGCGATCGGGTCCGCGGGTCCCGCGGCCATGGTCACGGAGCTCAGGACGCGCGACCCATGGCTGGGCACTTAAAGAGCAATGTACCTGTACGTTGATGTGCCCAGCCGTGCCATTCTGCCGACGTAAATGTGCAGGAGGCGGTCCTTAAGCGGTTAAGGAACACGACATACAGGGATATGGGAAATAATTAAAGACACTGACACACACATGCCTACACAGGTTTAACTGGATGGACTATTGTCTTTATTTGACCTTACCTACTATGACTATGATACTATGAACTAGTGTATGCAACTATACAATAATCAGACCGAAATCTAGTTACAGCACAACTGCTAAACTCCAACTGTGACCTAGAACTAAGTAAGCATTACTACACACAGAATGTAACTATTCTCATCAGGACAGTAAGTGAGGTGAAATTCAAAACGTGTCACTGGGACAGGAAGTGAGGTGGAATCTCTTGTCCTGTCCAAGAAATAATAAAAAAAAATGTAAAAGTTCTAAGCATTCCCAAATCTGACAAAATCATAAAAATACTGCACTGAAGTTTAACTTTTAAAAAGGCTTTACTTTGAGATTTGGGGTTAAACAGAAAACCTCATAGCAGCCAATCAAATTCAGTTATTTTTCTACTGGAAGGTTGGCAATTGAACAAATACCTGATTTGTGTTATGGACAGCACATCTGTTTCCCCTTATATTCCCTTTTCTTTTTTTTAATCTTGTTTCAAGAGGAAATTCAAGAGGAAGGAGAAATACTTACTAAGTGGTCATAGCAGTGCTTTGTCACAGTTTTCATGTTTTGATGTTTCCCTAGAAATACTATTATACATTTACCTCCATATTTCATGGCTGTCTAAAATTATTATGAAATAATTAAAGCTGACCATTGGCATTTTGTTATTAATAGGTTATTCACCAAACTGAGTTGTATGCATTCCAAGTGTTTTCATACTCCTGTTTTACTGTTTATCCAACTTCATATGCTTGATTTTTTTTTTCATGCATCAACTACTTCAATAAAAAGTCTATCAGGTCTCATAAGTTTCACTACAGCAGTTTTGAAGAATGCCTCCTTGTTCTGGAATATAACTCTGGAATCTTCTATGCAATATGGCCCGAAGCACGAAGAAAAGAAGTGTGTTTATATTCAGGACATTTATTGTCACCAATTTGGCCTTTTTTGGATTTAGGTATGTAGGTTATCACTTAGATTTAGCTCTGGTCAACAAACCTTGATTAAAGCGAACCTGGCATGCTAGATGTAGATTGATCAGTATGTAAGTCATGCTATTCATTTTTCTATTGTTCCTTGCATAATAACATTATTTGATTTTGGAATTGACCAGTTAGATCTTTCCGATTTGGTTTAAAAGGCAAATCTGTGAAAAAAAAAAAAAAAACAGTGGACGAGCACCCTGAAGTGACCCTGTGAGCACAAGTTCACCTGTACACCAATAGCTCACCTCTTAAAACAAGAGGGAATATACTTACCTTTGTGGTGGCCTATATCTTGAAATATTGATACTAGTATTCAGCCAGTCAGATGGATCAAATACCTGTTTTCCTTTCTGTATTCTGTGATTTCTCCCACCAGCTTGCACATTGCTGCAGAGGGGCAGGTATTCCACACACTTGGAAGTGTGGAATACTTTTTTTTTTTTTGAACAATACTTTTTATTGAGTTTTACAGGTTAACAAGGAAATGGTAAGTCAAATCAAATTTAGATATTAAAATATACAAAGTAAGAGCATAACATTTATACACAGATGTGAAGACTGTAGTGTACAGTTACCATAGTGTTTCCTATCCAAAATGTATCAAATAATGCTATATAATACTATAGCAGGCACTTTTATGTTTAGCGGTCCAATTCTTCCAATGGGTATCAAAGGTTTTACATGTTGCGGAGATAATGGCTAGTAGACGCTCAAAAGTGTGATTTCTGTTGACTAGTGCAATCACTTCAGAAATGTTAATGGCTAAGGTATTTTTCCAGTTACGTAAGATAAGGTTACGGGTTGCTAACAATATATGAGTGACTATCGCTCTGCAGTCAGGTGGAAACGTCTCCACCCCAATATTAAGGATCGCTAAAGCTTTGTTTGGTTTGGTTAAAATTCCTGTGGTTGAGGAAATTAGCCTGAAGGTGTCGTTCCATAGGCTGGTTAAGCTAGGACATTCCCATAATGTATGCAATAGATTGCCAATTTGTCCACATTGTCTCCAACATAGAGCAGACGTGTTGGGGAAGAATGTGGCAAGTCTATATGGTGTATAATGCCACCTATTAGTAATCTTGAAGTGTGGAATACTTGAAGTGGCCTGGGAGTGGAAATAGGATTGATTCTACAACCTGGAATGGCAGCAACTTCAAAGCTAGCAATTTTAAAAACAACTCTAAAGATTCTGGGCATTTGGTTTTTCTCCCACTCCAGCACCTGCAGAAAAGACACCTGCCTTGGGAAAGATGCTGGAGACAAAGGGTTGGTATAGGTGTAGGGGATGTCTTTTTTTTTAAATCAGAAAATTGTTTTTATTGTGAAAGAAACATATGACATTTTAACAGATTGCATCAAATATGCGTTTTACATTACTTTGTGAAATATTACAAAAAACAGTACAGACCTCTGTGGAACTGTCCGACAAAATTTATACATAATGCCCGCATGTTATACAACAGAAATATGCATGTTTTTTTCCGTAAGTAAAAACATTTTTTGCAGCTGTATAAAATTATTCAGTGAGAAAATAGATTATATAAAAAAGAAAATAGAAGGGAAAAAAATAAAAATAAATAAAAGGGAGAAACAACAAACTATTATTAACTTGTGAACATTTGCGGAATAGAAAAACAGTTGTGCATACCAACCACTCATCATCTGACTATGTCTTCACCTAATATGTCTCATGCCTCCAATAATCTATTCAACACTAGTTGATGTGGTGCAAAACCTAGAACATCTAACAATGGTTGCCAAATAGAGAAGTTTTTTTTAGGGGCTTTTCTATGTAGGTAGGTCAATTTTTCTCTACGTATGGTAGTATTACCTGTTCTATCCATTGTCCCCTGGTAGGAACCAGTGGTGGACAGTACATAGGGGGCGCCCTATGTGTTGTTATGTGTACTTTATCCTTGCGCCGGGCGCAGTGCAATATGGGAGGCATCACGTCAATGCAATCACAAGATTGCATTGACGGCGCTTCATTTGGCCCAAAAATGACACTCTGTGGCGCAGCCGATCGCACCACAGCTTCCGGCGCGATGGACTGGCCGGGGAGTACATAGACTTGATTCATCATGGGCGGCGCTTCTTGCCACTGCTGCTCAGTGCAACCGCCTGAGAGGATCAGGTAAGCCATGTATTTTTTTTCAGCGGCAGAACCCCTTGTAATTTCGGCGGCCGCGCCCCCCCGCACAACAACTTTAAGATTCGGCGGCCACAGCGGGACACCCCCCCCCCCACCCACTCAACAACTATATTTACAGAGAGTGAACAGGTATTATCTACACAGTTTTCACATGGCCAAGTTTCACCTCTGCTTTTAATAGTTGGTGCTCTTTTTCTAATATTGCATTAATAAATCAGTTTAAGTAACCAAGTAGGGCAATGAAATTTGCTAGGAGCATCATTTTAGATTCTTGGTAGTGCTGCGCTGGCAACCATGGGTATTACATACCAGCAAATAATGCATTTATTAACATGACAAAGATATTAAAAAAGTGATTGAAACGTTATTAAAAATATATTTTCTGTATCTCATTTAAATCATCTTTTGCATAGATTTTTACATGTGCCAATTAATAATTAGAATATTGGATGTTTTCATATTGTGCAGGATTATATACAGAAGTATATGCATAGCAGTTGTCAATTGTTTAAGAAGAGCTCCAGCTGTTCTAGGTCCGTTATCTCATAGTGTATACTAAAAAAATTAAAATTAATTTGCTGTGCACCGCTAAAGTATTCAGGTTTGGCTTGAAGAAAAAGTGGTATACCAGATCGAATACCACAATGGCGTAGATTCCTTTGAAAACATGGTTTGTGACCATGGAGGCAATTGATGGGCACAGTGGCTGCGTTTTGATGGCACAGTGGTGGCAATTGATGGGCACAGTGGCTGCGATTGATGGCACAGTGGTGGCAATTGATGGGCACAGTGGCTGTGTTTGATGGCACAGTGGCGGCAATTGATGGGCACAGTGGCTGTGTTTGATGGCACAGTGGCTGCGTTTGATGGGCACAGTGGCAGCAATTGATGGTACAGTGAGACTGCAATTGATGGGGTTTTTTTCCAAATTTTTCAGTTTGTATGCGCTCCCCCAAAAATTTTGAGCACCAGCCGCCACTGGTAGGAACCCTGGGAGAAAAGGAGATGTCTTTAGACATTTATGCATTTGCTTAACTCTCCTCAGCATGGCCTTTGACTTTCTTCCTCACTTGACAGGACATAGTCTAAAACTCCTGTAAGGCTTCCCTCCCTGTTACTAGAGGTCAAAGATGTTGTGGCAGATGCAGTAGGAGAATTTTTTGGAGGTGGGAGGTAGAAGGGGGAATGCGGAAAGTGAGAAATGAGGAGGACTGCAGGCCCTTCTTATTGAAGTATATTCTCCCATTGAGCTTTTTTGTGCAAAGTCATGAGTCTCCTTATAAATGTGGTACACAAATGGCTGGTATTTTTATCAAAGCTGATACACTGCAGACAGAGGCTGCAGACCACAACAGGGCTGTTG
The DNA here is from genome assembly GCA_028564925.1 of Lithobates sylvaticus. NCBI lineage: Eukaryota > Metazoa > Chordata > Amphibia > Anura > Ranidae > Lithobates > Lithobates sylvaticus. Next base: position 308,879,978 of record CM053026.1, on the reverse strand, counting down.
GCAGCAGCTTGAGCTGGGTACACACTGTCCGAAAATTGGCTGGTTCAGCGGGAACCGGACAACTTTCGGCCAGTGTGTACAGCAGTCTGTCTGACAGCTGATGGCTGTGAGCCCTAATCAATGTATTCTGGAGGGGTACCCCCTGTCAAAATACAATAGCACAGCATTGTCGCACCAACATTGCTTGTGTTGATATGGTGATCTGTCTGTTTTTTTCTTTTTTTTGTTTGTTTAAACTGCTGGATTGAACAAAAAAAGTTTGCAGTGTGGGCTTTACAGTGCAGAGCTTTGTGGTCTGGCCCTGGGGATAGCAGTGCCCTGTGCCTGTGGGAAACGGCTGCCAGGTGGATCTGGATGACTGCTCCTTCCAAACCTCTGCAAGCTGACCCAGCCTCCAAACAAAATTCTCCATCTTTGCTGCTTTGCCCCTGTCTGCAAAATGTCCTATTCTCCAATTGGTAGTATTCCCATATGCTTTGCCACCTCATCATCCGCTCCCTTCTCATGGCTGGAGCTCCTTTTTGCAGTAAGCTGAAGCGGCTGGGACATCACTGTCTTTTGCTGCCTTGGAGCAGGTTTGCTTGTGTCTGCAATAAGTGTATGCTGCAGGCCCCGAAATTATAAAAAAAAAAAAAAAAAAGAAAAGCCCTAGCAGATAAAAATAAAACATATCATCCTCAAATCTAAACCTCCCACCAATCCCCAAACCAATTTTTTACACTACCTGAAAATTAAAAAATATAGCTAAATGTGAAAAAAGACTACTCACAAAAAAGGTAGTCCTAAAAGGACTTTTGGGGCTCTGAACTATAAACACAGGGGGGATACAAAAGAATATGTAGCCCACCACACTGCAATCCACAGTAAGTTAGCACAGTATAGCACCATATAGCAACCCCCTACACACATTATTTATTTATTACAGGTACTTATATAGCACCATCCACTTGTGCAGTGCTTTACATATATATTGCACATTCACATCAGTACCTGCCCTCAAGGAGCTTACAATCTAAGGTCCCTAACTCACATTCATACATACACATACTGGGCCAATTTATCTAGTAGCCAATTAACTTACCAGCATGTCTTTGGAGTGTGGGGGGCAACCTTGAGTACCTGGAGAAAACCCACACAAGCACAGGGAGAACATGCAAACTCCAGGCAGGTAGTGTTGTGGTTGTCTGAGCCGGTCCTAGTGCCCTATCCCTAAACGACTCCTAAAAATTTAAGAAAAAACTACTCCAACAAACACTGACAAAAGGCTGGTGGGATCCCATCTGTTTATAGTGAGGGGGCTGACACATAAAAAATCCACCTATTGTTGGTTATTATAACCCTGCTGACCACAATTCAAAGGTCAGGCAGGGCAATATGCTTACAAAGAATTCAGTCTAGCAAATTTGCACATCAATTCACCTGGACCACAAAATTCAAAAACACTTGGATCTGCCTCAAACATATGGTAGCAGAGAACCCAGTTGTAATCCCTAATTTTAATGCTAAAGTTTCTGTTAAGTAAAATAACTCTCGTAGTCAAAAAACCTAAACCCCTAAAACCTATTGAATGTAATCCAAATATACATTTTATGTGCAGCTTCTGGACTTTGCCCAATTATTTTAATATATGTTGATCTGAATAAGGTGAATTCCTAAATGCTGTTGCCTGTTAACCATATAATCAATTGTGCTGACATCATTAATGGTGAAGAAATCAATGCTAATTATCATCATACGTAAAGAAAGGTTAAGTCCATGTAGATCAGTAGAACATTGTATAGAGCAGCACAAAGCATTTGTTTACTTGGAAAATATTAAGGCACAGATTGCCTCTGGCACAGAAGGGGGTTTTAAATGGTTGAATAAGCAACACTGCTCACATTTCTGGGATGATGTATTTTGATAACCAATTTACTTGCATGCCATAACAAATTAGATCTGTACAAATCTAAAGAGAAATTGAGCTATGCATGTTTATTAAGTCATGATGAAATCTAGGTCTGCTGATTAGCTACTAATGCCATACATTCTGTACTCTACTATCCCACAGAGATTTCACCACTGCTATAGCTGCATACTGTGTAATAAATAACAACCACACACAAGAACTGTGTTTCTTTCTAGTTTTGTTCTAAAACAGGTTTCTGTGCCAAATATATAACTGGAAAGGTTATTTTAAGGTTTCCATCTTGCAGTATGAGTTGGAAAACACAGGAAAAAAAATGCAGTTTTCTAAGCTGTTAAACTGAAATAATCTTTGTTAGTGTAAAAGCTCTCTTGTTTGACCAAAGGCACACAGGTTTCTTGCCAGACGGTGTTGAGACATCATGATGCCTTAAGCCCTAAGCATCATATTGCCCTAGACATCCCTGAATGATGACATCCTTTGTACAAGCTTCCCTTCTTGTATCATGCAATTATATTAGTAAAAACAACTGCTAGAATGTGTTATTGCATAAGCAAACAGCCTGCTTTATATTCACTTCTACTATTTAAACCAGAGGTCTTCAAACTGCAGCCCGAGGGCCAGATGTGGCCCTTTGCTTGCCTTAATTTAGCCCTTGGTGTACTATTCCTCCCACTGACACCAACAATGGGGTGCTGTTCCTACCACTGACACCAACAATGGGGTACTATTCCTCCCACTGACACCAACTATGGTGGAACAATTCACCCCACTACAAATTCTGGATGAACCATCTGCACACTGCTATAGACCCTTTCCAGCAAACTATGCAATGAAAAACAGGGATTTTTAGTTCACACATATTGCAATATATGCTTAAGCTGACCAACTACCGCAAAGTAATCCCTCTTATGACCAGTCCTACACTGCTTTGCCACTGCAAATGCTACGGTGGACACCATGCCAACCTGGGGCATAGCTACTATGTGGTCACATTCCTTTAGCACCTGATAGTTTACATACAGTGGTGTGAAAAAGTGTTTGCCCCCTTCCTCATTTCCTGTTTCTTTGCATGTTTGTCACACTTAAGTGTTTCGGAACATCAAACCAATTTAAACAATAGTCAAGGACAACACAAGTAAACACAAAATGCAATTTGTAAATGAAGGTGTTTATTATTAAAGGTGAAAAAAAATCCAAACCATCATGGCCCTGTGTGAAAAAGTGATTGCCCCCTAAACCTAATAACTGGTTGGGCCACCCTTAGCAGCAACAACTGCAACCAAGCGTTTGCGATAACGTGCAATGAGGCTTTTACAGCGTCCTGGAGGAATTTTGGCCCACTCATCTTTGCAGAATTGTCCTAATTCAGTTACATTAGAGGGTTTTCGAGCATGAACGGCCTTTTTAAGGTCATACCACAACATCTCAATAGGATTCAGGTCAGGACTTTGGCTAGGCCACTCCAAAGTCTTCATTTTGTTTTTCTTCAGCCATTCGGTGGTGGACTTGCTGGTGTGTTTAGGATCATTGTCCTGCTGCAGAACCTAAGTTCGTTTCAGCTTGAGTACACGAACAGATGGTCGGACATTCTCCTTCAGGATCTCTTGGTAGACAGCAGAATTCATAGTTCCTTTTATCACGGCAAGTCTTCCAGGTCCTGAAGCAGCAAAACAGCCCCAGACCATCACACTACCACCACCATATTTTACTGTTGGTATAATGTTCTTTTTCTGAAATGCAGTGTTCCTTCTACGCCAGATATACTTGGACACACACCTTCCAAAGAGTTCCACTTTTGTCTCATCGGTCCACAGAATGTTGTCCCAAAAGTCTTGGGGATCATCAAGATGTGTTGTGGAGAAATTGAGACGAGCTTTGATGTTCTTTTTGCTCAGCAGTGGTTTTCTCCTTGGAACTCTGCCATGCAGGCCATTTTTGCCCAGTCTTTTCCTGATGGTGGAGGCATGAACGCTGACCTTAACTGAGGCAAGTGAGGCCTGCAGTTCCTTGGACGTTGTTGTGGGGTCTTTTGTGACCTCTTGGATGAGTCGTCGCTGCGCTCTTGGGGTAATTTTGGGCGGCCGGCCACTCCTGGGAAGGTTCACCACTGTTCTTCGCCATTTGTGGATAATGGCTCTCACTGTGGTTCGCTGGATTTCCAAAGCTTTGGAAATGGCTTTATAACCCTTTCCAGACTGATAGATCTCAATTACTTTCTTTCTAAATTGTTCCTGAATTTCTTTGGGTCTCGGCATGATGTGTAGCTTTTAAGGATCTTCTGGTGGACCTTACTGTGTCAAGCAGCTCCTATTTAAGTGATGCCTTGATTGTGAACAGGTGTGGCAATAATCAGGCCTGGGTGTGGCTAGAGAAATTGAACTCAGGTGTGGACAACCACAGTTATAGTATGTTTTAACAAGGGGGGCAATCACTTTTTCACACAGGGCCATGATGGTTTGGATTTTTTTTCACCTTTAATAATAAACACCTTCATTTACAAATTGCATTTTGTGTTTACTTGTGTTGTCCTTGACTATTGTTTAAATTGGTTTGATGTTCCGAAACACTTAAGTGTGACAAACATGCAAAGGAACAGGAAATGAGGAAGGGGGCAAACACTTTTTCACACCACTGTACATGTACAAGTTATTTGTATTTGAGCACACGTATATTTTTTCTTGGTTGTAATGCAGGTCAGTGACCAGACCTGGACCTATTAGCTCTCCCCCACCTTGTGTCTTTATGCCCCATGTTGGCATGGTATCCACCGTAGCCTTTGCAGTGGCAAAGCAATGTAGGACTGGTCATAAGAGGGATTAATTTGATGCAGTTGGCCGACTTAAACATGTATTGCAATATGTCTGAACTAAAGATCCCTGTTTTTCATTGCATAGTTTGCTGGAAAGGGTGTAGCAGTGTGCAGAGGGTCCATACAGAATTTGTAGTGTTAATATGTGGTCACACCCCGTTAGCACCTGATTGTACATGTATTTAAACTATCTACTGGGATTTGAGCATAGGTATATCTTTTCTCTATTCATCCCACTGACACCAACAATAGGACACCATTTCTCTATACTGATGTCAATGATGGGTCACTATTCCTTCCCTGATACCAATGATGGGGCATTATTGCTCCTATTGGTGCCAGGGCATTTTCTACTTAAACTGGCCACAGTCCGGCCCCTCAAGGTCTGCAGGACAGTAAAGTAGCCCTTTGTTCGGAAAGTTTGAAGACCCCTGGTACAGACCAACAAACTAGATAAAAGAGATGGTTTTAGGTTTCATGAACTGTAGTGAATCTTCTGACTCCTCTTAATATCCTTTGCACACACTATAAGTCCTTTTGCTAAATTCAGCCACAAATGATCAGGGGTGACCAGCAGAGGTATGAATAGAATTGAGGTACCCTAGGAAACAGCCTATAAAATGCATTTTGGGTAAATACAGCCCACAAACCAATAGATTAACAACAAAAAAAGAAAAAGGAAAAAAAGAGAAATGCAAGCATACAACTGAGCCTTCCTACATATATAGGAGGGGTTTGGTTTTGTAGGGGACTTACCTGCTGCTCCCTGCAAATGTTAAGCTACTTTCTCCTTATCCTGTGTGGTAGAAAGAGAGATTTTAGCAACAGTATGACACAATTTTATAAGATTTGGATAGCACAACGAGGGCACAGGTGGAGAGAGTGCACAAAAAAAAAAAGAAGAGTCTCAGCAATGGAGAAGAAACCACAGTATAGAGATGGCACAAAACTGGAGCATGGGCACAGAGGTGATGGAGACACAGAGGTGGACAGGAGGCATATGGTGGGGAGACTGGGACAAATGTAGATGGGGGCACAGTGGTGTGGAGAGGGAAGAACACTCTGCACTGTATGTTCTAAATGTCACACTGCTCCACTCCATAAATTGTAAATTACATAATCCACACTGCTCCACTCCATACAACACACTCTATTCTACATTGATGCGTGCTCTGTGCACTGTGCTAAATGCTGATATAGCACAAGGAGAAAAAAATTGCTAGTATATTAAATCTTTCTCATTTATGGTTTTGGATCTAGTGGAAACTCTTTTAGCTGCTTTGAAAGGTTCAACTGATTCATAAGTACTCAAAAGAGCAAGCCAGACAAGTATACAAGGCCTAATGACTCAGTACACTAGAGCGTTACCAAAGTGTTTGCACTACTTTGTGCTGGACATGAAAATCAAGGTGGCCTGCAGCACCTGATTCTGTAGCCCTGTGGACTTACATTACTTAAACTGTACCTCATTTTTTGTTGAGAAAAAAAAACGGAAAAAATTTGAGATCCTGCTCTCGAATTTTCCGACAACAAAATCCAATCTGACTTTTTCCGATCGTGTGTAGAGAATTCCGACGGAAAAAGTGCAACGCATGCTCAGATCAAATTACGAGACCAAAGCTCTTGGCTAATAGCCTCTACGTAGTTCTGTCGTACGCAACGAATGTCACCACGTTCAGAATGATCGGATTTTCCGACAACTTTGTCTGACCGTGTGTGTGCAACACCAGTGTCGGAAAAAATCAGTCGGAAAAAATCAGACAGATTTTGTGGTCGGAATTTCCGACCGTGTGTACGGGGGCTTATTCTGAAGAAATCCCTGTTTGTGCCTCTGTGCTGAGTAGGTCTAATGGGAGTGGTTTTATAACGATCAGCTGTGCACCTGCACAACACTAATGAGGAAATCTGCTGGGCCTGCATCCCTTTAGACGTGTTCCTATTGGGAGTATCTCACCAAAAATTACATTTTTGTTGCAGGGGATGCCTAAAATCTGACTTGTATCTTAGGCAGACTTCTGGGAAAATTGGTGAGCTAATCACACAAACAGGAAATTATGTTTCTGGGGAGTGGTTAGTACACACTCTGTGTATAGAACACCTCCAGGTAGCCATAGTGTATCGCATTTACAGAAAATTACAGTGACTGCAGATTGAAAAGAAAAGGTCATTTTTAATACCATTCAATTACAATATGACTTGTGTCGCAATTGTATACGCTATATTATTTTTTCTTTATTTACAATTTTTTTCCCCACGAAAGTGGAGTTACCCTTTAAATTGCTTCTGGGTCTATTTCAGAATGCAGAGCAGTGTATACCTAGACCAGCTTGTTCCTCTTCTTTATCTCGTATCCTTTTGTTATGAGACCCACAAATAAGCTAATAATGATGGACAACAGATAAATAATTAAGTATAGGTGATAAGTGGCATAATCTAAGGACATTTTTTTGTATTATTGATTTTAGAAAACTCAGTATATAAGAGACACTATACATAACAGGGCATCTGGGTTTTCCGTAATTTTGTTTTATATTCCTTTCCTTGCTCATCATGATGAGTGGTAACTTTGATAGAATAGAATAGATGCCTTCTAATAAAATGTACTTTTAAATATAACACATGTTAAATATACCTGTCAGAGGAGACATTGTTGCACTCCCTTTCAATTATTGGGGGTGAATTACCAACGGTAGAGTGTTCACTTTGCAAGGGAAGTTGCAATTTGAGAGGTCCACTGTTCCTATTGCGATCTATGTGGCTGCATTATTCTCAGGAATTTTTAACTGATTGAACGCCCATATTTGTGACTATGTGAATTGCTTTGTCTATTTTTATTTTAATGAACTACTCACAGAGAGCACTATGAGGTCTGCTTTTGTTTTATATGAGCAACACCTTTATAAGTGGATGAGATCTTGATCCTGTTGGAGCAGACAGCGGGGATGCCAGAGTGGAAGTGTCATTTTACCAGGGGGTACACATACTATATGCTGCTTATGATCTCTTATTATTAATACTGAGGTTCATCTGAAAAGGAGAAAAATACAACTAGAGAGCACTGAGTGGAAAAGCAAGGTTTTTGCATACTGTCGAGACTTTTATGTTCAGCTTTGTACGCTTACAAGATTTTTGCATAGTTGTGTGGTTTTATAAAATGTATGTATCATCTGTGGTTGGTGAATGCTTCATATGTACCGTTTTGCATTTATACACAAATGTTGATTATCGTATTTATACCTGCTATATATTGGATGTTTCATGCACTACAACTGCTTTTTTTTTTCGCCCTACAGATTAATGAATGTGGTGAAGTTTCACTTTGAAAAGAAGATCATAATTTTTCTTTCTCATGGTTGGATGATGATAGTTAGCAGAGCTTCGCCACATTCACAAAGTTCTGGGGCAAATTCTCCCTTGCAAAGTGAGCTGCCTATTAGACTTTAGGTAATCAACCTCATTGGCTCAAGTTATTAAAGCCAGAGGGTCAGTGAGACAGCCAGGCAGCTTTTCAGTAGGAGGATTGAACAATGACAGCATCCATGTTTCTCTCATAACAGGATTCAATTTACCTTATGCAGACTCCTAATAGAGTACTCTTCAGGCACAGATTCATCATCCAATGTGTTAATGCAATAACTATTTCCAGCACTTTCTAGAACACACAAAACTTTACTTCACATCCCTACACCTAAAAGACAAACATTGTTACAAAAGGATCAAGCTGACATGACATTAATGCAATTGATATAGGAGCAACATGCTACAATGGTTCTACTATACAAATCCTTCAGGGCTGTAACATTTTGTCAGAATAATGTAAGATTTCAAAGCCACAATAAAGTAATACAACTGCTTAGAGAAATCTATAGAACAGTCTTTTGTCATTTGTATTCAAATAGGCAATATTAACATGGAAAATGACTTATAAAATAGTTGCGTCTGTTTGACGTCAAGATTTAGAGTATACGCTCTCTTTTTATAACATCTGCCATGTAATAAAAATACAAACAATGGTTATATTTTACAATCCAATAAAAGCTTACTTGAAAAATCTCCTTTCATGTTTTTGTGAGTGCTTCCTGGATTCCCTGCATGCTTTGCAGCTTCTCTTCTATGGTTTACTTTCCATTTCTAAGGACTACATATCCCATGGTACCTTGCTACCTTCAAGTAGTGATTCCTGTACTGACTCCGCCTCCAGAAACTCCTCCCCTTAGCACCTCTGTAGTTCACAAGGCAGGCTCCGAAGAAGTTCGCTGATAGGCGGACGAAACCGGTCAGCGTCAACTCTGGTGACCCTGCCTGACCCACTATTGGGAAGACTGCCTTTGTAGGACTTCAATCCCTCTGGGCTATTGGACTATGGAATACAAGCTGGTAAGCAAGGACTGTACACAGCTTGAGGATTTGCAACAACGCCCCCTTCTGTGAGACATGAGGTGGTGAGCATACTGATGTACAGGGGCTATATGCTGCCCAGTGGATGCTATATGGGACTTGTGTGTGGAATCCTCACCAGTCTATATATATTTAGCGACATCTGGCTGTGAATCTCCTGTTGTGGTGTTGACTTATACCAACTTATGTGTTTGGTTCTGCTGTTTATCCATAGACCTTATCCAAGATACAGCCAGCTACTCCCATTTCCATTCCGCCCTTATCTCCCTATCCAGCCTGCATTACCCTCATTGTTTTAACTGAACATTCAGCCTCAGTGGCACTCTATGTGGATTGCTACACCCTTTGATTGGAAGACATCCAGGGTTTTGGTCTCTGTGGATTGAGTGGCTTTACCATTTAAATAATCTCATCCTTTCTTATCCCACTGACTGTGGAAGATCCTGTGTATCCCCATAGACTTATTGCAGTGTGGACTGTATGTGGTGGGTGTATGAGGTGTGTTGCTGGCAGGTCTCTGAGTTGTTTGAAAACGTTGTCATTTTTAATGTTTGCATCAGTGGTAGTTTTCTGCACTGATTAATTTTAATCACATTCAATAAAGTAGATTTTTTTAAGTCCATCGTGTTCCTATATAAGGTTTTTTGGTGATCTCTGATCCCTATTTTTTCCATATTTATGCACGACCTTAACAGCTTGCCGAACGCCTCACGCCGATATACATCGGCAGAAGGGCTCGTACAGGCAGACTCACATACCTGTACGTTGCCCTTTAAGAGGCGGCAAGCTCCCCTGCGAACTCGATCGACGCGGGGATACCAGCGATCGTCTCACGGGAAGGAAGAACGGGGAGATGCTAATGTAAACAAGCATATCCCCATTCTGCCTAGTGACAGTGTCACTGATCTCTGCTCCCTGTGATCGGGAGAAGAGATCAGTGATGTGTCACACATAGCCATGCCCCCCACTGTTATAAACACTCCCCAGGGCACACTTAACCCATACACTGCCCTAGTGGTTAACCCCTTCACTGCCAGTGTCATTTACACAGGAATCAGTGCATTTGTATAGCACTGATTGCTGTATAAATGACAGTGCTCCCAAAAATGATGCTGCCACCACCATGTTTCACAGTGGGGATTGTGTGTTCAGGGTGATGTACAGTGTTAGTTTTCCACTACACATAGTGTTTTGCTTTTAGGCCAAAAAGTAAAATTTTGGTCTCATCTGACCAAAGCACCTTCTTCCACGTGTTTGATGTGTCCCCACATGGCTTCTCACAAACTGCAAACTGGTTATGGCTCCCTTTCAACAATTGCTGCCACTCTTCCATAAAGACCAGATTTGTGGAGTGCACTACTAATAGTTATCCTGTGGACAGATTCTCCCACCTGAGCTGTGGATCTCTGCAGCTCCTCCAAAGTTACCATAAGCCTCTTGACCAGGGGCGTAACTAGAAATCACAGGGCCCCATAGCAAAATGTTGTATGGGCCCCCCCCCCACAAAAAAAAAATGAACTAATGCCAGACACCCCCCTATGTACAGATACCCCACAGCATTACAGACCCGACCTCAGTGCAGACACCCCCCTCAGTGCAGGACCCCCCCTAGCAGTACAGACACCCTCCCATTGCAGACCTCCCCAACATTACAGACCCCCCCCTCAGTGCAGGACCCCCCAGCAGTGCAGACCCCCCTCAGTAGTACAGAACCCCCCCCCCCAGTAGTACAGACACCACCTTAGTACAGACACCCCCCCTAGTGCAGACCCCCCCAGCAGTACAGACACCCCCCCTCAGTACGGACCCCCCACCCAAGTGCAGACCCCCCCCATCAGTACAGACACCCCCCACCCAAGTGCAAACCCCCATCAGAACAGACACCTCCCAACCTCAGTGCAGACCCCCATCAGTACAGACACCCCGACCTCAGTGCAGTCCCCCATCAGTACAGACACCCCCCGACCTCAGTGCAGACCCCCATCAGTACAGACACCCGACCTCAGTGCAGTCCCCCATCAGTACAGACACCCCCCGACCTCAGTGCAGACCCCCATCAGTACAGACACCCCAACCTCAGTGCAGTCCCCCATCAGTACAGACACCCCAACCTCAGTGCAGTCCCCCCATCAGTACAGACACCCGACCTCAGTGCAGTCCCCCCCATCAGTACAGACACCCGACCTCAGTGCAGTCCCCCATCAGTACAGACACCCCGACCTCAGTGCAGTCCCCCATCAGTACAGACACCCCGACCTCAGTGCAGTCCCCCATCAGTACAGACACCCCAACCTCAGTGCAGACCCCCATCAGTACAGACACCCCCCGACCTCAGTGCAGACCCCCATCAGTACAGACACCCCCGACCTCAGTGCAGACCCCCATCAGTACAGACACCCCCCGACCTCCGTGCAGACCCCCATCAGTACAGACACCCCCCGACCTCAGTGCAGTCCCCCATCAGTACAGACACCCCGACCTCAGTGCAGTCCCCCATCAGTACAGACACCCCGACCTCAGTGCAGACCCCCATCAGTACAGACACCCCCGACCTCAGTGCAGACCCCCATCAGTACAGACACCCCCCGACCTCAGTGCAGACCCCCATCAGTACAGACACCCCCCGACCTCAGTGCAGACCCCCATCAGTGCAGACACCCCCCGACCTCAGTGCAGACCCCCATCAGTACAGACACCCCCCGACCTCAGTGCAGACCCCCATCAGTACAGACACCCCCCGACCTCAGTGCAGACCCCCATCAGTACAGACACCCCCCGACCTCAGTGCAGACCCCCATCAGTACAGACACCCCCCGACCTCAGTGCAGTCCCCCATCAGTACAGACACCCCGACCTCAGTGCAATCGCCCATCAGTACAGACACCCCCCATTACAGACCCCCCATCCAAGTGCAGACCCCCTTAGTACAGACACCCACCCCCATTACAGACCCCCCATCAGTACAGACACCCCCCGACCTCAGTGCAGTCCCCCATCAGTACAGACACCCCCCACCTCAGTGCAGGCCCTCCTCAGTACAGACAATCCTCCATTACAGACCCCCCCACCTCAGTGCAGACCCCCATCAGTACAGACACCCCCCACCTCAGTGCAGACCCCCATCAGTACAGACACCCCCCACCTCAGTGCAGGCCCCCCTCAGTACAGACAATCCTCCATTACAGACCCCCCCACCTCAGTGCAGACCCCCTTAGTACAGACAATCCCCCATTACAGACCCCCCCACCTCAGTGCAGACCCCCTTAGTACAGACACCCCCATTACAGACCCCCCCCATCCAAGTGCAGACCCCCCATCAGTACAGATGCCCCCCCACCTCAGTGCAGACCCCCATCAGTACAGACACCCCCCACCTCAGTGCAGGCCCCCCTCAGTACAGACAATCCTCCATTACAGACCCCCCCCACCTCAGTGCAGACCCCCTTAGTACAGACAATCCCCCACCTCAGCGCAGACCCCCTTAGTACAGACAATCCCCCATTACAGAACCCCCCCACCTCAGTGCAGACAATCCCCCATTACAGAACCCCCCCACCTCAGTGCAGACAATCCCCCATTACAGAACCCCCCCACCTCTGTGCAGACAATCCCCCATTACAGACCCCCCCACCTCAGTGCAGACCCCCATCAGTAGACACCCCCCAGCAATGCAGACACCCCCACCCATTACAGACCCCCCTCAGTGCAGACAATCCCCCACCTCAGTGCAGACCCCCTTAGTACAGACAATCCCCCATTACAGAACCCCCCCACCTCAGTACAGACAATCCCCCATTACAGAACCCCCCCACCTCAGTGCAGACCCCCTTAGTACAGACAATCCCACCATTACAGAACCCCCCCCCCACCTCAGTGCAGACAATCCCCCATTACAGAACCCCCCCACCTCAGTGCAGACAATCCCCCATTACAGACCCCCCCACCTCAGTGCAGACCCCCATCAGTAGACACCCCCCAGCAATGCAGACACCCCCACCCATTACAGACCCCCCTCAGTGCAGACAATCCCCCACCTCAGTGCAGACCCCCTTAGTACAGACAATCCCCCATTACAGAACCCCCCCACCTCAGTACAGACAATCCCCCATTACAGAACCCCCCCACCTCAGTGCAGACCCCCTTAGTACAGACAATCCCCCATTACAGAACACCCCCCCCCCCCACCTCAGTACAGACAATCCCCCATTACAGAACCCCCCACCTCAGTGCAGACAATCCCCCATTACAGACCCCCCCACCTCAGTGCAGACAATCCCCCATTACAGACCCCCCCACCTCAGTGCAGACCCCCATCAGTAGACACCCCCCAGCAATGCAGACACCCCCACCCATTACAGACCCCCCTCAGTGCAGACACCCCCACATTACAGACCCCCCCCTCGTGCAAACCACCCCCCGCTGAGTACTGCAGACCCCACAGCAGACGCCCCCCCTTACATACCTCAGAACAGCGGCGCCGGCGTGTGTCCCTCGAGGCTCGAGCGCAGGCTCCTCCTCCTCCTCTCTGGATGTAAACAGAGAGGAGGGGAGGCGGCTTCGGTCCACGCCACTGTGTCCCTCCTGCGCAGGCTGCGCTCCAGAATAGAAGGCACAGTGAGCGGCGTTAGTGGTGCGGCTGCCGCTACCCATGGGTGTCACCTCCGCTAGCGGGTGTCACCCGGTGCGGCCCGCACCCGCCTAGCAACGCCGCTCACCGGGCCCTTGATTGGCTGCGGGCCCCATAGCGACCGCATGTGTCGCTATGGCGGTAGTTCCGCCACTGCTCTTGACTGCTTCTCTAAATAATGCTCTCCTTGCCCGGCCTGTCAGTTTAGGTGGACGGCCATGTCTTGGTAGGTTTTCAGTTGTGCCATACTCTTTCCATTTTTGGATGATGGATTGAACAGTGCTCCGTGAGATGTTCAAAGTTGGGATCTTTTTTGATAACCTAACCCTGCTTTAAACTTCTCCACAACTTTATACCTAACCTGTCTGGTATGTTTCTTGGCCTTCATGATGCTGTTTGTTCACCAAGGTTCTCTAACAAATCTGAGGGCTTCAAAGAACAGCTGTGTTTATACTGAGATTAAATTACACACATGTGGACTCTATTTACTAATTAGGTGATTTTAGTTAGGAGTATCAGAGTAAAGGGGGCTGAATACAAATGCACGCCACACTTTTTAGATATTTATTTGTAAAAAAAAATGTAAAACCATTTATCATTTTCCCTCCACTTCACAATTATGTGCCACTTTGTGTTGGTCTATCACAGGGGTAGGCAACCCTGGCATGGGTGACACAAGTGGCATGAGAAGCCTCTTTTGCCAGCACGCGATTTCCTCCCCAATAGCAGAGCAGTGCAGGGAAGTGTCAGTGAGCTTCTACCACACAAATGCCTTCCAATCTCAGAATTCCCCACGCCGCGCTTGCATTGGGGGGGGGGGGGACTGTGCCCCCACACATTGTAAAAGATTGGAAACATTGTCTGGTTCTCTAACTTTACTGTAGCTGCGATCATCAGTTCTTGTGATAGGGAAGAGATTGTTGCAGTTCTGCTAGGAGGGCGGTTCCTGTTTCCAGGAGGTGGAGGATTGTGATTGGCCACTGCTAAAGCCAATAACAGTCCTCCTAGCCCTGCCCACCATCTGGCGGAAGATGACTTGTTTGGTTGCCACTAGGGATGAGCTTCGAGTTCGAGTTGAACTCATGTTTGACTCGAACATTGCCTGTTTGCCTGTACACTGAACAGCGAACAACCCTGTAAAAGTCTATGGGAGAAATCTAAAGTGCTAATTTTAAAAGCCTATATGCAAGTTATTGTCATAAAAAGTGTTTGGGGACCTGGGTCCTGCCCCATGGGACATGTATCAATGCAAAAAAAAGTTTAAAAACTGAAGTTTTTTCAGGAGCAGTGATTTTAATAATGCTTAAAGTGAAACAATAAAAGAGTAATATTCCTTTAAATTTCGTACCTGGGGTGTGTATAGTATGCCTGTAAAGGAGCGCATGTTTCCCGTGCTTAGAACTGTCCCTGCACAAAGTGTAATTTCTGCAGGAAAAAAAGCTATTTAAAATCACTTGCGGCTATAATGAATTGTCGGCTCCCGTAATACAGAGAACAGTCATTGAAAGCCATTGATAAAAAAAAAAAAAATGTAAATAATTCAATTACCAGGCCCTTCAGGTCTGGTATGGATATTAAGGGGAACCCCGGGTCAAATTAAAAAAAAAAGGACGTGGGGTTCCCCCTAAATATCCATACCAGACCCTTATCAGAGCATGCAACCTGGCAGGCCGCAGGAAAAGAGGGGGGACGAGAGAGTGCCCCCCCTCCTGAACCGTACCAGGCCACATGCCCTCAACATTGGGGGTCTGTAACCCCTCAAAGAACCATGTCCCCGTGTTGATGAGGAGAAGGGTCTCATTCCCACAACCCTGGCCGGTGGTTGTGGGGGTCTGCGGGGAGGGGGCTTATCAGAATTTGGAAGGGGACCCCCTCTTTTCCTGCGGCCTGCCAGGTTGCGTGCTCGGATAAGGGTCTGATATGGATTTTGAGGGGGACCCCCACGCCATTTTTTTTGGCGCGGGGTTCCCCTTAAAATCCATACCAGACCTGAAGGGCCTGGCAATTGAATCCCCACACATATTTTTTTTTTTTTTATCAAAGGCTTTCAATGACTGTTCTCTGTATTACGGGAGCCGGCAATTCATTAGCCGCAAGTGATTTTAAATAGCTTTTTTGCAAAAATGATACTTTGTGCAGGGACAGTTCTAAGCACAGGAAACATGCGCCCCTTTACAGGCATACTATACACACCCCCCAGGTACGAAATTTAAAGGAATATTACACTTTTATTGTTTCACTTTAAGCATTATTAAAATCACTGCTCCTGAAAAAACTGCCATTTTTAAAAGTTTTTTTTCGCATTGATACATGTCCCCTGGGGCAGGACCCAGGTCCCCAAACACTTTTTATGACAATAACTTGCATATAGGCTTTTAAAATGAGCACTTTTGATTTTGAACGTTCGAGTCCCATAGACTTTAATAGGGTTCTAAAGTTCACACGAACTTTAGGTCTGTTCGCAGGTTCTGGTGCGTACCGAACAGGGGGGTGTTCAGCTCATCCCTAGTTGCCACTACAAATCTCAGAAAGAAGGGATTTCACTGTGAGAGAAACCACAATCAGGTACCAGTTTGTGGAATTACTTTTTAGCTTCTGAAAACTTTGTTTAAATATATAAACAGCATCTCACAAAAGTGAGTACACTCCCACATTTTTTAAATATTTTATTATACCTGTCCCTTCAAAATAATGCCACACACAGCCATTATTGTCTAAACCGCTGGCAACAAAATTGAGTACACCCCTCACATTTTTGTAAATATTTTATATCTTTTCATGTGACAACACTGAAGAAATTACACTTTGCTACAATGTAAACTAGTGAGTGTACAGCTTGTATAACAGTTTAAATTAGCTGTCCCCTCAAAATAACTCAACACACAGCCATTAATATCTAAACCACTGGCAACAATAGTGAGTACATCCCTAAGTGAAAATTTCCAAATTGGGCCCAATTAGCCATTTTGCCTCCCCGGTTTCATGTGACTCGTTAGTGTTACAAGGTCTCAGGTGTGAATGGGGAGCAGGTGTGTTGAATTTGGTGTTATCGCTCTCACTCTCATACTGGTCACTCGAAGTTCAACATGGCACCTTAAGGCAAAGAACTCTCCGAGGATCTGAAAAAATGCCCGGAAGTGGGTGCAGATACCTGTCTTAGACAGGTATCTGCACCCCCCTCCCCCCTGAAAGGTGCCAAATGTGGCCTAGGCTATAAGAAGATTGCCAAGAGCCTGAAACTGAGCTGCAGCATGGTGGCCAAGAACATACAGTGGCTTAACAGGACAGGTTCCACTCAGAACAGGCCTCATCATGGTCGACCAAAGAAGTTGTGTGCACGTCATATCCAGAGGTTGTCTTTGGGAAATAGACAGATAGATTGAAGGGGTGGGGGGGGGGGGGTCAGCCTGTCAGTGCTGTCGTCCCAGAAGGAAGCCTCTTCTAAAGATGATGCACAATAAAGCCCACAAACAGTTTGCTGAAGGCAAGCAGACTAAGGACATGGATTACTGGAACCATGTCCTCTGGTCTGATGAGACCAAGATAAACTTATTTGGTTCAGATGGTGTCAAGTGTGTGTGGCAGCAACCAGGTGAGGAGTACAAAGACAAGTGTGTCTTGCCTACAGTCAAGCATGGTGGTCAGAGTGTCATGGTCTGGGGCTGCATGAGTGCCGCCGGCACTGGGGAGCTACAGTTTATTGAGGGAACCACGAATGCCAACATGTACTGTGGCATACTGAAGCAGAGCATGATCCCCTCCCTTCGGAGACTGGGCCGCCGGGCAGTATTACAACATGATGACCCCCAAACACACCACCAAGACGACCACTGCCTAGCTAAAGAAGCTGAGGGTAAAGGTGATGGACTGGCCAAGCATGTCTCCAGACCTAAACCCTATTGGGCATGTGTGGGGTATCCTCAAACGGAAGATGGAGGAGCGCAAGGTCTCTAACATCCCCCAGCTCCGTGATGTCGTCATGGAGGAGTGGAAGAGGACTCCAGTGGCAACCTGTAAATCTCTGGTGAACTCCATGCCCAAGAGTTTTAAGGCAGCCCTGGAAAATAATAGTGGCCACACAAACTATTGACACTTTGGGCCCAATCTGGACATTTTTACTTAGGGGTGTACTAGGGGTCAAGTCCTGGGGAAACAAGTGTGGGAACTCCCACCCAAGATCCCTTCCCCCACCAAAAGATAAAATGATACGCTCATATGCACGAACGCTTCAAAAGTGGTATTTTTCATCCAATTTTCGTTTTGTGTGTATGAAGCTTAACTGTTAGTACATAAAAAAAGAAAATCCTCAATAAACATAAATACGGTAATTCTCTGAATAATCAGCATTCATTCAATTGTGCTTCCATGCAAATGTGAACATCATGTTCTGATCTTTATTGGGGAATTTTATTTTGTATATAGAGTGTTTATGTGGTGAGTTTACACTTTTCATTGAACAGAGTTTGGATAACACAGGGTTAAATGGAAAGGTCATAAATGAACTGCACATTATCTGGACAGAATGCTTGGGGAGATAGTGATGTGTTTCTGCTTAGGAGATGTATGTTAGCTTGGGGGGCTGCAAACTCTGCAGGACTTCAACACACACTCGCTGCTATTCCAACCCTTCACATATTTCCACATAAACTTCCCTCCTGACATTAAACTTTGCCAGGTATTGTGCTCAGCTTACCACCCCAAACTGATGTTCCTCCCTCAGATCACCTCTCTCCCTGCATGTCCTGTGAGCAGAATAGCTGTGCTCCTCCTCGGGGTTCTCTCATCATATGGCACTGAAGATAGAGGAGGGGGGATTCAGCAGGACACACAGAGCAAGTATGCAGGAGACTGGGGGGGGGGGGTGAGGAGACAGAAAATCAGGAGGGGCCGGCGGGGAGGAGCGCATCACGAGAGGTCTGACTAAATACAATCTCTTAGCAGCAGGGACCTGATCTACCCATCGGCTAGCTGTGATTGACAGGTAGATTGAAGCGGAAGCTGTCATGGGGCCCCCTACTGGCAATGCCTGAATGGTCAGGTGTGCGGCACTTACTATTGTGAGCTGTGTCGGCAGCTGCTGGTGTAGCACCTGCCACACAGCTCGCATACTTCAAAGTCTTGCAGGACACGGCTGCTAACAGGAACTGAGTTCCTGTTGTGGAAAAAGTACAGGAACTCCGTTCCCATGCGTTCCCGCAGGACTTGAGCCCTGGGGTGTACTCACTTTTGTTGCCAGCAGTTTAGACATTAATAGCTAAGAGTTATTTTGAGGAGACATCAAACTTACACTGGTATACAAGCTGTGCACTCACTACTACATTGTAGCAAAAAGTAATTTTTCAGTGTCACATGAAAAGATATAATAAAATATTTCCAAAAATGTGAGGGGCGTACTCACTTTTGTGAGATACTGTATATTTTTCCTGTTGGACCTGTAGTTGATCACAATTTTGAGAGGAGGTATCTGTTTGGAGCAGTTTGTGTATTAGTTTTGGGGGCTCCCAGAGGAGATATGTTGGATCTAGGGTGGAAGGGTTAGAATACTGGCAGGTTTTTAGTGCTCACTGGGTAGATAAAGAGTTGTTGGGCCAAGGGTTAATATGCAGGTAGCACTGTACAAATTACTGTAACATATGCAATTTTTAGTATAATATATTGTTTTATATTTTAGAAAGCTAAGACTTATAAGCCACCAGATGCTCTGCCACCTAATTTTTAAACTGATTAAGGGCTGCACAGAAGTGTTGCACACTGCCCAAAAGACACCAGCTTTACTTTTCAGGGTTAAAATCTTTGATAGGTTTGAAGAACTTAACTATAGTATTTTTTTTACTTTTAAATAGAAGTCATGCAAGGGTTAACATAATAAATGCAACAATCACCCTATGTCTGGTGCTGTACTCCACAGACTCAGTCATCCAACACCAGTGTTGTTTGGGTTGAATGAAGGCTGACTTCATTTAACCTATTTCTTATGAGCCCCGGGCATCAAGGACCTGCCCTGGGGGTGCAAAATGGGCCCCCATGGACTCACAGGAGAACGATGCAGAGAGAGGTGCCACATCTAGGAGGAAGGAGAGGAGCCATGATGTCACATGACCAAACTCAAAATAGAAGAAAAAAAATATTTGCATAAAGATTTTTTGTTAGAAACGGGGGGTGCTCCAATGCGAGCTGAGACAGTGGGGAGGAGGGTGGTAATGGAGTAAGGCTTTATTGCTATTTGTGTTCCTATTAAGGACAATTGTCTCACTTTCTTTCCCCAGCAACATGGGTAATCAAGACAGAAAGAAAGGGAAATCTTCATATTGGAACACAGCAAACAAAACCTTATAGAGGTCCTAACGCTACCTAACTTTAGCCAAATTCTGAGGATTGCCAGGCAGTGCAACACTTTTAGAAGACCATCAATGGTAGCCTGTATATTTTTCTCATGAGTTTCTTGGGTTACCCCATATAAACCTATTTATAAAGTATGGCATATATTCACCTTCTTTTTACAAGCCATATAAATTATAATTGTCTGTTTAAAGCATTTGTGAACCCCTACCTATTAAAACAACCCATTACACTTAAAATAGAAATGCAAGGCACAACGTGTTTGTGTCTGTGTGTATATATATATATATATATATATATATATATATATATATATATACACACAGACACAAACACGTTGTGCCTTGCACAAACACGTTGTGCCTCGGATTGCGAGTAACGCGGTTAACGAGCGTTTCGCAATACAAGCTATTATTTATTTTAAATCCTGACTCGGTTTGCGAGTGTTGTCTCCCAAAACGAGCAGGATTTAAGCCTCTGCGGTGTGCAGTACCGCATTTGGCCAGAGGTGCGGGGACATTCGGAGCCGTTCGGAGCCACTTGGAAACACTTGGAAATACTCATAAATACTCAGTTCCTGAGTGTTTGCGAGGATTTCCGACAGCATCCAAACGGTCTCCAAGTATTTCAGAGTCTCTCCGGTGCCCCCCACCTCTGGCCACATGCGGTATTGCATGCAATAGAAGTCAATATGGAACAAATTATATTCATTTGCATTGACTTCTATGGGGAAACTTGCTTTGATATGCGAGTGCTTTGGATTACAAGCATTATCCTGGAACGCATTATGCTAGTAATCAAATGTTCCAATATATATATATATACACACACACATACATATACCGTATTTATCGGCTTATAACACGCACTTTTTTCCCCCTTAAAATCGGGGGAAAATCAGGTGTGCATGTTATACGCCGATCCCTCGCCGTTGTGAGGCTCCGGGCGGCTTTCAGCAGCCTTCGGCCCTTCTCAGCGGCTTTCGATAGCCGCCTTCGGCCTTTCTCAGCAACTTTCGGCCGTTCTCGGCAGCTTTACGGCTCTTTCGGCCATTCTCGGCAGCCGAAAGCTGCCGAGAAAGGCCGAAGGCGGCTGAGAAAGGCCGAAGGCGGCCGAGAACGGCCAATTTTAAAACTGCAGTGACACGGATATGTCACTGCAGTTTAACTGCAGCCTGGGCAAGGCTGCAAATGTCACTAAGGAGGCTGCAGATGGACGCTGCAAGACTGCAGTGACACTGACATGTCACTGCAGTTTAATTGCAGCCTGGGCAGGGCTGCAAATGACACTGAGAAGGCTGCAAGGCTGCAAAT
This sequence comes from Lithobates sylvaticus, assembly GCA_028564925.1. Taxonomy (NCBI): domain Eukaryota; kingdom Metazoa; phylum Chordata; class Amphibia; order Anura; family Ranidae; genus Lithobates; species Lithobates sylvaticus. The sequence continues at coordinate 308,858,583 of CM053026.1, read as the reverse complement.
GACACTGACAAGCATGCAGATGGACGCTGTGCAAGGCTGCATTGATGAGCATTTAAATGTAAGTTTTTTTTCCTTTAAAAAGTTTTTTTCCTTAAAATTTCCTCCTAAACTTGGGTGTTATACGTTGATAAATACAGTACATACATACACAATTATTATGAATCGTTTTTTTCTTATAAGTGATCACATGACCTCTGTTCTCAGCTGCATAAGGAGCTTAGAGAGCTGGAGGAGGCAGAGAGAGAGCAGTACACTAATCTTCCCAGTGAATGGCTGTGCAAAGGGGAGTGTCAGCACAAGCCATGGCCATTGGAGGACAGGCAGCCTGTGCTCCGAGTCCCAACACACACTAAAACCTGAGCACACTGGGATGGGCATGCTCTCATGCCTAGAATGGTCAGTTTGTAAGCAAGGGGGATGGCAGGAACACCAGGAATTTCACACAAAGGAAGCAATACCAAGAGAGCAGGATACTTTTTAACACAAGACACATATCAAGAATATAAAATGTTGGGGTACCATACACTTTAACATGATATGCTCTGATAATAGATAATACTTGGTCCAAAATCTGTGCTCCTTTATAATAATGAGAACCTGTAAACGCTTTCTGGAAACGTTCAATGGATGCAGCCCAAAAGTCGGGAAATGTAATTTTTCAAAAGGGTTAATCTGTTTAAACACCTCGGAATTTCTTTTGTTTGTTTAACCTGGTTGTGACAACAGCAATGCTTATTGTTGCCAAAAATTGAGCCTACCGATGGACTAGATTCAGCAGGAATATACAGATACATACTGTATATTTAAAGGTTTATATTTGTGCCTTATTGTGATTGTAACCACCTGAATGTATCAATGTTTGTCTTTGTTCAATAAAACCTTTTTCTGATTTAAAAAAAAAGGTTTATATTTGAGTTTTGATCATGTGAACAAATATGTGATAATTTGCCTTATAAGGCAACGGTATTTTTGTCCTCGCTGTTTGGGTGTGGCTAGATCTGTCGGTGACTCAGTAACTATCCTGCAAGGTGTATGCATTTATTAAACAGATTTGTTATTTAGTGCTACCAGAGATTCCAATACGAATAACTTGCAATTGTACTTTGACATGCCAGTCAGCTTTACCACATACTAACTAAACTGGATTGACCAGATCTCTCTCTCTACGCTACTGACGTCTGCTGCGATTTTCAGTAAGCTCATTTAAGGGTCACATGCCAACCTACGCTGAACTTGAGACAAGGGAAAAGGAAAGTGAGTTAAGCATGAAAGATAAACCAGGAATCTGTAATATGCGCCTGAGGATAAATGCATCTACAAAGAATGCCTTCATTAAAATATTTCTCTTTATCATTTCTTTGGAAGTTTGATTTCCTATAAAGTAGTCATGCAAAGACAATTAACTTACTGTTTAATATATTATGAATTCACAACACATTGTATTACCTCTTTTAATCTTTGATCAGTAAAGCTCCATGACCTTTCGCTAAGTGTACATGAAACCACAAATGTTTGGTTTTCATTTTGGATAGCGTAGGGTAAGATTAGAAAATATATGTTAGATTTTTATTGCCGTCTGTGTTTCTGCTGGGAAGATTTACTTATACTAATTACTTCTACTAATTGCCTCGATTCCCATTGTCACCGAGGCTGAAACTGATGGGAAAATCTATAATTTTGAGGCGTAAATGGTAACTCTTCGAATGGGGACACTTGTTCCAGTGATTCGTTTCGAAGACGGAACTTACCTCACTTTGGAGAAGTTGCTTTTCACTTCCTGTTGTCTCCACAGGACCAGAAATGAAGGGAAATCTTTTGAATAGAACACAGATGGTAGAAAAAAAAACTGAAAGTTGTTTAAATTGTATGTAACCTTAAAACTTTTTATTGTATTTTGATTATATGTTATGTAAGCTAAATAGTGCCTGTTTCTTTTAGGCTTCCTACATACCTGGTGACCCTGCCAGTTCCCCTCCTCTATTTTTCATTCTGACCATGCCAGGCACAGAAGCAGATCCATGCTGGTGTGGTCAGTTCATGGATCCCTTCTTCCTCTTTTGAAATACAGGACACTGTGCCTACGCACAGCATGCTGGTGTCCCCTGTGGTCAGATTGGCAGCCACGCGACCCAGGCAGCCCTGTTTACTTGATTGAGAGCAGTTGCCAGCAGGAGCCTTGCTGGAATGCAGTGTCAGTTATATGGAACACAGCAGGGATTGTACTTCCCCCACTGTGCATGACTGAGACATACTGATCCACTTTATAATGTGACACATTCCCCAACAGGAGGAAGGAGGGCAATACAGAAGGCTTTGTGGTCATGTGACTCTAACATAAAACTACAAAAAATAGCAATTGGTGCTATTTTACAAAAATAAATATGATTATAGTATAGGACAACTATTTCCTGTTTTACCCTATGATATATTTAATGTCCTTTCACAGATTCTTTAACAATTCTCTACACTTTCCAAAATCAAAAAACTTGGGTAAACTTAAGCCTTCTGGTGAAATTGACAATGGAACTAAGCATTGATCACAGCCATCAAAGGAAGAAGAAATATCTTGCCTTTCTGGAACTTCTAGGAACTCAAATACTGTTATATCATCATTCTATGCAGGGTCAGATCTAGCCTTTCTGATCAGGGGTGCAGTGAACAAAGTCAGAGGGGCATACTGTCAACACACCTTTTATCTTCTACAGCTAGCTCTCAGCTAACTCTCCCTGTTCTACCTCTCCAGCTCTCCTCACTGGTTGTATGTGAGTCATTGACATTCTGTCATACACTGTAACATTCTCTGTTCACTCACTGTGCTTCTGGACCATGAGTCATGACCCAGAAGTAAAATCTGACATTAGAATAAAAAGTAGAAAAAATTGACTTTCCAGGCACCAATCAAAGAAAAATATACAATATTTTATTAACAATTAATACATTACAATGGTAATTGGTAATGTATTAATTGTTAATAAAATATTATTGTATATTTTTCTATGATTGGTGCCTGGAAAGTAAATTTTTTCTACTTCCTCCTTTATTCAAATTAAATTTAGGACATGGCTCCCACAGCCCCATCCTGTGTTGGTGCCTTTTGCAAATGATGTAAGTGGGATGAAATAGTCATATTGGTGCTGTACCGGCCAGGAGGATAGGAATTATTGCCTTTCCTGGTTCTTTGAATCAGAGCTGTGTATAACCAGCATTACATCCATCATGGGATACACTCAGTGGCTGCTGGTGCTCAATATTTGGGGGGGGCGGCAAACAAACCGGACGGCGGCGATCAGTGGCCTTACCTTAGTAGGCCGATGCAGACTCTCACTCCAGCTTGCCGAGGGAAGAGCCGGGGCCGTTGCTTCTCCTCCTGGCCAAACAGGCGTTGCTTTCCTCCCAGCTGAACAAGAAGTGGGTCCTGAGACCTAATTGGCCGGGAGTCCTAAGACTCCCTGGCCAATCGAGTCTCAGGACCGCCTTCCTGATTGGCAGGGAGGAGAAGCGGGAAGACATTAGCGAATATTATTTTGCTAATGTTACACAAGTGGGTGGGCTCGGGGCACAGTGCTCTGCTCCCCGAGTCCATCCTTTTTTGAAGGCAATTGGAGCCTCAGGCTCTAATCACGCTTTTCAAAACAAAAATAAAACCTGGAAATCAATGCGTGTAGATTAGGGGGGTAGCACCCCTGCGCCCCTAATGGACAGGCCGCCACTGGATACACTAGAGCTGGATCATCCACAAGACAACCTAGGAAGGAACTTTACCCCTTGACATCAGCCACACGCAAATATGCATCCTCTCAGCGGCTGCATATTTCCGTAACTTTGTGTAAATACAGCTGTGCCAAGAGCGCGCACCCTCAAGTTTAGATTGGGAGCTTTCCGATCATGTGACAGCCAATCACAGTGGTCACATGATCATAAACCCCACCTGACATCCTAAACGCCTTAAAGGGCCGGGAGGCGACAGCACCATGAGATTTAGCTGACCATACACTAGTAGAATTGTTTGAAAATTATCTAATTGAAAAGTTCTCAAACTAACAAATTTCTTACATTGAATGTGGTTTTCATTCGGGAAAGGAAATTCAGTCCAAAATTGAGTGTTAAAAGCAATGTTCAATGGTTTTTGAAGTACTTTTAAGTTCCAATCATCATGTCATCAATCGTACTGATACAAATTTTTGTTTGAAAATCTGCTAGTATATAGCCAGCTTTAGAGACTGGTGAATATCCAGAAGACTAGCAACAACCTTCATGCATGTGCAGTAAACCAGGGGGACTGTGCAATTGATCACAGCTGTGCACCTGCCTATCACGTCAAGGGAGGCTGTACTTGTAGACCTTTGAGTCTGAAGTGGCTTCTCTGTGCCTATTGCTGTCCTTAACAATGTCCATTGAAAGGTAAAAGAGGCCAAAGCTGCTACCCTGCCTAGGGTCCCATTCTGCCTTAACGTGTCTCTGGGATACACAAAGCTCAATACATATACGTACAATCCAGTTACAACATGGGAAAGTCTGTAGGAGGTTTACATGTTAACGCTTATGCCATGCAGCACTGGAGCTTCTGGTTCAAATCCTGGTCAGGATGCTGTCTGCATGGAGTTTGCTGTGCTTGTGTGAGTTATCTCAAATGCTCCAGAGCTTGTAGGCACTGGTCTTTTAAAGTAAATGTAAACTCTCATTGACTGACTTTTAGGTAGCATAATGCTGTGGAAGTTGGGGTGGGTGAGGAAATGTTTTTTTCACATCTTGATGCTGCTGATGTAGTTCCTGCAGCTTCTTTATAGCCTCTACATGCACGACTACAGCCATAAGAGGCTTTTCCCAGTGCATAGTTCCTATTTATTGCAATTGATTTTGTTTACAGCCTGTCCTTGTCCACATGAATTACAGTCATAGCAGGTTGTGTGTGTTTTTTTTTCACAAGGCTTAATTTATATTTTTGCTTTGGGAGAGCGTGTAGCAGGTGATTAAATGGCAGGAGATTGTGGAAGACAGGGATAGATATTACACAAAGTGCCCAAAACAAGGACCTTTAAATAAGTATCACCAGCTGTTAAAGAGTATATGAGATTTTAGTGGAGTTTACATTTGCTATAACAAGCTATGACTAAGTTCTTTGCATTGCAGTACTGAGGTACATTTTCATATATGATGTGACCTGCCTGTGTGCACTGACTTGGGGACCTTTTATTTTTGCATTGTTTAACCACTTCAATACAGGGCATTTTCACCCCCTTCCTGCCCAGACCAATTTTCAGTGATGTTGCACTTTGAATGACAATTGCGCGGTCATGCAACACTGTACCCAAATTAATGATTTTTTTCCCCACAAATAGAGCTTTCTTTTGGTGGTATTTGATTACCTCTGCGGTTTTTATTTCCTGCGCTATAAACAAAAGAAGAGTGACAAGTTTGAAAAAAAACACAATATTTTTTTACTTTTTGCTATAATAAATATCCCAATTTTTTAAAAAAATAACACAATTTTTTTTCTCAGTTTAGGTCGATATGTATTCTTCTACATATTTTTGGTAAAAAAAAAAAAAAAAAAACGCAATAAGCGTATATTGATTGGTTTGCACAAAAGTTATAGCGTCTACAAAATAGGGGATAGATTTATGGCATTTTTATTTTTTTACTAGTAATGGCGGCGATCTGCGATTTTTGTCGTGACTTACATTGCGGTGGACATATCAGACACTTGACACTATTTTGGGATCATTCACATTTATACAGCGATCAGTGCTATAAAAATGCACTGATTACTGTATAAAATGTCACTGGCAGGGAAGGGGTTAACACTAGGGGCGATCAAAGGGTTAAATGTGTTACCTAGGGAGTGATTCTAACTGTAGGGGGAGGGGACTCACAAGGGGAGGAGACCGGTGTTCCTCTGTACTGGGAACACATGGTCGGTCTCCTCTCCCCTGACAGGACGTGGATCTGTGTGTTTACACACAGATCCACAGTCCTGCTCTGTATTACCACCAATCGTGGGTGCCCGGCACACATCGCGGCCGCCGGCCACGCGCATCGGCTCCCGAGTGACGCTGTGGGCGAACGTGCCCCCTAAATGGCTGGGAAGCCAAGGACGTCCTAAGACGCACGCCCAGGATGGGAGATCCCTCCTGCTGACATCATTTGACTATGGGCGGAGAAGGCAGTGGTTAAAAAAAAGTGCAAGAACGGTGTGCACCTAAACCACCTTACATTACAACACTAACACCTAACACCACCACCATCTCCATATATAAAATCACATTTAGGCATACATTAGGTAGGAAATTTGCCCTGATCAAAACTGTCCTGCTGCTGCATAATTTTACACTGATGTGTAATTTGAAGTTTCACATTTTTTGCAGTAAAACACCTTTGTCCTTTGAGAAAGTCACGTGTGCGTGATGTAACGCGTAAGGAGAGTCAGAGCCTGGTGACGTTTAGCTGTGTGGGATCTCGGCCGGGAGCCCATACTGTGTGCTTTTTCATCCACCGCTGCATTAACTCTGCATGTACTGTAAGTTATCTATTGCTTATACCTATTAAACCTTTTGAAATACTACACAATGGATTGCATCTATCTGTTTGCTCACATGTCCACCTGAGAGGAGCTGGCAGGGACCCAGTCAGAGGAACAGATGCGGAGGAGCCCAGTAAGGTTGTTTTTCCTTACATTTAAGGTAAGGGGTTGGGGGAAACAGCCCAGGACACCTGCATGTTAAGGAGCATCACTTTTTTCTCTTAAAGACTATCACAAATATCATATCCACCACCTCACCTGGAGATTGTTTAGGAATTGTGCACCATATATAGGAATATCCGCTTGATTGCACAGGACTTGTCGTTTATTTATTTATATATACACTTTTATCCTGGACTCACGTTATTATATATATTTCAACACAGGTTTATTTGTGCAGTTTGTTTTTAACACACAGGTGCATTTATTCACGGTTTGCTTTGTGCATTATTAATAATATTTTTTAATCGAATTGTGGCTTATGCATGTTATTCGCCATTGTATATTTGATTATTTATTGCCACTTTTAGTCCTTACTTTGCACTATTTTTATTTTTATTGGACACAAGGGTTATTTATTTATATTGTTTGATTCACCCACCTGAGGTTGTCTGTATAGCCTTATTTATTTGATGCTATACTCCTTCTTTTATTCCATTAATTCCTTTGGACGCTGTGTCTGGAGCCACCTTGGCTGGATGATCCCCCTTGGAGTGGTAGACGTGTATCAGCGCCACATTTTTATCTGATTATCTATTTAATTTACTCTTGTTATTTTATTAACCTTTCTACGTATGTATGCTGGCGCCCCATTTTATATATTTATTTATATATTTATTCCCATGTACTGTCGGTGTGTGAACACCCTGATGGTGGCTGCGGCATTGGTTGTTATTGTTGTGTAGCTGATTCATTTCAGCTCTCTCCCCTCCCCCACCCCCTTTTTTGGTTTGCGCAGTTGCACCCCTCCTTTTGCACAAATTTCAATATAGTTTTAGTCTGTCTTGACTAAAATGGCATTTTAGTTTTAGTCCCATTTTATTCATCTCAATTGTTTTAGTCATATTTTAGTCGACTAAAATGTTTTAGGCGGTTTTAGTCAATGAAATTAACACTGCTGTGCTCCTTGTTTCTACTAAATTTGGGCCTACAATTGCTATTTAAAATTGTTTTGCTGCTGGCCAATTTTACACTGCTGTGTTATCTGCAGTTTCTCAATTTTTGTAGTAAAACGCAGATGTGTGTTCTTTATCTGTAGTAAATTTGGGCCTATATGAACCCAGGCACTATTGCTCATCTGTAGTTATTAAAAAATACCCTGGCTGTGTTAGGCCTCTTTCACACGGCCGATCCATTCAGGTCCGCCTGTCAGTTTTTTAGGCGGACCTGAACTGACGCCCCATAGACCTCTATGGAGCGTCGGATGTCAGTGGTGACATGTGCGCTGACATCCAACCCTCTCCGATCCGAAAAAGTGTGCCGAAAAACCTACTTTTCCATCCGTCTGCGGATCGGACGACGGATTCTATGGTCTGTCTTCATCCAATCCCCTATAGGGGAGAGCGGCGCTCTGACAGGTCCATCCCTGAACAGTGTGCAGAGACAGATCTGTCATCTGCCTGCTCAGAGGGGATCGACGGAGCAATCCCCCGCTGAGCAGAGCGGGCTCCGTACACGGACACATCCTTGTGAAAGAGCCCTTAGAAGATAATTTTACAGTTAACAGCAAGAATCTTATGCAGACTGGTAAGAGACCATGGACCAACCAACAGGTCAATTTATAAAGCATAGGGTGCCTCAACTGCAGTCCCTGACATTACTAAATGGCTCAATATAATTAGTATAGGTTATGCCAGAGAGGACTTTCAGAGACAGATGAATTGACTACAGAGAATGTAGACATGTTACAGGTGTGGTTGGAGATTGGAGACATCCTGCAGAATGCATTGAGAGGTTGAGGAGTGGACATGTTACACAAGGCTAGTAGGGATCACTGTTATTACCTCTTTACAATCAAGGCTCCCACTACCCACTGATTGGGTCTGGTCTTGTACAACAAGTATCAAAGGGCCACATATAGATCTTAGGTCAAAGGTTGGGCACCAGGGGTGTATATCAATTATCAAGTTAAACTGTTATCCCAGAACAATCCTTTTAAATAAAGTAAACTCAAGTAGAAAAAAAAAGCTAGCTGACAATAATTACACGAAAAAAAAAGTTGTGCTCCTATAGTAATGATACATACAGGTACAGTGCCTTGCGAAAGTATTCGGCCCCCTTGAACTTTTCAACCTTTTGCCACATTTCAGGCTTCAAACATAAAGATATAAAATTTAATTTTTTTGTGAAGAATCACCAACAAGTGGGACACAATTGTGAAGTGGAACGAAATCTATTGGATATTTTAATCTTTTTTAGCAAATAAAAAACTAAAAAGTGGTGCGTGCAAAATTATTTGGCCCCTTTACTTTCAGTGCAGCAAACTCACTCCAGAAGTTCAGCGAGGATCTCTGAATGATCCAATGTTGTCCTAAATGACTGATGGTGATAAAAAGAAACCACCTGTGTGTAATCAAGTCTCTGTATAAATGCACCTGCTCTGTGATAGTCTCAGGGTTCTGTTGAAAGCGCAGAGAGCATCATGAAGACCAAGGAACACACCAGGCAGGTCCGTAATACTGTTGTGGAGAAGTTTAAAGCCGGATTTGGATACAAAAAGATTTCCCAAGCTTTAAACATCCCAAGGAGCACTGTGCAAGCGATCATTTTGAAATGGAAGGAGTATCAGACCACTGCAAATCTACCAAGACCTGGCTATCCCTCTAAACTTTCAGCTCAGACAAGGAGAAGACTGATCAGGGATGCAGCCAAGAGGCCCATGATCACTCTGGATGAACTGCAGAGAACTACAGCTGAGGTGGGAGAGTCTGTCCATAGGACAACAATCAGTCGTACACTGCACAAATCTGGCCTTTATGGAAGAGTGGCAAGAAGAAAGCCATTTCTCAAAGATATCCATAAAAAGTCTTGTCTAAAGTTTGCCACAAGCCACCTGGGAGACACACCAAACATGTGGAAGAAGGTGCTCTGGTCCGATGAAACCAAAATTGAACTTTTTGGCCACAATGCAAAACGATATGTTTGGCGTAAAAACAACACAGCTCATCACCCTCAACACACCATCCCCACTGTCAAACATGGTGGTGGCAGCATCATGGTTTGGGCCTGCTTTTCTTCAGCAGTGACAGGGAAGATGGTTAAAATTGAGGGGAAGATGGATGAAGCCAAATACAGGACCATTCTGGATGAAAACCTGTTGGAGTCTGCAAAAGACCTGAAACTGGGACGGAGATTTATCTTCCAACAAGACATTGATCCCAAACATACAGCAAAATCTACAAAGGAATGGTTCACAAATAAACGTATCCAGGTGTTAGAATGGCCAAGTCAAAGTCCAGACCTGAATCCAATCGAGAATCTGTGGAAAGAGCTGAAAACTGCTGTTCACAAACACTCTCCATCCAACCTCACTGAGCTCGAGCTGTTTTGCAAGGAAGAATGGGCAAGAATTTCAGTCTCTCGATGTGCAAAACTGATAGAGACATACCCCAAGCGACTTGCAGCTGTAATCGCAGCAAAAGGTGGCTCTACAAAGTATTAACGCAAGGGGGCCGAATAATTTTGCACGCCCCACTTTTAATTTTTTTATTAGTTAAAAAAGTTTCAACAATCCAATCGATTTCGTTCCACTTCACTTGTTGGTGATTCTTCACAAAAAATTTAAATGGTATATCTTTATGTTTGAAGCCTGAAATGTGGCAAAAGGTTGAAAAGTTCAAGGGGGCCGAATACTTTCGCAAGGCACTGTATATGGTTCTGAAAGTGTTACCTAATCATTTGTGGATTCTTCTTTTTTTTATCTACCCCTGGGAAGTTTATAAATATTTGTACACAGCCAATATCTGATGACTTGGAGTACCCACTTAGTAGTCCCATAGCAAAATTGTCAGTGAACTAGAATGAGTCATCAAAGCAGAATTCATATCGTCATCTAATATAGAACTTTCCCCTAGGTGTCTGTTTGCAACCAAGAAGCCGTCTTCAGTTGATTTTTGAACAGTTGGAATTCCCAGAAACCTATTGATTCATGAATGAGTAATAGCTCATTGATGTGTTTAGAAGACATATGTCTGTGTAGAGAAATCCATAAAATGTGTCTTGTTGCCTGAAACCTGCTGCTGTAGCTGTAACCCCCAAGAAATACTATATATGTTTGTTATTCGTGTATTTATTGCTATGTATTAAAGTCCTATGGGAAAGTTTTTTCCATAGAGCTCACTGGAGACAGAGAAAGTTGGCCAAATCTGTACATTTGTTTACAAACTTTTTATTGTATAAATTGACAATATAAAGGAACAGATATTGAAGATAAAGCAATATTGAATCACAATATTACAATAAGGTAATTACAAATATCCATATAAATATATAATATAACACTATAAGTATATAATTATCAATTTCAAGTAAAATAAAAGAGTAATGTAAAATAAGAAAAGAATACATGTGTAAGTATAAAGCAGAGAGCAAAAATAAAGTAAAGGTCCATAAAGTGAAGATTGGAAATGATATTAGTCTGGATGTCTGTAAAGAAACCGAAGTGTCCATTTAGCATCAAAAGAGGGTCTAGAATCATGTAAGATGTGAAAAATGCTTTCCATACATAATTTGGTCAACTCGAGAAAGCACTTGTGGAAACAGTACTGCATCAGATTTCCAAATTAGAGCTATGGCCCAGTGCATGGCTACACATATAGTATGTATAAGATTTGAGAGGCATTTAGGAATATCTGGGATATTAGCAAAAAGAAGACAGTGTTCATATGTTAAAGCAAGTTTTTTAAAATGTCATTTTGTCAAATATAGAGAATAGTTCTTTCCAGGTAGGTAATAATTTCCCACACTCCCAAAATACATGTAAAAAAGAGCCTGAAATAGGGCAACCTCAAAAACAAGCATAGGAAAGATGTGGAAAAATGAAAATTAAGCGCTGAGGTGTATAGTACCAGCGAGTAAGGAGTTTAAGTGCAGATTCACGTACCATCAAAGATTTAGTACATTTACGCATGCTAATCCATCTGGTTTCCCACCTTTGTAAACTATAATGTTTGATCAATTCTCCTTCCCATTTAGACATATAAAGCAATATACATTCACTTTCAGCAGAAATCATAAGAGTTAAGTTATAGAGAGTGGAAATCAAACCTTTTTGTCTGGCAGAGTTGCTACATGTATATTCAAAAGAGGGGCGAGAAGTAGTTAAATCAAGAGAATAATGCGTAAAAAAAATTGCAAATATGTAAATAATTACTCAATTCAGATAACGGGATATTTTTTAGAGTTTGTAAATTTGAAAAAGAAATAACATATATAAAATACAAAATAACATGGACATTTGTGAACAGATTAGGGAGCATTCATATGTTTGTAGGCAGCTCCATAATTCTTAGTAGGGATGATTGATATGGGAAAAAGTTTGATACTAAATTCTGGCCATTTTAAAGAATTAATAGTCAAGATTTTGTCAAAATGAACACAGGGAGCTAGGCAGTACCATGTGGGAAATTTATTAAAGAAAACAAAAGTATGCCTCAATATTCTGATTAGATCAAAACGTCAGGGTGGCCTAGCACTCCATGATTTTAAAAAATATTTCCAAGCTGTGGTTCTGTCACAGATCTCACCACTGTAAACTTTGGGTTTGGTTAGGGTCTGAATTGTGTGTATGTCCACTTTTAGTATAGTGCCATGGATTCAAAAAAATTACAGGAATCTCTCACCTTTAACCTCTACTCTCACTATTTTGACTTTGGCAGTCTGGGATGCACTACATACTCATTATAAATGGAATTATAATTCTCTGTTCGTGCCTCTTCTAAACAATAACTTCTTCCTTCACTATCACTACGTCCTTCTGGGACTTAGCCTAGGTTCACACTGAATGCAGTTCAGCTGAACTTGCGCAATTCCAAACTGGCATTTCAGCCTGACCTCGGGAGCGATTTGAGAGACATTTGTGCGGGTTTATGCACAGATGTCTATTGAAATTGCCCCCGAAGTCGCCAAGAGCAGTGCAGGAACTACTTTTTGGAAGTCAGCGTTGCACCGATTCAGACGGTGCCATTGCTGACAATAGGCTCCGATTTGGCATGTCAAATCGGCCCGATATGAACAGGGGCACATGGATAGAGCCTTCCTGCTCTGGCTGCTTTTGCAACCTCTCCCACTGTACCATGTTTTTATCCCAATCTTTACTTTTACCCCTGAAAGAGATAAAAATGTCAGCCTCCATTTCACCAATGGATTCATGGCGCTACCTGCAATTATCTTGTTAATATGTTCCTTACCATAACCTCTGAGATCCCTACAGGAGTTGTCTCTGATAGAGTCCATATTCTCCTCTCACACACACCACCAATTAAATGTATCTCCCAATTTTACCAAGCCTTACTTCCATCAAGCTCAGGATACATATCCTCTTGGGAAGCAGATTTACAGGAAACACTCTGGGAGTCACAACAAGATACCATTCTACAATTATCTCATATATTTAAAACTAGAGGAGATCAACTACAAACTCTTAACTAGAAGGCATTAAATGCAGGCCAACCTACTCTCGATGGTCCTTTTTGTATTCCCTATGTGCGGAAAAGCCTGTGGGATGAGAGCGACCCACTCTTTGCCGCATTGCCCCATTATTTGGCCATTTTGGGAAAAGATTCTAACCCTGATAGCAAATATTCAGGGTCGTAAAATTGCAGCAAACCCCTGGTTAGCTTTATTTCACTGTACAAGCCGATCAGCCAGTACAGGTAATCCATTACTCCACACCTGCTCAATGCGGTGTGGGTGATTAGCTCCAAGTGAAGAGTTTTCAGACAGGTAATCCAGCCGTATTCAAGGTTAAGGCCTTCCTGCCCATGTTTATTTGGTCAGCATATAAAGAAAACAGAAAGGCTTCCCTTGCACGGGTAGAAAAACAAAGTCCCAAAACAAAAGTCCATTAAACGAATATAAGCCTCCTAGTTAACAGATAGACCTCACTGGGTCTGCTTCAGTCCTGCAGGCATGTTCCCTCACAGCCTGCATCTCCTCTCTCAGCACCACCACTGATTACACTCAGGTGAGTCAAATTATACTCCAGGTGTGGCCAGTGCTTAACACCTTGCTGCCTACAGACCTCTCACTGTCACTCATTTATCTTAAGAACCTCAAGATCCTGTGCGGCAGATACACCCAATCTATCACTGACAGGGGCTGTCTGTCACAGCGCATAGATCCCTAACACCATTACTAAGGAAGCAAAAACAGGCCCCTACCATCAAACAGTGGTTTCAAAAGGTCGACCATATCAGCCTCATGGAAGAATTTACACACAAAAAACATAATTTGTCCCCCCCTCTTTTTCTGCAGCCTGCCAGGTTGCGTGCTCGGATAAGGGTCTGGTATGGATTTTGAGGGGGACCCCACGCCATTTTTTTTTTTAAGTTTAGGTTTTAAATGGGGCTTATTCTAATAGGTGGGATTGGGTCACATGATAGGGAAGTTTCCAGAAGGTTAAGGGGTTGACTAGGGATTGGCTAGTTAGGGTCAGGTGACCTTAGAACCTTCTAGAGGGTTTGTGGGGAGTCTATTTAAGGGGCCCCCTGACAATAATTTTTGCTAGTCACCAGACAGGAGTCGTCGCAAAAAGCTTCAGGCAAAAGGGCTATAATACCGACAGCTCTAAGAGGCTACCTCTGGCGACATGAAGACTCTGGTGAGACAGCTACTGGAGTGGGCTGAGATGGCAGGAGAGGAATAGATCCATCGGTGTCTCGCCATACCTGCGGGTCAAGATACTGATTAAAAATCTGGAGGGAGCAGCGAAGGGATGGAGGTGTCTGCATGGGACGGAGAAGCTGAGTTGCAGTATCGTCCAGTCAGGATGGAAGAGTCTGAATATCCGGCAGAAGGGGTTCAGGAGGTTGTGAGGCAGGAATTCATCATCCAGGAAGACGAAGATCGGAGAGCCAGCAAGAGGCGGCGTCAGCAGCGGAGGAGCTACAGCCCAGCCATGCCTGCTGTTCCAGTCAGAGAGATGCACACTTCGGCAGCGGGAAGACAGCACTCATAGCGGAGGCCTCTGAAGGGAGAAGAGAGGGCAGAGCCAGATTGCCTCATCATCAGGCAGAAGATCATCTCCATTGCAGAGAAGGGTTGGGATTCCAGCTGGGGCTGCGGGCATCTGAAGAAGCAGCAGCCCTGGGGGCAGAGATTAGAGCCGCAACAGCAGGGGCAGAGCAAGTCGGCAGTTCTATTCCTGTGCGGTATGTGTCTCCTGGAGCAAATCCTTTAGCACAAGCAAACATGACCTTAAATAATGGTGAGTGTGTGGCATTAGACCTGCTGTTTCTGTACAGTCCCCTCACTGTCATTCTGGGAAACAGTTGCAAGAGATGGGTAGGGAATGTATGCCATGTGTCCCTTCCCCGCTTGGTTTTCATGTTTCATCTGCTTTAAAAAAAAAATTTGGAAGGGTGATTACATAGATTTAGTGACAGTTCTTCCTCCAGCAAGCGATTTTTCTAAGAGATATGACAAAAAAGATGATAAGTTGGATGATGAAAAATGAAAACCAGTGTTAAAGTAATTTTATACCTGGTTACAAGCATTCTGCATATACGCAGGTGTAATTTGTAAGAAATGTCTAGAGAAGAGTTCAGCCCCATTCCAGCATATTGATATAATCCTTGAGGCATAAAGGAGCTTTAGTGTTTTTTCATGGCTATCCTATGATGAAGCTTTTCATCAGAAATTGGCGGTTCAACCTTTACTTTAGTGGGGTGCGAAAGATGTTAGTCTCTGGCTGAATTTATTTCTACCACAGAAGCAACTTTTGTCCACCAAGCCACCATGGCTCCTGGGAATGCATCAGGGAATGTATACAAAAAAGGGCTATGTTTTGCATTTAATGATAGTCAATGTAAATGGTTAAATGCATGTAAATATAGGCATGAGTGTGCCTTTTGTTCAGGCGCCCACCCTGTTTCTAGGTGTTTTCAGAAAATACAGTCAGGTCAAAAGGACCATTTTCAAAAAAACTGATTCACCTGTGATTATAAAGAGAATGCTCCCTTGGCTTCAACTTCACCCAAACCAGCAGACAGCTTCAATGTTAACTGAAGGTTTTATGGTAGGTTTTGATTTACCATCCTTTGAAGGAGAAGGTTGTACTATAGTTAGGAATTTAAAATCAGTTAGTGAATTCCTCATGTGGTTAGGCAAAAAATGCTTAAGGAAGTGGCAGCTGGTAGAATTGAAGGTCCTTTTGATTTTCCTCTGTTTGTGAACTTTCGGGTGTCTCCTTTGGGGGTAGTCCCCAAGAAAGAACCAAATGAGTTTCGTATCATTCACCATCTGTCTTCTCCCTTTGGCAATTCATTTAATGATCAGATAGATCCAAACCTAATCTCAGTGTTGTATTCATCATTTGAGTCAGCTTTTCAAAAGTTGAAGGTATTAGGTAAGTAAGCTTTGTTGGCAAAGGCAGCTTTTAGGCTTCTCTCACTAATTCCGAAATGTTTTAACTCATTAGGTATTTGTTTTAAAAATACGTTTTATTTTGACAAATGTTTGCCAATGGGTTGTTCGGGGTCTTGTTTTTATTTTGAATCTTTTTCATCTTTCATTGAATGGGTAGTAAATGAGGTGGCTGTTTCCCAATTTTTGATCCATTACTTGGATGATTCTTTGTTTATGGGTTCAGGTGGGTCGGATGAGTGTCTTCATTTACTACATGCATTCTTTTCAGTCTGTAAATATTTTGGTATTCCTTTGGCGGAAGAGAAAACTGTTTTCCCAACTACCACAATAGAATTTTTAGGTATTATCTTGGACACAGTAGCAGGTGAGTTTCATCTCCCTAATGATAAAATATATAAGCTCATGCAGTTAATTGTATCTTTCATAAGGAGTAAAAAAGTAACTTTTAAAGAAATGCAGTCACTATTGGGCCAATTGGCTTTTGCGTCCAGGATTCGTCCAATGGGTAGGGTATTTTCTAGAAGCTTATATAGTAGTATTTCAGGCTTAAAAAATCCAGCGGCTCATATTAGATTGTCATCGGATATTAAAGAGGACCTGTTGGTTTAGATTTCTAGAGCATTTTAATGGGAAAGTTGGGTTCGGGGTGATTTGGAGGAGACATTGGTGCACGTCTACAATTGGTGGATTGCAATTTTTTATAAATTATTTAAACATTTCTCAGTTGCCTTTCCCCTTGACTGTGACAAAGCGCTGGAGCGCGAAACGCGTCGTCAAGGCAACACTAATATAGTTTTTTGGACTAGCCACTACATCCCATTTATTACCATCCTTTGGGACCTTCATCCTCTGGCAAACACTGGTAGTTTAACAGCCTTACCTGCCTGCCTGTTTGGACTTTCCAGCTGTGTGTTTTTTATACTTCCACAGCATCGGTGAATACAGTGCAAGATACCGCATGTGTAAGAGGGATTACCAGTTGGAGAAGTATTGGTCTGCACCGCTCAGAGTGGAGAACGCAGTGAATAATACCGCATGTGTTAGATAGATCATCAGCTGTCACATCAGCATCGGCAAAGCCTAAGGACTGCACTGTTTGTGTACGAGTGATCAAACAGCTGACTCATCTCAGTGAGGCTGGGCTTTACCTTTCCTGAGTCAGTGTCTCAGCTGGTCTGATGTCACTGCCCCATGTGAGACAGAGCTCCATCCTATCCTCCCCGGTGCACGCGGCTGTCATGTTTACTGTTCTACACGCCGGAGCTCTTTCCATACGCCGGTGAGTAGGTCTCCCCTGGGATCACATCCTAACCTAGTGGGGGTCTGTTGGCTGCCTGGTTTTTCCTCTCCCCTCTCCTTCGTTTTGGGAGAACGATCCAGTTTGTGACTAAATATAGACCCTGTTTGCTCAAAGGACAGCTAGTGACTATTTAAACCTGTTACGTTGTTTTATTTTTATTGTGAGTGAACAGGACTGTATTCCAGCAGCTGCTACCTTGAATAAACTTATTTTATTATTCAACATAATTTTTCATAAGTTGCGGACTGTTTTCTCTAACCCTCAGAGCGCTGTTTTTTTGTGTTTTGATTGTCTTATCTATTCCTATCAGTTATGGTTTTTGTCCAGCAGCACTGGGTATAGAGCCCTCCTCATTGACTTTATTTCTTTATTATTATTTTGGACTGCTCCACAGGTTTCCACTACATAGCGCTGGTGTTCTGTTGTTTTTGGTGGATTGCGAATGGCTTCTGTAAAAATATAGTTCTGCTAGAATTATTTCCTGTGGTTGTTCCATTAGAATTATGGGGTCCTAAGTTTGCCAATAGGAGAATATTAATCAGTTCTGATAACAAAGGTGTGCGTTTCGCTGTCAATTGTCTTTCCTCCAAGTCTCCACAGGTGGTTTCCTTTTTGTGGTATCTGATTAAAGGCTAAATACATCCCAGGTAAGGTTAACATAATAGCTGATGCTCTCTCTCGCCTGCAGATGGACCGATTTTTCTCCCTAATGCCGGAAGTGGACCTAGTCAGGGCTTCATGCCCCATTTGTGGGATCTGATTTAATTTTGGCAATCGTTCAGCATTCTTTGGCCAATTCAACTTGGAAGGATTATTCTTCTGCATGGTTGTTGTGGTTGTCTTTTTTTATCTTCATTACAAGCTGATATTTCTGGATATTCTGAAAATTTAGTGCTGTTATTTCTTCATTCACTAATGAAAAAAAATGTTTTATGTTCTCACATTAATAAAACATTATCTGCCATTTTCTTTTTATTTCGCCCTCATAATCTTTCTGCCTGTTTCTTTTCACTAAAACAGGCCATGAAAGGTTATAGAAGGAGGAATCTGACTAAAGACACTAGATCCCCCATCACACCAGAGTTATTATCTAAATGATGTAATATCACAAATTTAGTATGCTCATCCGAGTTTGAGGTAATTTTGTTTACTGCGTTTTTTTTCAATAGCCTTTTTTGCGGCTTTCAGGATTTTGGAATTATTATCTACATAAAAGGCTGGAAGGTCAGGTATTTTGTTATCTAACGTGTTATTGTTTGATGACAGTTTAACCACTTCAGCCCCGGACCAATTGGCAGCCAAAGGACCAGGCCCCTTTTTGCGATTCGGCACTGCGTTGCTTTAACTGACAATTGCGCGGTCGTGCGACGTGGCTCCAAAACAAAATTGGCATCCTTTTTTTTCCACAAATAGAGCTTTCTTTTGGTGGTATTTGATCGCCCTGCGGTTTTTATTTTTTGCGCTATAAACAAAAATAGAGCGACAATTTTGAAAAAAATGTAATATTTTTTGCTTTTTGCTATAATAAATATCCCCAAAAAAAAATATATAAAAAAACATTTTTTTTCCTCAGTATATCTGCGTTAGCTGGTCGGGAAGCGGTTAATAATATATTTGAAATATAGTAAAACTGATTCTTTGGGTCTTAGCACTTGGATTTCATTAAACGGGTGACGGGACGAAATTATCTGTCCTGTTAAAATATTGAAATATTATATTAACATCAGGCCTGGGTTGTCCGATTTGTTGTTCATTCATTATGATGATTCACCTCTAACTGTTAATACAGTCAATTTAAAAGTGTATTAAAGAGATGTTTGTCAGAGTTGAAATTGAGTCATTTACATATTACAACGCATTCATTTAGGCTACTTTCACACTGGGGCGTTGCGCACGCTGACGGTAAATATATATAGCTGCTTTTCACCGTAGTTTTAGCTGCACTATTCGGCCGCTAGCGGTGCAGTTTTAACCCCCGCTAGCGGTCGAAAAAGGGTTAAAACTGCCCGCAAAGCGCCGCTGCAGTGTCGCTTTGCAGGCGGGTTTGCAGCGCTGCCCCATTGTTTTCTATGGGAAGGGGCACATTAGGAGCGGTAAATACGCTCCAAAGATGCGGCTTGCAGGACTTTTTTGACCGTCCTGCAAGCACACCGCTCCAGTGTGAAAGCCCTCTGGCTTTCACACTGGAGAGACAGCAGCGGCTGTTTCAGGGTGCTTTGCAGGCGCTATTTTTAGCGATGTAGCGCCTGCAAAGCGCCCCAGTGTGAAAGGGGCCTTAGACTCAGACTCTTATAATTTGTACATTGCCCATATTAATTCATTACTCTGTTTCAGGTAATCGTCATATGGTGTGGATATTGGGACATTCATTTATCTTCTGGGCGCAGAAGAGAGCGGCTGCTAGAGTTTACTCAGAGAATTCCGGGTCTGGATCTAAACTCTTTTGTTATTAATTGGCATGGTCGAAGGGGTATGGTTTGGAGTGATTTCGTTTTTGAGTTAGGCAGACTTTATGCTATTTTTCCTTCTCAAGATATCCTTATAAATTACCTGGGTGGGAATGATATTGGAAAAATTAAGACATTTGAACTAATTTCCAACATGAAGGATACCTTTAGGTTCCTTAAGTTCGTTTCTCCAAATACAGTTTTGGTATTTTCAGAAATAATACCAAGGTTAAGATGGTTGGAATCGGTTACATTCAAGCCCCAAGAAAAAGTTTGTAAGAGAGTAAACAGATCTTTGGAGACGTTTCTTGTTCCAAATCTAGGGATTTCCTTTCGTCATATTGACCTTGAAGGTGAAATTCAAGGTATGTATAGTTTCGATGGTATGCACTTATCAGACGTAGAAATGGACATCTTTTATCTTAACCTGCAAACATGCATTGAGGCAGCTGAAGTATGGGGTGATGGTGACAGGAGGGCTGGTGTTTCAAGCTCTCCGGTCATTTGGGATATGTGAGAATATGTTTAAAAAGAGATAATGGTCAGTTCGAGTCTTAGTGGCTTTGGTGAATCCTGGATGATTTTGGTTTATAAAATTATTTAAGTAAATAAAGTTTATGGTGTTATAAATAATCCTGATTTAAACCAATAAACCAGGCCGAGGCCTATTTTGTTCCAAATATTATGTGTGGAGTGTTTTTCTTGATAAGTTATGCATGTTTGCAGGTTTGGCCTGGCGTCTGTGGTCCCAGGTACACTTCTCAATTATCAAAAATGTAAATATTCTTCATGTACAACCAATTTCTAACTGATCTTACACTTTTTGTTTTCTTTCTTTGAAAATTCTTTTAATAAACATTTATTAAACAGAACAAATGCCATATAGTGTAGAGAGGTTCACCCTTTTAATGTGACTTTGAGAGTGAGATGGGAAAAACACCAATCCTTTAAATTATATGTTTGGTAGATACCTTTAACCACTTCAGCCCCGGGAAGATTTGGCTGCTCAATGACCAGGCCATTTTTTGTGATACAGCACTGCGTCGTTTTAATTGACAATTGCGAGGTCGTGCGACTCTGTACCCAAACAAAATTGACGTCCTTTTTTTTCCCCACGTATAGAGCTTTCTTTTGGTGGTATTTGATCACCTCTGCGTTTTTTTTTTTTTTGCGCTATAATCAAAAGAAGAGCGACAATTTTGAAATAAACACAATGGGGGTTATTTACGAAAGGCAAATGCACTTTGCACTACAAGTGCAAACTACAAGTGCAAAGTGCACTTGAAATTGCACTGAAAGTGCACTTGGAAGTGCAGTCGCTGTAAATCTGAGGGGTAGTTCTAAAATGAGGGGAAGCTCTGCTGATTTTATTATCCAATCATCTGCAAGCTAAAATGCTGTTTTTTTTATTTTCCTTGCATGTCCTCCTTGGATCTACAGCGACTGCACTTCCAAGTGCACTTTGCACTTGTAGTGCAAAGTGGATTTGCCTTTAGTAAATCACCCGCAATATCTTTTACTTTTTGCTATAATAAAAATCAAATTTTTTTTTTCAAAAAAAAATATTTATTTCCTCAGTTTAGGCCAATATGTATTTATATACATATTTTTGGTAAACAAAATCGCAATAAGTGTATATTAATTGGTTTGCACAAAAGTTATAGCGTCTACAAAATAGGGGATAGTTTTATGGCATTTTTATTATTATTTTTTTTTTTTACCAGTAATGGCGGTGATCTGCGATTTTTATTGGGACTGAGACTTTGCGGCAGACAAATCAGACACTTTTGACACATTTTTGTGACCATTGACAATTATACAGCGATCAGTGCTATAAAAATGCACTGATTAATGTGTTCCCTAGTGTGTGTTCGAACTGTGGGGGGGATGGGACTGACTAGGGGAGGAGAGAGATTGGTGTTCATACTTAGTATGAACACACGATCTCTTTCCTCTCCCCTAAGAGAACTGTGATTTGTGTGTTTACACACACAGATCCCGGTTCTTGCTCTCTCACGAGTGATCGCGGGTGCCCGGCAGTCATCAGGCCCGCCGGGCACTCACATTGGCTCCAGGCACACGATATGTGTGTGCCTCCGGCAGCGTCTTAAAGGGCCAGCGTACAGCTACGGCAGCTCGTCCAGGGGAGCCATTCTGCCGCAGTATAACTGCGGTGGCCGGTCGGGAACTGGTTAAAGAAGAAGTAAACTTCCCTGGTTTGTTTGTACCTATAGGTAAGCCTATAATAAGGCTTACCTATATGTACTGTTAATATTTCCTAAACTTGCACCATTTAGGAGAGAGTTCCGGTATATGCCGCAGATGACGTCATTGGCGCATGCGCTCTGTGCCGTTTCTTCAGAGCCTTGTGCCATGACCGGCGGCATGCGCGTGGGAGTGATGTCATCGCGGCTCCGACCTCTCACAGGGCCGGAGCCCGCGGACCCGGAAGAAACACCGGGGAAAATGTCAGCCCTCTCAGCGGTGTGCGGGCGCTGCTGGAGGGCTTTGTTCTTAGTATTTCATAATTAGCTAGTATGCGAGGCAGTTCCCTTACTGATGCGAGACACCGTGCTTTTGGTTGTTTTAAATGTAAAAGTCTCTTATTCAATAAAGTGTTGTGACATACAATTTTACACTAGAGGGGTCAGAGTACTGGGGGGATATCTGGGGTGTAGAGGGGTCAGAGTGCTGGGGGGATATCTGGGGTGTAGAGGGGTCACAGTGCTGGGGGGATATTTGGGGTGTAGAGGGGTCAGAGGGCTGGGGGGATATCTGGGGTGTAGAGGGGTCACAGTGTTCGGGGGATATCTGGGGTGTAGAGTGGTCAGAGTGCTGGGGGGATATCTGGGGTGTAGAGGGGTCAGAGTGCTGGGGGATACCTAGGGTGTAGAGGGGTCAGAGTGCTGGGGGATATCTGGCATGTAGAGGGGTCAGAGTGCTGGAGGGATATCTCGGATGTAGAGGGGTCAGAGTGTTGGGGGGATATCTGGGGTGTAGAGGGGTCAGAGTGCTGGGGGGATATCTGGGATGTAGAGGGGTCACAGTGCTGGGGAGATATCTAGGGTGTAGAGGGGTCAGAGTGCTGGGGGGATATCTAGGGTGTAGAGGGGTCAGAGTGCTGGGGGGCAGTGGCGGAACTACCGCCATAGCGACACACGCGTTCGCTATGGGGCCCGCAGCCTAGTAGGGCCCGCAGCCAGGTGCAGTCCGGTCCTAGTTGCCATTAAAATTTTTCTTTTTCGCTGCCCGCCGCCACCGCCGCTAGAGGTCCGCGGCCGGCGGAGATATTGTCTCCGCCGGCCGCCATTTTCCAGAAGACCAGAGTTAAGCGACGAGAGGGGAGCCTGCCGAGTGGCTACAATAGAGATAGAGCTGTGGCTCCGCCCACACCCCGCCCCGGTCTGCCTGTCATCTGTAACCTGCTGTGGAAAGGGGTGGGGGGTGCTGCAGCTAAATTCTATTGTAGCCGGCCGGCTCCTCCTCTATTTTGTTCCCCCCTTGGCCTTCAGTAATGGCAGCATAGACACTGCTGTTATATATATATATATATATATTCAAAACAAAAAGGAAAATTGATGTTAGGCGCCTCAATACATCTTTTCTCCTTTATCTCGGCGCAAAAGAATGGTATAAATCCCCCAAGCAGGCAGTAATTAAAATAATGTAGGTTGCCCTGTAGCAGCCGCTTATCAAAAAGACATATAGACTATTTTAAAACGGTAAATAAAATTATCAATTGCAAGTTCATTAAAAATCCTATCACCATTTAGCAGCGCTCATCTGGGTGATCTTTATCACCTGAAATAGTTATATAAATGCACACAGGTGTTTAAAAACCGCATATATATATAAAATCAACAATATTGTGCTGTGGGGATCAAAAAAACCCGCTTTTCACAGGCTATCTGTTATAAGAATAATATCTCAATATAAATCAGAATAGAGTCCATGGGACAAGTGAAGATAAGTGAAGGTAGGGATGTTATCTGCTTATTCAGCTTCCACCAATTTGCTTCACCCGTGCGTGTTCCACACTCCCCTCTGGGGTTTAAACTCACCGCAATCTTTAATAATGTCAGCATTGAGTCCTGATCTCCCAGGATGTGTGGTCACTCTCTTTATAAATCGTCTCCACCCGTCATCAATGGTCCGCCAATGTGTTTGGATATGTAAAAGGGGTAAAAAGATCCAAATAGTCCAGTACGTCTTAAACAGACTTTATTACTTATTTAAAAAACAATTTTCCATTTTGCACAATAAAAGTTTAACACTTGTTCTCCTTATCTGTCTCGCTGCAAATGAGGCCAATCACTGGTTGTCTTTACACTATGGTTGTTTAAAGTGCATTTGCCAGGAAAGTAAGCCGGTGGTGAGAGAGAGAAATGAATGCTCTCACTGTTCAAAATCTCAAAAAGACCTTCCGGTTTGTAATAGCCTCCTCGTGGAGCGCAGGGAGTAGATACGTCACTTCCGGTCGTCGTGTCGGTCACGCCCTGACGCGTTTCGTCATTACGGCTTTCTCAAAGGGCGTGGCCTAACGACGCGACGTGCCGGCTTTTATTCTAGTCTGCTCTGACCCATGTGCGCCGCTGATCCAATCAGACTAAGGCGCGTCAATAGAGAGTAGAAAAAATTTAAAATGAATGAATGAGTGCAACCATACCAATCCAATTGTCTATGACTAGACAACCAGTTCATGGCCATACATTGCACATAAAATATTTCGGAAATCTTTTTCAGACTACTTTTATGTTGTTATAATTTACAATAATCATAATTACAGATCATAGGGTATGTGCTTCCACTTTATAGCTAAATTAAAAAAATAAAATAAAAAATTATGTGAAATAATATATAAATATATAGAAAAAAATCTTAAAAATTCCAAAACAATGTTAGCTGATTTTTCTTTTTAACGGACAACTCATAGAAGTACAGATTTCTCTGAATAGTATTAATACAAATTATAATCAATTATGTCAGATTCATAATTTAAAATTTTAAAATTCATAAAATTCCACAGGAAATATTTAATGCATATAAAGTTTACAAATTTAAAACCAGGAGTTAATAGTCACTGATAAAACAGTTAATATCCAGTTCTATATTTAACCCCTTAGGGGCAAGTGTGCCCAATAAAAAAATCCATTTAGTCTCACGCATTGATAGTTCGCGTACCACATTAGACCCCCTCCAAGAGGGCCTAATGTGGTCAATACCCCAAAATAATAGCCCTGATGGGTCTTGATTATGATGTAGTTTGAAGTGTAGGGAGACGTTATGGTCTTTATAACCAATCTCAATGTTATGTATATGCTCGGCTACCCTGATACGCAGTAGCCGTTTAGTTCTCCCTACATACATCAATCCACAAGGACATTTCAAGGCATATACCACGTGAGTGGTATTACAAGTAATAAATTCATTTATAGTGAATTCCCTATTATTTGCTGTGGAAACAAATTCCTGCATGCCTCTAATTGGACGTTGTACTTCACGGCAGGGTTTGCATTTCCGACATGAGAAGAAACCATCTCTATCCCAAAATGTTGGGGGACGGGTCGGTGGGTCCAATACTTTTTTAACAACCCTATCTCCAAAGCTGGGTGCTCTTCTGTAAATGAACTGTGGGTTCATTGGTAATTCCTTCTGTAATATCTTATCTAAACAGAGGATGTGCCAATGAGTCCTAAACAGTAATTCAACCTCTTTGAATTGAGAATGAAAATCTGAAATGAATCCCCATTCCTGTTTATTGCCTTGTACTATGCCTATCTCCTTATCCTTCAAAATATCTTGTCTTGGAATGGCACCTATTTCTTCTACTATAGTGTCCAAGACCTCAGGTTTATAACCCTTTTCTACAAACCTGTCCCTAAGAATTTGGGATTGTGAAAAATAATCTTCCAATGTGGAGCAATTGCGTTTTACCCTCATCATTTGACCCTTAGGGACGTTTTTAAGCCATAAAGGGTGATGGCCACTGTGTACTGGTAAAAAACTGTTCCTATCAGTACTTTTAAAAAATACTTTTGTTCGGAGGGTATTGTCTACTCTAAAAATCGTGACGTCTAAAAAGTCAATCTCTTGCTGATTGATTTGGCTGGTAAGCTTAATGTTATTATTATTAATGTTCAGCGAATCTAAAAACGAGAGTAACGATATTTTTGATCCTGCCCATATTAGTAGCAGATCATCAATATATCGTTTATAAAATAATAATTCACCCCGTTTCTGTTGGAACACTGATTTGTCCTCCCACTCACTCATGAAAAGGTTGGCTATGCTGGGCGCAAATCTAGCGCCCATAGCCACACCTTTCTTCTGGGTGAAAAAACTGCCGCTGAACCAAAAATAATTATGAGAAAGACAAAAGTCTAAAGCATTTTTCAAAAAGATCTTTTGCCCATGTGGAAGATCTTCCCTCCTACTGAGTGCCCAATTTAGTGCCAAGAGGGCATCCTCATGTTGGATCACCGTGTAGAGGGAAGCCACATCACATGTCACTAGATATACTTCCTCTTTGCCTGCCAAATTAATGTCCTGCAGCATTTGCAACAAGCTTTTAGTATCTTTTAAGTAAGCTTTGGTATCTACAACGCTTTTTTGAAGGAATCGATCTAAATATTGACCCAATCGTGCAGAGATCGATCCTATACCATTCACTATAGGTCTAGGTGGGGGATTAGTCTGATTTTTATGTATCTTAGGGAGGGTATAAATAGTTGGTATACGGCAGCTGCTAGGGACAAGAAATCTTTTTTCTTTTGTTGTCAGTACGTGTGTCTGATACCCGCATTCTATTAGAGATTCGAGTTCCCTCCTATACTGTATAGTGGGGTCCCTTTCCAGTTTGCCATATGTTTCCTCATCAGATAACATCTCTATTAATTGTCTGTTATAATAGTCCTTGGACATTATAACAACACCCCCTCCCTTATCCGCAGGTCTTATAATGATGTCCTTTCTCTTTTCCAAGGATTCTATCCCCTCTTTAATATGTCTGGGGTTAGGATTCTTTGAGACTTTCAGTCTGTCCAGATCTCTCAATACCAAAGATTTGAAGACATCCAAATGTTGATTTGAGACACTGGGAGGGTTAAATAGAGAGCGGTTTTTTAAACCGCTATCTACTGCTGTAATCCCTACTGCTCCATTGCCTGTAGCACTCACTGGATTAGAGGTTTTATTTAAAAAATATTTTTTAATACTTAGCTTACGCATGTATTTATGTACATCTACATATACATTAAACTTATTGATGGGTCTTTTTAAACCACACTTCAAGCCTTGATGTAAAATGTTTTTCTCTTTATCATTTAAAATTGCGTCACTCAAATTAAAAATACCCCCTACTATATTTCGCGCATTCTTTTTTTGTTGGGCCCTCCGCCCTGCCCTGCATCCTCTGATGCGTTTCTCCCTGGTCCTGGGATCTGTGTGGGATTGTTCTCCCGATACTGCAGATCCCTCCATTCCGGTTCTCTGTATGTGTTTGACACATATTGTCCCTGGGCTTGGGGGGGTCTGCCTCGAGTGGGAAAGTCCCGTCCCCTCCTCTGGTTTCCCCTGCCTCGTCCTAAAAAAGGGCGTGGTGGTGAATAATAATTACCACTTCCCCGGTTCTCTAACACCTCATACCTGTTATTAATAGGAACTTGGTATTCAGTATTTACATAGGGGTGTGGTGGGGGATAATATCCGCCCCCTCCTCTACCCCTAGAGCCCCTGCCTCTATTTTTTTGACCTCTTTTAGGGGTACTTGTATAAGTTGTTTGTTTATAGACTCTACTGTTTTGGTCATAATCCAAAACTTGATATTGGGACGATGAATGGGGCTGCTGTGAACCCACTGGTTGAGAATTTGTTAATTCACTGGATTGGGGTCCAGTTTGGGACTGAGGTTGGGGTACCATATGATCCATATTATCTTTGGGATCTCCGTAGTTTTGCCATGAGTAAACTTTATTAATTTTAAAATCATTTTGATCTCTAAAAAACTTTTTAACCTTCTTTTTCTGAGTGTCCTTATCTATCTTTTCTAATTTCTTTGCAATTCTATTATTAAAATCTACAAACTGCTGAGAGTCTTTAATGGGCTCTAGTTGCTGCTGCAGATCCTTGATCCTCAATTCCAATTTAATCATTTTCTTTCTTTTACGTTTTAAGATCAGTTCCTGCAGCTTCAACCCGACCCCATTAAAAAATCCCAGCCATTCTGAAGTGGATTCCGCATCTTCCAACCCATCCTGCGGTGTTACTTCCCACCTCAGGCTACGGACTATGATCTTTTCTTTAATATACTGCTCTAAGGTGCCAATGTCCCACCAGGTGCGTACCTGTTTCTCTAGGACATTGCCCAAGGCAGTCATTATATTATCATAATTAACTTCCAAAATACTAGGTTCATTTCCTGAGAACAAGCTATTAAAATCTATCTGTCTGTCTTTTAAAAATTTAAACACATCCATTGTCAGCCAGAGAAAAAGAATCAAAACACTATTCAAAACAAAAAGGAAAATTGATGTTAGGCGCCTCAATACATCTTTTCTCCTTTATCTCGGCGCAAAAGAATGGTATAAATCCCCCAAGCAGGCAGTAATTAAAATAATGTAGGTTGCCCTGTAGCAGCCGCTTATCAAAAAGACATATAGACTATTTTAAAACGGTAAATAAAATTATCAATTGCAAGTTCATTAAAAATCCTATCACCATTTAGCAGCGCTCATCTGGGTGATCTTTATCACCTGAAATAGTTATATAAATGCACACAGGTGTTTAAAAACCGCATATATATATAAAATCAACAATATTGTGCTGTGGGGATCAAAAAAACCCGCTTTTCACAGGCTATCTGTTATAAGAATAATATCTCAATATAAATCAGAATAGAGTCCATGGGACAAGTGAAGATAAGTGAAGGTAGGGATGTTATCTGCTTATTCAGCTTCCACCAATTTGCTTCACCCGTGCGTGTTCCACACTCCCCTCTGGGGTTTAAACTCACCGCAATCTTTAATAATGTCAGCATTGAGTCCTGATCTCCCAGGATGTGTGGTCACTCTCTTTATAAATCGTCTCCACCCGTCATCAATGGTCCGCCAATGTGTTTGGATATGTAAAAGGGGTAAAAAGATCCAAATAGTCCAGTACGTCTTAAACAGACTTTATTACTTATTTAAAAAACAATTTTCCATTTTGCACAATAAAAGTTTAACACTTGTTCTCCTTATCTGTCTCGCTGCAAATGAGGCCAATCACTGGTTGTCTTTACACTATGGTTGTTTAAAGTGCATTTGCCAGGAAAGTAAGCCGGTGGTGAGAGAGAGAAATGAATGCTCTCACTGTTCAAAATCTCAAAAAGACCTTCCGGTTTGTAATAGCCTCCTCGTGGAGCGCAGGGAGTAGATACGTCACTTCCGGTCGTCGTGTCGGTCACGCCCTGACGCGTTTCGTCATATATAACTATTTCAGGTGATAAAGATCACCCAGATGAGCGCTGCTAAATGGTGATAGGATTTTTAATGAACTTGCAATTGATAATTTTATTTACCGTTTTAAAATAGTATATATATATATATATATATATATATATATATATAGATATAGGAGGGCTCCAATTGGAATTGGAAGGGGGGGGGGGGGACCTAAGATGTAAGGAAGAACTCCGCTGGCTGTGGGGACAGTGACACCTGAGATGTAAGGAAGCACTCCGCTGACTGGGGACAGTGACACCTGAGATGTAAGGAAGCACTCCGCTGGCTGGGGACAGTGACACCTGAGAAGTAAGGAGGCACTCCGCTGGCTGGGGACAGTGATACCTGAGAAGTAAGGAAGCACTCCGCTGGCTGGGGACAGTGACACCTGAGAAGTAAGGAGGCACTCCGCTGGCTGGGGACAGTGACACCTGAGAAGCAAGGAGGCACTCCGCTGGCTGGGGACAGTGACACCTGAGAAGTAAGGAGGCACTCCGCTGGCTGGGGACAGTGACACCTGAGATGTAAGGAGGCACTCCGCTGGCTGGGGACAGTGACACCTGAGATGCAAGGAGGCACTTCGCTGGCTGGGGACAGTGACACCTGAGAAGTAAGGAGGCACTCCGCTGGCTGGGGACAGTGGGACCTGAGAAGTAAGGAAGCACTCCGCGTTTCTTGTTAAAAAAAAAAGGAAGCACTCCGCTGGCTGGGGACAGTGACACCTGAGATGTAAGGAGGCACTCCGCTGGCTGGGGACAGTGACACCTGAGAAGTAAGGAAGCACTCCGCTGGCTGGGGAAGTGACACCTGAGAAGTAAGGAAGCACTCCGCTGGCTGGGGAA